>JAGPOW010000261.1:116889735-116907754 GCA_030014935.1 Caiman crocodilus | reverse complement strand
TGTGTGTGTGTGTGTGTGTGTGCACGCACGCGCACGCGCACACACACACACACACACACGCATGTGGAGGTGGCTGGGCAGATTTTTGTGCGCGCGCATGTATAGGCAGGGGCACAGCGTGTGCATACAGTCGGGGCAGAGTGTATATGTGTGTGTTCATAAGGCAAATCCCACACAGACACCCCACCATACACATGCACCCCACTCACACTGCCACACACACAGACCCCCAACACGCACACCCCTTCACCCACCCTAAATACCCTCCCCCTACAGACAGTCCCCCACAAACCCCATACCCACCCCCACCCCACATATCCACACACATGCCCACATGCTCCCTCAGCCCACATACCCACACACCCATAGCCCTCCACAAACCTATACCTACCCCCCACAATATACAAGAGTAAGACTTCATTTAAGCTATTGTGCCATCACCTCTTTGTACAGTACACAAACGCATGTAAATCAGGACAAAAATATTTTTTGAAATCAAATTAATGAATATTTTAGATGTTTGCTTTTTAGAATATAATTTGGTATTTTTCTGGTTTCAAGGTGGCAAAACCCCTTGCTGAAAGAGTGCTTCTGGGGGCAAGGGGAGGGACTTCTGGTGGCAAAGGTCAGGGGGTGGAAATTCCAGTTCCAAGATGATGACCAGTGGATGGAGCATCTGTCAAGGGGCAGGGCTACCCATGCAGCCTTTGACAGCTTGCCAAAACTCAGTGAGCAGCTCTCCACCCAAAATAATTGCCCACCCCTGTTCTAGCCCCAAATTCTCTGCATTGCAATTACAGGCAGTCCTCAAACATATGGCACAATTGGTTCCTAAAAAGCACGTCTTGAGTCAAAACATTGCAGCTCAGAACCAATTCTCTCATAAGAAACAATGTTATAAATGGGGGACTGGTTCCTGAACTTATTTTCACCAAAAATACCCCAGAATTTTGTACCTGATCAATTATACATGAGTAATATAGCTACATTAATGTATTTATATTGTAAATAGAAATCATATTGATTTGGAAGGACTTCTTTGAGGTGACTTTGCTGGACTTTTTGAACGGCTCTTGGCTGGAGTCTTCTCAGGAGTCTTGGCTGCAGGTTTTTCTGGAGTCTTGTCTGCTTAAAGAAAGTGTCCGAGGAAGTTTGGACAGATGTTCTCCAAGGAGATGGGCAACGCAGCAAATTTGCTCACTGGCGTGGCATCACATTGGATCAAGCATTGTAAAGTCAAAACAGACGTCAGAAAGTTGAAACAGGGCGTCAAGCATTGTAACTCAAAATGCTGTAAGTCAAGGACTACCAGTATATGAAAGACAGAGAACCCAATCAAAGCAGTAAAAATCTGGGAAACACTTGCTGACAGTACCAAAGTTTGACCTCTTCCATATCCAACAGCAGAGATTTTTCAGAGAAGTGCCTCTTCCTTCAAAATTTGCTCCCCTCACAGGAAAGCAAACGGAGTACAATGACATTCAGCACACCAAGCCTTGTTCATTCTACTCAGCTTTTGATCAACTGTTTCCAGCTTTTCTTTGTGATTTAATCTCCAAGACTGAAGTAGTTAGAGCAACAGACGTTACAAAAATTAGCAAGTTAAGACATATCTTAAAAGCCTGCAGCAAGACAGCTGGATAAAAACATATCAATCAGGTGCAATCTGACAAAACTGGTAGGTGAAAGAGAGAGAGAGAGATGATAAAAACAGCTTTGTTAACTGATACCCCTACAGAACTGGCTGGTAGTCTGCAGAGAGCTGGTTGCCTCTCCCATCTTCATGGAGATGGAAATAGAGCAGATGTAAGACAGATAAAATGCAAAACAATGCCAAACTATGGCATAACTTCTTTATTTTGCACAAAAACACTGGATTGCATGAAGTACTTGCCTTTTTCTTTTCTGTGTGAACAATTACAGCGGATAGAGCTATGTCACAGAAGGTCCATCTATTGGTCACGATACAGTCCAAACCATTCAAAGCCTCTTGCTCCTAAATGAGTTGTGCTCAAAGTACAGTTCATACAGCTGAGTCACCTGGCCCATGAGGCTTCCCACAGGTCTAGAAATTTGTGAGTGAGGAGAAGGGGGGTGGGGAAGGGAAGTGGTAGCAATAGTAATTGCCACAACTCTGGGATTCTCATGGCAATTAATGCTGTTCCATTCCTCTGTTGCTAAATTTTTGGACCTGTAGGGAGCTTATGGGCCCATGGGCCACGTGGGCTAGCATGTGGGGGCAGTCTGTGGCCAGATCCAGCCTATGGAGTCAGACTTGACCCCTTGCAGCAGATCCAGCCCATTGATCAGCTGTGCCTCACTCATCCAGCCCACAAGCCAGAAACACTGAGCACCACTGCTCTACAGAGATCAACAGAAAGCTTCTTTCCCATGGAGTTGTGTGTGTCAGATGTTGCTTGTCCTAAAGGGGGTAGTGCCTCATGCAAGCATCATCACTGCAGTCCCCAGCATATGGGGAAGCACAGGAGCCGACTCATTTTAGTGCCTCTGGAGGTGCAGCATGTTGCAAAGGGGGGCAGAGCAGGACAGAAGAATGCAGGGCCATATCCTCAACCCCAACTTCCACACTGGCCTCCAAGGTAGATTGAGTGTGTCAAAAGAGCTGGCCATACTGTCTGGAGGCATGGGACAGGCCATGCAAATTCCTCAGGGAGCTTAAACCATTAGCCCTGGGTCTCGTTAAGGGACATTCCTTCTCCAGACTCCTCTAGGGCACTAAGCACTAAACGGTTCAGGGTGGGCAGTGCCATAATTAAGAGGGGGTGACCAAAATAGCTGCAGGATAGTGGCAGCAGTAGCAACGAGTAGGAATCATCACCTCTCCTGTGCGTAGCAGCTTCCCTAGGTGTCTGGCTGTGGCATCATGCCCGGGGGGGGGGAAGGAATAGTGCAGGGGTTCTCATTTTGGAGCATATGTGGGTACAATAATAAAGCATTATTGGGGATGATACAGTTAACAGATATGAACCTCAACCTATGCCCTGGTTCTGAACACCCCCCCATAATTTAGGGGTATTTAAAAGAGAAAATGTAAAATCAAGGCTAGATCCGAAAAATTGTAGTAGCACTAAATGAACAGTGGGACACGTGTCCCTCTCTGTGCCTGATACATGGACACCGAGTTGTGCCCTGTACTATAGAAGCTGGCACTAAAACTCATATGGTCAAAGTGTGCACCTTCACCTCTTAGAGATACCCAGGTCATTCCTCAATTAATTGGCCAAAGTGAAAAAAAACCCCAAAACCAGCAGTCAGAGAAAACTGCCCTGATATTTGGGTCAGAGCCAAATTTTATCAACACATTTGCAAGGACAGTTTAAATTTCTCCCACAGTGCACGAGGAAGTCCCTGCTCAGAGAAGCATCCTGTTTCAGTTAAACAGGATTCTATGCCTTCAAGTCCCACCAGATTAAAGCATACGCATTTTAATTAAACTCAAATTACACTCTGCATGAAAATCTATGCAATTACAGCATAATACAAAACATCAGAATTATGAATGGCAGATATATTTGATAATTTTTTTCCCATAAAAATAAACAACACTCTCTCACACATATTCCAGGCAGCACATTAGCAGTACCAGAAAGTGTTGGAAGAGTCAAACTGAGGAAGAAGTAACCAAACAATTTCAACTTGCGTAGATTTACCACTGAAGGGAGGGAGGGAAGGGGGCGGGAATGGGGAGTTATGCACGGAGCTGCTTGGCAGGAAACTCAGTGAGTGACTCATTGGGAAAGGAGCATGTGCCAGTTTCAGCCACCAAAATACACCCAGTCATGCTGCTCTGGGTGTGGCTGTGTTTACTGGGAATGTCTCAGTTTCCAAGTGGCAGTGGGAGTCCCAGCAGAGTTTGGCATCTGAGTTTCAATGAAGCCCTGCAACATCTGGTCACCACGGGGACTTCCCACCTGTCTCCTTCGCTCCCCCCTATCTTGCAGCGTGGGCCTCACACAGCAGCGGCTGCCTCTCAGCTGCTCCCACGGCTCCCTACACACCAGTTGTTTCGTAGATGAATAAAGAACAGTGAAGAGACCTATCCCTCTCAACTGCAACTATAATGTACACTACATTAGAAATGTGACAACAGTAGGAAGAGGACATTTACTTTATGCCATGCTCTGGCAGAATAAAAGGAAGGGGAACACAAAGGAAAAGTGAGAGATTCCCTGCACATAACAGTCTGACTCTCTGAGGATACGCCCCCTCCATAAGAGACACCTCCAGCAGCAGATGGCACTTGGCCTTTTGCTGTGACTTTGGTTCTTGGACCAAGCATTCATAGGAAAAAGCAGGCAATGCCCAGGCACTCATGTGTCACCAGATACATACTTGTCTCAAGTGCTCCTCAGAGCCACAAGTAAAGGCCCTTCCACAAACAGTCCCGCACCAATTAATTTGGCAAGACTTGAAAATGCAGCCCTAAACAAACAGCCATCAATATTTTCATGGAAGAAGTGCAGCATCACATTACTTCCTTTTTATAACTGCAGTGTCTTTAAGGAGATTAAAAAGAAAGCAATAAACACACAGCAGAATGCAAACTGTTACACTAACCTAATAATTCACATGCAGGGTGTTGCTACCAGGCATGAGGCCAGAAGCCAGGAGCTGTTAACACATACTAGTCAATGTATTATTACAATATAATTGATGCCCAGAGGTATACTATAATAATAAAATACCCGTATAGATTTTTATTTGAGTGTTAACAAAAAAGTACATTTAAAAAGGGAAAGTAATCAAATGGTTTAGAAGTTAAATGAGACCCAGCTTTGAAAAGGGAAGATACTGGGAAACAGACTACAGCCAAGAGTCTCACCTCTTGAGAGAAAATGGAATAGATAATATACTACTACTCTCTGTCATCTTCTTCCATTTCCCATTGCTGGAGCTCCATGAGCTAGGTACCAACTAGAATGAGCTGGCAGAGCTCCACTGACTTCAGTGGGATCTTGCTGATTTATACCAGCTGAGGCTCTAGCTCTGTAGTTCGAAAGAGTGTGTTGGGGAGTCACACGATTTGAAAAGTTTTCTTCTTTTTTTTTTTTTTAATTCACCAGTGACTGCCATAGCCACTCCACTGACTATATTGTCTGTGCATACAACATTTATGCAGAAACAACATTATTGCGGTCTAGTTTCACACGCTGTTTCATTCAATTCAATAGCCTCACTCCTTAAAGTAAATCACTATTCAGTGGGAGTAAGAGCATCAGCATCTAACTTTCCATAACAAAAGAACTGACCTGATATGTCTGGGAGAAACCTACAGCATCTCCCCTGTAACAGCCTGCAATGAACTCCAGGAGCAAAACAGTGCCTGCGCTCTATGCACACGCAGAACTCTGTGTACACTATGCTTAGCAGCATCAGACATGCAGCGCACAGAAGGCAAGAGACAGCCCAGCTGTGTGAAGCAAGCAGGGGACAAGAACTATCTATCTTGCAAGCTGTGCTGCATGGCAGAGGCTGGCAACTGCTCTGATTAAAAGTTCAAACAACTACACTCTGTCCAGCTCAGGATAGAGGAGACTGCTCCAATACAGACACACACACGCTCCCTTACTTGCAGATTAGTTGGTCTTTTGTGTCCTTTGCTGGGCACAATCTCCCTTGCTCTAATTTCACCAGAGGACAAGCTATGGAGAGCAGTTCTGTGTTATGAGAATGGTGTGTGCTGTATATGACCCACCCCTGGAAAGCAGACCATCATAAAATACAAGCAATTTTGGTGCATGTTATGCTAAGTACCCAAAGGGGACTGCTTGAACTGTCGCCTGACACTTACAAGGAAGTAACAGGTCTGAACATTAAAACTACATTTGATTTCATTATTTAAATCACAGCTGACATAGGAATGAATCAAGGACTTACAATTTTAATTGTAAATAATCATTTTGCTATGGGTGAATGGTATTCTGTTACATTACATACAACTTTTCTCCTTAATATTTTGTTAAACCAGAGAACAGAAGCAGCCTGCTCACAGACTAAAGAATATTTTAATATTATAAAAGAAAAAGTTGGGAGCTGTTCTGCTAGCATCCTTTGTCGGTATGAAATAAGGCAGCACCTGAAGCCAATTTTGATATTAAAAGCAAAAGTCGACTCTTGTGCAACGCTTCAGCATGTAAATGCACTAATGCCAAAAAACTCAGCAGAGTTCCCCATAATGAAATCCCCCTGCAAAATCTCCTTACTTTGTTTTGCTCACAATCACTATTGCGAAATCATCAGCTTCACTACTGCAGCCTCGTCCTTTCCACCTCCCCATGCTTCCCCTTCTCTATCCAAAAAAGGCTGCAACAAAAAATAATATCCTGCTACACTGGCCTCATCCCACTCTGCCCCTCCGGTTTGCTGTGTAAAGATTGCAACCACATTTGCTGGTAATACTTTAACTCAAGTCAGCTAAATCAGTGGGTGAAAGGTCACAAGAGTCCCCATCCCATTTCTCACCAACCAGTTCAGTTTCCCAAGTTTCCCCTGGTTAGGGTGATACACTGTAATCAACATCCTAACATTGTTGTAAGATCATTCTACCCTCTATCTGCAATAGGGTTACTCCTCTTCATTTCTTCTGGATTTCGGAGTACTTTCAGGCTACTTTTAGGGCAGGTGCCATAAGGGAAATGTGTTGCTACGAAAGACCAGAAACTTAAGCCCACACTGGACTTCTGTTCAAATTTTCCATCCTTCTGGGAATTTTCCAGGATCTCCGCAATTTCCCAAAGAGGAAAAAAAATCTCTACCCCCTCAAAAATGGCCAAACACTCATCCCCTCCACAGAGAGAGGGGAACAGTTCTCCCTGCCCAAATAGGACATCCTGGAGGAAATCCCAGAAGTTAAAGCTGGCAGAGTTCCTGGGAGCATACTATGACATCAACATTTAAGCAAAACCACTTCAGACTCCAATGAAAACTTAATGTTTAGGGGGCATTGTTTACCACCAAAAGCAGAATGAGGTATCCTTTCAGACAGGAACTGTTATAGATGACTTGAGTTTAGTTTGCAACACTTATTCAATATGCTCTTTTTGCTTTGTACTACAGCTCCTGCGAGCAAAAATGAAAGTGATATCTAGGACCAAAATGCATGCTTTCAGGGGTCAAGCCTGTGAGAGCTTAGGGACCTATGAACCTGGCAGGTGCATGCCCAGAACTTGTATTAAGTATGCATATACATAATGATATTATATAAATGGTACAGCAACTCCTATCCAACCTGCCAGAAGGGCCCCTAAATAGTTGCATTATTCAAATTATGAGTTCTCCATAAACACAAGAAACTTGAATACAGCAATATTAACTGTTCATATTCATAAACAGCAAAAATGCATCTTGAGTACTGACACTGTATTCTTCATATTCTGTACTGAAATGTCTTTATTCAGCCAACGAGAGAAAAAGGAGCATCTCATTTTTTAAAAGGGAGCCATTTCTAAGGATGTGACAAGAAAAGAAAAGTAGTAAGACATTTTATATTAGGACCAGATGTGGCAGGCAGAAGAAATGAAGGCCTGTGCCAGCCAGCATCAGGGAAGATTCTTGCGCTTCAGCTTTACAGTTGAATCTGCAGAATGCAGTACCACATGCTGATATCAGTCAGTTTAATGACCATGGCATATTAGCAGCCTAACACTGCTGCCAACGCACACACTGCTGGGAGTTGGTAAACTAAAAGCAACCTCTTCTCTCTGCTCGTTACTTATAATCTCCCCGACAGCAATTGAAAACCAATTCAAGCCCAGCTTTAGTCCAAACTTCAACCCACTGAAAACCCTGCCTTGGCCCTCATCCAAAGTCCAATGTTTTATTACCAGACTCATGTATTTGTCCCACTCTTCCATTCTCAACTTATTTTCTTAGTTTTAGTTTTATTTTACACTACTACAACTATCTTAAGAAATCCTGATATATGTCATAGACCCTTTTTTAATTGATTCCACATCCAACACAAGACTTTGGGATATTTTTGTTGCTTAAAGCTGTATGTGGGCCAATGTCCTTCTGCTTATAATTAACCCTCATTTCCATGGAATTTCTACATTAACTTGTTACAGACCCGCTGGTAATGAACTACTGGCAGAAGCCTACATACAAAACTAGCCACTAGCTTCTTTGCAAAGATGGGTTAAACAAAAATTAATCTGGTCTATTTGGTTATTCATCCGGTGCATTTAAATTGGAGACATTTTTCTGCTTCACTTGATATGTGTACACACACACACACACACACACACACACACACACACACACACACACACACACACACACACACACACACACGATGGGGTGGACCTGGCTACTGAACTTTATCCAGAAACATCCATGTGTGGAGCAGATTAAATGGGAACTTTTCATACCCATAATAGTTTTACAGCAGCAAAGTAGAACATGCAGTTTTCCCTGGGTGACTATAATGCTCTGGGAGACAGAAAAAATATGAACTAGAGGATAGTAATGTTTTGCTCATCAGGCATAGCATGGTTTATACATCATTGAATGGACATGTTCAAAACAGAGCTTGGGAGGGAATTTGATTTTAAAGAGACCTCATTTTTGTGTTCAAGTTTCTTAGAGGTTAAAATAAAAAGGAGGGATGTGACAGGTAGTAATGCAACAAAACAGCTGCTGGCATCAAGCAACCACATGCAAAATGCTGTAGAGCAGGGTGTGGCAGCCTACAGCCCATGGAACCACTGGATCTGGCCTGTGGGCATGGAGCTTCAGCAGCAGGGGGGTTTGGCTCCGGGCACTTTCCCTATGCCACTGCAGGGACAAGTGCTAGCAGCAGCCAGGTCCTAGTGCACACTTGGCTGCCTTTGACCTGCGGTGCATCATTGCAAATCACAGCCAGAGATGGTTGCCTAACCCTACTATAAAAGAAAGGGGGGGGATGGACAAAACCGGCTAGCCAAAAGCAGCAGCTGCAGCCATTGCTGAGCTAGGAAGTCTAACCGACCTTTGTTCCTTGTCTCAGCAGACAGCATACTGAACTGTGTCTCCTGAAGCCTGACTGACTGCCCAAAGTCACATATCAGGACAGTAACACTGTCTTTTTGTGCCTCAGTGTCCCCCTCCCCCAAAAAATCTCCTCCAATCAGTAAAAATTAAGATAGCGATGCAGGTCTTGGACAAGCTCTCTGGGCCAAGAGTTATTCCACTTACGAGGCTTGTGATTCTCACCCAGAGTACCACAACACCCTGGAGTGCCTTGAGATCCTTTCAAGGTTGATATGAAGTCTTGCGTAATGTTAGCACCATTAGGTTTACAAATAAGATTCACAAAATAAACCCAGAAAATTTCAACTAGAAATCCTTAGTTCCAGTTTTCCTGAATTCTTTGCAATAGAAGGACTGCTCTATTGTTTTGATGTAGTCAAAAGACAGAAACTAAGAGCTGACATTTTCTGAGGGATGCTTTGAGTCTAAAAAGGTTGAGAATCAGTGCATTAAGCATTTAAGGAGACTCGGGCACCTGAATGTAGTTCTAGTGTACCCTGTTCAAGTTCTGCCTTGACATCCTTTCAAGGCCTGCCTTGAGTTAGTTTGGCCATAAGGTACCAAAAGACATTAGCGTTGCTATGTCTAAACATGATTCACAAGATAAACCCAGAGATTTCAAAAAAAGAAGCCATAATGTTAAAAACATTTTGACTGGCTGGCTGTGGTCTTTTGAGTTCTTTGCAAGAAGTGCTTGCTTTTTTATTTTTTTTCCTTTCTTTGTTTTTGACTAAGAAAAATAGAGTGAAAACTAAAAGGTGGTATTTTCTGATGGGTGCCTTAAGTCAAATGAGGGGTTGATATAAGTCTAAAAAGGTTGAGAACTACTGAAAAAAAAAAAAATGTAAGTGTAGGTTAAAAAAAACCACCACTCTCAATTTGTATGGCATCTTTCACCCAAGCTTCTGAACACCCTTTGGAAGGCAGAGGAAGGATTATTTCATCCCGTGGTTTTCTTCAGTGACCACCTTCATCTTGTGTGAGAATTTTACAGATAAGTTAGACATGAACAAGAAAAGCCTGAACAGATAGCATCCTCTCCCTGCCATAGTTATAAGAACCTCTGTTTGGGTAGAAGTTACGTAATCATGTTTAAAACTAAAACTGATTGATCCAGCTGAGCTGAGAAGGCTTCCTGAAAGAGGAAAGTCTTGCAAGTTCATGCTCCTTGGTGTATTTTGTCTTCTTATCACTGTCTTCCTAAGTCTGATCCCTCTGGGAATTCACTCCACAACAGGACATGCTTGTCTAAGAGAAGTTCATCTCTGACCCTCATACATTTTGGCCCTGATTCAGGACAACAACTGTATTAGAAAAGGCCCTTCAGGATGTCCTTAGTTTTAGGCAGAACTTTTGTCCTAGAAGTCAATAGAGTTCCTTAAACATATGCTTATCATTAAGCAGGTAAGAGCCCTTCCAGAAGAGGGATGGATGGATGCAGGGGCCACTTCCAAGGGGATGTGGTAGTGAGGTCACACATGCTTATCGTATCAGGAGCAGCAGCCAGGGACCTTAATTTAAGTCCCTGAATCAAATGACAATCTCCACCCTTCTTTTGCTTTGTGTTCAGTGACATGTTCTCTCCCCCCACACTCCCCCCCTGACTCCTTCTGTTGTCTGATCCAGTTGTGGAAAGAAGCTCCAAATCCATCCTCCCCCACTCCAGCCAAGCTTTGCAAAGCCAGGGACAACAGCACTGGTGGGCAGGTTCCTCCCCCCTGCCTAGTCCCCCATCCTCCTAGGATCAGGCTGTTACTCATGGCATTTCCTGTGAGTTACAGCAGGGAACTGCACTTCTGTCAGTGCCCCACCAGGTTGGACATGGTTTGATTGTAGTCAGAGGCAGGAGAAAGATGTGTAAAGCTAATCTAGTAATAGCTAATCTCAACACAAGTAATAGCAGAAAAGTTGCAGCAAATCAAGCTCAGGGTGCTCTATACACTCATTTGGGATCCTGGGTACTTAATTAGGCAAGTAACCCAAACCAAAGTTCCTGCTGCCACAAATACCTGGCTTAGGCACTAGTAGCAATAAACAGTACAGCCAACTTGAGTAGGCAGACACATCCCTGCAGTCAGACAAGCAAGGCAGATGCCTTCAGTGAAGTGACCGAGACAGTCCTGCAAAAGCTGTTCCCCCTTCTAGCCAGCATCACTTGCATATTCCTGGGGTTTAGACAGAGCCAACTGTTCTCCACCCAACAGCTGCTCTCATGTTGGCACTGCAGATCTTTCTGGTGACGCCAGTTACAACAGTGAAAAAGCAGCTGGGAAGTCACTAGCATGTGGTTTTCAGCAAAGCTGATGTCACCTTATCCCCTCTCCCAATGGTCTCAGGGACACAAAAGAAGTCTCAGAGGTAGTTAGTCATGTTGGTCTAGAGTCAGGCAGAAGGCAGGGTAGCATCTTAGAGACTAACTGGCTCAGAAAGGCATGACAAAGTAGGTTGTTGGCTACAAAAGCTCACACCTCTGTACCAATTAGTCTCTAAGAGAAGTCTGCAAAAGGCTGCACAAATGAAGCCTTTTGGAGATGGAGAGGTAAGCTGCCCATTGCCATTGTCCTGTGCTTCCTGGGGAGAAATGACAGAAACCATTTTAACACACCATTATCCGCCCAAATTAGCAGTGGCCTACATTAAAAGCTATTGAGAAATCTAGGAAAACAAGCATGGAAGTCACTGCCAAACTAAGTGGTCTTTTTAGGTCATGTTTCTCCAAGGTACACTACTAGGTCTGCCTCTGGAAAAGCAAAGCATAGGATGAGAAGGGGGCACACAGGCCCATTCCAGAGGTGGCTACACATACCGATTTCCAGTCTCCCGTGCACTCCAGCAAGAGGGAGTGAGCAGGGATTGTTTCCTTTACAGCTGACTCAGGATCATCAGGATGTAGCAGAGACAGCCTTCAAGTTACCAAGCTGGCTCAAGGCCTACCTGCCATGCAATTTATTAGCAAAGCACACAAGATGTTAGCAGATGCCACAGTGATAGCACTATGGCTGTTGCTCCTTGGTCAATGATTTTGCCTTAAAATGGAGGGCAGGAGGCAGGGCAGTAGCTAGAAAAGTCTGTCTCCTGTATTGATTTTAAGCACTGTGTAGTCCACACTGTTTGCCAGTGAACTTGATAGGTTCACTTTCTTTGAAGGAAATCTTGATTTATTTCCATGAGTCAAAAGGGCTGCACTAGCCATCAACAGACCCGAGGGGTGCAGGCCTGTTCACAAACAATTCACTTGAATATCTCTCTAAAAGACTCTCAGATATTCAGTGCATGGAAGAGACTCCTGTGAGCGGCTTAAAAATAAGTTAAAAATCAGTGTTAAAATAATGAAATTGAAACAAACAGATCTGGAGTTCCTTTTGTGTTTTCTGTTCTAACTTTCATAGTTGTAGAGCTGAACTTTGCTTTTCTCCCTGCCCCTTATGAGGCGAGGCAGGGAAAAACTAAAGACATCCAGCTTTCAAAGTCAAGCTTTTTAAAAAAAAGCCAAACATTATAAGAGCTGGCAATACGTATACTTTGAAAAAATATAAATAATCACTGTCAGACATAAGCAGAGAGGTAGAAGCACCAACTCTATAAAATATAGCCAGTTTAAAAATTAGGCAGGGCAGAAAATAGAAAGAAATACTTTTTCCTCCCTAACCATCATCCCTGAAACATCTCCCTTAAAAGACTCACACTCACAGTAGGCATGGAAGGATAACAAGTTTGGACCATTTCAGAAGAAGGGGTGGGGAAGTCCACCTCAAAGAAAAAGACCCTCCCAAAGAATGCTATCACTGTACCTCCTTTTCATTAATGCTCAGGAAGATCTAGCTCAAGCACCTCCACATATCACAAGTGTTATATGAGAGCACTTGACAGTGGCAGGGGAGGGGAGCACCAGGGGAAGAAGCCAGCCCACTCTATGAAGGTTCCAGTATCATCCTCATTCCCACAGTACCCAAGTACAATGCAGCAAGCCCCACTTCTCTTCACAAGTGTTTGACCCATGATGGAAAACAGATATGCGCCTTAGAGAACTGTCTTGCTATTGCTTTGCATACCACATTACTGCAGAAGTTTGCCTTGATGCAAGAGCTGTCGGAAAATAAAGCAGCCTGCTGGATTTTGGCTTCCTACCTGTTACATAGGCCAATTTTACTTCCACAGTGGGGAATACTAGAAAGCTGGATTGAGAAACCTAGGAGTCAAGGAGGAAATCCATACAAATTGTCCAGGTACACCCAGGGGTGCGCCCTGTCCCCAAGTGGAAGGGATGAGGTGGTCAGGCAAGAGTGCTGCGAGAGGGGCTTGCCACCAGGGAGCAGTTCCCTCTTTCACTATAGAGCCAGGCTGGGACAAAGCACTTAACTATATACATATTTACTGCTCTACAAAAATAAAAGCGAATAAGAGACCTTAAATATTTACAGTAGAATTGGTATGTGACACCATATACAATAATCTGCAATCAACACACTGCACCACTTCAAAGGACTGCAAAACATAGAACAGGTAACTGGGAACTCAGTACAAGTGACCCACAGCATAGGCAATAATTAACACCCCCGCACAGATGAACATTAACACCCTGGAACAGGTAAGTCAAGGCATCAACACAGTAAACACATACATAGGTAATGAAAACAGGTAAACCCATATAAATCCCTTTAAAGAGTACCCATAAATATATTAACATCTACAGTATAAATCACAACTTATGGGGTGCATTCAGCACCTCATGGTGGGTTTTCTTGAGCCCTTCCCCTTTAGGGTCCCAGGATGTGGACATGCTCCCCCCATGGAGGAGGGTGGAGGTGGTAGACCCTCCTCTCCCAAGCCCACCTCCCCAACAACTCATGCTCCTGCTCTGAAGCAAACAAGGCTCATCCTCTGGTGGCCAGTCCCACAAGGGCCTCTCTCCAGCAGTGCCTCTGGCTCCTCTTGATGTCTTGGTGCCCTGCACTGGGCACACAGGGCACTCCTATGGGAGCTGAGCCCTTACTGGCTCTGGCTCCCTGGCCTCATGCTGGGGTCTTTCCCCTTCCCGGGCTCTGCTCTGGGCACTGGAAATCTTTTAGTTTAATGCTGAGCCACACTGCGGGGCTCCTGTTACCTGGCCTAGAGCCAGGGCTAACTTGAACAGCCTCAAGCTGCTCTTGAGGTCGACTCTCCCTGAGCCAACCTGAGCATGATGTGGGGCCTGAGCAGCCTCAAGATGCTCCCAGGGCCGGCTCTCTGTGTACCAATCCACATATCACCCACATATCAGCTGCTTGCCAAGTTCCCAGGCTGAAGCAGCCTTGAGTGGCTCCCAGAGCCTGAACACCGTGCACAGATCTGCAAACCAGCAAGGCTCAGGCAGGATCCCGACGATGGTCTTCTCCAGAGTTCCTCTCTCCTCGCCATCCCTCTCTGCATCTGCCCCCAGCATGCCAAGCACGCTCTCCCTTTATATAGTTCAGGGGCTGTGCCCCTGAAGTCTGGTGGACCTGCCATGCTGCAGTCCACAATCCAGTAGGGGAGCTCCTCTCCCTCTACCTTCAGGAAAGGGGCAGTGCCCACTTTCCCAAGTTTGTTCCTGATTGATGGATTGGCTCCACCAGTTGCAATTAAGGATTCTCAAGCCCCTGCACGCACTGGGGGTAAGTCTGTCACACAAATCTAGGAAGTTCATCGCACCATTTAGAGCATACCTACATGACAAAATACAGTGGGTTAAAAGTCCCCAGTTCACATCCAGGCTAATTTGCCCAGGAAGCAAGCACAGCAATATGACAAACAACACTTCCGATCCCCAAACCAGCCCTGAATGAGCTAGCTTGGGTATCTCTGCCTGGCCTGCATTGTGTTGCATACACACCTTCAGTGTAAGAGTCTACTTTGTTAGATCTTCATTTAGTCCATGAATTTATACATTTAATCTGTGCTGTTTGCATCCCAGCAGGGCACATTCTTACTCCAGACACTGCTATGTCTGCAGGGTAGTGTAGACATACCCAAGGTAGCTGGCACTACGTGGCTTGAGTAACAGTAGAAGTATAGGTGCACCTATACCAAGTTTTATGTTGCAGTCTCCCAAGCCCACATAGATCACTATGCCAGAGTCACTACACTGCTATGAGCATCTATGCGATCTTGGGGACATGATTTATAGCCACAGGAGAAACTAAAATAAAATGCTACATACTCATTTGTGAGCCTTCAAGAACACGGTTGTTGTCTTTCTCTCTGCAGTGCAAACCTCCACTAGTCTCAACAATACACAGGGCTTGACCGTGTTCATGCTACAGTGTGGGGTAACATACAGATACAAAAGCTGAGAGCCATGTCTTGTCATGGCAGTCTGTTCCCAGCTCTGTGCCATCTTGCTCTGCATTGTAAGATATCACAGAATCATAAAGAAGTAGGGCTGGAAGAGAGCTCCAGAGGTCATCTAGTCCAACCTCCTGCCTGAGAAGTAAGATCATCCCTATCCAAACTATACCACAAAATCCAAAATATAACCTCTACATAAGACTACTGTCAACCCTGATACAACACAGGCCTAACACCCTAACCTGCCACAGATAAAGCAGAGGAACCACAGCAGCTAATGTCCTGCTTCAATGAAATCTTATTAATACATGCTCAAGAGATGCTCTGTAGAGGGTCACACCTCCTGCTACAGAGGAAGGCAACTCCTCCCCACTTTCCCCTCCCAGTCCATACCAATCTGACCATGAGGTAAAATTCCTTCCTGCCCCCAAATATGGTGATCAGTCTGATCCTGAGTGGAGGGGCATGGCCCTCTACCCCAGAACCTCTGGTTTTGGTCCCAGCCAGAGCGTTGGCTCTCGGGCTGTACAAAGCTGTGGGTGGTGATTCAATTCGAAGGAGATTCAGCCCAATTCGATGGCTGAACCTCCGAATCCAAATTGAATCAGGGGACCAATTTAAAGGTCTGAATCGATTCAAAGCTCTCTGAAAAGATCTGGAGAGCTTTGATGATTCAGGCAGTCCCCAGTGGCTGCAGCACGGAGCTGCAGTCAGACTTGGAGCTGGTAAGTACTAGGGGCGGGGGGAGAGGACCATGGGAGGACCCCTGCCAGCCCCCCGCACCGCACTCTAGCTCCCAGCCCTCACTCCCCCAACCAGGCCAGCTCCGGCCCTTTAAGAAAAAAAAAGCCGAGAAAAACCCCAGGACTCACCACTCCTGCAGTGGCCTCCAGACTTCAGGGGCTCGTGCACAGCCCCCCACGTAGTGTGGGACAATGGGGGGCAGCAGGGATTGTCCCCAACTGGTAGGAGCAGCGAGTCCGGGGTTTTTTTGGCATTCTTTAACAGATGGAGCCGACCCGGATACAGCACGAATGGGGGCACTGGGGGAGCAAGGGGGGAGGTCAGGGGGATCATGCAGAGCCCCCCCATGAAGCATGGGACAGGAGTGCAGCAGGGATCACCCCCCACCTGGCAGCACCCTGTGAGCATGGGGGCTTTTTTTTTTTTTTTTTAAACAAGTGCTGGGAGCTGGGGCAGACATTGCCAGGCTGGGAGAGCGGGCCACAGATGGGCCTGTCTGATTCAGAGATTCAGCAATAGCCGAACCTCTGAATCAGATTTGGCCAAATCGAATTGGGACAGTAATTCGAATCACTGCCCCCCAAATCGGCCGAATCTGAAGCGAATACTAGCCACTTTGCACAGGCCTAATTGGCATATCCCAATCAAAAGTCCCCAGCCTTGGCTGTAGCCAACTCCCAGTGCCTCTGAGGAAGGTTTAAAAACACCCTGGCACGTGCAGCAGAAAGGGTGGGGGCAGGAGCAACCAGCAAAGCCCAGAAGCATGGGAAATACTCATGAAGGAACATAGGCATTGCTACACCTAGATCATCTGCCAGTTAGTAACTGTTGAAACTCTTCTTGAATACCTCCAGTGATGGAGTCCACAACTTCCCTGGGGTAGGGATTGGCCGGGGTGGGGTGAGGCAGGGCAGGGCAGGGCAGGGCAGGGCAGGGCAGGGCAGGGCAGGGGGGAGAGTGCATAGGTGTATGCATGTGTACAGAGCCCCCCAACCATGGCATTCTGAGTGGTCACCCCCCCACAAGGCTAGCCCTGGACAGCTGCAAAACTTGCTCAAGAAGCTTTCTATGCCAGCATCCAAATATATTAATAAACAGGTTGAGCAGCACCAACCCCAGAACAGATCCCTATGTAACTCCACTTGAAACCTCCTGTCATTCCAACATAGATCCATTAAGAACTATCCTTTGCTTGTGGTTATTATACCAGTTATCGATCCACTTTGTAGTAATTTTGTCCAGCCCACCCTTCTCCAATTTTTTCATGAGAAGGTTCTGCAGGACCTTGTCAAAAGCCTTGCTGAAGTTCTGATACACTATATCCACAGTATTCCCTTCATCCATCCAAGTAGTTACACTTTGCAGGTTCTTGCCATTTCCTGATACACTTCCTTGATGACCTGCCCATTCTTCTGTTGCCTGTATGCTTTCCTTTTACATTTGAGGCATTTTAGAAGCTCCTTATGTAGGCACACTGATTTCTTGCCATTCTTCTTGTGCTCCCACTATATCAGGGCAGTTTCTTGTTGGGCTTCCAATATTGTGCTCCTTAGAAGTTCCCAGTTCTCCTGGTCTTTATCCTTTGATCTATCCTCCCAAGACACCAGGCCTATTAACTCCTTGAGTCAGATGAAATCCACCTTTTTGAAATCTAGCATCCTAATTTTGCTGGCTTCATCCTTTCCCTGTCTCAGGATCATACCATGATTACTTCCACCCAATTAGGGGTGCTGGTGCAACTGGCAGCAGACAAACCCCTCCTGCAGGTAGAACTGCTTTCGTTCTGGGGAGCCTGGCTGCTATTTTTTGAGAATCTTGGAAGATTCTCAAGGCTCATACGTGTGAGGGACCGGCAGGAGACTATGTTGAAGGGAAATCAGCACGGGTTTGTTAAGGGCAGGTCCTGTCAGACCAACCTGGTCGCCTTCTATGACCAGGT
>JAGPOW010000261.1:116867587-116886866 GCA_030014935.1 Caiman crocodilus | reverse complement strand
AAAAAAAAAACCAACACACAAAACTCCTGCAAAACAGACAGTCACCAAATATACAATTTATTTATTCAGTTAGGTGCCACAAGAACACATACAGACATGTGGAATTTTCACTGTCATATTGGTGAAAGGGTCTCATGGGAGATTAGCTTCCAGTGCAAGTATTGGGGGGGGGGGGGAAAGTTTGCGCTGCCGCTGGCTCGGAGGGCCAGAAGGACAACTGCAAGATTTCTCCAGAGGAAAACAGACTGGGGCTACTTCCTGATATCTCAATGCATTACCTATGACAGAGGGGCCCAACCTGTGGCCTGGGCAGCCTCTATGCATGGCACATGGCAGTTAGGGGAAGAGGCAGGCAGCACAGCAGGAAATAGGGCAGGAAGCAGAAGTAATGCAGCAAATTAAGCAGGGAGCACAGGGAAGGAAGCAGATAGCAAAGTGACAGATCAAGCAGGGTGTGCTGGGCTGGGAACAGAAAGCAAAGCCGCAGATCAAGCAAGGGAAGGTGATGAGAGAGGCAGTCAGACAGCGTGCAGGGCTAAATTTGTGGCATACCTGCCAAAAATGTTGTCTGCCCCCCGACTTAGGACATCCTCCCTAGTCAGCAGCACACAATTCTGGGGATTTGTCAGATAGTCAATGCAATCCCAATGAATATAAGAATCTGAATGCCTCATCCTGGAAGGGCTTGTACAACAGGTTCCTGTTATCTTGGTTATTCTGTTTTAAACCAGAATAAACTGGAGATCAATCAAGAGCACAGATTTCACCAGTGGGGCAGTGGGAGAGTCTGTCATCACGGATTTGCACCGAACCAGGAAGATTCTCTGAAGTCCTCTGTTTTCTACAGTCCTCAAAACAGGTTTTTGTGGGAGCTAGGTTCTTGACAGAGGGGAATGGTTAACCAAAAGACAGTGGTGGATGAGCATACGTTTGAGTGGTGAGTCACTAGAAGTAACTTTCCTTTCATTGAGTGTTGCAATGGCCTAGTGTAACTCAGTTACCCGTAAGTGAACAAGACTCTAGTATTCAAACAAGATATTGCACACATTGGCTAGGGACAGACATTACACATAAACTGTTTTAAGCAATCAGAAACTGGTTTAAACCTGAAACAGATGTTCATAAACCAGTTCTAAAATAGATGCACATAAACCAGATTGGAAATG
This sequence comes from Caiman crocodilus, assembly GCA_030014935.1. NCBI lineage: Eukaryota > Metazoa > Chordata > Crocodylia > Alligatoridae > Caiman > Caiman crocodilus. The sequence continues at coordinate 116,885,700 of JAGPOW010000261.1, read as the reverse complement.
GCTGAAACTGATTTGAGATAAACCTGGGTGAATGTAGTATCAGATTTAACTGATCTGAGTCAAATCAGTTTATGCAATGTCTGTCCCAGACCCCTTGCTGATTTAAGAAAAAACAGACTCCCCCAGCATCCTGGCATGCTCTCTGAGCTGGGCAGGGCTTTCTGCTCCACAGCAGGGCTGACCCTTCCCCCCTGCTCTTTGGCTGTAGTTTGGCAGAAGCTGCAAGCATCTGCCTGGCTTTTGCTCCCCCACCTCCACTCATCACTCCCTGATAAACAGGGATTCCCCACCTCCCCTCTGCCTTGCACAGATGCCTCTCAGCATTAGCTAGCAGACCATGTGCTGGCTATGATCCAAGCTGTGGCAGTTGGGACAAAGGCAGAATCAACAAGTAGCTGATAATGTCCCTCTATTGTTTTCTGAATGACATGATAAACACTGAGTTAGGGGTGATAAATATTGTTCTGCAGGCTGGATCCAGTCTGAAAGGTGCTGTACCTGGCCAGTTAGGTCACCAGGAGTTGGAGGAGGAAAGGGAGAAGAAGGAAGAGAGACCTGCCACAGAATCTGTGGCCCTTGATCCCTGGTGAACAAGGCAATCTTAGAAGCAGAAGAGCAAACAAGAGGTGACACAGCCCCATTGCCTTGTGGTTTCACCCAACTGTGACCACAGTGGCCCCAGTTTCTTGGCCACTGATCCCACAGCCACTGCTGCATACCCAACCTGGAGCCAGAGCCATCATTGCTGTTTGCTCTGTGCCAGAGCTGGAGCTGCCACCCTGGCAAGAAATACACATCACTGGCACACAGCAGGAGCAAGAGCAAGAGCTGTCTCTGCCGCTGTCATGTGCGCCAGGCAGGAGCTAGAGCTGCCACCTCATGCCCTGGGCTAGATCCAACCCAAAAGGAGCCCCACCGTCCAGATCTGGCCCTGGGTAGGACCTCTGCCTTAAAGTCCTACCTCAGCCTGAACTGGGATCAATGTTATCTTGGCATGAGTGATCTGGGGAGTCAGTTATTTTCCCCCCCACCAGGCTGATCCAACTAGATTAGGAAGCTTCAGGAAAAGCAATCATGATGAAATACAGCTTTACAAGATGTAGCAGTTGAGACTGGCCCCTAGTGTTTATGATCATAGTAAGTTTATTGTGGCATCTTTATTTTGACCTCTACCTTTATGCAACAGATGAGCTATAGACAACGCAGTACATTTTCATCTCCACACCAAGCCTCCAGGACATTTTGGTCTGAGCAAAAGCCAAAACTAAGTACAAAAACCAACATGAATTTACAGCAAAATAATGAAGAAGCACATAAGGTGTTTTTAACATAATCTTTAATGATTTTAACTGGTAATTGAGCTAAAGACTATCAAAGCCCCAGATATATTTGTTTCCTTGAATGTGTCATTCACTTTATAAAGTAAGGTATTTAAATGATTCTAAGCTCTGGCTCAATCTAAATTCACAAATACAAATGTCATGAAACTCAAACCTATACCATATGCAAACTGCTTTGAGTAATGCCAACCAAATTCTGCTCTCAAATGACACCAACTTCATCAATTACTCTGCATTTGTACCAAGAAACAAGATCAGAACTGAGCCTGCTGTGTATGAGCCAGCTCCCTTCCACCCTGCTCAAAATTCCTCTGAAAATATTAAACACCTCTATTTTTATAACACACCACCAGTCAAGGCAAAACCACAAGAAGTAGTTAGCAGTAAAAAGTGAATGGGTCATCTTTTTCTATTAACTGTTATTCAAGGACTTGGACACAGTGGAATAGGATCACACCTATGCACTCAAGTCAACTTACACACACGCATGGAATTTAAATCATTAACATGGAATACAATTTTTACAATTTGGGGGGAAAAAACATATCTGATACTGCCAACTTTGTAGATTACAGCATTCAAAAAAACCCAGTCTTCAGGGTCTGATCTCCATGGCTTTTTGTGGTTTGAACTTATGCATCTCCTATTTGGGCCTGTGCAAAAAAACCAACAAACAACTCTGGTCCCATCCTCACCAGCAAAATTTTTTCATTTCTTAATTGAGCACCCTGCTGTCACCAAAACACTGTTTGTTTGTTCTTGCCCCAGTGCACAAAATTGAACCACATTTTAACTCTGTGACCCAATTATTCAACAGCCATGGATTTTGAAGGGCTGTCAAGCAATTTGCTAAGAAGGATAAAACAAGGAATGGATCCTTTTATGTGGCAAGGGCAAAGGGAAGGAAATTGAAAAAAAAAACCCCAAAATAAAAAACCCAGCAGTCACCAAGGGAATAAAGGAAAAAGGGATGGATATCATCTCCTTGGGTAATGGGGGAGGAAGGAAGAGATCAGGAAACAGTAATTTTCATGACAGGGAAGAAAGGGCAGAGAAGAGTCATCAGGCAAAGGACCAATGACAAGTCCAAATTGATTATGTAGAGTCCCATCATTTTCCCCACCCATTGGTGTAGCCCCTGTTGTTAACAACGTCAATATTATCTGCCTCTGTAAACAACCCAGGCATGCCTGGCTCCAACAGATAAAGGAAGCATATCGTATCTTTATGGGGGAGACAAAGGAGAATGTACTATTGGATTGCACCACATCTTGAAAGTACTAGAGGGACAGGAGGAACACAAACAAAGAGGGAGGAAAGCTAAATTGCAGCAGGGGCATGGAAAACAAGAGACATTGAAACGCCTCCTAAGTGACCAGATCAAGCTGTGGATTAAATCTAACATATGCCCAGATGCTGAAATGGTATACTTGTGCTGATCAGATGGATTACACATGGGACAGTTCAGAGAGAGTGTGGGGGAACCCTTCAAACAAAAGAATCTCTTTCCCCACAAAAGACAGAATATGTAGTTCAAGCAGGGGAAGAGTTAGACAGCATGTGAAAGAAGAAGGTCAAAGATAGAGCTGCATAAACACTAAAATCCCAGTAGCTTTAACATCATTTTGTATATCCTCACATGCTAACTACCTGTGTCATCATCCTTCTGTGTCCTGAGACATTTAAAAAAAAACCTAAAACGCCCTACATCACAAGCCATCTTGCAATTCAAGTCCTGTAAAGGACAGGACTATCATCAGCTGTACAGTATTAACAGGCTCTAGTAAATCTCACCAAATACTACACTGGCCTATTCCAGCACATGAAAGAAAGACTCCACCAGCTGGAAAAGGAGAGAGGATGTTGCTCCATACCCAGCAAATCCAGCTTCCATCTTCTCCATTGCAATGAACTTAGTCTTTTCTCAAATGATAGAACTCAGCCGGTGAGAAGCTCAAACATGCCTACAGACTGGAGCACAGGTGCCAGCTAATCCTGAGTCATGCTACTAGTTCCTAGGCATTTGGCAAGAAGCCAGGTCAAGAAAAACCCAATGACTTAGTTAGACTGAAATCAACTGTAGTCCATGAAGGAACTGATGAACAAGAAAAAAGTTGTTTCATAAATAGCGCTTCTCTATTACTCCCAAGTTATTCATGCACAGACACAAGAATGCAAATAAATCCAGAGAAATTAAATTTTCGCAATGGGGATGGGAGGTGATGGGGGGCAGGGGCAGAGAGAAGAGGAAGGGGAGAAGGAGAACACTTCCATTTACAGTTCACACCCTCTTTGATAAGCAAGGCCCAAAGCACACAGCGAGGTGATCTGTTCCATACAGTTACACTGCCTATACAGGTCAGCGCATGTGGCCTGACATCATGCTTGAAGTTTCCAGGGAAACCAATAAAGCACAAAAACATCCTGTTTCTCAATCCCATGACTTCAGAGGACCAGGTGACCTGTTAATATAGTTGAAGTGTCCTTTTGCACTTACAGGAACAGCACAACGTACAGCTCTTCTAGATAATAACCCACAATGAAGAAAGCCTCCAAAATCCAACCCTGAGTTTACTTATCAGGCTGCAACTAGGCCGGGAAACCTGATTTGAGACACCTAGACTAAATACAGACAGTCAAAAAACCTGAGATTGAATTGATTCAGTCTTTTCAGGTTAGTCTAAACTACAGATATTAAACTGACTAACAAGTGAACAGACTTTTACTTTTGATTCAGAAACTGCAGTCGCATGCCTGCAGTGGCTCTAGCCAGAAGCTGGCAGGGTGCTACAGCATGGCTTTCTGGCATGCAGCCAGCATGGACTGTGTGTTTGCTTCCTTTTCCTGCTGCTCCTGAGTGGACTGTAAATCCCAGACACGAATCACAGCAGCAAGGCTCTACAGGGGTGCTCATCACCTCCTCTTCCTGCTTTCAGGTGCCTCTGGGACTTGTAGTCAGCAGTAGGTTTAGCAGAATAGAGCAGGGCAGGGCAACTCTTCACTCAGGGGAAGAGGGGTTTAATGCCCCCCCCAGACAGGATTTGCCAGGGGAGGGCAGTCCCTGCCTCTCTCCCTCCTCCAAACTTTCTCTGCTAGAACAGTCAGTCCAACCCAGGGCTGGAGAGCATTCTGGGATACCAGGGGACTGTGATTTAACTTGAACCAGGAACGGGTCTGAGACAGAAGTTTCATAAACTGGTTTGACCCAAATCAATTAAGTCTGATAGCACATCCAACCAGAGGTTAGTACTAAAGCTTCCTTATGCACTTACGAAAACCTCAGCTGAAAGTTTTCATGCACAGTGCAGGAGAAAGTCAGATAATGTTGTTTGTCCTGATGTTCCAGGGGGAATTTTGCCCTGTTAATCATAACATTTATAAAGCATCTGCCACACCCTCTGCCCGCTCCTCAGTCCAGGTGCTTAAATCAGCACCTAGCAATTAAAGATACAGTTAGAGTACAATGGAATAATAAGGAACGAGATAAGCCAAATAGTGTGGTATTGTGAAAAGCATCAGGCAAATGCCATTAATCACTGTATAAAATGTTTTTTCTAAGAAGGCCCAAGAATAAACTTCCACTTCAATATGCCGACAATTGTGTCTACTCTGCTCCCTGTGGAGAAGGATTCCTCTTTGACTGAGGAAACCAGAAAGGGAAGAGACAGAAGGAAAACAGCACATGGCAGCAATTGAGAGAGGATGGCAAGCAGCCATTCTTACCAGTGGTCACAAAAGCATCGCCAGCAGCTGCAAAAATAGGAGGAAGTTTTAAAAAACAAGACCAGCAGACTGCATACACAGTCTAAGCAAGTCAAACCCACGAAGCTAAACAAGCCATCCTTTGAGAGCATGACTGAAGGCCACAGTAATCCTGCAAATAAGAGAAAAGGAAAGGGTAAAAAAAGAGAGAGAGAAACTAGAGTTAAACAGAGCCACACCACTTTAACAAGAATAGCAACCCAAGCCTGCCTACAAACTGCTTAGAAGAGTACACAACAGTTTTACCCTCTAGGATTAGCATACAAAAAACCTGATTCTGTGCCAGCAGAGACAAAGAGGAGAATTTTTTTTTTTTGCTAAGGCATAGGATATTGCTGCTCTAGGTTGTAACCCTGCAATATGCAGGCTCTGTAGGCCTTTTGAGGGCCTAAAATAATCAGGGTACAAATCCAACTCAGCCATATCCCTTCTGGCCTTTTCCAAACCTTCCACACCTTACTCCTGCTCCAGATCACTCCTTCACCTGCTTCCTCATTATAACCCTAGGGCAGGGGTGGGCAAAATGTGGCCTGCCAGGCTATTCTATCTGGCCCACAGGGCTCCTAAAACATTTAGAAAATGAATATTAATCTGCCCTGAGCTGCCTGTCATGAAGTCCTTAATGGCTTGCTGAAACCCAGTAAGCTTCCAGGTACTAGGGTTAATAATAATGACAAAGATAGCATGAAGTGAAGTCCTTTTCTGAGAAATATCATCCTAGAGTTTCTTGTTGATTGCCTCAATTACATTCTTAAAAAAAAAGTCAGTAATTACCTGCCCTGCAAGTTCAGGCTGGGATGGGAGTCAAGCTGATTTATTTCCTCCTAGCACATCACAACCTGTAACAAAGGTTCTGCCAGGCCAAACTGTGCACTCAGTGACACCTGTGCAACCTCATGCCAGTCAGATGTTTTCCACAAGTGCAATGGATTGAGCTCTGTGGAAATGATTCTCTTGATGAGTCGCAAGAAAACTGAGCCAGATCCTCAGCTGGTGTCAGTTGTCAGAGCCCCACTGAAGCCAGCTGGGAGGAAGGGGGAGCGGGCTGTTCTTACAGAATGTAATTTTGCTCTTTTTTGCTGCATTGGCTGTCAATCTAAGGATAAAACACTGGACTCAGCCCTTATGGTAAATATGTATAAACTAGACTTGAAGAGACCCTTATCAGGTAGGTGGAAAGCACTCAGCTGAGGGAAAGGGGAACATTCCCACAGCTTGCAACAAATTGCCTATGAGCCACTTGAGAGGTATGTTGAAATCCCCTGGAGGGAAAAAATAGATCTCTGCTGGCATGTGTCCTGCAGCAAAGCCTTGTTTCTGACAATTCTCACCCAAGGGAGGATTGGAAACCCAGGTGAAATGCAAATGATAGTAGCCCCACCCTTCCCAGAGTACAGGCATGGTCACAGGGACACTGCCTCTCCTTGAGCATGCACGCCATCCACCTGAATCTGTAACAGGGTTAGAGAAGAGCAACAGTTGTGTCTGGTGATTGCTGTGTCATGCAGGAATCAGGAGTGCTCCTGCCTGGGGCACTGTACAAAGCTCAGCAAGTGCTTGTTTCTTACGTCAGGTAGAGTATATAGCTATTCCATGACCCACTTGGCAGTCCTGGAGACCCTCCCCTCCCTTTGTGTCTAGAGATTTACCCGACTCTCTGAATGCAGCAGGAGGTGCAATTTGCCTTTGCGACCTTGGGTGGTAAGCTGCTTTGCTGCATGGGAGGCCCATTATGCCCACCCCAGAAGGGAGGGCAGAATTTGTGTCGCTCCTAACAAAAGAATTCCTTGTGTTGCTTTTTTCTCTACTTCACCATATGTAGCCTCTAAAGCAATCTCAATCTGGAGTAAGAAAGTGCAAGTGGTGAGGCTGCTGCAATATAGCTATTAGAGTTGGTCAGAAAAACAATGACAGAACCATATCACACTGAACCTCAAACACTCCACGTCATAATACAGAGAGGATAGCTCCGGGATTCTGCTTCAGTAGAAAACCAAGAACTAAATCATAATCCAACAGTGTCAAAATGCCGTATTTCAATGGATGTGGAACACAACACCAAGTAACTTGCATTGAAATGTCTTTTCATTTTGAATTGTAATTCCATAATAATAATGAAAATAATAATTCCAAAAAACATTTTAATTGACCAACATGTGTAATTGGACAAACCCCCCTTGCAAAATTTTGAAAGGTTCTATTTTCACTGCAATCTGGAGCTGAGTCAGATTTTAAAATCACCTAATCCTTCACTGGATGGAAGGAACAAACATTTGTCTAGGATGGCTGAGCCAGTGATGACAGCATTGAGCTTGGGGGTTGGACTAGATGACCTCCTGAGGTCCCTTTGACTGAAAATGTGCTAATAACCTGACACCATTATAACAGTATTGACCCAGGCATCAACAACCAACAGCCTGTGGGCTGTGTCTGACCCATGGAACCATTGGATCCAGCCTATAGACATGGGGCTCCAGTAGCATTCAGAAGTGTGGCCCCTCAGCCACAGAGACCAAGTGCCAGCTATGGATGCTTTCCCCAGGCTGCCATGGAGATGAATAGCAGCAGCACCCAGGTTCTAGCTCCTGCCCACAGCCCACTTCTGATGCAGCATGGCTTATTCCCGCCTGCAGCCATAAGAGATTGCCTTCCCTTGGTATAACTATATCCATGCTAGTGGGTGCATCAGAATAACCATTTTGCTTTAAAACCCTCCCATCTCTAATGGAAAGACATGTACCTGTACAGAAATTGTGCGTACATTAGGCCCCAGGAACACAAGGATACTTGTCTACTGAGTACACACACCTCCAAACTGAATCCATTACAGCATATTATGTTTCCAGACAATGCAATAACCAGTACATTCTCTGCACTGTATGCTCATTTACACACAGTTCCATTGATTTCACAGAGGGCAGAGTTTGGCCTATGATACCTATTCAGAAGTAGAGCAGTATACATAGAAAGGAAAAAATGGCAAGCAAGGTCTTAAGCCAGTAGTGCAAAATTAAACTCAGAAGGAAATCTACCGAGGCTGCTATAATTTATGCCCTCTATAAACTGTAGCACTTTATTCAAAGAAAACATTCATACTTTAGATATTGATCGTATGCTCTCTAGAAATCACTGGACTAGACATTGAAATGAAGCTGCCTTGGAGGAGACAGATGCTTTAAATCTGCCCCAAGCAATGTTATACATCAAGGGAGGGAAGCAAGTAAAGACTATCACGTTACAGAAACAGCAGGAGGAATTTAGGTAGGTAAAATGTCATCATCCAAACAAGAATCTGACCAGGATGCTGAAATTATTACTGCTGTTAGTTCTATGTGGTCTCAACTGCAATGTGCTACGCAGTGTAAAAACTAGGAGTTTGGGAACTTGTTTCACAGAGCTTGGCAATCTGACTCTATGATGAGTCTCATGGAAACTTCAGTGACTAGAACAAAATTAGGACAGCACGACATAAAGCATAAGATCTTGGATCCAGTACAAAGATTATAGGCATCAGCTGTCATTCAGTAATATGGAGGGACAGAATAATGTCAAAGAGGAAGAAGACAACTATGTTGAAAAGAAGAATACTCTTTTGATTAAAACATGAGTCTATGAGTCAGAAGGCCTAGGTTATAATCCTGGCTCAGTCACAGACTTCCTGGAAGATCTTAGGCCAATCAATTTTCCCATGAACAACAGAATAATAATATAAAGGTGCAGGGAAGATTAATTCACTGACATTTGTAAAGTACTTGCAGATCTTCCAGCAGAAGATGAAAAATCTTATTATTTTGGGAAACAGCAATGAAACCCTCCCACCCTCTACCTGCAGAGCTCAGTACTAACAGTGACATCAGAACAGTAGAGGCAGAAATACTAACATTAGTAAGATCACAGAAATAATGTGATCTAGCACTTGCTGCTTGATATTGTTGATGGGAGGATCTCAAAAATGTTCTTTTCTCTTGCTTCCTATTTCTTCAGCACTATGGTAACCTTTTATACTGTGTAAAACCATAGGTATACACATCACTGTGCTAGATGTGCTCAAGTAAGTAGAACAACCCCCCCACCCTCCACCATTAGAATTAGTTAACTGGTGTCTGGAAGAAGGGAGGAGGATATGGTAATTAACTGCTTTAGCAACATGTAGTTGATACCAGGAAGGCAATTTACCCAATCATTTTCTACTCAGGAGGTTTGGGTTTCATATTTAAAGGAGTCTTTTCCAATGTCCGGTAGGTTCTTATCTTGAAATAACATTGCATGTTATTCATCAGAGGCCATGACAGAAACTAAATCAGCATCAGCAGCCAGCAGAGAAGCAGTACATTCTGGGTAAAAATGGTGTTTACCTTGAACAACACCAGTTGTTTTACAGTTTCCACATTTTTATTTTGGCTGTAAGGTAGTGCCAGCCACAATGAAAGTGCTTTCTGAATATGCAGGGGAATGCAGCAGACAAACCTACTTGACAGGAGTGAAAATGCGTGTTTCAAGAGGAGCCTGCCACTTGGTTCAGAATCCAAATTTCTCCACAGCTTAGGCTAAGGTAGGATACTCCAGTCTGGTCCATTAAAAATACATGAGCGAACAAACAAATGTAGGCTTATCTCTAGATCTAGATTTAAAGGTTAAGTCGGTCCATTTTAGATTGCTTCCATCTGATAATACTTCTGAGTGCAAAATGACCCCAACATATATGCTTGTCTCAGTACACTGTAAAGGCAGAATATTGCTTCTAAGGATGTTGCAAAGAGGTAGAGCCATGACTGCCCACATCCCACCACATTCAACATTTTGGAGGCTTTTAGTAGCTAGGTCTCTACTCCATTCCATTTAAGCTCATCGTGAGTGTAACTCTACCAGGAGTAACAAGTATGGGTAGATCCAGGATTTTGTAAAAGGGGATGTGGGAGCAGCAAGCAGTGCTGCAGGGCTGGCTGGACCCACAGTCCCAGCTTCTTTCTACTCCCACTGGCATGGGCAGATCAGGTAAGAATGTCTCCCCTGCCACCTCTCCTGCTCTCAGTACTCTCTCCCTCTATACTCAACAGCACCTCCCTTCCCTTCCTGTTTGCCCCCCTTCCCTACCTATTGCTGCTGTTGTCCCCAGCTGCCCCGGGAGTAGGGGGATTTTCAGTGTCTCTCTTGCCTTGCTTCAGCTGGGCTGCATGGGGTGCCAGGCTCAGCCAGGCAGAAGGGCAGCAGTGGCGGAGGACACATTTCCCCTCCCTGTTTCTGCTCCCAGGAAGGTGGGTAACACGCAGGCATATGGTGCAGGAAAGAGGAACCCATCCCCCACCATCACTGCTACTGTCCCCAGCTGAGCCTGACATCCCACACAGCCCAGTCAGAGCAGAGTTGAAGCAGCTCTGGAGCTCCCCTATCCCCAGGGCAGGCAGAAGAGGGGTGGAAATAGAAGAGGAAGGAATGAGCCACTGAACACAGGGAGGAAGGGATTGGGAATTTTTACCTTATTCGGGTACTTAAGTCCTTGGCTGAAACTACCATGGAATGGACTGAAAGTGGGGGCAACCGCACCACTGCACCCCGTCTGGATGCACCCCTGGTAACAGGGGAGGTCGTAATGTAGACGAGATGTTTTTATCGCCATGCTATCTAACCTCCTCCCTCATCTCCCACCAGTGGCTGAGTTTTTGTCTACATACACAGCCAGGATTCTTCAGATGCTTCATATCTTTGGAACTGGAAACACAAGAACTTCCAGGATTTGCTACAGAGGGAGGTCTGTGTGTTTTATTCCCCCTTCCTTTAGTTTTCAGTTGTCTCTTTACAGGTGCAGTCCTTTCCCTTTATCCCTGCTGAGTTGTCTTAAAAGCCTTATTGTGACTTGCTGGTTAGGCTTTAACCATAGTGGTCCTAACATCATAATCATAATGTCAGTTTCTCATAAAGCTATGTTAGTATTTAGATAATAATAAACCATTATTTGAAAGGGCTTCTACCACAGTGTGTATTCATCCTCAATCTGTGTTTATACAACAGACAGAAACAGTCCCAAATGCACCATTTTTGTCCACCGAGTAATAAACAGCCTCTTTCTATTCACGTATGATACACACACACACACACACACTTGCACAACATACCTGCCTACAGAGATATTTAACAGGGCAAACAGAACCAAGAGAAGAGCAGAATAATTCTGGTCTATTAAGGGAATCCAGTCCAAATGTGTATGTCTTGCTAATCTATAGCCCTCTACAGCTATAAACAAATTAACAGGATATCCTGGGAAAACCCCAGGTGCCGAGAAAATAAAAGGTTGTGACCACATGATGCTGGTCTGTAAAGCTCTTGAACTGTAGAAGTGCCCCAACCTAGACATTTTACCTGGGTTTCAACCAGGGTAATTTTTCTTCCTGGATAAAGATAACATCTTCTGCAATAGCTGTTTGTGTGCACACCATTTTCCCAAGGCAGCTACTTCTAGGTTATTGCTTCAAACTTCTTTGTCTTGGGGCAACTCCATTCATGTAGCTACAGCCTGAAAAGCAAATGGTCCCAGAAATAACTGACTGCAGTGCTGTTTGATATGGCAATACAATTTCAAAGACCTGGCTGATGCCAGCATCTGCCTCAGGAGAAGTCCTAGAATGACTGGAGGAAAGCTGAACCCCACTCCCAAGTCAGATCCATGCCCTTCTTAAGTACTGAAAAGGAGTTGAGAAAACCTTAGATCTGTAACAATATCATCAGTAGTCTTTGTGCAACCTGCCCTGATGATGCTGAATCTCTGAAAAAGATAGTGATGACCTTGATGGGGTGGTGATTGTGATGAGAAAGAGTTGTTTGTCAGAGAACTCACTATTCTTAAGACTGGTTGCAATTTTAAAATTCATGGGAACTCCTCGCTGCTTCTGTGAATTGAACTACCCTAATTATAGAGACACCTTTTCTAATTATTGCTGGCCAGGTAGCTGCGCCCAAGCTTAGCAGATTGGAACCTGACCTGTTATGACATCCACCCTTGATTGTTGCAGCCCCCAGAAAGAAGTAAGTAACTTCTATCTGCAGGCCAGCTACACAGCTCCCCAGTTCTCTACTGTCTTTGCTGGCTCACAGTTGAATACCAAATCAAATTCAGTGTTTCTGTCCATACTTTCAAAGCCCTCATAGCATTGGCCCATGTCAGCTTAAGGACCTCCTTGCCCTGTCCACATGTTACACCATGACAGTTATGTTCCACTGGAAAAATAAAACATTCAACCGATAGGAAAGGTCATATGTGGGGGACACTTTCCTCAGTGATGAGGCCACAATTGTGGAACTCTCTTCCTAGAGATTTCCTGGTTCAAAATAGAGTCATGGGCCACTGGGCTTCTTGAGATGTGAAAATTCCACTTTATCTCCTCTCTCTTCCCTTCTTTACATGTAGAAGAGGGAGGGAGGAAAGAAGGGAGGGAGGTATTTCCTTGTGTACACTTTTCTGTGTAAGGTACTCAGATACCTTAGTAGTGTGCGTGAAATCAGAACCTAGGGAGAGAAAATCATGCATAATTTTTCAGAATAACAAATGAAGTATTGTGATACCCTTGAATAACGCAATGTGAACTATATTTCTTTCCTCTTAACAAATACATAAGGTGCTTTTACATTATATCAGATATGACACAAGCCAAAAAAACCAAGAAAATTCAAAGTTATAGCTGCTCTGTGTCCTTAACATTTTGCTGCTTTTTTTAATCACTAGGCTATGAATTAAAGATCATGTCCCCACCTTACTTTTGAATTTCCTGACTCTTGCTGAATTGCAAAATATCAAACTTTGTATAAAATACTGGTAAACTTATATTTGTGCATCAGTTAAGAAATTCATCTAAGAGCAGTCAAAACAAGTTACAGAGTTTTAAAAACTCTTATAATGCATCTAGTATTGCAATAGCACAAGCTGTTAAAGATGTATTTCTGACCTGGGCTGATGATCAGTTTGTGCATTTCAAATACAACTTTTCATATTTTTTCAACTTCTGTAGAGTCAAGAGACTGAATAAACTTTACTGAAACAGGCTGAACTTTGCTGAATTCATTAAATATTTCAGTGATTTATTTAGTGATTTCTTTTAAATTAAAAAGTGACTGGGCCTCAAAGCTTTTCAGGTCTTTGGATAAGGGAACCAGGAAGGGGTAGGCAGATGATCCATCAGAGCATGAATTTGCAGTGGCCAGCCTGAGCTGGTGTCATGCCCCAGGCTGTCCATTATATTAATTTCAACAGTAACATGGTATTGAAAAACAGCACCTGGTAAGTCAGCATTTGTGTGGGACTTCAGAAAATAAAAAGCATTTTAAGGCATAATTCTCTGTTATTTCTAAGGTCTGCCCAAGTCTAGTTGGCTTGTCAGGCTAGCCTGCTTAAGGCACACCTATTCTTATGTAGCCAATAACATGTAAGGGAGTGATGTAGCTAGCATCACATCTTAGCCACCTTTGACCCCCCGCTCCTCTCCTCCACCCACCACCTGAATACCCAGCACCCATTTGCAACTGAGCTGCCTGGGGTTTGCCTTTGATATGTAGTCAAAATGAGGCTCGCACTTACATCAACAGCACTGCTGCAAGACTCCTTTACTGGCTCTGCTACTGACCCTTTTAGTAAAGTAGCTAATGTGATATAATTTAGTAAATCAACATGTGCAGGAATTTTAGTGCAAAAAAAAAGGAATTCAATTTGTGAAAATGCCAGCACATAAAAAGGGAATGGGTTGGCCTGTAATCGCTTATCCTGCTTGCGTATGTGCTCAGCCAGTAAAAGGTATCTCCACTGAACTGGAACAAAACCCCATCAAATTACAAGGATGATCATAGACAAGGGTGTGGTAGTGCCTCCAGCTCTGCCACAGGGTGATGATTTATAATCCAGCAGGGTGAGAAGCTACCAATTTTTCGGAATGAATGTCCCCTCTGTTTTACTTTTACTGTTTCCTGAAGCCAGCTGACTGACCAGCTCTCATTATCCTCTCTCTCTCTTTCTCACCATGTGGTTGCCTTCACTAAGCCTTTGCTCATTCCTGCATTCGAAAAGAGGAGTGGTAGATGAGAAATGTCTGGTTAGTGATTATCAGGAATAAAAAAGCTGATAGATTCTCTGGTAGTTTAGAAAGGAAAAAAACCCTGAGTACTTCTGTGTCCCAAGAAAGTCTCATTTCAGCCTGGAATCCTACTCCAAAGGGGTGCTTCTGTACAAAGAGGTTTTGCGGGGCACTTTACAAAACAGCACCACATACACAAACCATCCAGTGTTATTTTATGTTTCATTTTCTTGCTGTAAAGGAAGGGATGCTGGGGGGCTAATGACTGAGTGCCACTAAGTACAGAGGACAACTAAAAAGAGGGGTGTGTGTATGGGAGGGGGGATTCTTACATTAACGTTCTCCTCGGTTTTGCCTTTAGCTGCTTTTGATAAATGATGTCTGGCTACCCTGTGTGGGAAAGGGGTGCTAGTAGTTTGATAAGCAGTTGCTTTTAAATTATAGGATTGGCTCTTGCAAGCCCTGTTTTTCAAACAGTAACCCCAAGATCTAACGTGTATTATCTGCCATATCAGTTTCCTGCCAGCCGATCAATATGGCCACAAACATTCGCTTCCTGATAGCTGACATCTACAGTGTACAGAGAGCCACCTTGAAGAACAAACAAACCAAAAATAATCCCAAACAGTTATTCCAGGGACAGTCAATGATTTGTTATTACCAGGACAATCTAGGGACTGAACTGAGGCCTAATAAACAGAAAGCAGAACTGCCTTGTATTGCAGTTCTTATTTCTCTTGCTTTCCCCCTTCCCATTTTTTTCCTGGGTTCACTGCACCGACCAGCACCCTCTGGTGGCCCAAAGAAATCATGCCACATCCCCAAACTGAACTTAAAAGGAAAGTTTTACACATCTTGGGCTAGCTTCTTGTTTCCACAGGTGGCCACTTAACACCGCTCTAGCATTATAAATGAGGCTTATAGTGAGGGTAAATTACATTACTTTAGCATCCCTTTAAGATGTACTTTAGGATCCCTTTAAGATGCTTCGGGTATGTTGTAAAGGGGCCTTAATGGAAATGAGAATCAAACAGACCAAGTGAACAGAGCAGATTCCCCCTAAAGAAGAATGTCATGTAATGGATTTGCAAGTACAAACACACTGATATCAGCCACTGCCCACTGCCTTTAGCCACAATTCATGTGCAAGGAGAGATTTAGAACAAGCCTAGATTAGGATCCTAATCCTGCAAACAGTTGCAATGGGCTCCCGCTTCCCTGACTCCAGAAGCAATACCCTGCCTCCTGGAGATGCTGCTCACCCCTGCAAGGCTCACAGCTGACTCCTCCCCTTCCCCCAGGACAGGTCACGAATAGGTTCTATGGCAAGAAGGGACCGCTGCGACCTTCCTTTCTGACCTTCCTGCATGACACAGGCCACACAATTTCACGCAATAATTGCTGGATGAATTCACCCACTACATTCTCCCTGTTGGTGCCTGACTTGTTCTGGTCAGACCTGCTAAAGAATGTCTTGCATTTGAAAGCTTGTCTAACTAGCTACACAGTTGATCCAATAAAAGATTTCACCCTAAGAAAGCCTTGGCTCTCTTTGTCTTTCTCATTTCTCCTTTGTCTGGCTCTCTGCTCAGTCTCTCCTTCCACTTTCCTGGAATTACTCCAGTGCTATGTCTGTCCTTTCCCTCCATTTTTCCCCTTGTCCCTTTCTCAGATCCCCCACCTTATTGTTCTCTCCCCATATCCCTAATATCTTTCGATCTCTGTCCTGGATTTGCCACATTACAAGCACACTGTGCCTCCTTCCTTATGTACAAAACAAACCTCCCCATAATCAGGCCATACTTTTCTTCTTGCTGATGACTGGTAGATGAGTGGTTGCCCTAACCTTCTCCTTGCTCGGCTGACATCTTCTGAGAACATTGTTCACTTCTCTGCTACAAGATTTTGTTCTCAGGACCAGAGGCCTTTCTCACATATGCAGCAGCTGGGGGAGGTGGTTGCAGCATAGTGAGCAATCCATTCCAGGATTGCTCAATCCAGACCAGGACACAGCAGAAACTGTGTCTGTGAGCCAGGGAGCCAGGGAGCTACTGGGACTGTCTGTGTCCAGAATAAATGATCTGCTCCAGGCTTGCCACACCTGAATTTTACAGTCAGGGAGACTTTCCATATATCTGGGGCCTAGCTGGTCTCACCTGTCCCATCTTGCCTGTGTCTCATGCTAGTGGCTGCTTGGTTGGCTGATTTTTGGAGGACTCAAAGCAAAGGAAAAGTGGGCACCATGCGCTGCAGGTGTGCCTATCCTACAAAGGATTAGTGTCCGTAGGCTTTTATGGCAAAAGTATTTCTCATTATTACCATCCTAGGTGAGTTCTCACATTTATAAGAGCCACATGGAGTGGAGAAAGCCTAGGTCAAGCTAAAACATGGCCACTGCAAAAAACGGTGGGGGAAGCAATAATGTCAATGAATTAACCTGACTTTTGTTTTTGGAAAACAATGGGCCATATTATCCACTTTTGAGAAACAGAAGGGCTTTGTTGACCTCCATGAAGAATAGAAAGAGGCAGTTAGCCATGCTAGTCTGAAATGAGGCAGAAGGCAGGGCAGAGTGACACCTCAGAGTGTAGCTCATTCAGAAATGCCTAAGTTTTGTCTGCAATAGTCTACTTTGTCAGATGCTATGAATAGATTTTGCAAGGTATTACATGGAAAGGAATAAAGTATTCTACATACAAAGGATAGGGAAACAGGGAGGAAGGGATAGGGGGATGGGGTACTGCTGAAGGAGGGGAAGGTGGATTGAAGAGATCAAAGAGGATAAACAAAACAGTTAACCCACTGAGGGACATAAGGGTTATAAAAGCCAGACCAGGCAGTGGGGTAAGAATCCAGAATCTCTGTTGAGACCATACTTAACACAATCCAGCTAGTGGATGTTTTCTTGGTCCATATTTTTATGCTTAAGTTGTTTTTTAAAGTGCTGTTGTTGAAGAATACTCTGTGTGGTACGCAGAACAGAATGGACGGGTCACCTGGAACCCCCTGGGTATGAAATTCATCTGTTAAGTACCACCCTGCTGTGCCTTCTGTCTGGCAAATACAAAAGGAAGGAACCGCCCTTTGTTGAAAGTAGGGGAAAAGCATTAGATGTGTGACTTCATGCACAAGTGCCTCACTTCTCGCTTACTGCCGAGTACCACAACTTGCTGCTCATCGTACAGCAGTGATGAGAGACAGTGAGAGAGAGAGAAAGAGAGAAAGCGCATGCGCGCAGGCTAACTAATGAGAAACTCAGGGAAAACCTCACGCACAGAGAGAAAAGGATCAGGCTTCAACTAGAAACTCAGCAAAACCCAAAGCAGACCAGGAGCAGACAGCGAAGCAGACACTCCTACTCTAATTCCTTAATGGGACCACTGAGAGAAAAAGGGGTGGGGAGGGGCAGGACAAACTCTCCCAAGACAGGCAACAAAACAAGACAAGTCCTGTCCAGTGGCACAATATTAAAGGGCAATCCCATGCTCTCCTTTACCTCCTGTTACAGAGAATGCCATGACTCCGATCTGCAATGATTCACATGTAGGAAATAATCACATTTGTAAACAAGCAAGAGAAACCAAAGTCTTCACATTTCCCTAAATTTTCCATCAAAACCATGCCATCAAAAGATCACTAAATTAATGAAATTTGCTAAGAAAAGGGTGACATTTGTCCACTCCTATTTGACAGCTTCAGAAAGGGTGAAAGAGCAGAAACAAAAATAAAGAAGTCTTCTCTTATGCATATGTATATGTAATCTTGGTGGTACTCAGTTAGGCACCCTTCTCCAAATGAAGGGAATGTTAGCAGAGCAGAAGCACTGGGGGTGGGGGTGGTGCCCAGCTGGGTGCAACTCTTCTGTTCTCCCTATAGAGCAAGGCCAGAACACATGTTAAACTTAACTATATACAAATGTAATAAGATATAACAGTTATAATATTTATATATATAT
>JAGPOW010000261.1:116849660-116867487 GCA_030014935.1 Caiman crocodilus | reverse complement strand
TATATATATATGCATCAGATACAAGAAATTATATGCAACTTACATACATATCTGTGCAAACATTCTATGTATGTAGGTGAGAGATCAAGGGGCTCATTAAACATTATGCAGTTTTGTACTCTAAAGGGGTGGAAGGTTCACAAAATAAGAGGCACAGGCTCACAAAGCATGAGACGTAAGGGTCACAAAATATAAGGCACAGGTTTCACAAAACATTAAGTTGTAGAGTTTACAAATGAAAGGCGCAGGCTTCAAAGTAACATAAAGAACGATTGCAGTAAACCCTGCCCAACAACTATGTCCCCAAAGGAGAGAAGGGAGGGAGGGATACCCTGATACCCTAAAGGGTATCCTGTAACCCTGCTTGTATTACCCTAAAGGGCAGGACCTCAAGCCAGGAGCCCTCTGCCCTCAAGGGGCTTCCCTCCAACTGCTTGCCAAGGAAGGGAAGGGTCCTTCTCCCCTGTGGGAATCCTTTTCCCCGGCAACTCACAATTCTCCGCGGCCAGATGAAGCCATTATCATTTCCCAGGATGAGGCTTTTCCCAGGATCGATCTCTTCAATCAGGATCGATCTCTTCAATCCACCATCCCCTCTTTCAGCAGTGCCCCATCCCCCTAGCCCTTCCTCCCTGTTTCCCTATCCTTTGTATTGAAAATCAAGAGCAGGGGTGGTCTTTAGCTACTTAGGGCTCTCCCAGACTCAAGCCCTCTCTGGGCCCTGTGCACTATCCCGTGCACCAGTGACCCCTCTACTCCCTTGGCCAGCCTTCTGCCAGAGGTGGAGACCTGAACTGCCACATGCAGCTCCAAGGCTTTGGTCCCATCCTGGACCCTCCATTCACTGGCTATGCACCACTTGCCCTGCCTCATGCAGGGGGTTGGAGACTCGAGCTGCCTCGTGCAGCTCCCAGGGTCTTGGTCCGTTCCCGGGCCATCTGTGCACAGGCTGTGCACCACTTGCCCTGCCTCGTGCAGAGGGGGTTGGAGACCCTAGCTACCAATTGTTCAAGGGGTCGGAGACCCAAGTCACCTCACGCAGCACCCAGGAACTTGGTCTGCTCCCGGACCCTATGTGTACTGACTGTGCACTGCTTGCCCTGCCTCGTGCAGGGGGGGTTGGAGACCCCAGCTGCAGAATACAGCTCCAGGGCCTCACCCAGCACCCAGACCCTCTATGCACTGGCTGTGCACCACTCGCCCTGCCTTGTGCTGGGGGTTGGAGACCTGAGCCACCTCGTGCAGTTCCCAGAGTCTCGATCTACTCTCAGACTATCTATGCACTGACTGTGCACTGATACCATGCTCCCTCACGGTGGGGTTGGGGAACGCAGGCACTTGCTGTTCCCCATCCGAAGATCCACTTCTGGGCTCTTCTAGGGCAACTGCTCTGCCCTGCTGGCCAGTTCTTCTTTGCCCTCTTCTCTGTCCCTTGTCACAGCTGCCCATGTGTCAGGCACGCTGCCTTTTTATTCCCTTTAGAGGCTCCTCCCCTGGATTGGAAATGGACCAATCAAAGAGAGGGGGGTGTTAGTCCCCACTGAAGTCCTGCTCTTTGCCTGGCCTCTGGGTAAGGGCCGGGGCAAGCCTCTCCCCTACCATCACCTGACTGGTGGGGGAGGAGGGGATACCCCAGCAATGGTTTAAAACTTTTTCAAAACCGGTGCACCAGGCTGCCACCCACAAGCCTGCCACATCTAGGTCTTTAACAACCTCAGTTAAGCGAGGGCGCACCTTAACACACACACAGTGTCACCCACCCATGTCACGAGTGTTGTCTGTCAACAGCTAGAGGTACAAGTCCCTTGAACCCAGACTTCCCCTACACTGATCTCCTTGACACTCCTTGGAGTGCATGACTTGTAAACATTAATGATTTGTTCTGTATACTTTACAGATAGGAATTAATGTAGCCTTGTGGCTCCCTTGTTAGGGATGCATTACCATTACTGTTATATGGATAGAGAGGTAGTTAGCTGTGTTAGTCTGAGTTCAGGCAGAAGGCAGGATAAGGTGGCACCCTGGAGACTAACTTGATCAGAAATATATAAACTTTCACAGTCCACAGCTTACTTCATCAGATGCTATGAATGGGCTTAAAATATTTTATTTCTTCCCATTTAGTACTCCTGCTCTCTGCAAGTCCATTCATAGCCTTTATTGAAATAGACTTGCCTGAATAAGTCTCTAAGATGCCAACCTGTCCTGCCTTCTGTTCATGGATCAGAGAGCCAAAGCAGAGAGTTGGCAGCATTACTGAAAGTGGCATCAAAAGGGTGTGCAACTTTAGATATCTTGGCCTTGTCTATACTACAGAGCCTCTGCTACTACAGCTCTACCTCAGCAACAGGTTGTGACCTTTTTAGATGCCTAACTATATTGGTAAAGCTTCGTACTGTAGACCAAGCTCTACAATCTAACTTTCAGCTGTCTTGAACTTAGGCAGATTAACACAGAGGCTGGAGGGGCCCCTGCCAATGAGGGGCCCCCAGGTGCTTGGGTTTCCGCAGGAAACAATGGGTTTCCTCTTGCAATTGGGCAACACTGAAACCTGCAAGGGGCTGCTGGGAGCAAGATGCAGGGAATGCCTGTGCGTGGCTGCATAGCTGGATAACGTGGAGAGGAGCTCCTGCAACTAAGTGTATGGGGGGAAGGCGCATGGTGGGGTAGATCAAGGTCCCCACAGTGAATGGGTCAGGGGCTGGGGCTGGAAGTGCTGCCCAGACAAGGTGGTACATGAAACCCAGGGCCAGGGCTGGGAGTGGTATGGAGCAATATGTGGCTCATCCAGGAGGTGCAGGGGAGCGGTGGCTCCCCGTCGCTGTACACACCTCTGAGGGGAGGCATGGGGGGCATGTGCCTCCACCTCATTTGTGCATAAGACAGATAAGGGCTGCTCACTGTGGGCTCGTGGCTCCCTACCTTGCTGACATTGCTCCAAGGTTCCCACATCCACCCTTGCCCCACTCAGCCACGCTTTGGCCATGGTGGAGGAAGGTGAGGATCAGGAAGGAGAGGAAGACATGTGCCACCCCTCGTCTAGCCTGGCTGGATCCACCCAGCCTTCCTTGCAGTCAGGGGTGGTGGCAACCTCTTCCCAGCAGACAGGCGGGGTGGGGGGGAACCTGGCCCAGGGCATGGCTGAGCCAAGCCGGGGGTTTGGGGGCTATAGCCACCCCAAAACAAAAGCAGTGCTGGGAGGGATGGCTATCTGTCTGGTCCTCGGTGCAGCTTTGGAATCATGGTGGCGCTCTCCCATGCTTGAAGCACTCTAACTGGCTGTTTCCATCAGCCAATCAGAGTGCAAATAAAGCATTACAAACAGACAGACAAACAGGCTTAGGCTTTTATAATATTAGAATATTATTGTCAACATTTTGTCACCACCCTGTTTGCCTCCTCTTGTCCCCAGGAAAATTGTGTCATATCAGTTGAGAAACACTGTCATAGAAAAATGACATGGACAGAGTGATGCTGACATTGGTCTGCTATGAGTGGCACAGTGTTGGGGAGATTGTGGCTCATATTGTTCATGTTCTGGATACATACTGTACAGGTATAAATTTGCTTAGGATGTCAGCTTTAGGATGAGTAGGGATATCAGGGTGGACTCAACAATGTTTGAAGTACTGTAACTGTCTACCCATACTTAACAAAGCATGGATTTTTTATTGTAATTTTGAAATTCACAGCACTTAGATATGAATGGGGGTGGTTTTAAAAGGTTTCCCCAGGTGAGTTCATAGGATCATAGAATCATGGGTTTGGAAAACAGACATGTAGCAGGGCAGTTCCATGCCGAGGGCAGTCACCAATGCATGGGATAGTGTGGGTGGCTACTGTGGCAGCATTGGGACCACAGCTGCTTTTGCACCTCCTTCACCCCCAAAGGCAGCCCATAGGGCTGCTGCCCTGTCATCCCTCTTTAGTTAAGCTACTGTTGGAAGGGTCCTCAGGGATCACCCTGTCCAATCCTCTGCATGACTGCATGATGGGCTATTCATATACTATCCTAGATAAACGCTTAAGCAGCCTTTTCATGAAAACCTCTGATGAAATGTATACACTCATTCCTATATACTTATATACTCATTTCTATTCAAATAAGTATCTATGTAGGAATTTGTCTCTATTACAAATGTAAATGCTAAACAGATATCATAAGTGATGCACAGACTTCTTCCTATTGCTAACACAAAAGCAAATCTCATCCAAAGTGAGAGGGAAGTAATATCTCGTTGTCCACTGTACATTATTTGCTGCCATATAAATCAGAGATGATAACCAATAATGTGTTAGTGAAGAGTTGCTCATTCCCCCAGCAGAAGAGTTTAGACTTCCCAAATAAAAGACTGACAATGAAAATAAGCTGAAAGGTAGCTGAGACCATGAACCTTTCCACCAACCTTTTGGAGTTTCAGGGTTTGCCTGACCTTAAAGTGAATTGGTTATAAAATCCTATCCATGCTGTAATCCCTTGGCTGTCTGCCAAGCAGCATGTGAAGAAATCTGTATTATGTGCAAAAGGGGCTCTGACAGTTATAATAGGAGTGCACATAATGGACCTTCTTCTTTAGCTCAGCAGCAGAATACTGACTTAGATCTAGAGGCTGGTTTTAGCTCCACTGGTGTTTATTCCTTATAATGAACTGTATCAGCGTGTTGTCTTTTGGGTAGTGTGATCGCTTCCAGATGCACCAAGTACCTTCTCTGGCTTTATTGGCAGGGATGGGAGGGCAGGGGGAAGCCTGAGAGCATTCAAAATAGATACAGTACTATTGGAAGCACATATGTTTTAAATATATTACTTCTGTAATTAAGAAAAAGATATTATAAGCAGATTTATAAATCCTGGGTAGAGGAGGGAGGAAGAAGAGAGGAAACCCTTCCTCCTAGCCATGATGAGGCCCTAGACAGCACTTTCTATTCAGATTCCTATCATGGGACGGCTTTTTGCCTGATAATCCGTTAAGAGAATGTGTTTGCAGTTCATCTCATAGGAGTAGAAGCCTTGCTCCTAAACCCAAGTACAAAGCTTGCCTCAGGCAGGAGAAGAATTTGGTTGCTATGCTGAGGTCTGAAGGAAGGTAGGCTATGTCTGAGGTGGGGCCTGCCTGGGAATGCCACACAGCATTAATCTTAAGTGTAGGTACTCGTTGAAATTCCAGTTACAGAGGGAGATAGCTAAGGTAAAACTGGGTCTTGGCTTCGCTGCTAAAAAAGATGCATGTTTTTACCGATGGGTAACTAATGTGCATGTGTTCTCCTGAGGTTGGTTTTGACCACAAGGTAAATCAGGTGAGCTGTACTTTAGTCAGGGGTACAGTTTCATGCATTGGGTCCAACCTTTCTGGCAGGCATGGTACAAGTTAGCCCTGTACCCCTTCTGAGTGCTGCTCCGATCCCCTTCCTCTGCCCAATCTGCTGCTCCCTACCCTATGCTCCCTGACTAATCTCCTGCTCTAGCTTCTGCTTCCTGCCCTTGGTACCTTAGACTCCTAGTGGTCCCAGGCAAACTTTTAGTATCGTCCCCCCTTCACAGTAATAATGATGATCGGAGCGCGAATGAATCAGACCAAAACATTACCATTTTTGGGCCCCTTTTCTGTCCGGGCCCCAAGCAGCTGTCCGGTTTGCCTATGCCTGTGTCCAGCCCTGCCCGCCCTATGTGCTGCTATGCTGCCTGTCCCCTCCCTGAAATGCCACCTGCCACACAAGGAGGCCTCCTGTGCACTTGCAGCACTCCAGCCACCACTAGTTTAGTCCATGCACGTTAGTTAGTTAGTAAAAAATACACCTTCCAGAGCAACAAAGGCAAGGCCCACACAATACACCTGAGTTCATCTGCACTGTGGTGAAGGGTATAAAAACTCAGCTCTGGAAGACTCCCCCATGTCCCCACACCACTTTTTTCTTTCTGTAGGTCTCAGAGCGGAAGGCAGCTCTTTGATAACTCTGATGCTTCTCTTCTGATCCTGCCCTTTGTGCCTTATTTCCTGCTGTGTCACACACCTGGAACAGCCTCCCTATTAACCAGCTACCGAGCTCCCTCCTTCTCCTCTTACCTGAACTTCCTGAAGATCTGCCCATCACACAGAGTATTCTGAGTCATAGTAGTTTAGTATTCTGCCTTCGTTTCTGAAGCACAATTCTGTAATGTGATTGAGCCTTGAAAACGGAAACTCTGCAGAACACAGACTTCATTATTTGTTTGTTATATTTTACTTCATGTACATCATCGTCTACACAAGTGATCCCCAGTCCTTGGCTCTCAGGCAATATGTTGCCCACGAGACCTCGCAAAGTAGGTCGTGGCCACAGGAAATTAAAAGTTTAACTGGAGGTTGACATGGACCAGCAAAGCACGATCTTACCTGCAATATGCTACTTGTTCAATCTTGTTGCCCATGGGCTAGTAAAGGTTGAGGGCCACTGGTCTGCATTGATGATGCTTTTTATTTTTAGTAAAAACTGTCAAAATAACAGAAGTCTATTACAGAGACACAAAAAAGGTATTTATGAACCAAAGGGGGTGGGGGACAATACCTTTCCTATTTCTCTTCCCTCCCCGCCTCCTTTAGGACAGAAAACTAGCGTCTTGTGACTTTAAGAAAAAGTACTAATTTTCCAAATGTCTGTGGCTCAAGTTAAGCACTTAAATCTGTACCTAAACCCAATGTCAACAGCATGCTTAGGCATTTAAGCAACTACCCTGACTTTCAGAGGTGCAGGATGTCTACAACAATTGACCTCAGTGGAGCTTATGGTGGCTCAGAAGCTATGCAAACCAGGCCATATTAAGAACTCAAATGTGAACAATTTTTGCATCAGGTATAATCCATAGCTATCATTTTTACTGCTATGGTCTTCTTCTTCCTTTGTTAATTTAGCAGACCATGCATAGCTGTGTAACTCACAAAGCTGTGTGTAACTCTGTGCAACCCAAGTAGCTGTGCCAGCCAGTCCCTAGTTTAGACCTGTTTTTTTACAGGCAAAACCACACTTTTTTGCTCATGGTGGAGTTAGAATAAATTCTACTGACAAAAGCACTATTTTGCTGCCATCAGGACCACGTTTCCTTTTAAATTCTGCTGGCTTAGCAAGGTAAGTGGGAGGATGGAGTGAGAGGGCTGATTTTTTTCTCATCACCATAGCCAATGTAGTTATACTGGCAAATGTTCTGGTGTAGATGCAGTAGGGGGATCTCTTTTTGCCCAGTATATTGTCTGTTGTTCAGGCGGCCTCTTTACTTGGGGTTTTGTGAATTGGGGCTGACCAATACCGCTAAACATGCAAGTCTTTTTTAGTGCAGACAAGGCCTAGAAGCATATTCTTGGTATAGAACATGCATACTAGCAAAACATACCTAATATAGACTAAGCCTAAGTATATCCTTTCCAGTATAGAAATTCTACAGGCAAAATACCTGTATAAGCGTGTCCACATTTGGGGTTATACCTAATTAACAATATACCTTAGTATTTTTTTCCCTAATCCCCAGGGACCTTTTGAAATAAATAATTTAATTCATAAGTCTTAACTCTGGAGTACTGTAAGGCAATACTTCATCTATGAAATCTATGCAGCAGACAGCCCCCTACAGTTCCACTTGGAAATACTTCACTGGCTTTGTTCACTTATACAGCATTTTTGCAGGCTTACTAACAGACAGGTATTGTTTATGAAAAACAATATCTAAAACAGGCTTTCTAAAAGCTTGTTCCAATCACATACATATGCATTGATGAATATGCATTTTATTATTTAACAGCCTACCATATAATACAGCTGCAATTGTTAATCATTCTAAATCAGTGACAATTGGTTTCTAGCCCAGTTATTTTAATAGCCTACTGAATAGCACATAAGTTACCTATAGTGAAAGTTGCCTGAGTAAAAAATATTAGATAAGACAATGGGATTAGGGATTTTTTGCATTTCTTGTTGATGTTTTTCTGTACTTTTTGTTTCCTTGACTACATTTTCCCCTTTCCTTTCTAATTTCTGTATGCATATTTCCACTTCACCCTATGACAATGACAGCTACGCTTAATGTCATTTAAAAAGATGTTGAAGCTCACCCCTGGCCAAATGAGGCAAGATTGACATACCTGCTTTTTAAAATACATTTTTTAAAGCAGGAGGAAAATCTTTAACAATGGAACTTGAAGTCCCACTCCTGAAAAGAGTTATGACTGTGTTGAACTGTACATTGTATAGCCCAAACCCTCTTGTGCCTGGGGAAGTGCATAGTCCTTACTTCCAGTCACTCAAGAGACTTGCCTTCTGACTTGTCTTCTGCGCCTCTGGTACACTAAACAAGGAGTTGCCTAGAGGCAGAAAAAAGGAAGTAATAGGTATGGTAAGGAGGAAAGGTGAACCTACTCCTCAGACATTGGAATCAAAGCTGCACATTACACAGTTCCATTATTGTGGGATCCTATCCTGTAAAAGAGAGAGGATTTACGTATCTTTTGTCCAATAGCCTAGTGGTCAGGACACGCACCTAAGAATGAGGAAACCTGGATTCTGTTTCATGCATAGTGCTCTGTGCACTATAACAAAATGACTCCATTTGAACTGCAACAAGTTAGATCTTTATTTGAAGTGCCATGTGCTCAGTGCTGCTGCTTGCAGCATGAGGTGGTATGTGCGCTCTGATCTATTGCAAAATTCATGCACATGGAACTTCCTTATGTCACCCTCTAAATCACCCCCACTCAACTTGTTCTAACCTGCAGGGAATCCACAGAGTGTTACAGAGTCTAAATAAATCCCACTTAGCCTTAGCAGGTTGAACCCACGAGGCCCACTTTGCATAGAAGCACCCAACCACCAGACTGCGCACTGATCAGTGCCAAGAACATCTTCTATTTATCCTCCTTAAACTGGACCACTGGCTGAAATCAGAGCCGTAGCAACGAAGTTTGGCACCTGGGGCAAAGCTCACAGTGGCAGCCCACCCTCACCCCCCCCACAGATCTGGGGGGCACATACCCCCCCATGCTTGCCCAGGAGTGCATGCAGCAGCGGGAACCACCCTTCCCTCATCCCCACATCCCCCCCGGAATGAGACACTTACCACTCCATCCCAGACTCTGCCCCGGCTGGGCAGCACCTGTTGGCACCCCTTCACTTTGGTGCCCAAGGCAGTTGCCCCTTTCACCCCTTACCCCCCCCCTTGCTACAGTACTGGCCAAAATGGTTTTATGAGTCATAGGATCTGAAGAAGAGCAATCAAGAGGGTGTCTGACACTGTACCCTTCTAATGAGGGGACTCCTTTGGAGGAAAGTGCTGAATTCTGCCTCCAAAGCTGTTCATGCAGTTAATCCAATAACTACCAGTACTTAATGGAAAATACATCAGCAATATTGGCAGCAGAGCCCAGGGCTCCCTTTCTTCCAGGGGAATGCCCTCTTCAGTGGGTTGCAGATTCAGGCTGCATCTTCCATGCAATCTTCTGCATCAAATACATGTATTCAACATAAAGTACTCCTGTTATACACACACACTTGCATACTTCTGAGTAACTGTTTTTGGTACAGTCATATACAATCTTATACAGAAAATGGCATGCTGCATATGTGCCATATTATTTGAATCAGTATTAATTTATCTGTCATCCATCTTTTTTAAGTTTGGTAAAGATTAAACGTGTCATTAAAGAGTAAAGTCCCAGTTCCACAAAGACGTGTATATGTGCTCTAATGTTAAAAGGAATAGAACATATATAGAGATAGAATATATATATATTAGGGCTGTGTGAAATTTGGCTGGCAGTTTCGTTTCGATGCTGTTTCAATTTTTTTTGAGCTCAAAACAGCAAGATTAAAATGAAACAGAGAGCTTCGAAACAACCTTGAAACAAAACAAGGAAAGTTGAAATGTTTTGAAATTTTCAAAATATTTCAAGTTTTGAAGCTCAAGCTGGGCTTGCCTTCAGGGAAACAGAAACTAAAGTAAAGAAAGGGAGGGGGAAGGTGGGGAAGGAGTGCTCTCATTATTGACTGTGTAGGTGGCCAATGACTGGAATCCTTCCCTGAGATCCCTTCCAATCCCAGTGCTCTGGGGGAGGGATGGAAAAACAGCACAAAAGGCAGCATTGTTTGAACTGCCCTGCTTTCTGCCTTGGTGTCAGTTGAGTGAGGGAGCACCTTAACTCACACACACAGTGTCACCCACCCATGTCACAAGTGTTGCCTGTCAGCAGCTAGAGGTACAAGTCCCTCGAACCCAGACTTCACCTACACCGATCTCCTTGACAGTTGGCAGGCTTTGTGGCCGCAGCAAGGCCTAAGAATCCTGCAGTTTTCACTCCCCTCTGCCCCAAGACAGACACAGTCCCACAAGCACCCATGTCACAAGTTTTGCCTGTCAGCAGCTAGAGATGCAGGGCCCCAGGTCCCCGACTCCCCCTGCTCCTATCTCCTTGACAGTTGGCAGGATTCGTTGCCTCAGCAGGGACTAGCATGCCTGCAGCTTTCACCCTGCTGTGGTTTAACACATACATGTGACATAAGTTTTTTGCTTTCAAGACTTTGAGGTGCAGTTTCCCTGAAACCGCTGAACCTCTCTCCTTGAAACTGGAAGGCTTCATACCCTCAGAAGGGGCTACCATTCTTGCAAGTTTCATCTAAATCAGGCCAGAAATGACAAAGTTATAGGCTGTTTCGAGCTTCACCATTATAGTCTATAGGTGAAACATTGAAACAGCATCAAAACAGCAAAACTTTTGACAAAATGAAATGGAACAGCAGTTTTGAATTGAAACGAAATTCGAAAGGAAACACTGTTCCATTGAAACGTCAAAATGCAAGTCAAAATAGAATGGTGCTGTTTCGCACAGCCCTAATATATACTAAGTTCAAATTTAAAACTAAAGTTGGTCTTAAGTAAGTGTAAAAAAACCTGAATGATTTTTCTTAAGGTAGAATTTTTCCTTGCTCAGAAGTGAATTAGTTAATTTTTATATCACCTTCCTGTCACTGATGGGTTGATGTCAAATGTCAGCCAAGACTGTAATTTTAGAATGAAAGTTTCTTCTCAGTCATAACTATGGCATAACAAAAATGTGTTAGGCCTGCATTTAACCTCTGATTATCTAGTTTTCATTACAACTTCTGAATGATAGATAAAAGCAGCAATGAATTTTCAATATTCTATAGCTGATGTACTGGTTATTTTTCCCTCCCGATTTCTGAAGTGAATTTCATGCTGGTGAAATCTAATCCTATACTAGATAACATGGTACAGTCTCCATCTCTTCTTGAGTTGCTAATGATGCTAACAGACATGTTGCTGAACAGACATTTCTGTGAAATGTCTTTAATGTGGGAAATGTTTGTATAATTTAATTTGTCTCAGGCCTGGCTAGGTACAGAAATTACACATAAACCAGTATAAGTGATCGGAAACTGGTTCAAAGCTATAACACAACTGTAGCAGGTTTACTTTTTTGGGGCTTGGGTTGACTCCCAGGATCGAGGGTCTGCTGTTTGATTGGTGGAGCCCACCCACCAATCCGGAGGCAGCACAAGGGAAGCAATACCCTGCTCTTTTCAGAAGGGAGAGGCAAGGAGCAACTGGACCTGAATTGGAACTGTGCCAGCCAGGTCCAGAGAACTTCAGGGGTGGAGCCCCTGAAGAGTATAAAAGGGGAGCATGCTTGGCATGCTGGGGAGAGATGGCGAGGACAGTGAGGAGAGAGGAGCTCCAGAGACGGCCATCCTCAGGACCTGCTTGAGCTTCAGCGGTTTGCAATTTGGCACACAGGGATCAGGCTCTAGGAGATGCTTGAGCCTGCGAACCCAGCAAGTAATTGGGCAGTCAGTGTGCAGATCGGCACATGGAGAGCTGGCCCTGGAAGCAACTCAAGGTTGCTCAGGCCCCGCATGGTGTGTGGATTGGCACATGGAGAATCCACCCTGGAAGCAGCTTGTGGCTGCTTGGGCCTCACCTGGTGAGTGGGTCAGCTCATGGAGGACCTGCCTGGGAGCAACTCACGGCTGCTTAAGTTAGTCCCAGCCCTAGGCCGAGTTTCTGGAGCCCTGCAGCATGACTCCACCTTTAACTAAAAGAGCCCCAGTGCCCACAGCAGGGCCTAGGAAAGGGAAGACCCCCAGTGTGAGACTGGGGAAGTAGAGCCTGTAAAGGGTTTAGCTCCTACAAGAAAGAGAGAGCCCTGGGCTGCCCAGAGCGGGGTGCCAGACCATTGAGGAGAGCCGAAGGCGCCACTAGAGAGAGGCTCTCACAGGATCAGCCTCCAAGGGACAAGCCTTGGCTACTTCAGAGAGGAAGCATGAATTGCTGGGGAAGCTGGCCCCACAGGGGAGGCAAGCACGGGACAGGAGGGTCTGCTGCCTCCGCCTTCCATTGCGGGATGGGTGTGTCCATGTCCCACGGCCCTAAAGGGGAGGGGCTCCAAGAGATCCCCTCAGAGAGATACTGAGCACACTCCTTATTTTGGGTGATTGTTGTTGTGAAAAGGTGAAATAGCTATGAGTATTCTTTAAGGAAGTTTATTTGGTTTATATGTTCTTAATGTGTTAATGTGTATATTTGTATTGTTACTTGGTAGGTCTAGGAGATATCATTATTAACTTATTTCGGTTATATAAGTCGATTCCCCATATGTGTTTATCATGTTGTAACCTTAATTATCTTGTTCAATATATTAATTTTTATATATGTTGTAAGTTTTATATGGTTTATGTGAATTGTGGGGTATTATGTGTAGAGTCATATGCTAAGCTTTATTGTAAATATTTCATGTTTTATCTTAAATATTTATTATAGTAATAAATTGTATATAGTTAAGCACTCAGTCTCGGCCTGGTTCTGCAGAGAGGAGAGGGAACTGCTCTAGTAGCCTGCCTCTCCATCAACACCCTGCCTGATCCCCACCACTGTCATTGGAGGAGAGGGCACACCCCCTTGGGCGTATCTGGGCTACACAACAGAAATTCAGTACACTTTCAAAATGGCTGAAACCTGTTTAGGATGAACCTAGATGGGTGTAGTATCAGACCTAACTGATTTAGGCTAAATTGGTTTATTGAACTTCTGTCCCAGATCCCTGCCAGATTCAAGTTAATTCTTAGTCCTCCAGCATCCCAGGATGCTTTGCACCTGTCCTGCAAACCTCCCTTCACAGGGTAGGCTTTGGGCTCAAGCTGTCTGCTCCAGCCAAGTAGGGAAGTGTGCTCTAGTACCTCTTGGCTTCTGGTCTCAGCCACTGCAGGCATGTGGCTACATTTCCAGAATCAAAAATGAATGTCTGTTCACTTGCTCATTGGTTCAGTCTACGCAGTTTAGACTAACATGCAAAGATTGAATTGATTCAACCTCAGGCTTTTTGACTCTTTATACTTAGCCAGGAAGTAGTCACAGACTGATAGAATAGTAACTCTGGTGGAGGAAGCAGCTCACTTGGAACTCAGCTACCAGCACTGCACTACTGCATAAAACATTTATAAATAACCTCAGTGTTAAGGTGTTACTAGCGCTTATTATCAGAGCTTATCCAAACAGCATTGCAAGAAGCAAAGTAGCACTTTCCCAGAGAATACTCTATTGTGAAAGTAAAGCTGGTAGTAAAGAAGAAACAGTTAATGCGTAATGAAGTGAAACTACAATAATTTAACCTGGAGAAAAGTTAAGAGGAAAATCACTTGTTTACAATTATATTCTGTTTTATACCCAAGAATGATACATCTCCCTTTGAGAGGAATAAAATAAAAAATAATAGCTGCCGCTAATTATAAAAAGTTCCCCCTACCCCTCATGGTAATTTTGACAGCAAATGTGAAAAAAGCATTTATTATAACAATTTGGTAAAAACATTTTCAAAGCTTGAAAACTGAAAAGTGTTCAATGTTCAGCTGTGGGGTTTGTTTTCAGATGTACTGACAAAAAATCTAACTCTTGGAAGAAAACAGATACTTCCTGTGGCTGGTGGGGAAACACATTTTCTACGGAAAAGGATTTTGATGGAAAACTTGCCACTTCGTTTGCTAATAATAACAACAAATGAAATATTAACACAACCCTAAACAGATAGCACATTTTCAGCTCTTTCCACACAGAGGGTGCCAAGCCCTTTTGCAGAGATCTGTGGCTTTAGGTGCAAAACACCAGCAAGAGGCATGCTATGGCTACTGAGTGATATGCCCAAGGCTAGAGTGGGGAGCTTGTGACAGAGCTGGGCAGAGCAATCAGGACTCCAGCTGGGTTGCACAATAGACGGGAGTGTTGTGCTTCCTTTGATAAGGTGAGCAGCTTCTCTGCCCTCTTACAGAGAGTGATGCCTTCTTCTCTCTCTCTCTCTCTCTCTCTCCCCACCCAGAGCAGGCTTGCTTGCTGGGAATCCCACCTGCTGCTCCCAGTGGTTCTCCATAGGCAACACAGGCATGAGTCCAGACTTCCCAGAGGCTCCGGCCTCAGCCACCTCCCCCTGGTGCCTGTTACCAACTCGAACCAGGCAAGTGGCACTCAGAGCTCTGTGCAAGCGCTGTGCTGCAAGGGGAGGGGAATAGCTTTCCCAGGTGCTGCAGTACAGGCGTGCTGAGTTGGACACTGATGAACTCAAGAATACAAAACCAGGGAGGGAACTGGGCAAAAGGACATGTTCTGCTTGAATCAGGACTCCATACAACAACCCCTTAGTAAGGACTTACCTGGCTCATGAGGTGATACAAATGGTCCAAACTGAGTGAGGATGCACACTTGGCCTATTCGTGGTAGCAGAGAAGGGGGAAGAAATCCAGCCTGTCTTGAGGGGTGCACCCCAACCTTACAAGGGGTGGTAGGATTCAGGGCCTATCATGGGGGGAGGGGGCAAGGAGAGCCATTTGGCCCAGGCCTTTCATTCATGGAGGGCATCAAATTTAGACTTTGATGTTATCTCCAAATGAGGTTATACATACAGACACAGAGATACACTGACAGGATTGAAAGAAGAAGAAAGCTAGAAAAGTACATGTTAAAGAAAAAAGGAACATTTATTACAAATTATTGCATTGTATTTTGAGCCTCAAAAAATGGAAGTGACCCGGGCCTCTGAGAGGGCCTGGTAGGATGTACACATGGTTGGGGATGGGCTCGAACATAAGCCATAAATGGATTCACACATAGCCTGTGGAAGGAGCACACATGTCCTGGGGCTGAAGCGCATGCAGTGTATGTGGGGAATAGGATGTATGTGGTCCACTGGGAATGTGCACATATGGCTGACACAATTTGACAAGTTGGGAGGTGTTAGAGGGGGATGTACATGTGAGTGGCAAAGAGTTGGGGGGATGTAGCTCATGGGGAGGTGACGGAGAGGACTTTGTATGTATGTCCTGGAGAGTTGAAGGCCCTTCTGTTCACTCAGCAGTGGGGGAAAGCCAGAGTCCACCTTCCCTGTGCAGATGGAGGAGGATTCAAAATCAGGGCAGAATATTGCCCATATAGGGACCCCCTATGTCTGACTCTGTTAAGATCTGTGGGTGAAAAATGCTACTGAAGAGCTTGGTAGTGTTAGTTTGCGTCAATGATGTTGTTTTTCTCATCTCTTCCTCTGTGTTCCTGGTTCTCCCACCTTCAGCAAGCAGAGGAGACGATTGGTAACAAACACCACTCCCAGCACTTGGCAGATGCTCCTGCTGCAGCAGCATCTCTGCCAACAAGGGAGCAAGGCCTCTGCCTCAGACAAAGTGTGGTCGTGGATAAGCATGAGAAGGAGTGTGTCTAAAGGCGGGTTTCAAGTGTGAGGTAAAGGTGGGGCATGTCTTCCACATACACCTTAATCTCAGTAAACTGGCTGCAGGGGCAGGGGATAGGAGCAAGCTGTGGGCAGCACAAAGGAACAGAATCTGTCAGTTTCTCCCCTTATCATCTCCCCAAGTCCACTGTATCTGGGCCAGGAGCAGGTATTGCAGCCTCCTGTATGCTGGGGGAGGTCCCAGAAAGCCGAAGGAGGAAAAGGATGAAGCTGTCACACAGTGAGTGGGCAGACCAGGGGAAGGAAATCAGGGCCACAGACATGTAGAGTGTATTTGAGAGATGGGGAACCATAGAATATGTGCTGGGAGGGGTAAAGACAGAGAGGCAAGGGCCATCTGAGTCCCTATGTGGGGAAAGAGAAGTAGGAGACAAGATACCACTTCTGGGGTTTGCATTTCCTCCTGTGCCACAGATGCAGAAGTGCTGCAAGTTTCTCCTGCTGGCTAGGAGACTGCACACTGCTCTGTAGGTTATGGGTGTTTGAGACTTGCTAAATGGAGTCTCCTGCTGCCCTAGTGGCTGCTGCTTTGCTCTCACTGAAGGAGGAGATGGAGGAGGAGGGAGGGGATGTGAAAGTGGGTCAGGAATGTAACTAGACTCTGCCCCCCCTACCCCCACCCTTGCAGACACAGGCGGCGCAGCCTTAGCGATGGAAAGCAGGCATTTCACTGTTGATGTTCCCCAGCCCTACCGGCTGACGGTTACCAAGGGATTCTGAAGGATGTGTTTTCCTGTGACCCTCTGAGAAGAAAAACTTAGTTGCCTGAGTAACCAAGTTTGGCTTGGATGCAATGATGCAGTAAATATAGGTGAACCTTGCTAATGGAGGAGGAGGAAGCTGGAATTGTGTCGGCTAGATAACAGTTGCAGCTTGACCGTAGGCACAAAGATGAACTACTTTAAAAACATTCTGCCCGTGATGGAGTTAAATGCACGAGTTAAATTTCCTTCTGTAGGAAATCCCTCAGAATTTATCCCTGAGATATGATCAACTAATGATGAAGTATCTGTGGGAATAATCTGTCTTTCTGATTGCCTAGGGCCAAAATCTATTTGGTGCTGAGCATTCCCATCTGCCAGGAAGCACCTTGGAGGATTGGCCTGATGTCTTTTTTTTAATCTATAGAACTGTGAGAGCTGAAAAGTCCATATTGGAGTTGTTTTATTTTCAGGATCATTACTTTCTAGTTTTCACAGATAACAAGTACTTCCCTGGCTAACAGACAAGCTGCATCAGCCCTGCTGCTTATAAGTGTCAAACTCAACACCTTAGAAGTTGAGAACAAAACCAAAAGAACAACGAAAATATTCAACTCTAAGCCCAGTCACTCAGTGTTCCTCCCCATTCCCCCCAGCTTTTATTGTCTGGTTTCCATCATGTCTTATAGTGAGATGGATCTTTATTCATAGGGGCAAATCACTGCTTTTCAGAGTAAGGACAGAACTGAAAGGCAGGAAACACAGGAGACAAGAACTATGATACATCAATTGCTTTGTTACTCTCATTGCTGGCTTTTTTATAACACATGTATTTCAAGAATCCCTGCCTAGTGGACATGGCCATGATTCTGCGCTCATTTAACACCAGGTTTACACCACTCTCACTTCCTCACTGGAATTGCTTCTTATTTATACTGATGTAAGTGAGAGGCTCTGATGCACTTGGAACGATGCAAGTGCCACCTTTCATTTCAGACCTATGAAGCAAGTATCCATTGGATCAGTAGCTAAACCCAGAAATGTGTGCATATATTTCATAAAATGACAGGAATAGTTTACAGCTATTGCCATTACTTCAAATTATTGCCTTTTTAAAATTATGAATCGACAGGTATTGATGTAAACAAGATGCATATCCATTTAGTTTCTCTCTTTTGTTAGAAGCTAGGCTAGTTTCTCCGTTTTTAAATGCAATCATTCCCTTTGGTTCAAGGACACCAATTACTGCGCTTTTTGTGGGAACTTGCTGGAGTTCACCATCCAGCGTAAGGTGGCAAAGGGTCACAGTAGGGCGACGGCCCTAGACTTTAGGAGGGCTGACTTTAACAGGTTAAGGAGGAT
>JAGPOW010000261.1:116801332-116839745 GCA_030014935.1 Caiman crocodilus | reverse complement strand
TTTGTTGTGGTTCCCTGAATTGGACCAGCCCAGTTTTAGTCCATGTTAGAGCAGTGACCTTTAGCAAATCCTTGTATTTTAAAATCCCTTTCACTTTCCAGGTAAAGCCATGTTTCAATTACTTACTCCTAAAAATAGCCCACTTCAGTTCAGCAGCCTTTATTATATAATTTTAATTGTTTTTCCTTTGTTTGGCCTTTTAACCATGTTCTGCTGCCATCCCTAGCTAAATAATCCTGGTAGACCCATGGTTTACAGTTGGACATTGACTTGTAGTGTACCCTTCCAAACCTACTTTTGCTTTATTCCACAATTGTCCCAGCTATCTAAATTTCCCAGGTCTTTTTCTGACTGCGAGCAATGAGATAACCCAAGACTTTCCTGTCACTCCTATTGACAGGTGTCCAAGTAGCCAGAATTACACAAATCTTCAGTTTCCATGAAATCTGAAGCCTACTACTCTTCCTCTTCTTAATTTTCTAAGCTTGGTTATGCAGTTTGTCTTTTATTATGAGGGACTAATATCACCAGCTCTAATTAGGTTATAGAAGTAAGTGTATGCACTGTATAAATTTCCTTTCTATAAAGTTATGTTGCTAATCTTCAATTTAGACACATTATTTGCAGGTTCAGGAACAAGACACTCCTGAGAAAAGAGGGCAAATCAGGGTGAAGTGTGTCAAACTGGGTGACCAAGTTGTGGTTTTCAAAAAAAACCAAACCCCACTATTTTTATTGAAGTAAGTTATGCCTTGAAAACAATAGGCCAGAGTTTACACAAGTCTTCAGAGGTAAATCAACCCCAATTAAAAGAGAAACCACAACTCATATTTTCACCTCACTTAGACTATATACTATGTAAGCCTGTATTACATATCTTTGTGACATATAGCATAACAAGTATAAATATAATGTAAAAATGAAATAAACATAGAAGTGAAAGAAGATGGAGCACTGGTGGAGTATTATGTTATATTGCATCTTACTGACAGTATTCAGGGAACCACAACAAACTCCCTGAGGCTGTTACCTACACCGTGTTGAAGCCCAGCTTGATTGCAGTGGGGAAATAGGGCCCAAGTCTTTGATAGCGTAGTCATAGGCTATGTTTCAAACTCCGCACTGCAAAATCATTATTTTTTTCGTAGTAACATAGAAACAGTTGTGTACTATCTTATCACATAAAGGGCAGAAAGCTGTTTGTGAAGGACAAATTAATCAAACCCATGCTCATTTGTTTTTTAAATCAGGCTGTGTATTAAGGCCCCCACAGGTAAAAAGCTTGTTTTCTCATTCATTGTGGTGCTAAGCACGCTACCAGTCTTCTCCCCTTCAGTCTCCCAGACTACCTTTTTATGACATACAATTGCAATAGGTTTCACCCTCAGCTTTAATTTTCACCTTTCCTTTATAGTTTTGTTAAATTATGTGGACTACATAGGACTACAGTGTCCTTTACAGAGATTCTAAGGTTAATCTTCAACCATACACATGAGGCAAATGACAACCAGGAATACAATTGGTATCCTTGAGATCTTGGCAGTTCACCATTTGTTGAAGAGGAGGAAAAGACAAAACAAAGGGATCAACATGAACTGAATATGTATGATTTGTCAGCAGTGTTTCAGTCAAAAATCCTTTCTTGAGTTGCCATTTAATTGACATTGATTGTTGAGATGTCAGCCCCTGCAACTGAAGGAACCACAAGGGTTTATAATCAGATCATGAAAGGTGCTAAAGAAAATTCTGTAGAAGTACTAGGATTTCAACATATGTAGACAAGGTGCTTTGGATAGATGTGACTGACATCTTTTATGAGACCAACTAAATAGTTGGAAAAAAGTTGCGTAAGCTTTTGGGCACAAACACCCTTCTTTAGGCACTGGGAAGAAGGGTGTTTGTGTCTGAAAGTATGCAAAGACCTTTTTTTCCAATTATTTAGTTGATCTAATAAAAGATATCACATCTACCCAAAGAACCTTGCCTGCCTATGTCCTTAGACCTACAAGGCTACAACCAACAGCCCTGCAGGATTTCAATTTTTTTTCTTTACGACTTCTTTCATCCTTGGGTTTGGAAGCAATGAGTATGTTCTTGCCAGCTCTGCACTAAACTGTGATGACTCTGAGGCCAGTATATGTCTGATTTTTACCTTAAGTTTTGACTGAGAGTTCTCATGAGTAACGGACATAGAGCACCAGGATATGGAGCTTTGTTGAATGAATTGAGAGGATGAGGGAAGAGACAAGAATTTAACTTAGAATTATTTCTAGCAGTTAATTGTTCATCCAAAATTTACCTAATGCCTAAAATGTATGCTTTAACATACTTTATTTACTACTTGAACTTTTTAAGTGTAACTAGTTCTTTGTCTGCAAATATTTTATATTTTTTAATTAATTAAAGACTAGGAAACAATCTTCAAACACTGAGGCTGCCTACACTCCTTTCATGTCTATGTTACAAAATTGTGACAGAGAGCTATGTCAGCTAGGGGCATAAAATGCACATCCCTAACCAACATGGTTATACTGCCACTGTCCCTTGACCCACCACTTCCACCAAATAGGCATAACTTACATTAGAAGGGAGGGTATCTTGTCAAAAGAGCCCTGTTACTGCTACAGCTTATTGTTTAGGGAGTTGGTTTAACTATATCGGTACAAGAGCTCCTTATAGTATAAGATGCTTGTCCACTAGCAAGCATATACCTATTCTGAGACAGTATACTGTAGATGAGGTGAGTGCTTCATTGGTAACACTTACTATAAAATATATAATATACAGCACTATACTGTGCACTATATACAGCACTATACTTTTCTCAGCCAAATGTTTCTACTGTGAAGACAGCTTGTTCCAGCAAAACTACACCTGTTCTTACCACACTCCCCAAGCATAATAAGCTGCACTGGTACGACCGTGGTTTGGACAGTACAATTGTGTCTATGTTAAGGGCTTTTGGGGCACAGCTATGTTGCTCACAGATTACAGCATATCATATGCTTTGACTGACAAAGCTATACCTCGGGATATAGGTTGTAGCTCTGTTGGTCTAAAGACATAGGCAGACAAGGTTCTTTGGGTAAATCTGGTATCTTTTATTATACTCCAAATTCTGTACTGCAGACCAGACCTAAGGCAGGGGCATACCTGTGTGACAAGCCCTTTGCCAGCAGACAAACAGTGGCACGGGGATGGCACCAGAATGTATCCCTACCCACTGCAGCAGTTGTTAAAGGGGCTACATCTGTTAGATAAATTTACACACACTTTCTGGAGGCTTCCCTGTGGTAATAGCAGCCTTCTGATGCTGTCAGAGCAGGCATTGCTCTGCTGACTGAAAAAAGGGGATCTGTTGCCACTGGAAAGCGGTGGACATACTCACCGTTCTGCTTGTAATACCAGGTAGTGTAGACCAGGCCCACATTTGCCTTTGGGATAGCTAGGCACAAAGCAAAATGGGGGAAGAGTACTGGACCTTTGTTCATGGCCATTGACCTTGGGGCTTC
Source organism: Caiman crocodilus (assembly GCA_030014935.1). Classification (NCBI taxonomy): domain Eukaryota; kingdom Metazoa; phylum Chordata; order Crocodylia; family Alligatoridae; genus Caiman; species Caiman crocodilus. Next base: position 116,836,233 of record JAGPOW010000261.1, on the reverse strand, counting down.
TTTCCTCTCAGTACCTTTGTCTCTTATTTCTTCTTAGCCATCTTTCCTGTTAACCTCCTCTCCAGAACAGTGGTTCCCAAACTGTTTGGACACAACAGGCCTTTGTCAAGCCTCAGACTGTCTCTCCATTTGCCCATATCACCAAACTTATTAATGAAAAGGGCGGAGAAGGTGCTGCAATCTGCAGATGGGTCGCCATGGCTTTGCAAGCAACCACAGGTCTACACTCCACAGTTTGGAAACCCCTGCTGTAGAAGTTTCCTCTGTCCCAAATCCTGTTATTTACCTACCCCCACTTTCATATACCCAAAGATAGCTCCTCATGGAAGTTGCGTACACTGTTTTCCCCTCCTTCACCTTTCCACTGAAGGCTTCCAATTGCTCCCATCCATGCTTTCCTTAGCAGGTGCTACTTGACTTCCATTTCCTCACTGCTCTGATGAATGCTGAACACCATTTCCAATTGTCTTTTGTGTGTGTCCATGTATAAGTCTCCAAAAGGGTTGAAATCTCTATATCTCATGACATTTAAAAGTAAACTAATAAGACACTGGAGAATATATTGTATGGGACAAGTTTATGACAGCCTGAAGGAATGAATAAAATAATATAGGTATTTTTTATCTCTAACTTATTACACAAACACTGGTTAACGTGTCAGCTGGATGTTTCTGATTAAGAACCTGCTCCTACTCCTGCTTTGTCAGGCTGTAAATGATAAGCAATGAACCTGAACCTGTTTTTATTAGCACATCTATTCTCATAACAAGACCTCAGCACCATCAACCCATTAGGACAAATACACTTGTGTAGATACACAACCCCTTTACTTCTTGCCTTCAGTGGGAAATGTAATTTTATTGTAATGTGACAAACATTAATTGATTAACATGGACAAAACCAGGTTGTATTCTGTATTAAATCTTAAATTGATTGTTAAAAAACACAAAGTGCCTGATGACAAGAAGCCACAAGTTAACAATTCCAAAGTAGTATTCTTTTTAAATGTCTTTCTTTCTTTCTGTTTACCAGGCCAAGATGGCCACCCTGAAGAGCTGGCGAAACTGGCTCACTGGGACTGGGATGGACGATGCCCTGCAGCTCTTCCATCTGCTGGTGTGGGCCTGCTTCTCCCTTGAATTCGACCATGCGGTCCTCCGGTGGACTGTGTCCACCTTTGAGGAACGCTGGGCCGTCAAGGGGGCACTGTGCCGAGTTGAGGTGGGATGCTTGCTTCTTGCCCTGTGATGCCACCAGCCGCTCAAGGTGCAGAGGCACATCCAGCGAGCTGAGACCTCAGGATTTGTCCATGCGAGCTGACCCCTGGTGTCCAGTGGGGCATCCCTGCTGGTAGAACTGTATACATGTAAATAGTCCTTTTGTTCTTTGTTTTTGTTTTTTGTCTAGAGTGTATGGGCAGCCCTTGCAGGCCATGAGCCCAGGCCTCGTTCTTCAGGCCCAGATCTTCGGGCCAACCTGTATGTGATCTCTACTGGCCCCCATTTGTCACCCTCCCCAGAATAAACATTTCTTAAAAGTCAAAGTCTTTTTGTTTACAAGCCCCAATCTATACAACTTGTTCCTGAGACAATATATTGGCAATCCTTTCTTTTTTTATTTCTTGGGACAATATATTTAGTAAAATTTGCAGATTTGTTGGAATCTGATAGGCTGCATTGTGAGCACTTCTGCTGTGGCCTCTGGGCTGTCAACTATGTGCCTTAGTGCCCACACCACAGCAGCCCCCAGTATATTGGGGATGAAGGATTGCAAATGTCAAACCATTTAAAAATTATATTGAGAGCTCAGTAAGCCATGCTTTTGAAAACCTTATTAGATAGTGAATTAGTAGGCCAAAAGCACACTGCGAAGTTCAAATGTTTTTATTTTTTAGTTGTTGTGCATTGGTAGTATAGGGTATGTTTATAACAATTGTAATAATCATGTTTTGTGTCCCACTGTTTTAGCAAATGGATTTAAGTATATGTCATATACTCAGGTATCAGTTTGGCCTTTCTTTATCTTTATCATATCTAAGGTATAAAGTTGAATAGTATATATTAGAAGCATGGGTCTCAATTAAGCTTCTTTGGTAAAGTCCCAAGAGCATTATGTCATTTTTTTTTTTTAGGAAAAGTTTTCGTGTCCCCAGTGAAATCAACCAAATCAATTCCAAATCCATGTGAGTCATTCAAGAACCATATGTGGCCCTGCTACTGGCAAGCATCCTCCACCCCTGTCTGGGGCTTCAGATGCTTCCAAATCCTTTGGCAGGTATCCTACACATGGACCCATGCCCCCCGAGTTTCACTTACCCTCAGCCATATGGCTGCAGGAGCGAGCTAGGAAGGAGTCTCCTATTAACATAAAGCCAACCATGTAGCCGAGATCTTCCCACTGGAAGTCTAGGAGGGAGGCTAACTAGGAGGTTCTTGTAGGGAGTCCTGTCCACAAGCAGACAAGGGTGCAACCCTCCACTACACAGTGCCATTTTAATTGCCTCGGTCAGGGTACTACCCCTTGCCACGTTTGTGATTTTCCCCTACCAGTAGGAAAACCATCTTGGTCATCATTGTACTTCCCCTGCCAGGTCAGTATAATGACATTGGTCCTTTTGTTACATCTGCAAGACATGCTCTGTGTGTAGTCCATAACTACATATTTTTCTAGTTCCTTAAGGGATTCATTGTTGTACATTCAGGTCTAGACAACTGAGTCTGGCTCAACTTTATTTAGGGTAGAATCCAAGATACAGCTGAAGGTGGGAGGGAAAGAGGATTTCATTAACACACATTGTCAAAATTGGTGAAGGGTTATTTTGGTTCCCAGCACCTTGGAAGAGCCTCAGGGTTGCTCCAATTAGCATCTAACTCCAATACACCCTCTGGGGGCTTTTTTTGGGCAGACAGGAATTGCCAGGGAATGACAGTACTGCAGCCACTCCTCCAAGAAGCCCTATAGGCTTTAGGTGGTAAGAGGGAAAGTGGTACAGAGTCAGCACTGGCCCAGCAACATTGTCTGTGCATCACTAGACAACACCCATACACAATTGAGGTCTTAGCTGGTTTGTCAAGCCAGCTTTAAGTCTACTTTGCATTCTGGAGTAATTTAGGACAGACTTAGTTGAGCAAATATTTAATATTAAATCATTTATTCCAGGTTTATGTCCTGACTAAAATAGCATTCTTTGGTGATAAGATTTCCAGCTGACATTTTTGGTGGACTAGTCAACTGGGACTGAGATGTGTGTGTGCAAGAGGAGAGGAGGGGGTATGGGGGGGTCTGTTTCCAGCTCTGCCACTGGCATGCTGGGCAACCTTGGTCAAATCACTTCATGCCTGTCTCTGCCTACATCCAGTATTGTATGGGATGTCAGACTAATGCAATGATGCTTACTTGATATAATCCATCAATCTGGAACAAGGAAATATGCAAAATGGTCTGAATTCTGACAAGTGCTCTGTGAAAGCTAAGTGCTATTATTAAGTGGTGCTTACTGGGAAGACTCTAGATTTCTGTTGCTGGAATTAATAAAGTTTAATTTAAAAAAATGTTTTAAAAATCTTATGTATTGACCTTTCTCTCATATATGCTGCTTGATTTTTTTTTTTTTTACTTTGCATTGTTCTCATCCTACACAATGAACACATTTGTCAGTTCTACTTTTGTTCTAAGTTTCTAGTTGATGTATCTGGCACGTTCACACACACACTAGGACAGTGCAGCTATGCTGGGGTTGCAACGCCAAGAGTGACATATGTATTTATTAATTTTTTTAAAAGACAAGGTTGAAACGTAAAGGAAATGCAAGAAAATTCAAACATTTATTTTGGCCATGGGTTTCATAAAAGCTTATTTTTGCAAACCCTGGGAACTGGACTCTCTTCTGGATTTGCTAATCTTTGTACTGTGTAAATGTGACAGATGATGCCTGTCCTGGACAAAGAGGGCAAGTCAAGAGTGAGTGACAGAGGGGCAGAAGGGAGCATAGTAAAATCCTGTATCACTGTACCTGATCTACTGCTGGTATATGCTTCAGTGGAAGAAGCTAAAGTAGGGATCCAGGAGTTCTAACTTCCTCTGGGAAAATTGAAACCAAGGATCAGAGAACTAGAACAGGTTCTCTGTGGCTGCCTGATCCACTACATCAGAATTCAGCTTGGCAGTACTGGAAAATTAAGATCAGTATTTTGGGTTACTGTCTCTTTAACACAGCAAAATACTGCAGCTGGCACAGTTACTGCTGGTGGGAAGAAAGATTTATTAAAGTATTTGGACTGAAAGTGGTCTGTTAATGTTGAAAATAACAAATTTTTTGTATCAAAGTAATTTTCAGATGTTATGTCCTAGGTAGAGAAACTGATAGTGTCTAATCAAAGCAAGAAAATTCTAATGTACTAGATAATCCCTATCTCCTTTCTCAATGCAAATGACCACTTCAGTTTCTTAGCTTCAAGACATCACAGCATCCTTTCACTGTGGCCTTCATAGTTACACATCCTGTTTTTCTGCTTTCCTTGAATAACTTGAATCAGCATCTCTGATATTTAAAGTGTGGGTGGGGGCAGAGTTATCCTTCCATTGGGACAGGAGCAACTGGCTCTCATGTCATGGAGAACAGCAGTGTCCCTGCTACTTTTAATCAAATTAATAATGCACGAAGTACACTTAAAAAACAGTCTGTATCTCTATTATTGCTCCTTTGAACATAAGGCCCATACATGCACACAGTGCATTACGTAACAGGTAAGTGCAGGCTGCTGCCCCTGAAGAGATTGCAATCATTGTTTACTATTGATGTCATGATGTTAAAAAGTACATAAGTGCAGTTTTGGGAAACCAAACACTTCATAGTGCAATTGTCACCAATCAGAATGAGCAGGCGAACCAGGATGAAGGAAGTATATGAGATGGAAGCAATTGACAGAATGAAAGGAGGAAACACAAATTTTGAAGTAAGTTAGTAATAATTCTGTAGAACTAATCTCTGCATAAGATTACTTAGTTTTCAATTATATGATTGCATTTACTTCCCTTTCCTCAGCTTCATTCAAACTCAGCCTTTTGCCTAAAATGTCACATGCAGAGTTTTTTCTTTCAGGCTTTTTCTTTATTAAAGCATTGAGACACATAAAAGTTGGTTGTAAGATGGAAGAATTTGAAAGGTCAGCTGTTTTAATTTTTCCTGCCTTGTGATAACTCAGAGTGGAGCTTTCCTATTGTGTTGGTAAAAAAACCCCAAAATCAGCTTGGACTATTTCTGGAAAGATGTTTGTTAGTTTTTGGGTGTTAGTCACTGAGGTTTGGCAAACTGTGGAAAGTATGCATGATCCTATCCAGGTGTTATTACCGACATATTGGTAGGAAATTGATTTTTTTCCCCAAAAAGATTCTATTGGTTCCTTATTCTAAGTTTAAAAAAAAGTCTTAACTAAGCATTTTATCAGCTTTGCATCAGACAACTACAGGCATCTTTCCCCAAGACCATTATAATAGCTGCATAGTCCAAACACCCATCTTATCCACCTAGATCTTTCTTATCAATCATTCTGTAATGAATTTCTGATGTTGAATTGGATATAACATTTTGGCTGTGAATATGTTATTCAGTTTTGTCCATTCCTTCATGAAATGTTTAGTTTTGTGAAGGTTGTTTCCACAATCACTGATGTCTATACAGTTAAAAAAGAACAGCAAAGACAAAGAATGGTGCAGACTTTATAGGGAGAGATGGTACAGATAACCACCTAAAATCATGGCAGAGCTATTGGCCATAGGTGAATTACATTTATGGTATATCGTCACAACCAATAGAAGAGAATCCATGTCGGAATCTGCCAGTTTAACCCTGTTGAACAAAACCCATTAAAAGCGGGTGTGAACAAGGCCTTACATTATAAACAGTTGGGCTTTGTTTGTGCATAATTTTTTTTTTTATCAATTACATTATATAGGTTTGCAATCTGTACAACATAATCAGAGAACCCCTAATATGGATATAGATTATTTTGAAAGTCCAACTTGAAATGCATAATTTCTTTTCAGTTTGGTATCTAGCACCAAGGAATACACAATTAAAGAGAACTAAGACTGAGGTATTAGACACAGGTCAAGTAGAGATGGATAGGATGCTTGGCGGTGGGAGTACTGGGGCAAAGGTAAGGGGGCTTACAGTATTTTATTTTTGTTTGACATTATTTCTAGTGTTTGAGTTTGTAAAATACGAGCCTTATGTTAGAATAATCATACTTTCTTGGGTTTCTGTCTTTGAGGTAAGTGATTATCGTTTTACAAGACTTTCTGATTTCATGTCTATAGGCAAACTTAACTCAGCTTTAACAAGTTTCTCAGTAACAATACTTAGTAGGCATATACCATGCTACATTTTGATCATATTGAATAAAACTTGCGTGACTTGGGGCAGAACTCACTGTCCCAAATGGGCATAAATTAAAGGTTTCGTTTCATGTTGAGGTTCTGATTATATGACAGTGCATATCGCTCTTGTAAGTCTGATGCTGCCAGAACTCTTTTCACACAACTGCAGGCATTTGATCTGAAGTTTGGGAGAAGCGCTTATTAAAACGCACTTAATTTTTGTTGAAGCAGGTTCAGCACATGTTCCTTGACCCAGAATTTTGAAAAGCTTTACAGGAAAGAATTACACAGTAGGGAATTTTATATAAGAATAATATCTCATGTGTGTAAGGCTGCTTGTCAGAAGATTTCATCCCAGACTTGCCTGCCTTTTCTATCAAAATGGTTTTCATATGTGGAATAGGATGCTGTGTTTCAGTAAATGGATATAAAAAGCTCATCTTCAAGCCAATCCTTGATTTGTTCTACAGTAACTCTTTTAAAATGCTGCTTACATCCTATAATTTTTAGCAAAAATAAAGCTGGTTATTTGAAGAAAAATATTTAAAAAACCCCATAGCTTTACTGATCTCAGTTTAAGAAATGTAGTAGATAACCACTTCCTGAAAGAGTAAACTGGTTCCTCCTCTAATTTTTGTGACACTCTGTACAGTCATTCTTGTCTGTTTTTTCTTCAACCATCTTTTTTTTTTCCTGTTGAGGTTCAAGTCTAGGGGCTTGTTACTTGTTTTATGTCTTATTGCTGGCCTCTAAGACTTCTCTCAGCTTTTTCTGTCTTTCCAGGGAAATTGCACCCCCTCACAAAAAATATCCCTCTGCATCACTTTCAAATCTTTAAAAATATTTCTCATTTCAACTCTATTTTTTTCCATTTGTGAAAAGAGCCAAGCCATTCCTTGGGCCTGTTTTATACAACAACTGATTCTGGCAATTTTCTGATGCTTAACTTTTGTTGCGTATGAGGCACAGGCCTGTTGCTCTCATGATGATTTCTCTCATTTCTGATGCATTTAATTTGGTTTTCATTTGGTTATACATCTGACTTGTAACAGGAAGGCAACGAACCAAAATGTTGGCCTGTACCTATGTGCAGCTATGAATTACAGCAGTCAGTTACATTGTGCAAAGGCAGTAATTCTCCCTTCCAATTGTGATTTTGAAATAGGATGTTCAGTGAGTTTTGAGGGTTGAACCACAGGCCGGATTCATTCTGAAAAGGAACAGCCTGCAGTGTTGATCTCACACTAACTCCCAAATTAAAAAAAAAAAAAGTCATATAGTGAGTCCAACCCCTTGCCTGAGGCAGGATCCTCCCTACCCAAATCATCCCATACAACCATCATCTATGGTGCAGACAGAAATTACTGAAGCTGCTCTGTTTTGGTGTGTCTTCATCTGAACCCTCTTGCAATGAAGGTTCAGATTTTCATGGAATCGAGTCCTTTTAAAGCGTTCTGCAGCTGTGCATTTCTGTTTGGTCATGGCTGTAGAGCATTTTCAGAGGCCACATTGGATGAAAACTGTCAATTCTGTCTGCACCTCTAAACTCAACACAAGACTGCACCCTCTTTTTTTGATTTAAAAAGAAAGCAAACTACTACCAAAGTAAAAAGAAAAAAAAAAGAAACTAGCAGTGGCCTGCTGGCTACTAGATGAGGAGGCTACGCATCCTCCTAGCCCACAGCTTCCTTTTCAACAGTCACACTTCCCAAGGCCTGCTGGCAGTGACTCTGGGTAGCTAGGTAGGATGAAGTCTAGTCTTAGTTTGGGGGACTATACAAAGGGAAGTTATGAGCTAGGACAGTGGTTTGCAATCTTTCTTCATTTGTGGACCCCTAAAAAAATCTCGCTGACCCCTTGGAAGGGTAAGTGGGGGGGGATCTGCATACTTTTGATCCATTATCATCATCTTTCATGGACCCCTCAGACACAGCCTGACAACCCCAGGGGTCTATGGACCTCAGGCTGAAAATCACCTGTTGAAAACCATGCCCTTCTCATAGGGCAGCCAACAGAGCCCCACTGCTTTCCTTCCCCCCCAACTCCTGGAACCAGGTTACTTGCTTTTTAAATCCAAGAAAGAGGGTGAGTTGAGCTGATATGGTTTGTCTGAGGTGGTCTGGATAAGGCTGAGCCTCCCTCAGCCAGGGAGATGAGACTCTGGGGTGTGGGGGGGGTCCCGTCCAGCCCTGCTTCTCTCTCTGGGTCTTGGAAGTGGAAGGAAAGCTATAGCCTGGAGCCAAGAGCAAAACAAAACAAAAGGGTTTTTTTTCCTTAGAAACGCTGGTCCCATCTCACTTGCTAGCGTTCTGTCTTGTTTCCCTGGATCCATGCATACACGTATGCATTTCATTCGCACTCTCATGGTGCTTTACTACTCCTTCCATCCAGGAAGAGCACGCGCACACCAGCTGCAGATGCTTCCTCAGCCTGACCAAGGGTGCTTTTCCTGAAAGCTTGTGAAGAAAAAGTTTCCTCAACTCTTTAAGCTGCTCTCATACGATTCGCCCCAAGAACTGGACTCGGAGCCCTTTCTCTCTGATCCCAGCCTCATTTGCACAACACCAACTTTTCCGACCAGGAAGGTCTACCCCACCCCACCGCCCCTTCAGCTCTCCTGCCAAAGACCAAATGTGACCAGCTTTGCATTCTCCTCTGCCTGAAAAAGGGGGCGTGTGGCCGGCGGAGAAAGGCTTTCTGCAAAGCCATCCTCAATACCAACTACACAGCGAGGATCTCGCTGCTCCCTCCTACCTGCATCCCTGCCCCTGCCCCTGCCCGGTGTCCCTCGCCTCTCTCCCGCCGGGCGCTGAACGCGTGGCACCTGGTGGCTGCCCGGCCCCGCGCCCCGCCACAGCGATGCTCCCGGAGGCGCCGCTCGGCCAGGGTGGACTTTGGCTCGTTGTTTCCGAGGGAGGAGGGGAAAGAGGGAGCGCGCACAGCACAGCACACCGTACCGCGCACAGCACCACACGCACAACCCCAAACTTTCCCCGTAGCCCCTCCCTGGGCCGAGCGAGGGATGCTCCTTGCAACAGGCTGCTGCCGCGGCCGCCGCCTCGCTCGCACGTCCCCGGGGGACTCGGGCAGGAGCAACACGTGATGTGTCTCCTCGGCGGGGTGAGCGGCGCGGGCGGCGGGCAGGCAGGCGGGCGGGCGGCGCGGCGCAGGGGGCGGCGAGCGGGCGCAGGGGCGCTCCCCGGGGCCCCTCTCCCCGGCTGCCGGCGGGCAGGCGGGGAAGTTGCGGGGGAGTCGCTGAACTTTGCACATCCACAGCAACGCCATTTTGATTCCCCCCCACTTTTTTTTTTCTTTTTTTTGGGCCCTTCCTTCTGCCCCTCTCCCTCCCCCCCGCAGCCCCGGCCGTACATCCTCCTCCTCCCGGCATGTCTCGGCGCGGCCAGCCCGGCCCCGGCCCCGGCCCCGGCCGAGCCCCACGTAAGTACCCGCAGCTCCCTACCTGCCCCGGCCGCGGGCAGGACCTCTCCCCTCTTCGCTGGGGACCAACTTCTGGGGATAGTTTTTTTTCGGGGGGGGGTTGACTCCCCACTCCCTTTCCTACTTTCTAGCTTGGGTTTTCTCCCCCTTTTTTTTTTTTGGACGGATTCAAGTGTCCTTTTAAACAACCAGCACAAAAGTTTGGCCTGGCAGCGCTGGGGAAGGATGAGTTTGAAGCTCTGAAGCCTCCCTCTTCCCTTCTACCCCCACCCCCTCTCCTCCCTGCCTCCCTCCCTCTTTCTTTCTTTTTTTTTCTTCCTTTCCTCCTCTTTCCTCCCTTCCCTGTTTGCAGCCTCTCTACCAGCCATCAGCAGCAGCCTTTTGCCTGCAGGACCTGATGCTCATCCATATTAAACCGTCTGAGTTTAGGAATCCGGCCAGATCCCATCTCTAACCTTCCCCCCCCTTTGCCTCTCCTGCTGCAAAGTTTATTTTTAACCAACCACCACCACCCTTTGGAGGGGGCTGCGAGCAGGGACATCTTGAACTTCCCCTAAACTAGAACCATTTCCCTTTCTTTCCCCCCGCCCGCCCCCAAACCCTCTTTTTTTCTTTAATTTTTTTTTTTTTTTGGAGAGGGGGGAGAGGCAGCTGGATTTACAAACAAACCGACCAAAAAGGAAAGCCCCGAGTTGGGATGAAGAAGCCTCTTTTGCAGGTAGAAGGAAACAAACAAACAAAAAAAGTTTCTTTTTCTTTGCAACGCTGGTCCCATCTCCCTCTCGCTAACTTTCTGCCTTGTTTCTCCTGCGGATCCAAGCATCCATGTGTGCCTTTCGTTTGCACTTGGATACCTTCTCTGCCCTTTCTTTCTTGCTCTCCCCTCCCTCCACCCTGGGGAGGGAGTTAGGGACCTTCTGCATGGTACTTATCCTTTTCCTTCCCCGGCTGTCTCGTGGGGGTGGGGGCAGAGTTTGTGGCCTCTTTATTTTAAGCAGGGCAAGTTTGGGAAGAAAAGAGAGAGAGGGGGAGTTGTGGGGGGAGGAAGAGGACTTAACTTTGCTTTTCTCTTTCCTGCACTGCCATTGTGCTGTGTCACAGGCACATCTGTGTGTGCGTGCGTGTGTCACAGGCACATCTGTTTGTCACAGGCACATTGTGTGTGTGTGTGCGTGGCACAGGCACATCTCTGTGCGTGTGTTTTGGGGGGGGGGTAAAAAGAGGACTGTGTAAGTTTGTCTTTCTCTTTCTTCTGCCCTGCCATTGTGCTGTCACAGGCGTGTGTTGAGGGGCAGGACTTGTAGGTTTATCTTCCCTCTTTCTTCTGCCCTGCCATTGTGCTGTGTCACAGGCACATCTGCGTGTGAGTGTGTGCGCGATGTGGGGGCCCGGGGGACAGGCGCACGCACGCAGGCACGGTCCCGAGCTGCAGGCAGCATCCGAGGAGGACGCGGCCGGGATCCGCGCGGCGAGGCCGGTACCCCGGGGAATCCCTCTGTCTCGCTGGACCAGGCTCCGGCGCTGCCTCCCTCCCTCCCCGGCTCCTGTCCGTCGCTGCCTCAGCCGCCCAGTGAGTGGAGCGGGGGTCTGGGTGGTGGTGAAGTTTCCCCATCTCTGTTGGAAGAAGGACTTTTTTTTTCTTTTGCAAAACAAAGTTTCTCTCCCTCCTCCTCCTCCTCCTCCCCCCCTCCCTTTCTCCCCCTACCCCATGTTGATGTGGACTAGTCAAGACTCGTCTCTTAGGAAACTGCGACCTTAATCGTTGCTAAGAAGCAGGGGAGGGTTCCCCCCCCCCGTCTCGATCAGCATATTTTCTCTCTCGATGGCTAAGTGGGGGGTTGCATCGAGGATGCAGTTCCTCCTCCTCCTCCTCCTTTGGGCTGGGTGGTTAATCATACACGAACCTGATACCCCTTCCTCTTCTCCCCCCCTTTTTTTTTCAAGGTAACAAATAATGAGTCTGCAAAGTCTCAGGGCTTGGAACTAGCCCAGGGTTTTCATCGGTGGACTTGCTAGACTTTTTTTTTTTTTTTTAGCAGGAGAGGGAAGCAGCAGTGCTGGCCATCCCTGATCCACTTGAGCTTGCTAGTTGTGCAACAGTGTTCCCAAGGAGGAAAGGAAAAAAGCAAAAAAACCCCCAAAAACAACTCCCCAAAACTCTCATCTTGTTGTTGGGCAGAGTCGGGTAGCTGCCGAGAGGAGAGCAGTTGGAAGATGCTTAACTTTTGCAAGAGGGGAGGGCAGGGTGGTGGATTGAACTTTGGCATGTAGTTGATAAGTTTTTCCTCTGGCTCTCTCTCGCCCTTCTCTCCTCTCCTCTTTTTTTTTTTTTTCTTCTTTTTTTAACCTCTTAGTTCCATTATCTTTCTTGAGTGCTCTGCCCTGCATCCTTGGGTTATAAAAGAGGAGGAGAGCATTTCTCCTTGCTCAGCACATTTGTCCTCCCCTGCTCCTTACTGGTTAGAAGATAGGACGCAAGCTCAGATCCGGATGAGCAGTTCACATTCCATTACGAAATTCAACACGGCTTCAGAGCCAGCAGCAGCCTTAGCAGCAGCACCAGAGCTTGCTCTCATGCATACTCCACAGCTATGCGCTTCCCTTTCTCTTGTGGGGAAAAGGAGAATATTCCCTCTGTCCCCCAGAAAAGGTACAAGACAAGCTTGGTTTTTGGCAGGGAGGTTCTTAGCTCCGTGTATTTATTCTTCCTGCTGGTAAGATAGTTTAGGTTGGATTTGAATCATTGAGAAATATGGATGGAAAAAGGTTTTTGCTTCTGGGGTGGGTGATAACGGAAAGGAGCCAAGAGATGCTTTTGCCTTACAAAAGAAGTCTCTTGAAGTGATTTCTGGAAATAACACCTGATTTAGATCTTTTACCATTGTTTTGTGTGTTTTTTAGATAAGATCAAGGAAGGGTTATATATTTCAGTTATGACACTAGTCAAGTGTCTTGTTTAATGTGATATAGAGATTAATCTTAACTCTTAAGGGTTCCCCACCCCCATCCTTACAATTCAAACTCCAGATTCAATTAGTCTTTTTTTTTAAATGAGAAAATTGCTTTTTAACAACTTTAGCAGAAGTTGTCACAGATGAAGTTTACCCAGCCATCTCTGAAGTTTTTGATTGAATTCTTAACAATCAGAATTCTTTGTTAAGACCAACTGTTTTGAAGCACACAAAGTTAGATACCACAGTTCCCCTTTTCCATGTGTTTTTGTGTGTGTGCAAGGGGGATGCAGCCAGTGACTCATGGTCAGGCCAGCCATGTTTGTTTTAGGTTTTAATTTTCCCTTTGAAGACTTAGTGGTATATTCTTCTCTTGGTGTGTCTGCATAATGCCTATTAGCATTAACTGGAGTTACGTACATCCAAGGGAGAATAGAGCCTTTTGTGTGTTAGCAACCCAGAAGCAGCATGAACCCATCATCCAATCAATCAGGATAACACTCCTTTTTCAATATTCACGGGTGGACACACCTAACATTCTTCCTACAATACCGATAGTCTGACTTTATTTTTTTTACTTCATGCTGAGTATGCATTCATATTTAGGACCTGGCTGGTATCTTGTAGTTTAAAGAAAATTGATGTATCGGTGAAGTTTTGTAAACCCCCTCTTAAAATTAATTTGCACTGGAATCATTAGACTGTTCTGATCTCACCTGTTTATCAATTGATAATGCAGGTTATTTTTAACCATTTTCCATACCCTTTAATTACTAGTCACCCCACACTTCTTTTTTCTTCGTGGACTTTTTTTTATTTTTGCAAAATGTGCCTCTTGTGGTTTTGGTATTAAAGCGGACTGTAACACGTGCAGATTCTAAAACCTGCCCTCTCCAGCCAAGTTATCTCTTTCTCCAAGGGTATGAAGTTTCATTTGTTAGCAGATTTTAGTGTAGTTGAGTGTCTCAGTCTGACTCAGACGGTACAGGTGGTACATCCATTCTTAACTGTTTACATCATTTAGTGACCTTTTGATCATATGTTCTTTATTTTGGAAGTGAGGGTCAGTCTCTGGAGTTTCAGAATTGGGAAAGGTGAACGTTTGCATTGGATGTTGATTGTCCCTTGCAGTGAAATCCTTTTAATATCTTCTGGCAAATGGAACATGCACACTTTCCACAGTGCTTTTGGTTTTACTTTAAGGATTTCATCACTTCTTTGGGTTAATAGCATAGAGTGTTCACAACTGCACCCTTTTTCAGGTCATTCAAGCTTCCTCTTAAATAGAAACAAAGCTTGGTCTGTCTTCGGTTGAAAGTCTTCTGAAATAATAACTGATCTTGTACTTGCATTATATAGATTAAAATATATAGACAAATCCCTTTGGTTATATTCATTATCCCTTGTAAAAGTAGGTGGTGCTTAGAAGGTCATAGGATAAGTGTTGCTAAGCAGCTAAACAGAAGGATGCTAAAATTAACCCAAGTGTATTTGTAAAGGATTCACTTTTTAAAGTTTTAGATACTTTTTTAAAATTTACTTAGTCACTGTTTTTAGGTGTAAAAATAATATATTTTAGAGAAAATGTTTAGGTACATGAGTAAAATTACTCACCTTAGTAACCCATTGGCTCTTTGGAGATATCTCCTTTGTAGGAGTTAATTTACTCACCTGCCTAAACATTTGCATGTTTGGGCCCCTGAAATGTGCCCTTTACAGATGTCCTTGAAGTAATCTGTTGTCCATTGCTCCATGAGCATCTGGTATATGTTGGATAGCAGCCTGTTTGGACAAACTGGAAGAAATAAAAGCTGCAAAGATTCTACAGCCATAGGCAGAAACCAAATAGATCTTGTTGGTTCAATGAAGTTGTACATCCTGTTAGGCACAGAACATCCTTTATCTTTTTTTTTTTTTTTAAACTTGTTCATGGCTGATGATCACTTACTCTGCACCTGTATTTGATGTATAGATTTAAAAAATATGAAGTCATATAAAGTTTTTGTTCAGATGTTGGGAAAATTCTTAATGAAAAGACCAAGGTAGGTTTGTTACTGGGTAGTATACAGACTAATTTGTGGTATACTGGCTCAGCAGTATTAAAATAGTAAAGCTCTTCTAACTGATGCTCATTCATCTCCTTTAGTGAGCAGAGCTTAAGATAGTGCTCCTGCTGAAAACAATGAGGATGCCTGTCTTTAACACTTGTTACTTTCACTACTTTTCTGAATTCAGACAAAATAGTTTGTCGTTTGCATTATCATAAATGTCTGTACTTTATTTATTTTCCCAGCACAGCTTTCAGTTGCACTTTATAGGAGCCATCTCAAGTTTAGAAAAGGGTCAGTGTCTGCTTTCACTGTGCTCTTTTAATATAACTTTAATTATGGCTGTAGTGTTCATATACCATATAACTTTGCCAGATAAATGTCCTGGGAGATCACATATAGAATTTGGGGGAGGAGGAGGGGGCATATTCTCTGGAAAGGAAACAATGGGAATAGTCAGTTTCTTATTGTTGGCTGGGAGATCTGATCTGTTAGGTTGATGCTGGAAATTAAAACGTACTCCTTTGAGAGCTGTAAGGTGTATCTTTTCCATTTCTTATGTCTTAAGCCATTGTAGCTACTGGCTTAATACTTTGTGAATGAGAATTAAGATGCTATGGGTGAAAAAATAGTTTAGGTTGAATAGAACTTGTATTTGCCCATCTTTCACTGTTGGTGATGTATGGAATGGGAAAAATAGAAAACTACACAGCTTTGCCCAGTCAGGTTTCATTTTTAACATTTAATTACAAAAGAAAATAGGTGGGGTGAACTGCGGTGGAAATTGCTGTACTTTGGGTGGGATACAGTGGAATAGGAGCTGATGAAGATTTAACTTGTTTTGTTTTTCCCTGGTGTGAAAACTTTGTGGTACACCCTTGATGCAAACCCAGCGCTAAGATTTTCCCATCTCAAGGGATCCTTCAGCTTCACCCTGGCCAGCTATTTGTTTTGTGTATCAGCACTCCAGGCATCCTGATTTAAGAGGGTGCAATACTGAAGGCAAAATTAGCTGAACGAAAGCATCCTGTCTCTGGAGAATTATTATTTTTTGTTGTTTTGTTGTGTTCTCACAGATAGCTAACTCATTTAGAGGTCATATAAGTTATTGCTTTATTGGGAACTAAAAAGGCAGACCTTCACAAAGAGCTCCTGGGTTTGGGATCTTGTATCAATAGGAATGGTTTGCAAAGAAACTAGTTTGAAAGAAGGAAAGAATTGTGCAGCAGATTTCTGCTTCAGGGTAAACCAGTGTACAGGTGGCACAACTCCTTTTGTAGCTGTAGGAGTTAAACTGGAATTATCCTGATGTAACAGCAGGGCAGAATCTGGACCTCTGTTTCCTCTAGCAACATGGAGGCATTCCGGTGTATCTTGTTTTTAATGGTATTTCAGCTTTCAAGTTGGCCAGCCTACCTGTCAATGAGGGTAGTTGCCTCTGAATAGGTGCTTTAGACAAAAGAAGTAGGTGATGGGTGGAGACTGTTTATTCAGTGTGATTCAAACAAGCAGTGCTCAAGAGAACTTGAAAGCCTCTGTAAAGTCCCAGAGACAGAGCAGCTGAATAACTTACCAGGGATTCACCTGGGGACAGACTTCCATTGGGGTGGTTGGTGGTACAGAGTGGAGAAAAGCTGTCAAAATCCATTCCTCCACCCCCTCCAGCCATTGTTAGATCCTTCTACTACAGTTAGTAGACAAAGCTCCCTCTACTACAATTAGGGGACAAAGGGGCTGTCCTTGATTTTATTTTTACTGACTTCTTGATGTTTGCATAGTATGAGTTTTGTGTGGAGGAGTGCTGAGTTCAGAGCTTACATGTCACTACTTAGTGTAATGTCTTTGATAGTCAAGCATTTCTTAGCCAACAGTAGTGGATTGCATATGGTGTCATATTGGTGTGAGGAAGATATGAAACTCCAGTAGTACTTTTGTTTTGCATGACCTCTGTCAATCAGACTGAGTTATTTCTACATTTTTGTTAAAGATTTTGAGATATAATTTGTAGAATATTAAGTGACTTAGAAGTTTGTTCCCTTTACTTTGAAAATGGATCTGCTAAGTTACTGAACAGGGCTGGACACAGGCATAGATGAAACAGGTGGCCACCCGGGGCCCGGACAGAAAGGAAACCTGAAAATTAAACATGCAACAAAATATCATTATCTCTGGTGGAGGGCGACAGTAAAAGTTTGCCCAAGGCTGCCAGGAGTCTTGGTATGGCACTGTTCCTGAGGCACTTTGAAATTTTTGCTTTTGGTGGTCTAATCCTGTTCTTACGCTGAATATGAGTGACTTGCTAATGTTATGTGAAACAGAATTGTGTTATATTGCTATAACTGATTATTTGATATGTCCTATATCTGCCCAGTTTTGTAAACTGTTATCTGCTTTTTTCCAGATACTCTCACAAATGTTTTTTGCTGCAGCTTGTTCTAAAACAAAAATCAGTTTTCACAGAAGGCTGCAAATGGATAGGCACCATCATTTATTTTCTAAAAATGGAAGATGAGAAAATGAACTGCCATTAAAAATGGCAGTCAAAGTTTAGCCATTTGATTTTATTTTGCTTTTTAAAGATGAAAGGAATCAAAGTATTACATCCTCAAAAATGCAGATACCCTTCATTGTTTATCAGTGTATAGCTTGTTTCAGCATCTCTTTGTATTGCTTTTCCTTTGTATTGTGTGTGTGTGTGAGGTAGGTTGGTGTGTACAAATTTGAGATTTTTTTTTATTATACAGCAGTGCATGTCGCTGCTGTGCATATGATTTGCTGTGTTGCAGCTGTAAACTTGCTCCATATATATGTTGGCATTTCCATACTTATTTTTAAACTTCCTATTTTATAGCTCAGCCAACTTGTTTTACATTAATGCTAGCAAACAAGGGATCTTTCCTTTATTTTCTCTGAAGGCCTCAGCCAAACTAACTTTGAAAGTTGTCAGGTTTGTGTGAGGGGAGGAGCTAGAGATGTACTAAAATTGCTAGAAGGCGGGAGCGTGCGTGCATCTGTCTGCTTGTCTGTCTCTCTTTCTCTGCTCTTCAGTTTTAAGGAAAAAATACTCCACTGGCAGTAAAGGAGTTATTATAAATTCCTAATTGCTTTTCATGTTTCGAAAACATGAGAAGCAGCCAAGATATTAATGGCCCTATACTGTTCTGCAGCCGTGTGTACAACTCATTCTGATGTCACTTAAACGGTATGTCTGTCCAGGGCAGTACATAATTGTGTGTTTCTAATGTGGTTGCCATGTGCATGCTGTGCAGTTATAGCCCTCTCCAACCATGGAGTTACCTTGGGTTCTTGCTTGTTTTAGCAGTTGGTGTTGCAACTCTTTCACTATAGTCCTTAAAACTGGTTTGTTTTAAGTGAAGATGCTAAAGTCCAGGAAAGGGGATTGAATATTATAGAAGTTAGAGGTAGAAAAGAAGTAGATTCTTTTAGATGCTCAAATGCAATATTATTTCACCCTGTATGAGTCTGTGAGAAAACATTAACTTGCCTACTTTTGTAACATGCCACCAACTTAGCCTGAAGACTGAGTCACAAATAGCAGCGAGCAAGAGGTGGATCCATCCATCTTTTGTTTTTTATGGACTTGAGCACCGTGGAACAGAATTGCACTAAAAGAACTATGTCCCTTTAGGCACCTAATACAGGGGCTGGCAACCTTTTGCAAGGTGTGGGGTCAGAATGACCTGGCTCTGGTCCATTGAGGGCCAGGTGGCTTTGGCAGTACATCAGGGGTCTTTCAGTGTGCCCATGCTGGGGTTAGGTAGCTGGGAGCTGCATTCATGCTGCTGCTGCTTCCAGCCTAGCATTCTGCTCCTCCACTGCAGCGTGGCCTCAGTTTCCAGCCTGTGGGGAGCTGTGCTGAGACTAGGTGTCTGCAAAGTGTGTCTACGCTTCTGCATCTCACCACTCCTCCTTCCTCTTCTTTCCCCTCCTCTCCTCTCCTCTCCCCTGACACCCGCAGTGCAGGTACAGCTGCAAGCTGTTCAGCCCCAGCACAGCTGGGGAGGCCAGGGTGGGAGGCGTGGAAGAAGCAGCAGCAGTGCAGACTCAGTTGGCAGCTGCCTCACCCTGGCACAGCTCCCCCTAAGCTGGAAGCTGTGGCTATACCTTAATTGAGGAGTAGGGGCTGGGAGAAGTAGCAGTGGCGTGGATGCAGCTCCTAGCTGCTTGGTGTTGGTGCAGGCACAGGCAAAGTCCCCTGCTGCAATTGTATTGCCAAAACCACCCAGCCCCCTGTAAACATGGGTGCTGCCACAGGCAAAGTCCTCCAGCTCTATAGGCCAGATTCAGTGACTCCACAAGCTTGAACTGGCTTGCAGGCCATATGTTGCAGACCCCTGACCTAATAGGTGGAATAGGATCTCCTCCTTGGGAACAGGAATAGATGGAATAGGATCTTCCATTTGCACATGTGAAGTATACTTCTCACAGCTGGGAAACAAGTGAAATGAGGGGTAACTACTACTTTTCTGTATAATTTTCCTTCTTTACTATTCGGAAACAAACTTGCTCTTGATCAATAAAAAACTGATTTGCATAACAGCTTCAGACAGGATTTGTTTTTTTTCTCAGCGAGATATGCCAAATAGATGTCAGTATATTTATGTGGCTTTTAAGTAAGACCTGGAACTGAGGTCCTTGATGGCTTCTGGAAAGTAATCCCATAGCAGTTTTCCCCATCTGCTAAGCACCAGAAACACTATTCTTACCTTGTTACAATTTAAGTAATCACATTGCACCAAGTTGTGGTTTATACTCGAGGGAAAATTCCAATTTAAATAATTGGAAACTTTGCTTCAGGACTGAAGATTTGGGCTCATTCTGTTACCTAATCTCCTCACTTCCCTCAGCCCTCGTAGAAGAAGCTTTCCTTCCTCCCTTGCTTTTTTAAGTGAATAAATAAATAAATAAGCACAAACTGGATTGCAGCATGCAGAATAACTGCCATGTTCTCCCTAATTAGAGAATGACTTTCAGTGGCAGGTGAAGTGATCTATATATCACAGTGAGCCTGGTAGCTCAGGAGAAAGTCACGCAGATTTTAAACTGTAGGAGGGAGCCAGTAGAACCTAAACTCTGTAGCCTCATTAACTACAAGTCAAGTAGTTTCCAAATTTCAGTTGCAGAGCTGTTAGAACTTGGGAGCTCTTTAAGTCTAGTAGATTTGTATTTTTCATGGTTCCTCTTTACCCTGAGCAACAAAGTCCTATAGTGACTCATCTAAAATGCTCTAAAATCAGAACATGAAAGTTAATGTTCTCGTAGGACCATTAACTGGGCCATATTGAACATGTGTTGGGTTTCTGTTCTCATCTTGCTTTTACGTGTTTAATGTATAACCAGCAGCACAAGGAGAGCCACACCTGGTCTTATAGAAGTCCATGTCAAAATTCTTACTGATTTCAGTGGGCAGAATTTCACACCGGATGTACCGTGCAGTTGATTTTGACTTCTAAATGTTCAGAAGTCTGGAAACTAAATTCTGGATCGTTAACAGTGTGTTAACATAATCTACTTTTGCAAGCATGTATATATAATTGGTCTCTAATGTCTCAGCATTGCTCTAGGAGCTTCTTGGATAAAAGACTGTTCTCAAAATAAAGATTGCATCCTGCTTTTGGACTCATCCAATCCAAATTTTGTATGATTTCTATGGATTTGGGGTATGGTTACTCCATTAGGTTTTCTGCACTACATTTTTCCCCTCTTACTTTGATCTGTTTGAAATGGTGATAGTGATGATTTCATTGGTTCACCTCCTCCCCACAAACCTAAGATACTTTGATGGCTAGGGAGAATCCATTTGAGTGCTATTTTCTCTGTGCTGGCTCCCAAGCATTGTTTTGGGACAGTGCAACTTGCAGTTACCCCTAGAGTTCACTTCCAAACTCCAGAGGCTGCACTCACTTTTTGAATAAGTTGCTTGTGGCGAATGTTAAGGAGACAAGACGTCTGCTGAGTCCACTCCTGCTTGCAGCGAAAAACTTGCGTGGAGGATCCTCTTGAAGCATGACTCCGAGGGGCTTGTTTGTGCCCAGATTTTTTAATTACGGTATTATATCACTTTGACTCAATGTCCTGAAGGACTTGGAGTATGCAGGTCTTGAATCCAGTGTTTGTATGCAAGTGAAATTGCCAGTGGACTGTTCAGTAGTCAGCACATATAGAATTACACAGTAAACTATACTGATGACAGTGGGTGGGCATATGGAATACCAAGAACTTCTCAAGGAAGTGCTCACTGGTGCCTGACTTTTGATCTGCTTTAGTGGAAGTTGCTCCCTACCCTGCACTGCCTGATTCTTTTAACTCCATGTAAACATGTCCATGTCATTGTTTCCTTTTAAAAATACTCAATAACACATCTTTGGATAAAAAATACTGGTTCTGACTCACTCATGTTAGAGGAAGATCTCCACTGTTGTGTACACATCACATGTTCAGTTCCAGTTTCCTGCAAGTGGTTTTAATGCAGCATCTCTAGGCAGGCAGAATATTTTGAATAGTCTGTGTGACCAGTTTGCATGTGTGGTATCTGTGATCTTTAAGTTTTTATTAATTACAGCCCAGGTAACAGAAATGAGTTGACTATTTCAGTTTAATTTCCAGTGTGCTGCAAAGACTATTCCACTGTTGGAACTAAATGTTACCATGTCCTCTTCAACAGGGAAGTCAAAGATTTCACTGGGCAGTGGCCTAGATAACATCCTGTCCTTTTCTTGTCTAACACATCCCTTCTTCGTCTGTCGACTAGTTACATACATCTGTTATGTCAGGACTCCTAGATTGTAGATATTTGGGGCAGGGATTGACATTCACTTACCCAGTTTGTAAAAGACAATTAGCATGATGTAGAGTTAATATGCTGGGCACTCTCACAGAACTGGTTAATAACATCAGTCCTCTTACTGTAGTGAGGTGCTTCTGCATTATGATTGATGCAAACTGATGCACACCATTCTGGTGCTTTGTCTGTGTAAAAATTGTAGAAATGCATAAACAGGTTACAGGGCTAGTAATTTGGAAGTTTGCATGAAAGCTCTGTTCACACGTGAAGGAAAAGAAAGGCTGTTCCTGTTTGTATCTGGATATTGTGGGTAATACATCTAACAGTTTAATAATCTGTAGGTTGGTTGGACATGGTTTATTTTGCAGTAAGTACCCTTGTAAATTCAGTGCTCATCTCAAAACTCTATTGTATCTCCTTATCCTATTTCTTTTGTTTTAGGCCCTTGTGCAAACATTGCAAGCGTTAAGAGTAGTGTGCTATTCCCTCAATAAGTTACATTGCCCATACAGAAACATACTAAAACTAATCATCTTTTCCAATAAAAAGAATATTTTCTTGAGTTAAGGTATAGTATAAATTACTCAAATTTAAGATTATATGTATATGTACAGACTGGGACGTATACCATTTGTCAGTTTTGATTTGAACAAGCATGGAGAAACGGAATTTGCCAGGAACGGAGCAGAGAGGTCTCTTTTAATCAAGTTGCTTACTTGGATTACATCAAACCAAATGAATACATATGGGTCCATATACTGAACTGGTTGAATTTGAGTGCTCTGGGGTTCCTTTAAAAAGTGAAACCAGTTCAATGCTAGTAGCAGTTAGATGCTGCTAACACTGAAATAAGCTGATGTCAGATTTTTGTCCACAGTGCATAGCAAGTAGAGGTCAAACACTTATGTGGTTGGTGATACTATGACTTGTGAAGAATGCACGCAGCAGGTCTCTTTTCAAAACTTCTTTTGAAAAGCAGCGTGTGACAGCAGTGTGCCACATATAACAGAAATGCATCTTCCTTTGGCATCAGCAGATGGATGCATCCTATCAAATTGGACTGCTGAGCATGTTTAGTCATGTTGCTGTAATAAGCTCTGAACAGGAATGGGTTTTGCCCTGTTGCACTTTGTGAAGATTTGAATAAGTTTGGTTGTTTTAGAAAATCTTATGATCTGCTCCTATCTATTTTGTGCTGGGAAGAGAAAGGATAGCTGTGTGGGTGTTTACACTTTTTTCCCTTTTACATTCTAGGGTTGTTTTAATGTATAGTAGTTTTATTCTTTTATTTTTTTATTTTGTGGCAGTCTTAACAAGAAGCAAAATCTTTTAAAGGGAGAAACTGGATGTTTGGCTTTTCCTGACAGATACATGTGCTTAATGCATGAAGGATACTTCTGTATTTCCATCCCTGGGACTTTGAGCCCATATAAACTGCATGTCAGGCCTGCCTGGTTCTTTTTCTGTTTTTACTGTTTCTGGAATCTCCATTTATTTGGCCTCTCCTCCCTACCCCAGTTAGCTTGTGAACTACATGAATATAAAAATCTGCTGTGTGTGTGTTGGTTACTTTTTTATCCGTCAAACTTGTGGTAGAACCCAGGTCACTGGAAACAAGATGGCTTTTTTTTTTTTTTTAAAGCAATATTATTAATGAATGATAAGGTTTTATTTTGCATGTGTGTTTTGAAAGGGTAGGAATCTTGCTTTTTTCCTCGTGCCACTCCCCTGTCATGGACACACTTGCATGTAGGCATGACTTGAATAGGCCTATTCCCATGGATAAAGTTAAGCTACATGTGGGTGGAGCTGAGAGGTGTGTCCAGGACCACGGTTTACATTTATCTTTCAAAAATGTATTGGAGAGAGAAGCTGGAATCTGCAGCCCTTGCTAGTGCAGCTTAGTGCTGCCATGCTGCAGTCAGTGAGACTGCTTGAATAGTTATTCATTGAGCTTGATGGAGGGTGGCAGGACCATCTCCACAGGCCACAAATAGAGGCAGGTTTAATTAAGCACTGAGTAAACCCTGCTATATACAAAAACTCAAATGCAGTGTCTGCAGCACCTGAAGATATGTTCAACAGCTCACACCCTTTTAATGGTGTGCATGACTTACCAGGATGCAAAAGGAAGGGATTGGACTCTTGCTGAGGAGGCCTCTTCCTGTTCTATCTTCCTGTGTTCCTATGTGTTATGCCTGGGAAGCAGATCTGGAAGGTATGTGCAAGAGAGGCTTAAATACCACTTTTTTGCTTCCTTTTCCCCTGATGTACCCCTTTGCTGGGTTGCTACTCCTTAGCTAAGGGTGCTGGCTGCAGGTGGCTACCAAGAGTAAAAAATGCAGCTGAAGCTTAGTTTCGTAGTTGGTAGGGTCGGAAGGGACCTGAGCAGATCATCAAGTTGGATCCCCTGCCATGGCAGGAAAGTGTAGTGGGGTCGAACAACCCCGGCAAGGTGTTCATCTAGCCCTCCTCTTAAACACCCCCAGGGTAGCAGCCAGCACCACCTCACTTGGACGTTGGTTCCAGGTCCTAGCCAGGTTCCAGGTCCTGGCAAGTCACCCTAACGGTGAAGTAGCGCCTCCTGATGTCTAGTCTGAATCTACCCTCTGCCAGCTTGTGACTTATTTCTAGTCACTCCTTGTTTGAGTCCAAAGAAGTCATGTCCAGACCCTTTCTCTTTTAAGTTGCACCCTCTCCCCTCTGCAGTTCTGGTAGTGGAGAGAGGGAAAAGGGGCTTTGGAGCCTCTGTATTACTCAGATTTCCCTTCCTGCCCCGGATAATTCAGCTTTGTGGGCAAAGTATGATAGTGATGCATTGCAAACCATCTGTCTGAGACAGCTATATGACAAAAGAAATGCACTAACTAAAATTTGCCGGCTTTAATAGGATGGGAATGCTGGATCTTCTTGGAAGGTGATTTCTCCTAAGGGTGACCTGTGCTTTAGTTGTCTGGAAAGAAAATAAGAGTTTCTAAATTTTGACAGCCAAATCTTGGGGTGAACTTTCTGATTGCATCTGACCTGAGATTGGGAATGAAAGCTACCTTTCTGCTTCAGTTTCTGTGGTAAGGCTGCCAGTGGCCACCTCACCATGCCCTTCAGACATGGGGGAAGGAGGAGAGACTTGGAGGGAATATTACCAGTAAGAAGTCTGAGAAACTTGGCTCTTATCCATAAACAGGAGCAGCAACAGCTGCCTCTGCAGTCCCCTGGAGCCTCACTTATGTCGGCATAGCCAGCACTTAAACTGTTCAGAAGGGGGAGAGAGGATTGGGTGGGAGCTTTAGAAAGAAAACTGTGAGAAGAGTTGGAAGTTGCTTTTTACAGATCAGGGGTTAGGAATGAGAAGGGGGTAAAAGCCTCAGGTGATTGGGTAAGAGTTACAGGAAATGAGCGGGTGGGGTGTATAGTGTACGTTCATTGCAAAACGGATGTAGAACTGTGAGGGATGGCTAGGAAAATTAGAGAAGCTGTTGGACATGTGTGTTACAGTTCCATTCTTTTCCCCACCTCTGCTGATGGTTTTTTTTTTTTTTTCCAGCTATGCCCCTAAAGATTTTTTGGTGGGTCTGCAAAATATCTTGCAAGCTTTTGGGTGCTAAGTGAAAGAACAGCAGACTCCTGCTGTACTTCGAGAGCACATCTGTATCTAAGCCATCTCTTACTTCGTGTATCCTTCTTCCTTGTCTCTGCTTTTGCTTGTACTATATTTTACTCTTTGATCAAGGATGGAATAGAACTCAGTTGAGCACACAGTTGCTTGCATCCTGTTTTGGAAGGGTGGGGAGGTCCATGTGTTCCTATTATATCAGGAAGAGGATAGTTCAAGGTCCTGTGAAACAGGTGTGGCAAAACATTTTACCTTCTGAGGTGAGGTTGCTGGTTCAAATTCATGGTTCAGGTCAGTTCCATAGGAATGAAAGTCATTGTTGCCTGATCAATGTTTGTAACTTGTGTGACTTGCAGTCCATAGTATAAAATCATACCACCAAAGCTGATACCAAAGCAAATTGGGATGAATCACCCTCTCACACCTGGGAGTGTTTCTCCTAGTCCAAGACCTGAGGCATATTGGCAGGGGAGGCTGCTACACTGCTGCCCCTGTGGTCTTTAGGTTTTTACCACCACTTGTCAAAAAGAAAGAGGCTATATTTGCTAACTAACTACACTACTGCCACCACGGTGCTCAGTAAAATAACAGCATATCAGATTGCTGTGGGTCATGAGACAGAGATGTTCTTTGGGTTATTGACATGGCCTTCCATAACGCTGCTGCTTTTTGTTACAACTAAGCTTGTCTTTGCAAATAGGATTATGCAAAGACGTCCATCATGAGCTCTTTAAGGACTTAATTAAAAATATTAAATGTCAGTGCAATGTCAGATGGCCTCATGGGGTTCAGTAAGTATTATCCCCATTTTCACCATCAGGAAGGTGGCAGAGAGGGGCTGTTGTTACTGATGGTCATGTACCAAGAAGGCAAAAGAGGCACAAAAAGAATTCGGCTCTAAATTCCAGGTTCTTCATTTTAACTATTAATTTATGTTTCCTGTCTAGGCAAATGAACCCATATGAGAACCCTAGGTTCTTAGACCACTATCAGTTAAGGGATGAATTGCAAGTATGAGCAACCCAGTGAAATACAGACAGTGCTAATATATTGAATTTTAATCACTGGCTAATGCAGGGTGGAACACCTGTAGGTTATTTGCATTGGAAACATGCTCCCCCTCTCCTTTCTCCCCTGGTTTGCATGAGTGGAGATTGGTTGCTACCAGTGGTCTCTTTTTACCTCTCTCAAAAGCCTGAGTAAATGAAAAGACTTCTACAAGCAGGGTTCTTTTACACTAATGAGGGAAGTTGGTTTCTGAATTTACGTACTTGTAGATCAGTGTTTTTCAGCCAGTCGTCTGCAGACCGCTCACAGTCCACAGGCTATGTCTAAGGGGTCCGTAAAAGATGATTGATCAGTCAATAGCATGTAAATATCTACACTTACAATTCAGAGGGGTCCGCATCTCCACTCAAAATTTCCAAAGGGGTCCCCATTCAAAATTTTTTAGGGGTCTGCAAATGAAAAAAAGGTTGAAAGCCACTGTTTTAGAGGAATGTCTTGCTGCTAGTTCCCCTTGATGTTCAAATGTAGGGACACTGAGCATGTGTCATGTGACAGGCAAAATGCACAAGACAAATCAGGCAAAATGCACAAGACATGATTAATAGAGTGCCATTGTAGTGCTGAAATATGAAAAAAAGGTATAGAGATGTGACTGATTGACGGAGAAGAGAATAAAGGAATCTAGAATTTACCTTGGCAGATTTAAAATACAACTTTCCTTGGATCTGTTTGGGATCTGATACATACTGAAATTATGCTTCTTACTCCACTTTGCATGAAGACAAGTCTGTTACCAGCCATCAAGAAAAATGGAGGACTGCAGCTGTTCTGTCGCTCTCTCTTGTCTTTTTTGACATGGTTTCCCAGTGTGGGTTGGTATAAAAATAGGAGGACAGTTATTATGATACATAACATCAAAATATTGATAATTGATTAAGACCTAAAAATGGCTTCTTTCAGTGAGACCCCTTCCCTCTCTCCTGAGATGTATTGCTGATTTCAAAGAATAGTATTCCTGCATGTGGTATTTTCATTTCTGCAGATGGTAACTTGGAGGCTCCCTGAGGCAGTCACATCAGTGAATGAATCTTGGCCAGTTTACAGGCATTTGTCCTTCCCAGCAGAGGAGTTTCCTTATTAACACTGCCCAAATCTTCGTGATAGTAGCCACAAAAGTTGGAAAACTTGCCTCAGATGATGATTCCTTGAGTGTTTGTAGATCACGGTAGTCTAGGATTTTACAATTCAGTTTGGTGCTAAATTTTGGAGAGCAAGCTTACTGCAACAAAAAGTTTATTGCTATAATGTGTTCCTATTTCTGTCCCCTTAGGTTTCCAGTCTCCTGAGCCATTTATACGTGGCATGTTTGAAATCTCCCATTGTCTCTGTTCTGTGACAGAATTGGCACACTTTAGGATTTGATGTAAATAATATATTAAGTTTACAATGTCTTTCAAATAATTTTGCTTCGCAGTAATATCCATAATGACATCACTTATTTATCTTGACCTCTTTCCCCTTATAGGATTGCAGTCTGCTGTACAATTATGTAGATATAATGGTACTGAAATGCAGCCTCTGGCATGAAAGGTGAAAGAAGAGGTGTTGGTTTGGTCATCATAATTCCTTCCCTTATGAAAAATACTATGTACATTTTAATATTAATTGTGGACCAGAAAGGATCCTTGTCTTTTAAAGTTTTATTGTATGTACTGTATATAGCACATGCTACTTGGTTTAGTTTGAATTGATGGAAAAGTTTAATTCAGTGATTCTCAATCAGGGTACTGCGGCACCCGCGGGTTGGTATATAGACCTTCGAAGGGTGCTGTGAGGTATAAGGAGATAGTCCAGGTGGAAAGTGATTTAAGAGCAGGATTGCCCCTGCCTAGTCATTCCCCTATCTCCCTGTTTGGCCTCTTGGCAATGAGGTTAGCTCTGTAATAAATAAGTTATTTTTTGAAATTGAGGGCCACTCAGTTTGCAAAGTTATAGTGGGGTGCCTTGAGTCTAAAAAGGTTGAGAACCATTGATTTAGTTAGTCCTTCTAAAACTTGAAATTTAGCTGCAAATGATGCAAATTGTATCAGCTTCTTTGACTAAAGAAAGATTGACTGGGTATCCGTAAATAGAGCACATACCAACTGCTGAAGCTTCCTTAGCCTGATGAAGGGTTTTTGAACCCAAAAGCTTGCTTAAAAATTATTCTCCAACCATTTGGGTTGGTTTAATAAAAGATATCAAATTCACCCAAGGAACCTTGTCTGCTTGTTTTTAAAACAGAACTATTTTATTAACTTGAAGGCAGACTGGCTCTGTGCTTGTGCAAACGGTAGGACACACATTTTGCTTTAATCAGTATCCCTTTCCTAACTACATTTATTCTGAAGATGTTTAACTTAACCAGATGTTTGCATGTTTGTCCAGCAGCTGTAACCCAACAGGCATAGCAGCTTGCACAACTCCCAGAAGCCAGCACAGAGCATATAGGCTGTATGGTGGCTCCCAGGCAGTCAGCATACGGCCTGAATGCTAGATATATTTACAGAGGAACCATAGCAGAAGGAAGATTATTCCTTCTATCTACTCCTGAAGACTCCAGAGTCTCTTCTGTTAAGGTTAAGTTAGTGTATCAGCTCAAGTAGTTTTTCTGTCTTTGTGGGGTGGACTATAGCATTCTCATAGTGATTAATTCCAATTGCTTGTTCCCACACAAGGGTGAGTGTGCATATGTGTGTTGTCATTGGGACTACGACACCCAGGGACAAGATGCTTTGATACAGACCATCTGTATTCTGACCTCCAGTGCCATTGAAGTTGGTTGCACTTTCCATTGCTTGACTTCTTCCAGTTAATAGACCATTCATGTTGGTAGCATCCTGAGAGGTAGGCAGGCAGAGTCATAGATTTACTTTTCTACCTGCCTCTACTTTGAAGCAAGCTGATATATTCTTTCTAACCTGATGTATAACACACATTTTTTCCACCACTGTGCAGCAAGTTCTCTGCAGGGTGTGTGCCCGCAAACTGTGTTGATGGAGTGAGTCAGAAGCTGTACAGTCACTGGTACAGGAGGGAAAATCTGAACAGGTACCTGTGGCTGAAAAAGGTATTACTTATTATGTTTTGGGGTTGCCTTTTTCTTAACTATCTTGGATATTTAGATTTCCCCCCCTTATTGTAACCTTTTGTTCTCTGACTTTGGTAACTGAGAAGTTCATAATGATGAAACAGTGATCTCGCAGTTGCTTTTTTGGCAAACAGTGTGACTGTGTGAGTAAGGCTAAGAGACTTGGTGGCTAAAGTAGCTTCCTCCACATGTACATTCAGCACTCAGCAGGTACAAATAATCTCTTTGATGCTAGCATGTGGAGTGCAGAAGTTTTAGTTATTTAAAATATCATTTGATGTAGTCTTTTTCATATTGCATCTATGTGATCACCTTCTCTGGCTCTATTTAAGTCCTGTTAACATAAGAAAGAACTTCTTGTTTTGCCATAAAAGGTTATGGCCAAAGTTTTGTCTTGCTTGCTTGTATCAGGAAATTTTGGAGTTACCCTTTGTTAAGTGGTGTGGGTACTTCAGTGTAACCAAGTAGTTCTGAGTAACCAAGAACAGAGTTTGGTTCTCTAAAACCTGTGTAAAACAAGGGAGATGGCTTATCTACTAAAAATAAATTAGAGTAAAGTAGATCTATTTGTGCATTTAGTTTCCACCTGCGGTCATTTTTATCACTGTGATTAAAAACTGAGTAATGATAACTATAGAAATATAGTTGTTGTCTTGGAAATGGGATGATTGAGGTATTTCAGCACAGATTATTAATAAAATGTGGAATATGAAAACTGTTGAGGCTTGTTCATTGTTGACATAAGCTATCTGAAAATATTAGATTTCCAAAGTTATCTTAGAACTACTTTGGGTGGCAGAGTGCAAAACCAGACAGCACATAATAATAAAGTCTAAACCACCATGGTAAAAAAACATCTCCTTTCTGTCTAGATAGTGCAGCTGCCTTTCTCAAGGCAGTGAGCAGTTTTGTGCAGCACGTGCTGCACTGCTTAAGCACAAAGGAGAGACCTGGACCTAAACTTTCCTGTGGATTTTTACTGAACTTTCATCTCTGTTCTGTTTATTTGAAGCTTCTTTTTTTTGTCTTAGCATAGACTGTGTTTTGTTTAGGTCCATGTTTTGTTTAGGTCCATGTTACTTCTGGGTTAACCATGCTAAGTGTCAAGAATTGTAAGCAGTAGTTTTTTCCTTCTTTCCACCCCCAACTTATGTCGAAAAGTAGGCAGTCTTTTTCAAGGTGAGCAAACATACACAGTTCCTTAAAACAATTCAGCACCAGGAAACCTGAATTTGCATTCCTGAACATCATGTTATAAACACAAAAATTGCTCACACAGATGGTGCTAAGCATTATGTCTTTCATTTACTGGTTTGTTTGGATTTCTAAACCTTTTTTTCCTCCAATTTTGCCCAAAGCTATTAATAAGGACTATAGAATCATGTCTGACACTTTCTTAATAAGCTAAATTGATCACTTGTGTTTTACTTTTACATTGGAGCTGTTGCCCTTTGTGCAGGACAGAACAGTCCTCCCCCTTCTCTTCTGAAATTAAATTTCATTTATATCAAATGCTCACACAAATATTTTCGAAGTGTAACTGGAGACAGTATCTTTATAGGCTGGAAGAAATGTCTGAGAATCAGAAAACCTGGGATCTGTTGCTGTTTTCAGCTTAGAGTGTATGTAGCCTTGGGCAAACTACGTTAAGTTTGTGTCTGAGGTTTGGTTTTGTTCCAGTATGATTCTGTCAGTGTTTAAAGGAGTAATTAAAAAAAATACACATAATATATACACATAAATATATACAACACACACGCGTGCACGCATGTGTGTATGCATATGTCTGTGTCTGCATCTGTGTGTGTGTCTTAGTAAAACCTATAGCATAGATAAAATTTTATTGCTATTGTTTATATACTTTAGTACATGAGAATAAGCCAGAGAGATGCAAGCACTTTTGTCCCAGCAATATTGCATCTATATTATGGACACTGTACTGTTGACTGAACAGATACAGTTAGAAGCCTACAACTTTTGAGAGTAGACAAAGACCTGAGTTTCCCTATCTGTAAAATAAAGGAAGACCTTTTTAAAGCAGTTTGAAATCTTTAGGGGAAAGGTACTTCACACTCAGTGAGTTGTTCGTAATAGTGATTTTTTTTTTGTGTATGGTTTCAAAGCATTTTCTATTTGATGAGAGACTGGCATTAAAACAACTTGGAAATCAGTTCTTGGAAAAGGACAAGCTAACCTTGGCACCTGGAGCCTGACTATTGTGCTCTAGAAAGGAAGTGCAACATGTTGGGCTCCCTGAACTGATGTTCTCACAGAAGATGGAGGAAGTTGCTGCAGCATAAGCTGTAATTCTGGAACTCCTCTTGCTTGGGGACAGTAGGAGGAGGAAGGAGGGTTACACAAAGGGAGGGGAAGAAAAGAAAAGAAATCAGCCACGTCCAAGGATAAAATCAGAAAGCAGTTCATAAGCATTGCTTGGCAGAGCTTGTAGAAGAGAGAATGCTTCTTCTGAAGGATATTTTTGAAGAGGAAGGTAACAAGGGGACGGGAGGCAGCAGGGAGTGATGGAGGAGAGTGCTTGCGTTTCTCCCTAGTTGCTGACTAAACAGTTCTGTCAGCTGGCAGTCGACACAGCCTGAGGATTTGCGATAGCTCCTGGTGGGTGGGGGTGGTTACAGAGGGAAGGGCTGGTAGGGCCTCAGCAGCAACTGCTGCTTCTGCTTCTCAATAGTTGAACTCTTTTTTTTTTTTTTTTTTTTTTTAACTGAAGCGTTTCCACAGTGATAAATTTCCTTGGAGTTTATATTAAGTGCACGTTTCTGTTTGTCATTTCAATTTACCGATTGTTCAGGTGATACCTAAAATACTCTGACCAAACAAAAACACTTCTAAGGGCTGGGAGTTTGCTAGTTACACTAGAGCCGGTATGAGTCTCGGGGCGGTCACTCCGAGGCTGTTCTCATTGCAGACTTCTGTTAACATAGTTACACCGGTCTCATGGGTGGCTAGGGGGGTTGCATGTGTGCGTGAGAGGCAGTGACAAGGCATCATCTCTGCCTGCCGTACCTGGTGAAACCCCACCCTTAGCAATGTAGCTTGCTTTGCTCCAGTTTTTTTTTTCTGGTGTGTGGGGGGGTGCTTACCAGATGCAGGACACCGTTGTTGGTTGGTACTGCTATATGTATGCTAAAAACTGTCCTCGTGGGTAAAGTGCTCCTAGTATAGACATAGTTTTAGACTTGTTAAAGATTAGAGTGGGTTCTCAAAACTCTTTAATCCTGAAATAGGTGTGGTGTTTTGTAGGAACCTGCAGGTTTCTCTATGATGTAGCAGAGCAGGAGGGACTTTAATGATCCTTTCAATCTGATAGTGTTGAGCATTTTTTATGAACAATTAGTACTGTCAGAATTTGCACATTATGTGTTTATGAAGCTGGAATAACATCCTCAAGTTGTTTCTGCTTTCAGTCATGTGCTTGCTTTCTTTGTGTGTAGCTGTACATAAAGTATGGGTGCCTATGAATCACTTTTGTACCAGTTTACCTCATCATCCTGGCCCTGGAGAGAAAGAGAGAGAGAGGCCATGTCCTGACAGGCAGAAAGGGTGTGTGTGTGTCAGTTGTTAAACTCAGTTGAGTTAGCTGAACTCAATAAGAAAGCCCTCTTGACATTGTTTATGATACAGGTTTGAATATTTGAAGACCTATTAACTACTGGTGCACTAGGACAGATATGTTAATCTACATCTTAATGGACATTAATATGGTTTTTAGTTCTGTTAAACTTAGCTTGATGATGTTAACTCCAGCCTCTGCACTTTTCAATCCTGTTAACATTTTCTACTGGTAAGTAATAAAACCCTGTTATTCCTAATGATATGGCTCATACACTTTGCCCTTGGGGGGGAAAGGGGGGGGGTTGGTTGTTCAGACCTTAATTTTTATTTGCCAAAATGCATCACAAAATCAGAATGATCTCCGAGAGAATGGTTGAGCGTGTATCACTCCAGCACAGTTCTCAAAATGGGTGTATTGTGTGTGCCGCTCCTTCGTAGTTCAGATGGATGTTGGCTTGTGCACATGAGTCAAATGGTGGTAATTTTGTAGTACTTTGCATTCTTTTGCTGAAAGACTTGAGGACATGCTATCAGTGGGACTTTTCCTTGCTTGCTGATTTGCACTAATTGGGTGTTTGACACAGGTTATAGAGATTCTGTAAAAATGAATTCGTTGTCATAGTATTCAGTGGCATAATTTTTAGCTAAGAGGTTCCAAAATATTTCTCTCTCTTTATAAACACTCATGGTTTTAACATGCATTAAAAATATAGTAGTTTAAAAAATACAGTCCATCTTCCTGGAGAGGGTTTTAGGGTTTATTTTTAGGAGTCACATTTTATTTGATCTTAAAACAAAAAGCAAAAATGATGTAATTTATAGGTAAAGAGCTCAGATTTTATGATAACCCATGATTTTATGATAGCATGACAACATCCATTGGGTGAGGGAACTACTCTTCATAAGATTGTTCATAATTTTAGCCATTACTGTTCTCCAAGCTCAGACCATTTGCTTGTGCACATCATCTACAGAAGTATCAAACAATTCTGTCCGAATAGAATTAATTGGAAATGAAAGTAATATTCCATTTTTTTATTAGATACCCTCACTTTGATAGGGGGCTTGGTTTTTTCAGAAGCGGTGAATGCTTATAGGTCTGGTTG
Source organism: Caiman crocodilus (assembly GCA_030014935.1). Taxonomy (NCBI): domain Eukaryota; kingdom Metazoa; phylum Chordata; order Crocodylia; family Alligatoridae; genus Caiman; species Caiman crocodilus. Next base: position 116,802,183 of record JAGPOW010000261.1, on the reverse strand, counting down.
ATGTCACTGGGAGCAGTCCTGAAATTCAGATTCACAGTACTTTGAATGCAAGCTAGGGTTTTAAAAAATATATATTGGACAGGTTGTTAGGGGTGTAGGTTGTAACCATGGTGGTTTAAGGTCATAGGCAGACAAGGTTCTTTGGGTGAATCTATTCTTCTTAAATTTAAAAAAAAATTCTGGCTATTTAAGTTAGTCTAATAAAAGATATCAGGTTCACCCAAAGAACCTTGTCTTGACAGGTTGATAAAACTTGAGTGAGTGTTTCTCAGAGGTTGCATGTTTCAGTTTCTTTGGTGCAGGAGACATGCAAAGTAATTAAAAATAATTGTTAGATTCTCCCTGGGAAGAGAGTTCACTGCTGATTTGGGAGACCAGTTTGACCTTCTTAGCTTTAGTTATGGTTTCTAGCCAAAGGCTCTCACTTCGATAAAGCCTTACTTTTTAGCACTGAACTTTTTTTTTTTTTTTTTGACTCATTAAATGAATGCAATATGTTAACACTCCTGTAAGTCCCAGAATTGCTTGGCTGCCCCTTGCCCTGCCTGCCTTATACTGGCTGAAAAGGTACCATTGTTTGTTCTGCAAACAGTGGGTGATGTTTGTTTCCAAGGTGACTGCGGTTCTATTGCTGCCTTTAGTACAAAAAAAAGTTGGCTTTAAACACCTGAGAGCATCCTGCTCTGATAAAAGGACGTTGGGGAGAAAAGAAAGGGGGGGGATGATGTGCTTTCTTGTAACTCTTTTAGTTAAAGATGGGTATTTTGAAGAGGCGACATGAAATATATTAAAAAAAATGAAAACCAGGAGAAGCAATATATTAGCATAATCCAAACATGATTTTTTTTTTT
>JAGPOW010000261.1:116778862-116801232 GCA_030014935.1 Caiman crocodilus | reverse complement strand
TTTTTTTTTTTCTTCAAATATTTGTAGAGGTAAATTTGTCAAAATGGATTTTAAAGAAGCTCTTGCCTCTGTGGAGAAACACTAAGCCCTAATTAATCTTCTAACATTTCCTCAGCCACATGAGAATATATTCAAGTTGTAGTTTGGTTGAGCCTGCAAAGGGTATCACTCTTCCTTCCTGTGAAATTTCTTTTTTTTTTTTTTTAAGGAGGTTTTGAAGGTTTTGTTCCAGCAAGGTTATATACAACTTCCAGTTACAAGCTGTCAGAACACATTCAATAATATTAAGTCTTTCTGGACATTTAGATGTTTTAAAAACAATTACTTTGGGTTAAATTATGCATCCTGCAGAAAGTAGGACACAGTAACCAATCCTTGATTTTTTTTTTCTTTTTCCTCTTCCTTTTGTGTGTCCTAGGAAACAAACTTAATAGTCATCAGGTTTTCAAAAGAAAAATTGGGTCTGAGTCTTAAAGTATCAAACAGCTAAGGAGAAGGATTTGAAGTTCTTGTTCTTCTTTTCCTTCAACCTACTGGTACATGTATTTGGTCAGTCAAAAAAAGCTAGTTAAAAGTCAAACGTGCATGCTTTTTTCTTGCTCTTTTTGCTTTTAAATTGGTTACGGATGCTGTTAGCAGAACTTTGCCTTTTTTTCCTATCGGATATAGTGCAGTGCATACGCAGGTTTCAGTAAACATTAACCACTTTTATCAGGGCTTGCAGAGTGCTGAATGGTTAGCAAAGAGTGTGTGCTGAGAAAGACAGATGAAACGAGCAAGTCCAAGGTCAAAAGGATGGTAGATTTTTCTTTATTAAAATAAGGGAAGAAGAGGTGGAGTCAGCGTCATCTAGAGTCTGAGGAAAAAGTTGGTCTGTTTAAAAATAGGAGCAGGAGGGTATGTTTTTTATGTCAGCTTTTCACTGAAATGGAAGTGTAGCTCAGGTGTAATTTGGGATTAGCATGTGTAGCCTCCTTTTTTTCCCCCTTCACCCTTCTTTTTGTTAGGGGTAGAGCGGATGTGTTCTGATCATTCTCCTGTAACTCATGACAGTGGAGAAGGAAAAATGAACTCAGCTGTGACTTTGTTCGATCCAGAGCACGGTGTAATCTTTGCTATCATTGCATTATAACTTTCTGTGAGCCTGCTTCCACAGACTTCAGTGGTGTAAGACTGAACCCATAGGGTTAAAGAAATTACAACTCCCATGTAGTAATGATGCCCAAGTCTCCTGTTATAAAAGCTGGGTAAAGAGGACTTTTTAGACAACACTCAGATTATCTATGATTGCTGGTATGTAAATGAGCACTATAATACTATTATATTCAGTGTAAAGCAGCATATGTTCCATATAATTCATAAATAACAGTTACATTACATGAGGCATTGAAGGAAGCATCCAAAAAACCCCTCAAAACGACAGAGCAGAGCCTACCACAGTAAAGTTCTTTGAAATAATGGAAACCTCGTGGTCAATATCGAATATTTAATTAAATGTTTTTATCATATAGATCAATATACCCATTCCCTTTTAAAGAGTTTTTAACTGAATCTTTCAGTGCTTAATTTTTTTGTTGTTTTCTAGCAAATGCTGTTTAAAGATTGTGCCCAATCAGAAGAGTATATGCCTAACTTTGATTAAAAATAAAAAATGTGATCCGTGAGTGAAATTGGAGGAACCCTCTTCAGTCTGTGCTACTCATAAATACTGTGCATATATCCTTAAGATTTAGTGTAGGTACCTAATGAAGTTCCCACGCAGAAAAAAATAGGTGCCTTTCAGCCATCTCTTGTTTGCCCCAAACATTTTGGGAGCCTGTTTTCTCTTAATTGGTCATATTTTGAAGAGGCAGAGTTAGATTCTTCTCTTGGTTTTTATTCTGGTATAAATCAAGTTTGGTGTCCTTGAAGTGAATTCACTTACACCAGCGAGCTTAGAGAATGCAGCTCCTTCATTATACATTGAGACAGGGGATGTGAGGAAGGAGGTGCACGGTGGGGTATTTTTGGATCCTGGCTGAAATGAGTTGCAAATACGTGCAATTGGTTTTTAACTGAAAACCATCTGTTGTAACACAAACCAAGAAGGTTCAAGTTTTAATTTTTCGTTGGCTTTTCGTGCTTTGCCTTGGGGGTGAGTGAGTGGGGGTGTTGGGTGGAAAAGAAACTGCAGATGTGTCAGGCTGGATTTGCGATGTCTAAAGTTTCTGGTGTGCTTGTGAGAACGCCGCAGAGCTCTCTCTTGCTCCTTCTGTGATGGATGACACCTTCTGCACCAACAGTGCTCTGCTGTCAGTCAGTGGAGGGCGAGCGGAGCTGAACAGCTGGGTGGAGCATAGTGATTGGTCCAGAGGTGCCACATGAGGAAGGGAGGAGGGAAGCTACTGCAGCTAGTTGGCCAGTGTGTTCTTTCCTTGTACTTTGGCCTGCATCTTCTTGCCTGTCGCTCTGTGCTCGAGTGGGGAAAGAGAGATTGCTTTTAAAGGCAGTTTTGTAATTACAGCCTTTTGAGAGATGGAGGAGTTTGCCTAAGTGGAAAGACCTTGCTGTGATATTTGTAAATATCTGTGCTACTTAAGCCACCACAAAAAAAAGAAAAAGTGAACCGTAGTAAAAAGAGACATATTTCAAACAGGTTGTGTTTGGTTTTTTTTCCCCCTCTCCCAGAGGGATTTAATTTTGTGATTCAGTGCCCAAAGTTGCAATAAGAGAGGATCAGTTCCCTTGAGAATCTCTCACTACACTTCTTGATGCATCATTCCAACAGATTGTTTTATTAGAAGTTTTCAAGTGGTTGGAATGCAGTTTTGTTATGTCCACTTCCGTTAATTTATTTCACAGTGCCTTTTCACAGATAATCTATTATTATTACTATTATTATTATTATCATATAATACTTCACAGAAGCTTAGGGCTGGAAGAGACTGCATGAGATCATCTGGTCCAGTTCACCTGCTCTGGGCAGGAAAGACTGCTGGGGTCAAATGGTAATCTATTATAGGCTGTTTTTGAAAACCCGGATTAGGGGGAAAATAATTCACATGTGTCTTGATTTGCAGAATAAATCAAATGAATGTGTGTGTAGGTAATTAACATTCATTTTCACTAGCCTGGAAATAGAAGGATGAATAATAAGGTAGTAAAATAAAGGGGTTTTTATTTGATGTTTTGAAGTAGCAGCATACATTTTTGCATTGCTGTATAGTTACTCGTGTTGTTTGGAAAATAACCTCTGCTTTGAAGTGTCTGTTCAAATAATATTGTTTATGCAAATGCAAATTGTAATATAAAATTTATTACAATTAAAATCTTGTACTCAAATGGCTTACTAGGTTATAGTAAGTTATAGTAAAAATAGTTATTTCATTCTTTTACATGGACAGGCCCAAAGATTCTTCTGGTTTTCATTCTCTTTTGCAGCATTAGAGGGAGAGCATCCCCACACTTCCTTCTGCATCTGCAGGGTGTCCCCGCTGCCAACTCTGTGAGACAAGAAACCTTTTTTTTCCCCCCTCTCTCTTTCAAAGTTTTGCCTATAAAGTTTATCTTGCCCAGGTTGCAGCCTTCTTGAAAGGGTCCTCATGGTGCTGTCATTAGCCTTTCAGAAGGAAGAGCATGTTGTACCCTGCTCTCAGATGCTAGGATTAAAAAGACTTTGTCCAAAAAAAAGTGCTTGATTGTGGCATTTCTAACTGGAGTCAGTTGAAAAATCTGAAAATTTCCAATAAAATTGTTCAGCTCTCCTAGCAAACCAAGTTGCTAAAAGTGCATGCTTTTCTGCATGAATGGGGTTTAGCAGGGCAGAGAGAATCCCTCAACTCCAGCCTAGACAATAATGGGCGTTAGTTGTCAAAAAAAATGTTTTTTCTGTAGAAGCATCAAAACTGTGTACAATGACATGAAAGATTTGAAAGCATCTGTTGGCATTGGTGCAGTGAATTGATCATGCCAGTTGCACAGAAATGGCAAACGGTATGATTGCACTGCCGTACCTGATTTGCTTCTCTAAGTGGGAAGCACTCGTTTCTTTTCTTTGAAGAGGAAGATTTTATTTGTCTGGTGCATTTAACTTCCATATACTAAACTCCCTTTTGGTAGACAGGTGGGGTCACCAAATGATAAGCCACATGGAGTGTTGCTTTCCAGTCAGTGACGCAGCAATGTGGCAAAGCTAAACTAGACTTGTTGCCTCAAGTAGCAGCTGCATCAAGACATTGGTTCTCTTCTCAAGAAAAGACCAGGGAGCTTTCAACATAGGTACCCTGTTCCAAACTGGGATGATTGCTTGACCTCACTCTTGCTTTCTGTCATGTGCATTCTGAGAAACACAGAGCTTGAAGTCTGTACCAGGTCTTTATTGGAAATGTGTTATCAGTAGGTAAACTGTAACTTCTGCTTCTCAAAGATCCCTCTGGGGGAAACATCAGTTGGTCAATGCAGACAGAAATATATCTGTATATACTAAGAACCGCCTTAAACCACATTTTCTTTGAGAGAGCTCCATTGATGCATCCCATAAGTAATGGTGAGCTAGCACATAGCTAGTATTCACTTAAGAAAGTGATATAGGATGCTCAGGAGCAGAATATTCAACTGATAAATCTCTTATTCCAGAGGCCAGGTCATTACAGTCTACAAGAGAAGAAAGCAGATGGAAACGGTGGTCTGAAAGCTTTTGAACTTGGAACAGGCAATGATGCATAAACCATAGCGTGAAGATGATTATGATGAAAGGGTATACAAAATTAAAATATCAAATTAAACTTCCATAGCAAAGCGCGGGTTCAACTAGTTCAACTGAATATTTAACTTGGTAATATTGGGCTTTATGTTACTAGTAACACTATATGGCATTCCCAGTGCCTATGGTACTAGTCTATTTAGATTTTAAGATTTTAAGGCTAAAAGATGCCATTAAAAACTAGCTGGTCTGATTTCCTCTGTAATATAGTCCATGAAACTTCTCCCCACCATGGAATTGTCCCCAGGCAGACACTGAAGGAGAAAGTTAGCGATTAGTTGGGCTGGATCTGCTCTGAGGCTTGTAAGCATCCTGAAGATCCTCAGTAAAACAGTGCGTCTGCTTGAATCCAGGAATTTCCGGGTGAAGGTGGATATATTTTTCTCTTGTGACTGACTGCCATGTGTGCAGTCACAGTGCAGAAGCAAGCGTGGGCTTTTCCACTGAACTCCCAGTGGACTTTGTCTAGAAACAAGTATAATGGAATAAGTATCCTATTCCAAACTTGTTATTAAATGCTAGATATTCAGAACGCCTTTTAACAATGCTTTGCACTTGGGCGTTTTATTAATTTCTCAAGGGGCAAATGTGATTTGATATTAAGGATTTTAGGCTTGTAAAACTGTGGGGTTTAGAGGATGTCATAGAACTAGAGGTGTTTGGTGACAGAGGCTAAAATGAGTGGGGTTCAAAACTTCTGGATTTAAACCCCAAACCTAAACAAAATCTCAGTTATATTGCAAGCACCCTGAAACTGCAACCTGAAAAGAACCCAATTGTAACTGCCTTCACACAGTTAAATGCCACAGTGGAACTCCAGCTCCTAAAAAATTTATTAAAGGGATTGTCTAAGCTAGCTAGTACCAGATGTTCCCTTTTTTGTTACTAGTGTGGAGGTGGCATGGTTAATAAAGGGCAGTGATAGGAAATTGTATAAAATTTACATGGCCTGTGCATGCTTCTGGTTGGTTACCCCGTGCTAGATAACTAATTTATTTTTAAAATTAGACAGCCTGTCCATTTAAACACTGTCAGCCATTCTTTGTCTGCCCCTGTTCTGTTGATTTTGCTTCTCATTTTGTTGTGTCCCTCTTGCATGGCATCACTCAGATGGTTGGACTGTAGCTAAAACAGTAAGAGTGTGAGGATACTCAATGGCAGTTTTTGTTTTTCTCATGCTTTTTATTAATTTCTTTTGCATATAGCTTTTCTGTAGTGCAGGCAGCTCCCCCTCAACCCCTTCCACCATACCCTCCCTCAGAAAACGTCAGCAACTGATTGTTTCATGTGCTGGACTTGGAGCCCCTAGACAGAGGCTTTTCCAGTTTTATGAATGCACCATTTGTTGCTGAGGACACAACTGTTAGATATAACTGGCTGCATCCCACTCCTGCTTGGGACCAGCATGCACTACAGCAAGTCTTTGCATAAACCAGATTTTTGTATTAAATGGCACCATTTTGTCCACAGCAGTAGTCCATCTTTTCTTTGTGTAAAGTAATTTACTGTTTTCAGATGGAGATTGTATAATGAATATTCGTCTACTAAAAAGCATTAATATAAATACATCCAAGTGAGCAAAAATTCTGTTTTTAACTTTACACAGTTTTATTTAATGAGTTTATTTAATGCAGTCTGTTAGCTAAATAGGGGGCCACCTTTTTTGACAGGTGTGCCACAAATTTGCTCTGCACCATCCCCAAGTGCCACTCTGATCCCCTTCTCCTGCCCAGTCTCTTGCTCTGCTGTCTGTTTTCTACCCTGTGCTCCCTGCCAAATCTGCTGCTGTGCTTTCGGTTTCCTGCCCCATTCGCCACTGCTGCCTGTCCCTTCCCCAATATGCCACATGTCATACACATAGGTTGTCCATGCCACTTGTGGCACTTTGCTGTCAGCTGACTACCCTGTGCGAGATAACTAATCAAAAGGAAAACTTGCTCCTTAATTTTTGGAGGGAGTGGGTGAGACATCTTCATGTCAATGTTTTAAAACATTGACACATTTCATACACTGATGCCTGAGACAGAAAAAAACCCACAGATCTTGATTAGTCAGGGAACACATCCAACTACAAATTAGACCAGTTTAGTGATTTGAAAATACATATGAAGTTTGTTTTATAATGGATTTTTATCCCTTTTCTTAGCTTTTAGAAAGTTACAAGGATGTGGTTTGCATACGTATACCTGTTTCTGCAACTCTCCTTTGTTTAACACTTAAAATGCAACACTGCCTTTAGCAACTGAGCAGTGTTTGGTATCTGATGTCAGTTGTGATTCTGTTCCCCCTCACATCTTGGCCTTCATGATTCTGTCATTCATGTAGGCCAGTCATATCTGATAGACATTGGTGTGAGCCTTTTGCTATAAGCCAATGGGGGCCAACCTTTTTGACAGGCATGGCACAAATTAGCTCTGCACCTTCTTCAGGTGCCACTTTAGTCTCCTTCCCCTGCCCCATCTGCTGCTCTGTTTCTGCTCCCTGCCTGTTTAATACTGCTCGCTGTCTCCTTACCCATGTGCCACACACACAGGCTGCCTGTGCCACAGATTAACCACCTCTGCTATAAGCAATCAAATAGTATTCATTGAGGTTTTGGAAAGCAAGAGTGGACTGTTCGTGTCAGTTTTGTTCTGGGTGTAGATATTCCTCTTTATATTTTATAGTAGGCGTTTCCACAGTTTATGCTATGTTTTCTGTGTTGTTGGTTTTTTTTAATCACAGAGAAACAGTAAAACTTGAGCATCTGCAAAAAACTACTAAGTGTTCTTTACTTGTAGAATGATTCTTAACTAGCTGGTACTGAAATGATTGTGCACATGCACTCTCGCTCGCTCATGTGCTCTCTTTCTCACTGCCTCCCCAATTCCCTCCCTTCCTTCCTCCAAACCAGCGGTTAAAAAATACAGGCCCAATTCTGAATTGGAGACCTAAATACAGGCAGCAAATAAAGAAGGTGGAATTGGGCTCTGGATACATCTTTGCAGTCTCAGCAGCTAAGTCAGAATTCCTGTTTTATTCTGTTCTCATTCCTTTCAAAGCTAAGAAAGTGTTTTCTCAATCAACAGGTTTATACTTTTTTTCCTTCTGTCCATACATCCTTTGACATTAAATGCTAGAAAGTTGTCTCCCTTCTAAAAATGTTGTTTTAATGATAAAAGAATATATGCAAATATTTCATTCAGTTTTTTTACAGGACTTTTCCCTTTTTCTCCACTGAAAACGTTTTTTTCTTCTTGTTTGTTGGCTGTTTAATGATTTGAAGCATGGAACAGTGATTCCCTAAATCATGCTAACTTATCCACCAAACAGAAAGAGAAGTACAGCTTGCAGTCTTTCTGCAAGTCCCCCCCTTTTCTACTGTTTCTTCTTGCATTCACTGCCCACATAATATTACCCACGGGATGAGGGTGGGAGAGGGAAGCTTGTTCTCTTCATGTGACTGGAGCACAGTTAATAATTGTAGCAGATTTCAGGCCATGATGTGACCAAGGAATTGATCAAGATTCGTTTTCTGTAACTTGACAGAAAATTTGCAAGCAGCTCTGTATGTCCTAACTTTGTAATGAATTAAAAAATAATCAGGTCTGCTTGCTTTACTATCAGTAATTTATTTCTGATGGGCTTGCTGTTGCACAAAACAGAAACAAAGGAATTCCCTGCCCTAAAGTTTACAGAAGAGGTCTTGTTAATACATCTATAAAATTGTGTTCAGATTTCAGAGCATCTCTGTCTCCTTTGGCCTCTTAAAAGATAGGCAGAACAGACTGATAAAAATTTGTTGGGTTCCCTGCTGCAACAGATTGAATTGCTTTAAAAAAATTAAAAAGAAATAAAGCTAGCTGTAGGTAGAACCTACACCTTTCACACTTCAGCGTTTTGTGGGTTGTAGACTTTTTCTCTCCGCAGTTTAATGGGGTAGGGATGTTGCAGTCTGCTTCTCTTGTACATACATAGTCTTTCCCACATCATGAAAACTCCCTAGGAAACGCACACAAACAACTGACTAGAAATCCCGGAAATGTCATGCATCAAATACTCTGAGGGATTTCTTGTTCTTCTGAAGGTCATCCTATCTATGATCTTTCTTTTTAGTTAACTTTGTTGGCATCTTTAAAGTGTGTTTTACATATGCTGCTATTGAGGACCAAGTTCTAATATGCGTTGTTGAGCTTTTAAAACGTCTTTTTTTCTGCTTTCCTCCTTGTCTACTTCCTTAACTGAACTCTGCTTAAAATGGCTACTAAGCCATCACCAAGTTCTTTTCCATCAGTTAGGAACTACTTACTCTGTATCAGAAACAACCTGTATAGCTTTGAGTGGATGCTTTTGTTGCCAAGTAGGTAAATTTCTGATCTGCAGGCTATCTATTAACCATGTAAATGCCCCGCAAAATGCAAAAATAAAGAAATATTTGTTCTTGCGCTGTCTTTCCACCACAGTAGCTGCTGGTGCTGAGTCTCTTCACTGGGCTACATTTTCCCAGCAAGTGCTCTGTTTAAAAAAGCAAACAAGCTGTGTGTGTATGCACATGCTGCTTTGATTGAGATTTATCTATTCGGGATGAAGTGGTGGTTTGTAGGAACAGCTCTGAAGGTAGGAAGTCTGACATTTGAGATCAGGCTGATAAAGAGGATCATGTTCCAGATAATAAAGATTGCTGTGCGTCTGATAGCAGTCTGGGATAAACTAGGTGGTTCTATTTTTAGTGCCTTCTTTCCCTGAGCTTGTGTCATGTTGGCCAGGTACACACATTGCACTTTTACCACTATAAGTGATCAGAAACCAGTCTATACCTGTAACAGAACAGAAGTTTGGCATGCATAGCCTGGTTTAAAAATGGTTAAATCTGGTGTAAGCTTTGCTCCCTTCCATTACCCCCCACCAAAGAGTGAATGTATGTTCTGTTCACTACTGATCTAAACTATGCTGCATAGAGAAAACCCTATCACTTAAATTGATTCCACCTTGGGCTTTTTGAATGTCTGTACCTAGCCATTAAGTGAGTGATGGTGTATGCAAGGGAGATGGAAAGGAGGAAAGGGCCGAAGCCTGGATCTCATTGCCAAAAAAGAGTTAAACAGAACATACTGCAAAACAGGTTAGGCAGGACTCTGAAGCCAGTTAGGAAGCTTCTCAGTGCTTTAAGGCATCTTCAAGCAAACCCTCCTCCCTTTCTTGGATTTTTTTTCTCTTATGAAATCGTCTCAGGGAGGCTCTTGGCTTGAGCGCGGGGTGGGTAGATAGCTGTGGAGCGCTCACTGCCAGCTGTTTCTTAAGAAGTAGATGGTGCACTTGTCTGTGCCCGTCATCCCATAGAATAGGCAGCATTCTGCAACTACATTCTTCTGTGTACTTTCATGCCCTCTACGGGGTTGCCTTATGAACAGTCAGAGCAGGCAAGTCACGGGGGAGGAAGAGAAGGAGGGAGAGAAGGGAATGTGGGAGGGTGGAGTTGGATGACTGATACTCCACGTAGTTAATAATTACTGTGAAGCATAACCTGTGCTGACTTTCTAGAGGTTTCACATGCATCCAGTCAGAAGTGTCTGAGGAGTATGTGGCAAAGAGGGAGACTCAGGAAAGACTGTGTTTAACCTTGCAGCAGTGAGTCCAGGGTCTCATGTGAGATGCTGCACATCATTTCTTTTGCAATGTGTTTGTGCCTAAGCGTTCAGTAAACATACCATATATAGTCTGGTTTGTGCTCAATATAACACCGTGCTGCAGGGCAGCTTCTCTAGTAATGCATAAATTTCTTGGCTCCTGGTAACTGAAAAATAGGATGTTGCTGTATATAACATAAATATTCCATGCAATCTTTTTCAATGCGCCGGTTCGTGGTGTGTGAAATGCACATGTTTCTGATCTTAAGTCTGGCACCGTGAAAAATGAAAGGGATTATATAAAACAAGTTGTCTTATCATCTGAGAAGGACTGGATCCTGTGTGTGCATTTTCATTAGTTTCAGCATAAAGATCTTGCTCTTTCAGAAAAATTGAATGTCAGATGAAGCTAGTGGATTTATGACCCTTCAGTTTGCAGGCTTTTTTTTTTAAGTGTCTGTTGCACCCCAGACAATGAAAATGGACTGAGACCCAGGGTGCACTGAAAATTTCTTTCTGTATCCCACTTTGTCTCCTCTGATTTCTTGTTTCTTATTCCTTTCCTCTGCCACATTTATTTATTTATATCACTGACTGTGCTTAGCCCTGTACAGGATGCACAAGAGCAGCCCTTGCCTTGAATATCAGGATTCCTAGCTCTTCACTTGGTTGTTAAAACGGCTTGTCTTCAGTTTGGAATGCTGTCGAGTGACTTCTTCCACCGCCTGGCAGGAATAGCCAGGGACATGAGACGCTACTGGAGTAGGGGGTTAGGAAGGTAACACAGAGAACCCCACATCACCACATCAGTGCAATGACACAACATACACACAAGATAACTATTGCAAGGCTTCCTGTGCTACTCATCCATGGCTTTTGGATACTGCATCTGGCAATGTGCTGAGCTGCTGTCTGTACCGCTAAGGTGGAACTTAATCAACATAAGGTACCATTACCTTTACATGCCTGGACAGAGATACATTTTCCCTTGATGACTTCGTCCTTATTTAGACAAAGTTGTGGGAAGAAGATAAGTTTGCAGCAAGAGAATTTTTGGGTATTACATAAATGGATGGGACATGCATTTTCTCTGACTTGTCTCCTCTCATTGGCCTCATCAGGATGAATTATGTCTGACTGCTTGGCAGTTAATTGGACCATCCTTCCCATTTCCTAAGCTGATAAGCCCCTCTCTGTCTGCCTTGATCAAGCTTCTTTGTTTGAGAAGTTACTAATGCTGTAGAGGAACAGAATAACCAGTTTTCTCTTTGCTGTACTGAGGCGATCTGGTCTCTAACAGTTGTATCTTTGTACAATTATTACATCTTCTGACTTATTAAACTTTTTTACATTCTCCCATCTCAAATCCTTTCTTAAGACCCACTTATACTGTTAATGGGTAGGCAGAGAAATCAGAGTTAGTATTGTTTTTTGTAAATGAAAACAAGAGGTGTATGTGTGTGTAGCATGAGTGTACATATAAAAGGATTGTATACATCAGTGGCTGTATATCATTACATGTGCTGTATGTTGATTGTTTATTCTGGGCCTGATTCTGTGCATAGCTCCACATGGTTGGATGCTGACAGCTGTGTGGAGTCCTGTTGAAGTTAGCAGGATTCTTTGCAATTGCAGGGGTCTTTTTCCAGACTAGGAACAGTTTCCAAAATAACACCTTAGATTGTGTGCTCGTTATTCAGGGACTGTTTGTTCTGTGTCTGGATGGTACAGCATATAATAATAAATTGTGAGGCTTAATAGCACTTGAATAATTTCATTTCAGCATGGCACTATAAAAAGGCAATTCTTCAGGAATGTATTTGAACAAGCTAACCAGAATAAGAATGCTGGAGAAGAGAGATAGCTTTAGTGGTCAGATGGCCTGGAGCTAGTGGCTTACACTGGTTTGATTTCAATGAAATTACTTCTGACTTTAACTGGTGGGATCAGTATTGGACTGCTAAATCCCAGCAGGGTCAGCTTGAGTATAAGCATGCTCTTCCTGTTACAAACTTCCTGATGTCAGGGTGCAGTGGTAGGGAGAGTGCTCAATTCTTTGTGAGTGTGCTGTCCCATGTAGATAATATCTCCTCATGTTTGTATCTGATGGGCTTGGTATTAAGTGAATGAATGTGAGCAAAGCACAAGTTCCTTTTTTTTTTATTTTTTATTTTGGATAAATCACACTTCTTGGTATCAGAGCAACAAAGCTCAAAAACTCCAAGTGGTCACGGGTTTAAAAACCAAACAAATCAAAACCCCTTGCAGTCAGAGCAGCTAAATTAAATTTAAGTGATATATTTTGTGTGCGTGTGTAGGTGTGTCTGCACATACGATAAATACTACTGAATAAACTGGTACGATTTGAGCTAGAGTAAATTAATGTGGATGTCACCAGCTGTGGTGGGCCATCTACACATGCACTTCAGTGCAGTAAATTACTCAGCAATCAGATAGTACTTATGTCGGATTGGACTATCTGATGGTGTAGTAAATTAATTTATGCTTGCCTAATTGCTGTGGAATTATAGACAGTGGTGCTTTACTGCAAAGCAGATTAAGTCTACTGTGCAGTAAAGTGCATGTGTAGATGTGCTCTGTGTGTAGTTTGTTTGGAAAGGATTGAAACCTTTGTGAAACTGAGGGTTCATAGTTTCATGCAGAAAAGATGCTTTTCTTGCAGCATTTTGGACCTTTGTGCCTCTGAGGGCAGTGTTTGAAGTTGAATTTGCAATTTGCTTGTTGAACAGGAATTAAGAGGCAACGGTTAATCTCCGCTTATGGGAATGTTGCTTTTTTGTTTTGTTTTCAGCTAGAGGAAGAGGAAATGATGTCAAACAAATAAAAAAAAATGTACATTCATTTAATTATGGACTTGTGTTACCAGTTAGTTTATGACCTCAGGAGGTGACCACCAATTTAATTTTACCGTAGCTCTGTTCTGAATTTTATATTCTTAAAGGTGGCAACTTTTGTTGTACAGGTAGAGAGACAAGGATAGGAGAGGGGAGAAAATTTATGCACTGTCTATATGAAGCCAACCTGCTGTTAGTGACATTTAATGTTACATCGGGTGAGATAAAAATCCTAAATTTTAACAGGAAGAGTTTTGATAGAACAGGATGCTAGAATCTTGCCAAAACAAAAGAAGAAATAGAACTTCAAAAGCCTTGTCCCATCCCGTCCCATCCCCCGCTTATATTCTGAGATTTTTCTGTCTTCCCCTGCATCCCTCTTATTTATTTATTTATTTGATTACTTCAGAAACCTTATTCATGGCTTAACAGGTGGTGAGGTCCTTCTGATGGCTTTTGCTGGTTGGGGAGAGGGGCAGTTATTTTTTTGTGTTAAGGTAACTTCTGTTAGACCATTATTGTTTAGCACAGTGATTCTCAACTAGGGTTTTACATCACCCTGGTGTGGCCTGAGACCCTTTCAAGGGTGCCGTGGTGTGCCACACTGTTAGGTGTGTAAACATGATTCATAAGATTAAACCCAGAGATTTCAAAAAGGAATCCATAGTGTTAAAGATATTCTGACCTGTTGTGGTCCTTCTAAATTCTTTGCCACAACAGATTTATTCGATTTATCTTTCTGAAGTAAAAAGAAATGAATTAAAACTAAGAGCTGGCATTATCTGAGGGGTGCCTCCACCTTTTAGACTTGAGAAACACTGGTCTTGCATTTGAGATGATGAGACTAGAGTTTGCATGTGGATTTTAAAGTTTCTGGTAGAGGGTTTTAGCCTCTAACTTGTTTGATCTTTAATCAGACTATTTCCAGGAGCAGTTAACAACTCTTGCTTCATCAAAGGCCTTGCATCCATCATAAGATCAGTGAGCTTTAACCTTTCTGAGTAAATGGTGGACGGCAAAGGAGTGGCTATGTTTTGAGAAATACCTGAAAGAGAAAAACTGCAGAAACAAAACAGTGCACTCTAGTTTGGAGTTCTTAAAAGGAAACGGGAGCTTTGCATGCAGTAATTAACACAAATGCGATATAACATGTGCATTAAACATAAATCATCCCCTCAGGTTTATTTGAGAATGCGTCAGTACTGCCTAATAGAGGCCAGCCCTGCTGCCTGACTGACTGCAGCACTGAATTAATAAAAACCAGGAAAATGTCAGCTGTTTCTGAATGCTTTACCCTCCTGGGAGAACACAAGGGATGGACAAACTTGACATTAGGCCTTGAGAATAAGTCCATTTTTTTACGTTAGTTTAATGCTTGAAAATAGATTGCTGCTGGGTGAATAACTGCTGGATTACGTGTATGCCACACATACATACAAATATACTGCCCTTCTGGAATGGGAAGGCTCTCTCTATGAAGTTTATCACTTCTGAATGGCAAAGTAACTTCCATTTGAAAAAACACTGTATATATAGAAAAAAAAATAAGGAAAATAATTAGTGTTGTCAACTTTCAGTTTTAATAAGTCTCATGGTCCATACTTCCTTAAAGCTGCAGCTCCTGGAGTCATGTGATTTATATGAGCGTTTCAGTAAGCTTTGTTTTTAGAGAGATGGTTTCTGGCATTTATTTGTGCAAGTATTTTGTGCAAGTCTGTTACTCTCATGAGGTTTTTTTGTACCCAACTAGTGGATTCTTTCAATGTTTGAGTTTGGCGGTCCCAGTAATTTTTAATTTGGGTCTGGTCTGAGTACTTCAGAGAGAGCACTTTTTCACAGATTTGGAATTAAGGTTCTAAAGGGGGACAAATGGATCCAGTTTCCCTTTGCCAAACAGGGGCTCCTAATTTTAGTGTATCAAGAAAGCAGCAGTTGAACAGGTGAGGAACAGTTCTGACAAGAATGGACAGTGTTTGAGGCTGTTTGACACTTCCCACTTCGAAACTGTTCTTAGTTGCTTACAAATTTTACTAAACTTTATTTTGTATTGAATTTTTTAATTCAATTTGGATTCAAATTGAATTTTTGGAGAATATTTCAGCATGGTCTCAAATTCTTTGAAGGTATAAAAATGTCCTGGTAAGGGACAGGTTTAACTTTTTACAAGTGGGAGACAGGAAGGAGTTCTGTGTTAACATTGAGTGCTATCACCATGAGAATTAAAGCATATTGGCTGGATAAATGGAAATATTTTTTATATTTATCATCAGTTGCATGAAGGGCAGATCTCTGCCTCATTTACATAAGCAGGAGATGAGTCTAGACTGGAATTACGTTGATCTAAACTCTGCAAGCTGTTTCAATCTTCAGATGAAATCTTGCAATTCTGTGTCTTGCTTCATCAATTAAGGGCCTCCCTCTTAACACATTGTGTAGTGTATGTGCTGTTGCTTGTAGAATCAGTGTTGGATGGGATTTCAAGGATCATGTGGTCTTATTCCCATCATGGATGCTGCTGCTAAATCATCCCAGACACATGCAGATGATATAGTTGTTTACTAAATTGTCTGCCTTGCACTTGTAATTGCAGCATAAAAACTTTCTTTTTGTAAAATTTGTCCCTATGCAGTTAACTTGTCCTTCTCATGAAGGTGTCAAACATTTAAAGGGCCAGCCAGCCACTCTAGACTTAGTAAGTAACTTGAAAGTACTTTCTGCAAATTTGCAGTTTGCTAAACAGGAACAAGGAACTCTTCAGCAGTTTTTTTTAATTAAAGAAAAAAAGGCTAAGTATTTATGTACCTCATGTAAACAAACTTTATACTGCATCTACCTACTTGAGGGCCCAGTTTCATAAGCTGCTTTGCCAGGCCAGACTCTTATTCAGGTGTGAAGCTTCTTTAGATCTAAGGAAGCAGAGCAGGGGTCTGCCGGTGAAAACCCAATTGCAGTACTAGGCCCCTAGTTTGTAATTACAGCTTTCTGATTGCAGTGTTTTACTGAGATAAGAAGGGGGAGTGTTTCTACAGCATTATTTATTTTTCCTTCCATATACTAAGAGGATCTAGAGCGAAGTGGCATGTCATACCTGTAGGACCATACATCAATAACCCCATTAAAGCAACAGATCCAGCAACATTATGCAACTTTGAACATGGTGATAGGACATGAAAAGATGACAGCATCCCTTAGGAGCTCTGAGGTGGCTTTTCTGTGAACTTAGAGCAGACATATCACGGTCCCACTGATGCTCTGAGGTTGGGACAGAGAGAGGTTGGTACCTTAAGAAATATGCAGGTGACACTGGAATATACCAGTAATGCTGAAATTGCAGGGTTCCTTAGCAAGGGCAAAGAGGTGTAGAACCAGGCTGATTTCAAAGTTTTTTAAAATAAAAAATAAGATCTTACAGATCTTTTTGTCCTTTGAATGTAGTGTCCCAAAGCTGTAATAACCTCTAGTTCGTGTTTCATAGCCAGGAGTTGATAGAACTGCTGGTTTCTAAAATCAACAGGCAGCCCCTTCCCTCCATTTATTTCTTGATAATTATGTTTGTTCAGTTCTAGATAGCTAAAAATAAGACAGTGGAAAGATCTCCATGTTTTTGTGAAGTCCTTGATCTGCTGCTTTTAAAAAAATAGCATCTTAGCTAAGGATTAAGTACACTCGTATGAAGAATGATATTGCAGAGGGGAGTTTCTCTGCTTTCATTAAAATGAAAGCAAAAGCATTTTATTATTTTTTCTCCTTGCCATAAAGACTCTGTGTACAACATGCAAAGCTGAACTGAAAACTGATTTTAACAGTTATTTATATAGTGTAAATAGTCTGTAATATATATAGTGTATTGCCTACAAATTACCAGGAGACTAATTTTAGAGGTAGTCATACATGTTTGTTTTAAAAATACTGTCCTCCATCTCCTGTAATCCACCAGGTAGAAGCAGATGTGTAGGTATATATACACACTTGTAAGTCTGACTGTGTGGAGTGGGTATTTTAGCAGTGCAGCAGTGGAAGCTGCCATTAACACTTCAGTGAAGCAAAATTTGCAATTCACCACTAGCTTTATTTGTTGGTGGTTTGTTCATGTGGTAGGTGGGGTGACATACTGTGAGCCAATTTTTCAGATGCCTGGTTAGAAATCTGTTGTCCATTTTTTTAAACTACGATAAATAAAATAATATTGAGGAAGGGGGGGCGGGAAGAGAGTTCTTAGAAGGTGAGTGTGCTCCTTGTGCTCATAGAAGTTCTACTCTGTTAGCCAGGAGTTTGGTTTTCTGACCTGTAAGAGTTTGTTCGTATCAGTATGCATTTCCTTTCCTGCTTCCTTCTTGTTTAACACCCCCCGCCCCATCTGCATGCATTTTTGCTCCTGTGAAGATAGCAACTCTAAATTGTTTTGGGGATAAGGGGAGGTTCTTTTTTCAATTCTGGGCCTACAAAGATGTTGCTTTGATTAAAACTTTTTTTAGTAATGTCTGCGGAAGGGATTTATTATTTTTGCGCATAATGTTAAATAGGAAGTATTAGATCAAAAAGCAGATTTGCAAATAATTTGACATAGTCGTCCTCTGAATATTTTCCTTTGAACTGGGATGCTCACGGTGTCATGAAGGCATGATAATATTGCCTTCTGTATTCATCTATAGAAGTAGTGATTTGGGGGCTTATGTTGGTCCCCACACCTCACCACCATCTTGCTTTAGTCCCCCAAAAATTGTTAGCTAGATTTAGAGCAGGGGTCAGTACCTGCTTGGGATGTTGTGCCTTTGGCAGTATTAGTTTTGCTACAGAGTTAGAAGACAAAGATATCGTCAGATATGTTTCTGTTTTTTTGCTCTGCCTAAACAGTTGTTAAGCACTATTTAAGCCTGAACTTGAACACTTCCCTTATGCGGTGTTTTTTAACCCTTTTTTTTGTGGGGGGAGGGACCCCCCCCATAAAATCTGAATAGAGGTGCCCACCCCTTTGAATTGTAAGTGGATATTCACATACTTTCGATTGGTCATAGTCATCTTTTGTGGACATCACAGACATAGCTTGTTGACATGCAGGGATCTCCGGACCACAGGTTGAATCTGCGGACCACAGGTCGAGGGTGTACTGGAACAGGTTGCCTAGAGAGGTGGTGGGATCTTCATCCTTGGAAGTTTTTAAGGCCCAGCTCAACAAAGCCCTAGCTGGAATCATTTAGTTGGGGATGGGTTCTGCTTTGAGCATGGGGTTGGACTAGATGACCTCCTACAGCCTCTTCCAACCATAATTTTCTGTGACTTTTATGATTCCATGAAAACCATCGCTTTAATGAACTGTTCAGTTGCTAACATTTGTAAATGTTTCTTCAAGCCAGGCCAATGGAGACATTTGCATTTGCAGCCCAATGGGAAAAACCATCTTGGAATTTGTACACTTTCACCAGTCTGTTTTAAGACAAAACTAAAATGGAGGAAGAATTGAAGCAAAGTACTTGCATCACTTACAGGCCTGGTAGGAGCTGAGGGGTCAGGATGGGCCTGCTAATTAATCAGTTTACTGGAAAATAATGCAATGCAAGGCATTGATGGTACTGCAACTAACTTTTTTATTAGGAGCAGTTTTTAACAATGAGAAATAAAAAGCATGAGAGCAGCTCCAGCCTGAAGGGAAAAGGCCAGAAGTAGCTTTGCAATTCGAAGGGCAGTGATTCAGAATGGTTTCCTTGGTGCTGCTGTAGAGGCCAGTGGTGCATAGTGACACAAGGCTCTCTGCTGTTGTTTGGAGGGGGAAGGAAGAGCTGATTACAACCCTGTTAATCTGATTTCTTAACTTTTGATTAGCACAAAATAGTGCTTCCCCCTTAAAACCTTTCTTTCACGGTGGAGTGTTTTTTGTTAGGCTGAAGAAAAATCACTGTGGTCTCTCTGCTTTAAGTAGTGCATAACTTTTCCCTCTCCCAGAGTTGTGCACTGAAGTTAAAACATTGCAGCAGTTCATAGAGCAAAATGGTTGTGTTCTGTCAATGTAATAATTCTAATGTAGAAACAGCTGATGGTCTTTGTCTCCTGCTCTGTGTAACATTTATGGTTTGCTACCTAAACACGATGTCATAGCTGACTGCTAGATGGGCCAGTGCAGTAGGAGTGAGGCTAACAGTGCTGGAGATAGTTAGAATGTAGTCAAAATTATGCTTTGCTCCCTGCCCCCCCTCCCCCCACCCGGTATTGATTTCACCTTTTTGCATTTTTTTGACTGGAAGTGGCTAACTATATACCCCAGAACATGTGCACTATTCCCATTGCATCGCATAATAGGTAAAAGGTTGGCAAATAGTGTGTTTTGAAAACATCTTGAGCACTCCAGATGAGTTGTTCCATTTTGTGTGGCAAGTGT
This sequence comes from Caiman crocodilus, assembly GCA_030014935.1. Classification (NCBI taxonomy): domain Eukaryota; kingdom Metazoa; phylum Chordata; order Crocodylia; family Alligatoridae; genus Caiman; species Caiman crocodilus. Next base: position 116,781,657 of record JAGPOW010000261.1, on the reverse strand, counting down.
ACGTTGTATGGTTGAGATGCATACTGGTGCTGTAATGTAATGCATTCTGCTACATGTGTACTTTTATGGCCTTTTCCAGCTTTTTTTGAGAGTATAGGAGTGGAGAGTTGAGTCAGGATTTTTTTTACTTTGGAAAAATAGCTGATTGCTATGCAGAAAAATGGAGCTTAAATGGAAGGATGTTGTCCAGTTCAGCAGATGTGCAGACATTTTTATGCATCATCTGCACACTTGGTTCTATATAAAAAGGAGGAAGACACAGTTCTTAACTAAGGAGTTTGTGTCTAAGTGGTAGATCCTGAGTGCTCCTGCACATCTCAGAGTGTTTAACCGAATCTTGCACTTGAACAAAGAATGAACAGATCCTAGGTTAAATAGTCTGAAGTCTGTGGCATGGGGGAGGTGTCCCTTCTCTTGTTCAGTTTGGGCACAGCTCAGTAACTGTACAGTGTAAATAGCTATCTACTTAACATATATATTTCTTGCTTAGGAAGAGCATTATCAGCAGGCTTTGAAGAAATGAGCTTCAAGTAGGTTTTTGAATGAAAAGAGGGTTCTTTGCAGGACAGAGACAGCAAAGACATTCTAAGCATGAAGTGTGTGGAAATAGAACTGGTCACAAGCTTGCACTTGACTCACTGCCACTCCATCTTTAACTCATCTCATTGTGCTGCAGTATTGGAGCCCAGGAACAGAAAAACCATGAAGCCCTTCAGCCCAGACCTTTAATTGCTCCCACAGCAAAATGGATGAAAAGAAATTTCCACCTCTTGCCTGGCATTTCTTTGCCACCGCAATCTTAAGTATGTTTGTGATTTCTGTTTATATTCGGGGTGTGTGTGTGAGATTCTATTATGTATGAAAATAATATATAGTAAGCTGTTACCTTTCATACAAAGATGCCAATGAAGCATCTGCAAGTTGCATGTTCTTGCAGGGTGCTCATGAATCATGTTTACTGAGCTTTCCTAGTAAGCATTAAATGTTCAAAAGTTTCACAAGAGAGTTTTGAAACTGGATTTTTATCTCTTCTTCGTTCGTATCAACTGTTTATCAGCCCCAGACTAAGGTGAGGGCTGGGTATTTATTAGGATGCTGAATAGGTAGGCCATATTTTGCTGCAGATGGGCTAATGTGGATTGATGCCATTAGCCAAGGTTATCTCCTCATTGACCTTGTAGCCAAGATTCAGCCTTGGTGATTTGGTAATTGAGTACTTGTGCAAATGGAACATTTTTAAAGGGTTTGTGAGGGATCATTTTCTTTTTTGAGATTAAAAGAAGGTGTGGATTTTTGTTTGTTTGTTTGGTTTTTGGTGAGGCCCTATTTGATTGTTTCATCTTGAACTTTGAGAGAGCACAGTTAGCATGAACCCACTTTACAGAAGTTCTCAAATGCAAAGAGATAGGAAAGAAAACACATTTGGAATAGACCTTGATTGTTGGAAGAAATAAAAGTTCTGTTATCTGCATTGTGCCTTGGATTTCTCATTAGCTACTGCTGTTGCCACAGCTGCCTCCTCCCCTTTTTGTGAAGGAGTGGCCTTTTCACTAATTTCTTGGTTTATTTGTACTTCATATATGAGATATTTATTTAGTTCATTGACCTACCAATGACTTGCAGAATATTGACTTACTAGTGTGGTGTTTTTTGAAAAGTTAGTTTGTATTGCCACTTTTCCCAAGAGCTCTGTCAAGGAAGAACTGTTTTCAGCCCAGGTGGGTTCCTGCAACCCTATGTGTACATGCAGCCAGCATTTCCCATTTCCCTCTGGTCAGCTGCAAACTTTGATTCTTGGGGAAGCAGGGTGGGGTTTGAGGGGTTCTGGACACTGTGTGCCACTACAGTGTAATTCCAGGTAGGCCTCATGGGAGCACTGGATCCTTCTGCCACAACAAGTGTTATCAGGGAGGTTGAATCATTCTGAAATGAGTCCTTGCAGGCACATGCTATCAGCTGCCATCGTTAGCTCAGTCACACTGCATGGAGACATGCATGCATGCCCGCTCTCTGCTTGGGGGTTGGTCACCATAGTTGTATCGTACAGGCTCAGGCTTTAGCTGCTTCAAGGAACGGGTAAAGTTAAAGAAGTCTCCAGATTGAGTTCCAAGTGTGGTGCAATTAGGGGTCACTGGGCTGCGATCGACGAGTAACGCGCTACTGCTACCGCTGTGTAGTCCTAAGCTGTTCGCTGACAGCTGCTGCTGTGTGGTACGTGGTATTTGCTTGCTTCCTACCAACAGTCTTTCATAGCAGAACATGCTTTCCTCAGATGTAGTTAGTTCGCTTTATTGAACTGAAAACAGTGTGCAATGAGGAGCCTTTTGTTGGCTCTGCAGCAGTGTGCAGCATGTGGAAAGAGGTGGGGGAAAAAAAGTCGATTTTTTTCTGAAAGCATCAAGCCCCTCCCGTAGCGAGGCAGGGCATAGTACATCGAACTTAGAGACCTTTAAAGTACATGCTGAAATGGATGCTGGGAAGATACAGTACATTGCTTGGGCACAACTCCAAGGCTTCCAAGGCAAGTAATATTTAAACAAGCTGAACAGCCCCTTTAGGCAAGCAGCAGGAAATCCAGCGCTCAGCTTTGTGTTGCTGCATGGTCAGCAGAAGATAAAAGCGTAGGCTGTTGCAGCTGGGGTTCCCTCCTATCACTGGATGGCAAACTGTTAAGGAAAGATAAAAGGACAGAGGAGAACAGGGTTGTCTTTTTTGAGAAGGACGCTTTCATATCTAAGCTGTTCAAGAACTTTGAAAGATACATATCAGGCCTGAATTTTTCCCTGCTCCTCTTT
>JAGPOW010000261.1:116731955-116769362 GCA_030014935.1 Caiman crocodilus | reverse complement strand
TTTTTTTATGAGTTTAGAGCTATAGTTTTCCATTTCCTCCCTCCCCTGGAAAGTTCTGCCATTCTTCATTGCCATTCAGGCATTGAGGGTACATTTCTCAGTGTCTTTTTCACTTGATAAGTAGAAGAAAGTGCCACCAGCTTAATGTCCCATTCTGCTCTTACCTTTCTTTCTTTTTCTTTTTTTCTTTTTTCTTCTTTTTCCTTTTTTTGTAGGTTGCTCTATTTTGATGCTTCAGCAGTGGTGACAGTGAGGTGACGCTGCAAGTTACCTTCTCTGAACTTGGGGTCCTCCAGCACCTATACTTCAGTGTCAGGGACAGACTTGGTACTAAAGAGGTTAGTTGGAAAGTTGGAAAACTATTTTTTGTCCCCTCAGTTCCTCTTTGCTTGAGATGATGGCTTTGAATAGCATCACCCATTCTTCTTCCCACCCAGTGCGTTTCCACCTTCTTTTTTCTCCAGGGGCTTTGATGCAAAATCTCATTACATCTGAAGTCATGTTTTTGAAGTGACCAAGTAAAACAGAAGATGGCTTGGAGAAACTGTTTCCCTTTTATTCTCTGTCGGTGCAATTCACCCCCCGGGCAGAAGTTATGTATGTTGCCTTCAGATTAGGATTTAAGCAGATCTTTAGTAGTGAATAGGTCTTGGACAATAATACACAGGTGTGAGTTGTATCTGTGTTTTTAGGAGCACCTAAAAAGAAGCTGTTGTGGACCTTTTTGTTCCAGATGAGACATCTGCCTGCAGATTCTTGCCTGAGTTTTAATATTATACATTCTGTGTGGGCTTTGTTATCATGTCATTGTTTTCACTTGGATTTCTCATCACATCACTAGAAAATCATTGGCGGGGGGGAACCCAGATGATTATGGCAGGATAGAAACTAAAAGTAGGTAGGGACAAGGTTGCTTTTTTTAGGCCTGGAAAGGAAAAGTGATGTGAACAGTTTTGTATGTGTGTGTTTTTAAACAGTTATCCCTTCCTGTCCAAAAAGAGTAGCTTTGATATATAACATAGCATGCTTATTGAAACCAAGAAAAGGTTGTTTTGTTTTTTTTTGATTCCTGGCCCAATTAATGCATGGCTTGTCCTTTAACATGGATGTGGATTTCTTTTTAAGGCAGAACAATGAGCAGCTTTGTACTGTACCTCAGGTTTTCCCCCTCCTTGCCTGTGCTGCGTGCATTGTGTGTTTCTTCCTATCTATTCCAAAGGGAGACCTCGTGGGGAAGACAGTAGAAAAAACTGGAGTAAAAACTTGTAAGAGCTCCAGAAGGGTTGGGGCACACGTTATGTTTCTTTAACAGCCTCTCTGGTGAGTCAGATGACTGTGACTGTGAAGAAGCATCGTTTCTTCCTCCTTCTCATGGCCTTCCCCCTTCAAAGTTGTAACCAGAGTTTTCCTTTTCCTGTATTTTTTTAGTACTTTTCAGTCTAATGAGAAGGAGAAGATGCTGTAACAGCCAAACCTGTCTCTTTAAAAAAAACAAAAAACAACATGAGTGAGAAGTAAATGTTGATAGGCTCTGCTTCAGCATACTGTGGAGTCGCGTTTTTTCCCAAAGGAGGAAATAGATCTAGCAAATGTTTTCCTGTTCAGACTGAATGGGAAGCAACAAGTTTTGCATGATTTTTTTTTTTTTGCCTCCTCAATGCCTCTCCCATAGCTGGCTATCGATTGCTTCAGGACTGTTTTTTGTCACAAGCAGACACTGGAGGCTGGTAGCTTTTGGGGATCCTGCAGGACCACAGCTCATTCGCTGCCCATCAGATTCCACCAACAATATATCACAGCCCCTGTCAGATTGCACGGCTGTACCAACAGCATGCTTTCAGCAGCAGCACCAGGGAAAAGGGGCCAGTATTTGCTTGGAGGCTGTAATCATAAAGCAGGCCCTGTACTGTGCGCCTGTTGATATGATCACTCCTCCACTCCACAGAAAGTTCAAAGTAATCCAGATGTTAATATAGCCCTTAGGGTGTGGTACCTCTCAGGCTGAGCTTCCTCTGCACTAAGGACCCTCTTTGGGATGAGGGAAGGGATTGCCAGAAACAGATATAAGCAAAAGAGTCTGTGGGAGCTAAGAAAAATGGCAAGTCCCATAATTAAGCCAGAGACAGAACTTCCATTCCAGTTTGCTACCTTTCTTCAGTAGATTCTCTGAGATCCATAAATCCAGAGCCAAACCCTCTGCTTTCTACTTGGAGGAGGGACTTCTCCACTCCTCAGGGTTGGATAGCATTCTTCAAGAGAAATCTCTCAGGATCTTCCTACCTCAAGGCTCCCAGCCACGCTTCCCTACCACAGAAAGGAGTGATTTGGCCCAGTATAATAATTATTGTTGCTATATTCCATTGCGAATAAAGTTGTTCTTTCAGGAGAAGCACATGCTGTTTCATGCAGTTGTCTTTATTTCAGCAGTGTTATTTTATTTTTTTTATTTCCCACCATAGTGCTAGAATACATCTTGGTATGCAGCAGTAATACTTACAATGATATAGTTTGAAGAATGAAAAACTATTGGCAAGCTAGGAATTTTTTTTATGGTACAGAAATTGTTGTCTTCCTTTAAAAACATGAGAAGTCAGCACCCACCCATCTTGTTTGAATTGGCAAAGAATTGTATTTTAATGTTAAAACAGGTATTTGTACTCAGAAGTTGTAAAAGGCTGTTGTTCATAGTGCATTCATTCTTTCTGAAGGAAGGATACCATGTAAGCTGTCAGTGCCACTGCAAAACTGGAAGGTGAATTTTTCAGGCTAACATTTGCATGTCTGCTCCTTTTTCCTTGCTGGAAAGGAAGTTCTACACTAACACTAAAGACTGTGCTAAAAATGCAGAGGTTGTTTCTCTGAACAGATCCTCAATAGTATTTGAAATTAGTGTGGACCACACCCTGCTTTGGCAGTTATATAAAATAGATTTACTTTTTTCTCTGTTTCAGGAACTTTCCAATAATATAATTGATAACTGAGACACTGGTTATTGAAACAAATCAGGAACACCTCAGCTTAGAATGAAAGGTGCTTAAATAAGTGTCTTACTTTATTCCTTTTTGTGTTTTCTTTAAAGAAACAAAATACATTCAAATATTTTCCCCCGTTTTTTTCCCTGAGGAAAAAATAAGTAAAGGATGCTGTTAAGTAACTAGGAAGAGACTTGGACCAGTCTCAAAAACATTAAGAGTAATGTCATCTTAACTTTTAATTGTAAATGCCATAAAAACACTTCTATGGTGTTCTAAAACAAGAGAGCCTTTTCCCCCTGCTGTTTAGAAAAAGATACCATTTGTACAGGCTAATATAGATTTGACTGAGACTAAAGCAGATGAAATCTACTTGGAGAGTTGTGCAAAATGAGCAGGTAATAAATTCAGTACTGCTAGAAAAGTTCTGCTTGATCAGTAAGATGCTGAGCATCTTTAGCCCTTATTGCACTTAGTGGCTGTTTGAATGCTCAGGTTGTTACTGATCAGGTCCCTTTCAATAAGGAGCATCAGATCATTTTAATGGAAGGCTGTTAAAATGGATAGAAAGAAATTGTATGCAAACTCGTTCAAGACCAGGTAACAACTTTAAAAGCCCAGATTAGGGAGGCAGTCTAGTGTCTATAGACCAGGGGTGGCCAGCCTGTATCATATATGCCACAAGTAGCACAGGAAGCCTCTGTGTGGCACATGACAGATTGGGGAGGGGACAGGCTGCATAGTGGCAGATAGGAAAAGAAGCACAAAGCAAAGCAGACAATTAGGCAGGGAGACAGGACTAGGAGTAGACAGCTGAGCAGCTAGGGGAAGAGGATCAGAGTGGTATTTGGAGGGTGACAGGATAATTAGTGGCATGCCTATCAAATGGATTTGCCCCTACTGTTATACACCATGAACACTAGACCTAGGGCCCTTTGGGCAGTAGTGCTCAACCAAGGTGGTGTGAAATCCTTTTAAGGGTGCTGTGGGATACTGCACAATATTAGCCTTGTTAGTTATGCAAACATATATGTGAGGTTCACCCAGTAGAGATTTCAAATAAGAATTTATAGTGTCAAAAACCATTCAGATCTGCTTCAGTCTTTCTGAGTTCTTTGCAGAAGAATTGCTGTATCATTTTTCTCCAGTCAAAAAAGCAAGTGAAAGCTAAGAGCTGCTATTTCCTGAGGGCTGCCTGGAGTGTAAAGAGGGGTACCCTGAGTCTTAAAAAAGTTAAGAACTAGTACTTTGGGGTTTGCATGCACTATAGAGTCTCTACCATGAAGCTATGCCAGCCTACTTATGTTAGTGCAGCACCCTAGTAAAGATACTGCATATGCTGACAGAAAGGTTTTTCAACTGATGTAGCTGCACCACTGTCCCAAACAACATGCACCAAGCTTACAAAGGCCCCTTCTATTAGTAGGGTTTTGTCCATGCTTGGGTCAAGCCAGCATAGCTACACAGACTAAGGGAGTATGATATATTTACATTGCATCTCACGCTGCTACTCTGGCAAAACTTTGTATTGCAGACCAGGCCCAGGTTTTCCATCACTGTTACTAGTCGAGTCCTAATTCAGGAAGGTATGTATGTCCCTGTACAAATTTTAAGCAAGTGGAGTCAAACCTGTAGATATTGATTCTGTTTTAGTGATTAGGATAATCTGTGGCATAAAGAACTACTCAGTGGGCACATCTACAAGCGTGCTTTAATGTGCAGCTTTATTTTAATGTGCATTAGAGCATCACAGCAAAAGCCGTGCTAATACACAGTAAAATTAGGCTACTGTACATTTAAGCATCACAAAAAGCATACATTTTTGCTCTTGTGCTTTAGGGCAGCCTAATGTGCATTTAATACCTCACGTTAGTGGTACTAAATTTAATGAGCAGTAGCAAAAGCGCATTAATGAACACATAGACACACCCACTGAGTTATGATGGTAGAAAGTCCTCCCCAACCCCTTACCCACATGTCTTTTCTGTGACTTGTATTCATCCACCTACAAAGTGAGTATATGACTAGGTTATAGTAGTAGTTCACTAACATTTGCCTAGTGCTGTGAGAGCCTAGGGGAAAACATGCTATGTAAATGCATATGTGTAAGTTCCCATTTACTGTCAAGAGGATAGGTACAGTAAGATGTGCACATTCTTTTACAAGAAAAATTCTATTTAGTTTAACTCTAATTTGGGACCTTTGCCTAAACAAGGAAGAACCATTTTAGGATGCTGTTCAGGGTCTGCTGATGGACACCATTTTGAAGAGAGGTGACAGACCTTGTAAAACACATATTATTTTTCAATAGTGAAGTAACAGAGCTATTTTTCTTTCTGAAGTTACGATAGTCCAGCTCTTCATTTTAAAACTGTAATTATATTTAGCAATATTGCTTGCTGAAAAATACCTTCCCTTGAGCATCACTGTTTTTTGGTTGTTTCCTTTGGAGCATCAGCTGCTTTCATATCCTCTAAAATGCCATCAAAAACTACTTATTGAATTACTTATTCTCCAGCTGCAGTTTACTTTTATATATCACCCCAATATCATAACTATCCCTTTCTCCTTTTTTTTTTTTTTATGTTAATTGCATCTTGGAGATAAATTAAGGGCATGATGTACGTTTTGCTTCCTAACACTGCTTTTTTCCCTCTGTTCTTTTCTCATCCATGTTTTCTTCACACAGTACTAGAGGGTGCTGTTGAGGAAGAGGGTGAGGATCCAGACTCTGCTACTAAGCATACAACTCTAAGTGAGGAGAGCAGCAAGCAAGAAGATAACCTTGTTGTGCAGCAGTCAGCGGAGGAAAATGAAGGTATGTGTTTAACTAGGATGGAGTGTCTCATTAATTTAAAGCTTCAGCAAGGCTTACAGAGAAGTTCTTCCCCACTCTTAGTCACTTATGTATATGACTATAAAATATCTTGAACAGAAGCACAAGTGCATAAACAGTCTCCCACCACTACAGGGCTTCAAAACTAGAGCTCTTTCTTGGCTCCTGCTAACTTGGCACGACTTTATTTATCCTCAGAAAACACCTGTTTCTAATGCTCAAACTGTTTGTCTTCCAAAAACGGTATTCAGCAAAGGATTGAGTGCACAAGGGCAAACATGTCCCTTCATGTTCACCCCCATGTTCTTATTTCCCATGTGTTCCCTTTTATACACCCCATTAAATGTTACGTTCTGCTGTGTATCCATTGAATGAATTGGGTTTTGAAAATTCATAGTTTTAAAACATGCTGCTTTGGTATTTCTGAAATAAATGATGACCAGTGTTAGAGATGAGTACCTTAAGTAGTTGGGCTGCAAGCTGTTTTAAGTATAGCTGAGTGTAACAGGAACATGGTTGCTGTGTACGCATGTGATAATGAAATGGGCCTGGTCTAAAGTTTTTGCCTGCACTCCCAATCCATTCCCCTGCCTGACAGTGGCTATGCCTGTAAAAACCATAGCCTAAAGGCAGTTACAGCAACAAAAAAGTCCTTTTGTTGGTAGAGCTTATTCCATTGGGGGAACTGGTTTAAGCTGAGTAGACAAAACGACTCCCGCATATTTGTAAGTTTTGTACAATGTCAACTTGACACAGTGCTCCCTGGGACTCCTACTCACCCCAAAGACTGGGTTTGTAAGAGCAAGTATTCATCAGCAGTGCTCCAGTCTGGTCATGGGATACTATATACTGTGCTATAACAAGAGGAAAATCTGATTTAAGTCCAGTCCTGATTTTGTATTGAAAATCAAACTCAATGTGAAGGGGGCACCCTAACAAAAATGGCAATTTGACCTATACATTCCAGAAGTCAGTAGCTTTTTCATTAGTAAAGGATTCTGAACTGTTATGAACTACTTGACACCTTCTTACCATCAAATGGACTGGGTAGTGGAGGGAGAGGGGGTTGGGTATTGTTCTACCATGTACTGTATGCTACTGAGCAGGCTGTTAACCCTCCAGTGGGGAGTCTCAACAACTGTTTGGTTTTGTTTTACAGTTCCAGAGAAGGAACCTGAAAGCTTAAACAATCTCAAGTTATCACCTAGTTTACCAAACAGTTTGGAAGGCACGGATTTATCCTCCGTTGACGCCATGATGTCAGCAGTCATGAGTGTGGGGAAGATTGCTGAAAATGGTGGGAACTCTCAGAACATCAAATCGCCATCGAAGTCTCCTGCACCAAACCGGATTGGCAGGAGGAACCAGGTATAGAATTGTGTGCATGCAGCACAGGGGGTTAACTTGATGGAGGGTACAGGCTTAATTTACATTTTCATGCTTGTTTTGCTTTTCAAATAGTATCCGATGGCTGAAATACCTTGCCTCTCCCCATGTGGCCAGTAGCTCTTTAAAGAATAATTTAAAGACATCAGAGCTGGAGAAGACCATTTGTTAGTCCCTAACCCGATAACGCTCTTAAGCACATGCCTAAAATAAAGGATGTGAGTTTTCCCATTGAATATCCATCTTCTTGAAGTTAAACCTGAACTTAAATTTGCTTGTCAAAGGCCTTAGTTTTTTGGGGGGTTTTTGCCATTATTCTTTATTTCTTTAGGTACAGACTTTGCTTCACTTCTAAATTGGAATGTGAACTTACTGGCGGTTGTTTTGGAGAAAATTTCTGGTACCAGTGTTATGTGGTTTGATCCAGTTTATAACATTTACCAGCTGCTTATACTATATCAGTACCAAATGGGAGTAGAGAAAGGAGAAGTACATCAGTCAAAACAGTAAAACTTGGTGATGCTCCTGAAGTAGTACTAATCAGTAGCCAGCAAATGAATCACTCAGTTCAAAGACTTCTAAGTAGATGTAGATTTTTATTTTCTTTATGCAGAAATTCATTAATTGTAAAGAAAAATGTGTCGGGGCAGTATGAAGTGGAAAAGAAAAGAAAAGTGTACCCAGCAGAGCCTTGTCTGGTGGCTGCTGGTTGTAAGTTTTGTGAAGGCAAAGATTGCCTTTGGCTCCTGGTTTCGTTGTATTACGTAGTGGCAGAGCTGTCTGTTAGGATACCTTGTGGTTTGGCTTCAGGGGAATCTGTTATGAGTTGCTGACCTTTATTCCACCTGGTATTTTGATGGGCATCAGATCAGTAGAAGCTTGAGAGTAAATGGTAGGATTAGGAGGGATTCTCTACCATGTAAAAATAAATTAACTTTTCTCTTTTTCCAAAAAAGAGATGATTTGTTTTTAGGGAGAGTAGGGAATAAATGGCTATATCATGGTGTTGCTAAGGTTAGGTTTCACTAGCTCTGTTCAGGAGCCTGAATCACTGTCTGTATTCCATGAGATGGCAGTGAAATCCTCTGCCCTTAACCTTTGTCCCAAGTCTATGGTTCTTTTTATGATGCTGCCTTTATCTTGGCTCCCATCTACCCAGAGACTGGTAAACATGGACTTGCATCAGTTTGCATCCATTATAATTTTTTTTCAAGGCCAAAGTAACTGAGAAGATGCAACAAAGAGGCTTCAGGCTACTCGAGAGAAGAACGAGGAAACCTGATGTAGAAACTCAGAAGAGTTTTGCCCTCAGCAGAGTGCAGAAGAGCCATGCCAGTTTGCTTTAATAAAGAAAGCAGTTAGCAAATTAGCTGCTAATTTTATCTTTCAGTTCAGGAAGTGCTCTTTCACCAGCATGGCTCCAATGAGGCAGATTAATGCTGTGCACTACATTCTTCAGTGGTGCTACTTTTGCAGAAGTGATGCTAAACCTTTTTTTTTTTTCTCTTCGTTGATCTGGAGTGGGTCAGCCAATTGAATTCCTGCTTCAGCCACCCTCGACTTAAGTGACCTATATTGTGGTATGCAGCCTGTACCTTTGTGAGTCGGGGAGAAAGTTTGGATTTTAGTTAATGATAAACTCCAAAGTCAATACTAATCACCTCTGGCTCTGCTATAGTGTGTTTCTGATCTTTGCTTCAAGGTGAACCAGTAATTACTCTATCCTTTGTTAATTTGCTGATTCAAAGAGCAGGCAGTCTAGAAAGCAGGCTTCAGAACGATTAATTGTATCATGTTAGATCTCTATCCTGTATTCAAAAGGAGTGGGGGGAAAGTAGGCTGATAATTTCACAGAAATACCCTGTGGATTAAACACCATCTAAACTGTCAGCACAGCTGCAGGGATTTTCCTCACAACGCAGCCTGTTTGTTCTCTCAGCTGTGAGCCAACTTTAACAGGGCTGCAGTCTAATTGGAGCTGAAGGGTACTTCACAAACTGGTCCTGTGCAATAAAGTTAAATCGGTGAAAGGGGTGGGTGTAAACATTGTGTTTTGTATTTTTCTTTTTTTTTTTAGAGAAAGTTTGAGTGCACATCTATTTGACAAGACATATTTGTTCAGGTTTCTTAAGAATGGTCCAGTTTCACAATGGCAATTTTTTCTCACTTGGCTTCTAATGTTTTATGAATGACAAATGCATGAAGTCTTGGCCTGTGTTCATGTAGAGTTGTGAGCCACACTTGAGAATAGAGAGCTGTGTGGTAGAACTGTAATCAGGGAGGTTTTTTGTAGGCGAGAGAAGGCAAAAGGGCTAACCACTGCAAGTTAGGCTGGAGTCCCATGCTTTAGATTTGAGGTTAGTGGTTTTTTTTGAGGCTGAAGGGGTGTGAAAAAGGCCACCCATCCAAATGGAAAAGCCCTATTGAACCTTATTAATATGATAGCCCTACTTCACAAGAAGTTATTTGAATTCACTAAAAAAAAAAAAAAAAGTGCCTCCCTTTATAGGACAGTTCCCTAGAAGAAAGGTGTATAAGGTATGTTCTCTAGGACTTTCCCTCATACACTCCTGGTGCGAGCTCTCTGAATTCTGTAGGGCTTCTCCAGGAGGTGGCCAGGCTGTTTGGTTGTGTGCGTTGTAAATGGTGGAACCTTTTTTCATTTGGATGGGTGGTTCTGATGTTCATAGATACATAGATGTTAGGGGCTGGAAGGGACCTTACAAGATCATTGGGTCCAGCCCCCCTGCATTTGGGCAGGAAAGATTGCTGGGGTCAGATGATGGTAGTTGGCAAGACTAAAGCCTCTGGTTCCAGTCAAGAGTTTCTTCTTTCCACCCGGAGCTGCAAGACCAGTGAGTGACTCGATGTCTCAAGGGCATACTTAAAAATATAGCACTGAACTCTTCGTTCACACTGTTCTTAGGTGACTCAACTGTGGTTACTGTCACTACTCATCAGTGTGAAAGGCAAGTCAGGCTTATGCTGCCTGCCTTTTGTCATGTTCTCCCTGGCTTCAGTACCTCTTTTTAAAGGCAATGATCTCATCAGCTCTTGCAAGGTTAAAAGGGTTGGGTTTGGCCAGTGTTTGAATGGGATGCTTCCAGGGGAAACACAGGATGCTGTAGAAAGTTGTGTGGGCGATTCAGTAGGTGCAGCTCCTCCCTCTGACTCAGTGTAGCAGGATGTCAGCACAGTGTTGAGGGCATGGTGCCTTTTGCACTGCCATTCAGATGAGATGTAAAACCTGGGCCCTGATGACTCATGCCCATTAAAGATGCCACAGGTCCTTTTTGCAAGACTGGTGATGTTGACCTTCTCATTATGCCCAAACTCCAGTTTGGATGATGGCAATTTCCTACCTAAATTATTTCTAGCAATTTCAGCCTGTCACAATAATTATCTTCACTTCCTGTCCTAAACTGCTGTTACAGAGTTGCTGCATACTTTGAAACAGCTTTTGTATTTTGTAATGGGGGAAGTGCTCCATATTTTAAAATTCTAAAGCTGCTAAATCTTCCCTTGGGGATCTTTTCAGGATGATAACTGGGTAAATACAAGTTTTCTGTTTTCATGCTTTTGAGCTTGTGTGGCTTAGGATTTCAGTTCCCAGCAGTAGCTGCGGTGTTAACTTTTTGGTGGTTCTCCTTCTTATATACTTCCCCCCCCCCATGTTCTCCCTCTTACAGGAAACAAAAGAAGAGAAGTCTTCCTATACCTGTCCCCTGTGTGAAAAGATTTGCACTACACAGCATCAGCTAACTATGCACATTCGTCAGGTATGCAGACCACTCATTTTAATATTATGTTTATATGAAAGAATACCCTGATTTGGAAATATATGCATTTTTCAATAATGAACAGATTTCCCTGCATAGATATAGATAACTTCTATTGTAATTGCAGTTCACTTCCTTGTATGTTTTATACCCTCATATACTCTTGTAAAGGCTTTAGAATGAAAAAATGTTTTAGGATTTCCTTTCCCCCCCGTTCCTGGCCAGTGATGATATGTCAGATAATAAGAGGTTTCCTTTTCTGTTCCTTCTGTGAAACTTAAAAATAACCTGTGGGTTCTGAAACCCCCTTCCATCACCCAGACACATCCTGCTTATAGTTTGTTTCAGCATAGTTCCCTTTAGGGTCCATGCAGTTTAGGACTGTGAACACCAGAGACATCAGGCCAGTTTGGCATTGAAGTGCTTTTGCCTTCTGCAGAGTGCAGCAGCTTTGGGAAGCAAGACAATCATGCAAATAGTACCCTTCCTGTAAAGATGGGGTATGTCCTCCCCTTCCTCCTTTTTTGCTTTTTTTTTTAAAAGAAAAAAATACATAGAGCCCTTGGACCCTTTTTTGCATTGTAAGGAGCAAACAGATGGAGGACATAGTTTAGTTTCTCATGATCATTGACTAATATGCATTTTGTTTTTTTCATTTTATACCTAAATACGGTTTAATTCTCAGCATTGTATCATTGATTTTTAGATGCTTTCTCTCTCTCTCTTTTTCTTTTTTAGCATATATAGTGTCAAAGCCCCAATTGTTTATCCAAAGGCAGAATATTACTCCAAGTTCTTTTTTGTAGTCATTTTAGACTTCAGCAGTTGACACCTCTGAAGCTTATCAAACTGCATCTTCCCTGCATCCTAGATCAACCCACTTGCAAACCACCCATTCTTTATTTCTTACCATTTACTGTTGGATCCCCTTGCACTCTCCCTTATGATACTGTACTGCAGAAATACTGGATGTATTGAGCATCATGATAGGCATCCGTTTGCTGGATATCCCTAGTATATTTCTGTAGTAGCTAAAGGATTAATTGAGGACAAGTGCCTATAAGGCAGACATGGGCAATTATATCAGGCGGAGGGCTGTCTAATGAGTTTTGGTGAGCTGTCGAGGGTCAAAATCGTAGCCCTGCCCCTTGGCAGGTGTCCTGCCTCCTGGTTGCCATCTTGGGATCTGAAGTCCTGTCCCTGACCTTTGCCACTAGAAGTCCCATCCTTTGCTCATGGAAGTGCTCTTTTTGGAGAAGGGTTGTCATCTTGGAACCAGAAAAACCAAATCGTATACTAAAAGTTAAACATCTACTAAAACTTATTTTAATTTTATTTCAGAAAATATTTTTGTCCTGATTTATGTGTTTGCATAGTAAATATAGAGATAATTGCAAAACAGCTCAAAAATAAAGCCTTAATCTTGTATATTGTTTGTGGGATAGTGTGTGTATGTGTTGGGGGGGATTATGGGGAGGGGTGGATAAGGGTGTGTGAGGTTTGTGGGGTGTGAGGGAGGGTGGGGATTTGTGGGGTGTGAGAGAGGGAGGGGGTTTGGGGACCCTCCCACTTGTTCCCCGCCCCATGGCGTACAGCCCCTGGCATCATCATCATCAGCAGATGGCAGGCCCTCAGGTTGTTCATGGCCTGCTTAGGCACAGATGCACGTGCCAGCAAGGAGCAGAGCCAAGCCAGCCTGCTTCTGTCATGCAGGGCTCACATGCAACTCCTGGAAATTGAGTGCCACCAGTAGGAAGCGCTGTGCTATGGAGCCAGCTGTCTTCCCTGCCACCATGTGTGGATCCTGGGACTGTGCCAGAAGTGGCAGGGAACCCTGCTTCCTGCTTCTCCCTGGTGGCGCGCAAGTCCTGGGAGCTGCACGTGAGCCCTGTGGAATAGAGGCAGGCTGGCCTGGCTCTGCTTCTTGCCACCACATGCAGCTCCTGGAACTGGCTGGAGCTGCATGCCAGCAAGAGGCTGTGCCTGCATGGGCTGTGAGCACCCTAAGGACCTGATGTCTACAGCTGCTGCTGCTGACAGCAGGGGCTGTGCACCATTGGGGGCTCTGCCAACCCCCACCCTCCCTCAAACCCTGCAAACCCAGGGTCTGCCACCCCACAGTGCATGGGCTCCATGCTCCTGCCCAGCTGCAGCTTTCCTACCTGCTGTCCAGAGTGAGTGCTGCGGTAGAAACATGAGGAGGAGCCACTGGAGGCCAAAGAAGCTGAGCAGATCCCTTAGTAGCTGCAGCAGTAGCCCTGTCTGCAAGCTGTACTTGCTGACTGGGGAGTGAAGTGCGTGGGCTGGGCAGGGTACAATTAATTGGTGGGCACCTGCGGGCCGGATGAAATCACCTGGCAGGCTGGATCCAGCCCATGGGCCATATTTTGCCCCGCCCTGATATAAAGCATACTTTTACATAAGGTATTGTGCTAAGCAGAAATTTAAAAAGAAAAAACCCAGCACCTTACTTGTTACAGTTCTCTGTAATAGTTCCTGGTTACTTCATTCAGTAACGATCCATTACTTCCTTTAGCATAACACTGACACTGGAGGAGCAGACCATTCCTGCAGCATCTGTGGAAAGTCTCTGAGCTCAGCAAGCTCCCTTGATCGCCACATGCTTGTCCACTCAGGTGAAAGACCTTATAAATGTTCAGTATGTGGACAGTCCTTTACCACCAATGGAAACATGCACAGGTGAGTATGTTCATGACAGGAGCATGAATGGGGAAGGATCAGGGAGTTGTAGGCCTGTTGGGTTTCCTTGGATAGAGTGAGTTAGAAAATGAGTTAGTAAAATGGTGAGTTAGAAACTCATTGTTGGTCAGAGATGTATGAATTGGCGTATATTGAATTTATTTTTAAAAGAGGGGGGGAAAGAAAACATGTAATATTAGGCCCTGACACAATTCCAGTGCCAAGATTCCAAATTGTCAGAAGATGTAAGAATTGGGGATGGCTTAACTATCATTATATGTAGTCAGGCCACAAGTACCTGGAAGCACCACTTGGTATTTGTGCCAGCTGAGGTAAATTGTTCTAAAATGGGTAGTATACGCAACCAGACTGTAAAGGAAGAACAACCAGCTCTAATTGGGCAGATGAGGAAAGTTACTTTTAGATTTCGTGATTTCTGGGTACAGTGGGTGCTTGGGTCTTGTCATAAGAGACGGTTTCAAAATAATTAGCCCTTTTTTTTTTCCTTTCTTTTTTTTTTTTTTTTTTGCAAGCACTAGTCAGATTACTAGTTTGCAAAAAAAATTTGTACTTCTAAAACAAAAAAGTTTCCAAAGTTAATTTAAATGGTTTGGTATATAGTGGTGCATACTCTGGTCAACTGAAGCGGCAAAACATTTAATCTTGCCCACAATTTTGTCTCACACAATTACCTCATTCATTTGTTTGTACTGCTAGAGCACTTAAAATCTGCTAAGCACTTTCCAAATTCATAAGAAGATTAAAGAGCTTACAGTCTACAACTAAACGAAACCAGACAGGTGGGGGAAAGGAAATATTGCATATAAGTAAAATGACAAGAGTTTTCTCAGACTTGTTCTTTTTGGTGAGGGATGAATTGGAATGTTTTTCATTGGATTGAGTGTAACCAATCTCACTTTGTTTTGGAGGCAGTGCTTCAATGTGGGTTTAGCGGGGTGATCTCATGTGAGGTAAGAGGGGAGAAGAGATGGACACTTAGCTGGCATTTCGTTGTTTGGTCTTCTTTTGCTGGTTGGTCCTCTCTGCATGGTGAACATCCAGTTTAGAAAGATTTGCATGATTTACATTATCTTCTAAGTGAAGGTGAATGGTCTGAAGAGCAAAACAGGTAAAACGATATCACACGAAAAGACTTGAAGATGTCCAGAGGAGACAGCAAGCTCAGGTGAATGAAACTGGTAGCCATGGCATCCAGGTAGTCGGAGATGCTATCATCCAGCTCTCTCAAAGATTGCACATCCAACATTATTCTGTCTACATTGGGGGGAGAGCTCCCTTGTGTTTAGCCCTCTTTACTTTGCTCATATCTCTTTCCCAGCCCTGAAGTCAGTCCCTGAGGAATTGCCAGTTTTAGGTTCTGCATGTGTCTCAGCTCATTTCTCCACTGAGCAGGAAGAGGAAGGGTATTGGGATAACTGAAAGAAAAGGCTTTGTCTCTTGGGGTTTGTCCACGTATGACATTTCAGCTGCAGACATGCCAGAATGCAGGCCATGGACTAAAGAAAGTTTGTCCAAAGGAAATGTATATGTTAAAACCTAACAGCAAAACTTTAAATTTTTATGAGGTTTTTCTTTAAAGGCTTATTGGGATGGAATTTGGCAGTTATGAAGTGCGCTGAGATGGATACAGGGAATAGACTCCAATTTAGGACATACCCATTTGAGAAATGGATATTGCCCGTGTATCATCTATATGGATTTTAGACACCAAACTTAAAAACTAATAAAATTTTTAAAGGATATTTTTCACTATGTGATTTAAAACAGCAGCAGCAGAATGTAATTTTGCAGACGTTTCACACTCATCTCTGATCACTTAGGGCATATGTACATGTTCTTCAGGGGTGAGGGATGCTTTAATTTGGGTTGCTTTGAGTGCCGCTTTAATTAAAGTGTCCAGAGTGTCTTATGCATCACAATCCCCGTGCTGAAAAATGACGTCAGGGTCGCTTTAACTAAAGCTTGTTAAAGTGCCCCTGCTGCCATTTTTCAGCATGGAAATGGTGATATACAAGATGCTGGAGTCTGCTGGAGCGTGGTAATTACCACACTCCAGTAGACTTGATTAATCAAGTCTGCTCTGATGCGCTGTTATTGCTGCTCTTAAAGAGCAAAAACTTGAGACCACCATAGTCGAGGGGAATTTGCTGTTGTTTTTAGTGCCAGGCTTGCACTTTAAATATTCTGAAGATCATTGGTTTTATGATAGTAAATTTTAGAAGGGCAAGCATGTAGGTGATAAATACAAAGTGAAATTAAATTTGTAGTGTTTTATAATGCACTCTAACAAGTTTTGGAACAATGGATACATCTCAGGCACATTTTATTGAAAGCTAATCTGAAGTCAGTTTTTCCACATTTATCTCCAGCACTCCAGTAGCACTGTGTCTTGCAGGCCACAAAGTAGTAAGCAAAGGGCATTCTTCACATTAATGTTCACAACTTACTTCTGTATCAGGTTTGCAAAGTGAAGATCCACGGGCTTGCTTAATTCCCTCTGTGCGAAGCACCTACAGGCACTCTTTGAGTGATACCACACCTGCTGTTCAGCATCAGTTGTACCTGCAGCCTGTCTATGGGGGGGTAAGACATTTTTTTCCTGGTATTGCACAATTTTTATTATTTTCTTTTTAATGTTTATTTGGCAAAACAAATATTTTAAAGATGGCAAAAATGTGCAAAGTGGAAAAAATGAGACTTATCATACCTCCTTTGGCTGACTCCTTGGGTAGGTGTGATGTTATAAGCAGAGGTTATGTTGGGGCCTCACAGAGGTGAAGGAACAAGTGGATTGGTGCTTTGTAGATCTGCTGTAGAAGAATGATGGTGATTTGTGAACTGTTCCTGGGTTTCTTGCCACTTACTGTTTTATTTAAAAGCTCTTAAAGAAAAGAAAACAAATATGTACAAACAATGTGAATGCTGTGTGTATATATAAAACATCAAAACAGGTTTCTGTTGGAAAATGCTGTATGGTCCTGTAGAAGGTTGTAGCACTTTGTACAAGGATGGAATTTCTAGTTGGAGAGAGAGTCTTTTTAAGAGCCTGGTAGTTGGGAGACTGACTTTGGGGTCTGGGAGATAGAGCTTCTTCAGGTCCCTTTTCTAAATCAGGAAGAGCAGGAACTTGAGCATATTCACTTATTGGCTGTCTGTTTATAAATGTATATTTCACTTACCCTGGATTTCTGCTTTTGCCTTTCATTCTAATGCCAGAACAGGCAACTATTTGACATTGCAAAAAATGTTGAGAGGTAGAAAATTCATTTTTCTCTCCAAACTCTGCTTGATGCCTTTTTGCTTCCTTAATCTGCAGCCTTGAATAAATCCACATTTCTTGTTTTCCAGAAAAACCCCCAACATTTCTTTTACAAATGAGTCTTAGCTTAGGACAGTTTAACACTTTGTCCCTCTTTGTCATCCTTCCCAAATCGATGCCAGTGAGTAGATCTGAATGGGTGGACCCAGTATGTAGGGCATGAGGAAGAAAACCAGTCCTACTCAACACCATTCAGCAACAAAAGCTGAAACATGACCTTGTATTCTGAACTGGATGAATGGATCAGCATCTGAAAGAGGGTCTCTATCACAGCTACTCGGCTGTTCAAAATTGTCCTGTTACTTTGAAACCCACTACTGGAATAGGTACAGTGTGACCCAAAGCACTGTTAGGGCTCACGATGGATCCTGCATCTGGAAGAATTGTTGTTTGAATCAGTGGAGTTCAGTCTTTTTGGTTGATGTGCCACAAGTCAGGCCTGCACCCTACCTGAGTACCACTCTGATCTGCTTCCTCTACCTGCTCTGCTACTCTGGTTTCTGCCCTGTACTCCCTACCCAAACTCCTCCTCTGCTTCCTGCCTGTGTTCCTTGCCCAATCTCCTGCTCTGCCCTCTGCCCCTTCCCTGATCTGTCATTTAACATACAGAAATTGCCTGTGCCACCTGTGCAGGTTGGCCACCCCAGTTTTAAATGAACAGCTGTGTAAGCCACTTAGCCTTGGATGGAGAGTTTTTTTATTTTTCATTTATCTGCATTTCATTTCCATGATATTGACTGACCATCTTCAACAGTAGAACTGCTGTTCTACTGATTGTTATAATAGCAAATATCAGTTGGGGGTTCAAGTAGGGACCAGTGAAAGAGAGGAAAGTTAGCAGTATAAAAAGCTGCTTGCTATAACATCAATTTTTTCCTCAGGAATGATGGGAAGAGTAGATCCATTACTACTTCTGTGCAGTAAAATACACATGCGTCCCACAGTTTTTGGAGAGGTGTTATTTTTTTTTAATTATATGAAAAAGTATTTAAAAAAAAATTCTTAAAATAGTACTATGTTGGAACCAAAAACCTTAACTTGCAAGTTGCTTCAACTGGAACCAAGTCCAGAAGAGAGATCAGTCTTTAGGAGAATGTTACTTGGAACCCACAGAACTATATGTGCGCCAAAACAGTTGACTCTTAGTCACAGTGCATGGCAGGATGTGTAAAAGTGGGTCTTCTGTAAAATCGAAAGCCATAGTTGAACCAGAATTATTCTGATGGAAGAATCTTAAATCAGCACTACAGAAGAATTTTAATCTACAACCTTACTTTTCCCCTAGCTGTATGCTGCTAATTATTGGACACACAAACAGATAATATACTGCAAAGTCCGCTGGGCTTTGTTTCTAATAGGAGGTTGAAAGTGCTGCCTCTGGAAATACAGCCAAACAAGAGTTGTTCTACTACTGTATGTTTGGTTGTATCTTTTGTAGGGAAGCTGGGGATGGCTAGGACTGCTTGCCTGTCTTGCTTTCATGATCAAGCTGAGACAGAGTAAAACTTGCTAAGGTCTTCGTGTAAAAGCTGAAAATATCCCCAGGCTTTTCCAAAAGGTTCGCTTCAGGATACTGCGTAAGCCATGAATCCTGTTCCAGTTCTATGCCCAAGGATGGTCTCTTCATTTTTCTGCTTGATAAAGAAAATTTTTCTAGCAAACTTAAACGTTAATTTCTTATAAATCCCAGAAGAGAAGTGTCAGATAAACTGTAGCAAACTCCCAGCCTTCATTCTCTCTTCATTGCTTCTCCCTGGTGGGCTATTAAAGATTCCATAGGAGAGTCCATGAGGAACAGTGGGATGGCCTCTGCATTTCAACCACAATTACAGCCTCTCATTAAAATAGGCTTCAGTGTCAAAAGCTAATTGTAAGTGCTCAGCTATTGCTTCCAGTGCTTACCTGCAAGTGTGAATTCTGGGGTGCTGAGAATGTATGAAATGTACTGTGTGCAACCAAAAGCCCATTCTTGTATTGCTTTCTTTCTCCCCACACCTAAATAATACCCGAATGGGTCTACCCACATAAGTGCTACATACGAAAATTTTATAGCATCTCAGGGACAGGTCTCAAAGTCGTTCAGCAGTACAACTGCCTGCAAGTCTTGAAATTTATATCACAGATCCAATTTCAGAAGCTGTGCTGTGAAACAAACTATTGCAAAGGCTCTGATCAAAGAAGATATTCCCAGGGACCCAGAGGGACAGACTTCCATCTTCAGCTCCCTCTGTGCAAAAATGAAGCTTATTTCCTACCTATGGGGACTTTTTACCATCTTGTACCATTTTTTACTTCTCAGCCTGATGAAGGGATTTTGATCCCGAAAGCTTGCAGAAAAGGACCATTTTCTTGCGATTTCCCAGTTGGTCTAATAAAAGATCATTTTGGAACCAAGAGTTCTAGTTTTTTGTATATCTTTAAGTTAAGAAGGTACTTTCACCCTCAGTCTTATATTCTTTTCCAGTGCCTTACTATTTTCTTGACCTTTTTGGAAAGCATAAAATGGACTGTGCTCTTCCTGCAGCTGTTTTTATTAATCAGGAAATGGTATGGTTCTGCTTTTCCGTTTAAGATTTTTTTTCCAGAAACCAGTTTTCCCTCTTCTGTGTGTTTCAAGAACTTGAAAGCATCCTAGATTTAAAACATGGCTGTTCAGGTGATTCTTTGGTCAGTAGGGAACATATGATTTTTGTGACAGCTCCTGAACGTTGGTTGGGAAACGAGTGAGATCATTTGCACTCTCTGTGTTATAAGTGGTTTCCTTGCTCTTTAAATGAAGGTACATGTGCCAAGTGATGACACATAGTGGTACACATATTCTGGATATTTGCACACAGCTATCTCTTTTGCCTGCATTCCTTAAGGCCTTGCCAAACCATCTTTTCCATGCAACCCACCCATGAAGTTCTGTATTAATTATGGTGTTTGATCCGTTCTGATGTGGGTGTTATATTGTTGTAGGGTTCAAAGATTGAATTCCTACAAGCTAATTGTACATGCAATCCTGTGCTAGTTTTATAGGCAGCTTCTTCACATGTGGGTTTTGTACATAGTCAGATGTGCTGACAAACTTTTTCTTCCCTTTAGAACAGGGAAATGTGGCCTTATTGTGTCATACTGTCACAGCAGGGTCCTACAGGAGGCCTGTGATCTCCTGAAGGCCCTCTACCTGTGCCAAGTCCGGCTCGGCACCCTCAAATTCTTGTCTGCCACATCTTTGATATTAAAGATATATGGGAGGCTGCCTTTATACCGCCCTGGGCATGGTGTACCGGGACCTTGGTCCCTTGTGATCTCCCAGCTCCACCGGGGTGTCTCCCTGTGTGCTGGGTGCCTTCCAGGCACCCTGGCCTTAGGGCCTCGCGTGGCTCCTACCAGCCCCTAACACCACTCCCCAAGCCTCGCAGATGTACCGGACGTTGGAATGTCAAACTATATACCCACTCTCTCGAGCCTTCTATGACAGTGCCCCTCCTGGGCTCTCTCCATGCCCTCTCCTAAGGCTTCTTACTCATCAGCACCCCCTTCTCTGGGGCTTCTCTTAGCGAGCCACCAGTCTTCTTGGCTCACCATACGGCTACCCTCTTCTAAGGCCGGGCATACTATGCTGCTATCCCCTTCTGATCGGGGACCACCGCAGCACTTGCCCTTATCTAGGAGGCGCTATGCTGCTAACCCATCTCTCCCGGGGTCCACCGCAGCATCCAGCCTCTGGCCAGGGTCTAATGCCGCACTAGCCTCCAGCCAGTCTTGCGGTGCCCGTCCTGAGCGTCTCACAATGGTGCCCCTTGTAGGCTCTTTAAAATACTGCCCCCTGTCTAGGGCTTCTCCACATGTCGCCCCTCATGGGCTTGTCAAAATGGTGCTCCCTGTTCTGGGCTCGCTATGCCTCCACAGGGCTTCTCAATAATGCTGCCCCTCACGGGCTCCTTAAAATACTGTCCCCTTTTAGGGCCTCTCAAACGCTGCCCCTTCTCAGACTTCTCAGTACTGCCCCTCTTGGGCCTGGGGTCTCTGCACCCCATGTGGCACCTTCACTGGTGCTGAATCGCACCCTCCCGGGTGCCACGCCTCTGTGGGTCCCTATGAGGATATCGCGCCCTCTCTGGCGCCTATGAGACTACCGCACCCCCACAGGCACTGGGATCCCCACACTACTGTGGGTCTCCCCTGAGGCCTCCTCCAACCCCTACAGCCTTGCCCAAACCACCGGTGTAAACAATCGCTAACAAAACATAACACAAGCCTCTGGCTGTAACTCAAACATAAGGCACCTGGCCATAACAAAGTAGGTCTCCCGGCTACCGCTCCACATCATTGCTTCAGCCCCTGGAGCTCTCATGAGCTGCACTCACACTTCTGTCTCCTGGATCTCCTGCCCCTCTGGCTGCTGGCAGAGAACTGCCAGCCTGACTCTGGCTCTGGGCTTTATAGGAGGGCTTTCCTCCAGCAGTTTTCTCCTCTCTAGGGGCGGTGCCGTGAAGTGTACTGCGACACATACTATTGGCCATTTTCTGGTTGCTATTTTCAGAAGTGCCTAGGGAAAAAGTAATGGGAAATGGGGCATTGAAAACCCTTGAACAACTTTTCAAATCTCAGCTTACATGCTTGTTGGTAACCCCCGGCACGGGTGCCAGTGTGGCTCTCGAAGGCATTTTGTTTGGCATGCACGCCTCAGGGTGGATGGCAGGGAAGGGGCCAGGACTGCACTGCCTCAACAAGGATCAGGCACCTCGTGGCTCCCCCACCAACTGCCCCAGGCATGCCAACATCTTACAAGTCGGTCACGGGTGTTTTCGGCACTCTGCCCAAAAACATTGCTGACCCTCTTTTTAAGGTAAATTAAACCAAAAAAGAGCGTTTTCCACAATGTCTACAAGTGTAATTTTACACAAAAAAATTATGACATAGTTAGCAGAATACAAAATTCTGCCTTTGTACAATATGGTCAATGTATACTTTGTTTATGAATAGTAAGGAATGATCTGATACGTTCATTTGAAATAAGATTGCATTAAATTACTCCGCATTTAGGGTTTTATTCTCTTGTGCATTAAGATATGCCTCTTTTCAGCTCCTGAGAATGTTTTGGTTTAAATTAAATTACAGTTGAGCAGTGTTCCCTAACTTGAACTAAATATATGTAGGGGTGTCAGCTGAGTATGTTGTATTTGACAGGATTTCCAATGTATTCCTATGCTGAATTTAATGGAATTAATCCTTGTAAAGTACTATGACGTAAGAGAGACTTCAGCAGGTGCCTATATTCTGTTTCTTGATCAGGGAGAAGACACCACACTTAGAACCAGATGTTTCTTCAAATACAGTAACAGTTTATTTTAATTATCATTGTAGCAGAAAACTGACCTGTAACAATTTAAAAAAAAATATTTCTATTTTTTAACAGCTACTTTTCTTGTATTATATTCATTACTAAAAATGAAAAGTTAGTGAAAACTTGGGTTAAAACTATTAGCTGATACACTGATTAACTGTTCACTTACTGGGACTCCAAGTTGAGGACAAGAAAAACTGGCAGTAAAAAGGTACAACAATAAGTAGAGTCAGGCCACAATAGTTTATTTTGCTGTAAATCTTACTATAAACTCTACTGACCAGTGATCAATGAGAACTGAATTAGTGCTTTTTTTAAAAGGTCCCAAACAATTTTTTTTCTTTCTACAAATGCTCAGTAACAGAGGAAATTAATCGCTTTTTATAAAGAAGTACAAGATAAGATAAACTGTCTGTGTATGAAGAGAGGTTTTTTATGACACAACTTAAAAACAGCTGTCATAAATTAAAAGAGATGTTAAAGGAGCTGTTACATCCAAGTATGCAACAGTTCAATGGACCAAAAGAGCTTTATGGAGATGGCACTACAGGCTTATACTCCACTCACTGCCTTCAGACACTATCCTCTTCCATCTCAATTATCATTAAAGACCAGCAGAGGAAGTTAACACAAACACAAATGTTGAGATCTGATTAAGATCATGAGAAGCAAGGAAGTTCAGTGTTAAGATTTATACTCTGACCTTAATTAGCTCCATTGTTCTTGAGAGTTGAAGCATACACAATGAGGAATGCTATACTTGCATTTCCAGATCCCTTCAGTATCTAAACATAAGAATGAGTCCAGGATACTCTTAAGCCCTAGGCATGTGTGTTTGTTGTCTCAGATCATCTAAACAGTACACAGATCTGACGCTGATCATTTTAAGACAGGCTTCTGTTTTTGTGCTGTGCTTATGACAGGGTTGGATTTCTGGTTTGGAGGTGTGTGTAGGGGGGGAAGGTGGTCTCAAGTATAGAAGGGTGAGACCACCCTCAGCAGCAACAGTGACATAAATCCTCCATATAATAGCATGTAGTCAGCATAACTTAGTGCTCCTTTGTTATCCTTGTCATGGCTCAAATGAGCATGGGCCACTTGATAGATTAGATACTAATTACAGAACATGTGGCTTCTTCAGACCTTTTCCTTATTTTGTAATTGCGTGTCCAGGAACATTACCCACTTCAAAGGTTTAGTTTACTGTTATCACAGGAATGCTGTTCTCTCCCATCTCCATCTTGGACATGAACCTTAAAAAGGATCTCAGTTGAGCAAGTGCTAGTGATTTAAGAACACACTGGAGACCTACAAGGTTTTTATTTTGCTTTAATCCCAGCAGGACAGTGATTTGACACAGATGCAGCGTTTTAAGAATAACTGAGAATGTAATATTGCAGATTACATTTAAGGAGATTGTGCGTGTGTATGCGTGTTGTTTCCTTACCTGTAATTTAATTGGATAATTTGAAAGCTGATAAAGTACTTTATTAGGAGTGTTCTCTGCCTGTTGGAATAACATCCTCAGTGTCCTTCTGCATGTATATGCATATACAAGAAAGCCCCTCATTGCTGTAGTAACTAGTTCATAATCACAGTGTCTTAATGTGTTTTCAGTTTATTTTAACCACTGACTGAAAAGAGAATGAAGAAAACTCTTTGACTATCTCCAGCTGGGCTTGTGCTAGCTCTAGTTCCACCTTAACATGTTGTCTAGCTTTAACTTTCCCCCTAATATCTAACCTGATCAACCTGTTTTGGCTTAGCATGCTAGAACCAGCAAACTGCAGCATGTACCCTCTGCCAGCTTCTCCTTTAAACCTCCCCTCCAAAAACCCCCAGAAACCCACCCCCCAAAAACAAAATCAAACAAACTGTCACTTTAGGAAGAAAAAGGAGACAAAAACTCAACATTTGGATTCACTGTGAGCCTGTCACTCAGTTGTTTTTTTTTTATTATGCCAGCATGTAACACTGAATGTGCTATTGGTTTTCTGCTTGGGGAAAGTGTCTGTTTATGTAGACTGGTGGAATTATTATATAATAGGTAGGCTGTGGTGAGTTTACAGATACTGTTTTGCCTCTTGGTGTTCTCTCCAATTCAGGCTGTCAAAGTAAGCTGTAGAAGGGCCTCCTCCAAAGTCTGCTAAGTTCAATGGAAAAATTCAGAGGCCCTCAAACAGTAACACTCCTGAGCAAACTAGCCAGCACCTCATGGGGGAAGCTATCATAAGAGGAAGACAGAACTGTTCCTCCTTTTACAGCTCATAAGTGTTTTGCAGTAGAGACATCCACATGTATTTTGGCATGTGAAACCTCTGGAGTGACCAACTTGAAACTGGGGAAGAGGTGGATGTGAAAGGCCATATCTGTGGATTTCATTTAAGTTCATATCTGTGTACAAGTTCCTAATCTTTGGTCTGTGTTCCACAGAGCAGTTTCTTGTGGCTTGAGAAAAGCAGGCTGACTCTTCTCAGCTTTCTTTTTCCAGCTCTTTTACTGATTTTTTACAAAAAGACTTCTAGAAGCATGTTAACAATTTTCCTAATGCTGTTTTCCAGCATAAAGAGTTGCTCTAGTTCCCCAGGGATGCTGTGAGGTCCCAAATGGGTGGGGAAGGTCGGTCACAGGAGTGGAGGGGGACATGGACTATAAGAAATCTCTGTTAGGCATACCGTATAAATCTGCCATGTGAAGGAAAGGGTTTGGAGAATTCCTACAAAGGATGATGGGACCTCTGCACACACATCTGTCTCTCCTCTTCCCAGAGGTAATGAGGTACTTAGCAACCACTCATCTGTTCCACTTATATGGTGGTGCAGATGCATTGATGTCTTCAATACACAGTGCATCTCTTGGTGTGGTGTTGAGGGGAGCTCTAGCTAGAGCACCTTCAGCGTTACTGTTGTTTTTTTCTTTCTGTGCCGTATAATGCAGTAAATTGTACTGCATTGACCATTACCAGCGTGTTCAGAGGGCAGCGAATGGACTAGGCTCTGACTGATTCTGGAAACAGTCTTTAGTCATGTTTGTTTCTAAACAAATAAAAATGTGTCAAATTATCCAACCATGTATGTTTTTTTTAATGGTAGAATTTTTTTCTTCCTGTTCACAGTGCTCTGCATCTGATGTTGATGTGCTGAGAGCTACTACAGTTGCTCTTATTTTCTTATGAAAGCTGTATTTTTTTTTAAAGGAACATCTGAGGAAATTAATACAGACATCCAAATGTGTGGGCCACAGGCAAGGCTTTACACTTGTGTTAATAAATGCAGCCCAACTAGGGATTTCTGTAAAGCAACCCCTCAAAGTTCACAAAGACACAGACAGGGGCCTCTGAAGGAAATGAGCATTTAACTCTGCCACTCAGCAGGGAGAGTTTCTTACCTCCAGAAAGTTTCCCTGTCTTGGCATTGTTATATGTCCCTGTCTGAAATACTGTACGACATCTCTTAAGTGAGCTAGGTGGGGCAGTACTGGGAAGCACGTATTACATTTCCTTCATCTTTTACGTTCTTTCTGTCTCCATTTGTGCAATAGCAGATTAAAATTGCAAGTGAACACATTTTTCACCCTTTCCCTTGTGGGATAACTTGTCTTTAAAAGCATGTACTGAATCACTTTCCTGTTACAGCATCATCAGGCTGCATTTGCCGCTTTTTTTTTCTTTCTGAGGTGTTATGGCAACACTTGGTGGAGAGCAGAGATACTGTAGAGCAAAGTTGGGAGTGCTGTTGTATCAGTCTCAGCGTGTTCGAACTTGTCTGCTATGTAGCAAGCTAGAGAGAGCCTTTTAATGCAACATACAAGGGTTGCTTAACAGAAATGGTACTTTCCATTTTGTTTTGTAGATGGCATCTTTTTCCCTTCACTTTCACAAATTGTTGCTATTCCTTCCCTCCCCCAACTTCTTGGAATAGCAAATATTCCTCTGAGGTGAACGTGCTGAAAAGTGCATGTCTGCGTGTTGCCTATGTTCTCAAGTACTATGTACTGGCAGACTTCATAAAGATTAATGCTGCACTGACTAAAGTTCATGGGCTACGCTAGTAAATCCATAAAGGAATTTATTCATCAGAATTTGAAGGTAATTGTGTGCAGTCTTTGCAATCCTAGGACTTTTGGGCAGTCTTGGTAGTTCTAAACAAACCTCAATATTGTCATTGTGATGATATCTGACATCCTGTTGAGGCTTTGTTTGTTTGTTTATTTCATGGGGTTTGGGGTTTTTTTGCTGTCTTGGTAAACCTCAGCTTGCTTTCAGGGACTGGCCAAAGACAGTAGGATGAATTTCCACAGGAAGGAGCTAAGGGACATCATGTACCCTGCCACACTGGGCTCCATGTGCAAGGTGGTTTCTATGGCAGTGCCGCCTCCAATATAAATATATTAAGAGGCCATGCACGTACACATATGTCTATGTAAAATATATTGTAAAATTCCAAAACCAAATGCTGTTGGCATTACAGACTCATGGAGACTCAGTAAGAGAACAAACACTGACAGTTATCAATCACATCATTTACTGCTTTACTGTAAGACTCTTGACTGAGAGCTCAATCCTGTTCTACCTGTTAGACATCTAAGTGGACTTAGGCACCCAAATGTCTCTTAAAGTCCTGAAAATTCATTATTGCATCTACCTTTTTAACACGCATTCTCTGACCCTTAAGATTTGAGTTACAGGAAAATGGGAGAAGGGCCCAGCCACCTTTTACATTAACTTCATTTGCAGGCACTTGAGCAGGGTGGAACAGAATCGCACTTGGGCACCTGTGTTTGCTTACACACTTAGTAAGCGGGGTAGAACGTAGTTCTTTTTGTACAGATCACAGGGGTAAGAACTTACATAGTCCAGAATTACTGTTGTTTTTACTCAGTAGCACCTGGAAGCTCCGGTTGTAGGTAGAGACCCTGCAGTAATAATTATTTTACATATGTAGAACAAAAAAAAAAGACACCAGAGAATAACCTTTAGCTTCTGTTCTATATGGGACTTTCAGCAGTGACCCTTTAGAGAATCTGGAAATAGATGCATCATGATAAACTACTGTGGCTGGTAGCATTGCCAGCTTTTTAAAATATCATTAAACTGTTATTTTTTTCTTCTACAGCTGTTTCACTCTGGCCTTTATAAGCTCTGTGTTAAGTGAACCCTCTTGTTTGAGTGGAGCTATGTAAAGTTTAGCTAGGGTTCAGGAGGCTTAGAGTTCTTTCTGCACAGAGCAAACTGCAGCATTGGGGCCTTTTGTTTTGTGCTTAAATAGTACAACTTTGGGAGCAAACGAATACAAAATGAAACTACTCTCTGCTCTTATTACACTGCTCTAAACTTTCAGCGAAGTAGAGAATCCTTGCTTCCACATACCCCTCCACTGGAACTGTTTGCCGCACCCTGCTCTTCTGATGGGGTCAGTGTGCTCCAATGCATTATGTTAGGTTTCTTATTAGCTTTGCAAGAGCTGTACAGACTTCTCTTGTTGCTGGTCATCCTTGCCTACCCTAGCCATGAGACATTTAGCACCACAGGAATATATGACATATACGCCAACATTTTAGCAATGAAATTTTCCCTTGGTTGCACCAGAAGGTTGACCAGGTGGTTGGGATTTTGGTTTCAAACTCTTTTAATTTAGGAAGAGGTGTACTTTTTTTTTTTTTTTAATAGAATAACAATTTTTATTGAGCCATTAAGAAAAACAGCAAAGGAAAGCCTTCCAAATAGTGATTGTGTCTGATTTCAGAATTAGCTGCATCTTGGATTACACCTGCTAATGATGGATGCGTTGGAGTCTCATAAGTAACTACTATCATAAGTAGGAGTCAAAATATTGTCTATACAGATTCTCTACATGTTTTGACACAAACAACTGAATGTTTAACCATAGGGTATGGCATCACTGTTTTTTGAACAAAAACTTTAGTTGCCTTCACATGACACTAGGGCAAGGGTTGACAGTATTTGTATTGACTGGGCATGTCTACATGAGATGTTTACTGCACAGCTAATTAACTGTGTAGTAAATGTCTCAGCATCTACACATGAAACTAATAAACTCTACAGGAGGGTAGGACTTGTAAATATTCCCTGCTGCAGAGTATTTTCGTGTTCAGCAGTGCACGTATAGATGCTGACTGGCTGGCTGGGGCGCAAGGGTGCCTCACACTGAAACACCCTCGTGCCCCATCCAGCCCCTCCACAGCACATTGAGCCCAGTCAGAGCAGCCCTAGGGCTGTCAGGCTGACCCCCAGGGTCTCTTGCTAGCCAGGGCTGCTCCAACTGGGCTTCATGTGTTGGGCATCACTAAACTCTGGAGCAATAAGCACCAGTTGCACATGTAGATGTGGCCATTGACTCTTGAAAACACTGCTGTTCAAACCCACTTTCTCCTGTTGCTTCAAATGCTAGAACTATATCTGACGGAAGAAGCT
This sequence comes from Caiman crocodilus, assembly GCA_030014935.1. Lineage (NCBI taxonomy): Eukaryota > Metazoa > Chordata > Crocodylia > Alligatoridae > Caiman > Caiman crocodilus. The sequence continues at coordinate 116,740,581 of JAGPOW010000261.1, read as the reverse complement.
TTGGGTTCCTTTATAGTATCAGGCCATCCGGTTTAGTAAGAACTGTGAAGTAGAACAAAATGCTAATAATTGTGCAGATGTTTTGAGAAACAAATGTTTCAAAATAGGTCCTGCGTTTGATATGAACAGAATTTTAAGTTGAGATTGTCATTAAAACACTTTGCGGTCCATCGGAAACCTAGAAAAATTGAATGGACGACGTTCTGACCTGTGTGGTATAATTGAGCAGCTTCCTGGATTTTATGTGATTGCCCAGGGTTGAAGTTGGGGTGAAATGGGGCCATATTTTATAAAACTGATTTCTTGCATTTTTAATGACAGATATGTCCTTTGCTGTGGGCTGTTGAAAATAGGTTTAATTTTTGCCCCCTATGGTAACATTATTGTTAACAGAGAAGAAAACAGAAGTACAGTGAAAGATGAAAGTTACAGTGATATTATCAGCAAAATTGTTGTAGGGCTGCTGACTTGGTGTGTGTCTCTAGTTTAGCCTTCCACAGGATGATGAGCATAGTGACTGATGTCTCACTTTGGAGGAATCATGCATATTGTAAGGGAGTGGTGGTTGGAGGAGGTAAAAGCATCATGGTTCTTGAGGGGAGAGCGATGTGTTTCTTAGTCTAATGTAAGACATAGCTTGCTTTGCATCTCTTTTCAGGTGTCAGATGTTTGGGTACTGTGCTTTGGAGTTTGGGGTTGGGTTGTGAGGTTAAACCCAAAAATGAGATGGCGAGAAGAAAAGGCCATGTGCAGTGTGGCAGCACATCTGGTAGCAAAGTGAAGACCACTGTAGAGAAGTATAGAATGGGGGTTGGCAACCTATAGCACCCCCCTTCGCCCCCCCCGCCACCGGTGAGTTGGATCTGGCCTGACAGGTGATTTTTATTGTGGCCTGTGGAGGTGGGACATCGGTGGCAATTTGACAGTGGGGAGAACTGACGTCAAAGGAGGCAGCAGTGGTGACTAGACTGCAAGCAGCAGGCTGCCTTTTGGACCAGGCTCCACTAATGCAGCCTGCCACTTATCCTAGGCGACTGGTAGGGGGTGTACGTGCCCCCCCAATGGGACTGGTGCCCCCCTGTTGGCCAACATTGCTGTCAGTAGTGCTGGTGCCGTCCCGACAGGGCCGCTGCATCGGCGGCTTCTGTGGGTGCCCCCCCAGGTTCAGGAGGCACCAGTCACTCATGCCACTAATGCCAGTTTCTACTTATCCTATATCATTTCTAGTGCTAATATCCTTTCTAGTGTGCTCCATCAAAATGGCAGAAGAGTGTTCGTATGCATACAGTAAGTCTATGCTCAGAAGTGTATCTGGATTTTATGTGGGACTTCCCAACCAGACCTCACTGGCTGCTTTCGTTGTGGATCCACTGTTCCTCTGGTGAGACCTGTCTGGGACCAAACTATCCCAACTGCAAACCAGTACTGCCTGTACTTCGGAAGTAGGGAGAGGGATGCTTTGTGGAAGCTGGTCAAAAGCTGTGAATGTTACACTTTTTTTTTCTTCTTATTGCATATGTTCTCCACAGGAACTGCTTGGCTCTCAGCAGTATTTTAGATCTCCAGAAAGTTTGTCTTCTGAACACATGAGCGTCTTTAACACTCCTTCCTGAAGATCAAGGCAGCACTGTTTCTAGAGCTCAAAGGCAAACCACGAGAAGGGACCACTGGTGGTATTGACCAAAATTTTTTGGTTTGTTGTAGGACTTGGTCCCTTATATGTTCAACTGGAGCCACCCTAGGGGAGCAAAAGAACTGAAAATCTTCAGAAATGTTTTTTCAGTAGCAGTAGTGCTGGAATAGATACACTCCAGCCTCTTAAAAGTAAATTGTAGGTCAGAGTACAGCTGCAGAAGGTCGGGAGGGGAAGAGAAGCAGCTTTTTTTTCTTTTTGTACCACTTCATTTTGGTATGAGTGTTATCCATGTGACTTTCAGAGCTCAGCTGTCATGGGGATGGAGAGTAGCCCTTGGGAAGAAAGGGAAGATGACACTTATAGAGGATATGGGGTAAAAGGCATTGAAGCAGATAGAAAAATGACTGTTTTGCTAGAGGGCTGGCTCAAGATTGTGGCATGATTAGATCACTTTGGCTCTCCTGTGGAGTTCTGTGTACAAGTTTGCTGTAATAGCTAGGTGGATCAAGAGATCCAAATAATTTGCATCACATTTCTTAAGCCTTAGAGATTAAAGATGGAACTGACATTTTAAGATCGTCATGTCCGTTCCTCCTTCTATCCAGTGTAATCCAGTGTTACTTACTACATATGACTCTTGTCTGGGACTTGTTCATCCTGGTTTTAAGTATTTCAGGTACCAAAGCTTCTACCACTTCACTTGATAAATTATTTTGCAGGCTGACAGCTGTGCTTGGACGATTGTCCTGAAATTCAGCTTAATTTTTTCACTTCCTTAATTCCTGCCTGTCCTCCTCCCTCCCCTCCTATAATTGCACCCTCTTTTTCTGCCATAAACAATCCCCAAATGTAGGTGCCTACATACGCAGGACCAGAGAGGATGGACTACTGCCATCTAAAGCATAGTGTTCAGAGCAGCTTTATAAAAATTGCCATATTTCTCTGCTTGCACATCTGGTGGCACTCTGTGCTCACTCCAGTCCACATACCTCCATACCAGCCATATGCCAGCTGAGAATCTAGCTCTCTGGACTGAAAGAGAAGCTTGTATAGAACTGCTTGGTTGACTTCAACATAGTCTGAATCAGTGTTTTTGGAGCTTGGTTGTCTGTTGGACTATCAGGTTTTCTATATGCTTTTACTTCATCATATCCTCTTAAATTGTCACCTTGAATTTTGACATTTTAAAAAACCTTACATATTGCTAATGGTGAAACCACAGTGGTATGTGGTAAGTTTTCATTTTATAAGTATGACAGTATGGACAGGTCAAAATTTGACAATGATAATGACCACAGTAGGGAAAATGTGCTAACTTTTAGCACAGCTTTGCTTCTGTTCCCTTTGCATCTTGGCAAGCTAAACCATGAAGTTTTCAGTGCTTCATGTAAGATCTGATTAAGGGGAGCTCTTCTGAGGAAGGATAAGGCAATACAAATAAGTCTGTTTTCACAGCTGAGAAACTTCAAATGAATGAACCTTAGCAAAGGGCGTGTTTAAGCATTAAAAAAGTGTGCAGTCTGACATCTGTTACAGTTGAGCACCTGTTGGGTGATGAAGTTTTTTTTCCAGGCAGAATGAACTGTTCTTAATATCCCTGATGCAAAGTAAAAGAGATGGGGAGGGTGTCTATCCTTTCTACTATTTCTGTGTTATCTTCCCACTACTTGGGTTTTTGCTTTAGCAATCTTCCTTTCCTCTACTCTTGACTAGATGCACTGAAACCCATTCAGCTTGTCAAAGAAATAAACCTGCTTGTTGTATTGCAAACAGGTTGCAACTTTACATGAGAATTTGGGGATCTGCTATCTTTTATTTTTCTTCACATGATTTCACAGGAGAGCCATCAGTGTCCGTGGTGTTTGACCTACGCCATGGAAGTCAAAGGTATAGTCAGGGTTTCCCCTGTTTATAGCTCAATAACTCAGGCTGCTTCCTTTCAAAGGGTCAGAATTAAAACCTGAAGGGTCTACAACTTTCTGTTCTCATGGTCTTAAACTGCCAACAATCACTAGCACTCATTTGAATCAAAAGTAGTTGCACTGAAATCAGTGGCCTGAAGAAGATGGAGAAACAGGATGAGAGGAGAATGTCCTGAAGAACATATTCCCCATGTATAGCCACTAATGGGAATATGTGCTTCTGGGTAAGAGAATATAATCTTTAAACCAAGGGGGAAGATATTTTCTTTTTAGGGTGTAGAGTTTTTCCCAAGTTCTGTGTTTAATCACTTTTGCTTATATTAACTTTCTGAAGAAACACTGGCCAAATAATGTTAGCTATAAAGGTGCTGGCCAAACAATGTTAGCTATGTATCAGTCACGCTGCCAAAAAGGTTAAGTATGTAGGCCTAGTATATGAGTAGGTAACACACATCCATATCTCACTTTCAGATTTGTACGTTAACTGGAAGCCAACTTAAAAAAACAGAAACCCATCCACTTGCTTGACTAGCTTTTTGCCTTGCCAGTGAGTTGAATGCTGAAGTTCTGACTTATTATTTCTTTCTTGTTGGTTTTATAAATTCATCTACCACCATTGCAGAGAAGTCCTAAAAAACAACCGGATCACGTTTTACTTCTTCACTCTGAACCTAGCTGATGACTCTTTGTAGCATAGATTTATTATCTAGGATTGGCCTGGAGAGTTCAGGGTGTTAGAGCAATGCTAAAACCAAAGAAACCCCTACAATTGAGGGAGAGGTGTGTAGAAAGTGACTGGCCTCAGCACGTTTGGGGACCTTGACTGTAAACTTTATTTTTGTCTTTAGTGGTTTGTGTTTTTGTTTTGTTTTTTTGTAAGCAGCTGTTCTAGAATAATGATGATGCCTGAATGTATCGTGCTATGCAAAACTAGGCAGGCTGCTTCAAACACTTTCCATAAACCCAAACTACAAATAGGATGGATATCTCTGTGCTCAGTTGTAGAGTTATCACAAGGCCTAAGGAAAGGGCAATGTTAGCATTCAGTTGCTTTGCTGTCCAAGTTATAATTTTGGTCCCTGGTTTTACTGCCTGTTCCTTGGGTGTGTTGGGGAGGGAATCGCCTATTTCACTTGTCACACAGTCTTTCTACCTGTATGCTGTCTGGTACATCTTGTAGGGAAGATGGCTGTGCAGAGCCAAAGCTCTGACCACTCCCTTCTCAGCTCTTCAGGAAAGGAAGTAGTGACTTGGCACAGTTACCCCATGCTGTAGCTGATGTGGGGGGAGAGAAAAGTACCCACTACTTTAGGGTCTCCTGGGAACGTACTGGGAAACTCCAGGCTTGCTCTCTAGTGGGTCTGATCCTATGAAGAGTTCAGGGCTGCTGATTTCAGTAGTAGTTCAAGGCGGTTGGCATCTGGCAGGATCAGTTTTGATCTTGTACCACTTCTACATCAGAGTAATCCTTTTGATTAAACATGAAGTTATTCTGGTTTGCTCAGCTCTCGTTAAGATCTTGGGGCATTAACGAAGATGCTTTTATTCAAGATTTTGATGCCCTTTTAAGGGAATGTAAATGAACATGTTGGACCACAGTTGCTCTGTTGGCTTCTGGAGAGTTGCACCATGTGTTACATTGATCCTTTAGGCTATCTTAAAGTATTGAGACTTGACACCCTAACTAAAATGGATTTATGTCTTAATCTTCAGCTTGTAAAGGGAATGTACAGGACTCATCTGGATTGCAGCAGTCTGTTGTATATAGACAATGACTATGCAAAATCAAATTCATAAGGCAGTGCTGATCACTGCTGGGACTTTCAGAAGGAGCTGAAGGGAATCAACTACCCATGTTCCACCAGCATTCTTGTAGTGTGGTTGAGCATTTTGTGTTCTCAGGTTGCTTTGAAAATCTTGGCCATACTGACTTCTGTAAACCAGGGGGAACGTTGTGTAAACATTGCTTTTAATGTTGTGTCTGCCAACAGTAATGCTAAAACTTTTAATTGGTCCAAGGGGATATAAGAGGCAAGGTCCAATCTTCAAAGCACTTAAGTTATATAGATTTCCAGTGAGATGGAGATGGCCAAATAGCTGATTCACTTCTGAAAATGAAACTTGGGCTTCTGTGTCATGTGTGTGAAAACTTACCCAAAAGCTTGTAAATGTATAAAAGACTAGATATAATGCAGGCTTGAAACTACTTGTTTTGGGGAGGAAGGGGGTGGAGCCAGGGCAGCAGGAAAAGGCAGCAGTGGCCAGTCTGAGCACCAGCCCACCTCAGACCTGAGCTAGGTCATTCCAGCCTGCCACTGGAAAACACTGTTGACAGCTGTGTTAAAGGCCTTGGACTTTAAAAAATCAGTCTAACTTTCATTTGGGGAACTCCAAACCTTGCATTTTTGAATGGACTTTGATAATCACATGATTGTAAAAATGCATGGATGCATTTGAAATTAAAAACAAAGTACTTTGTTTTCAAGAGAGGCAAGGATTTTTTGGGTGTTATCTTTTATTGGACCAGTTTGGGAGTAATCTTAGATAGGTACTTTATACCTGAAAGCTTTTCTAAGATCTGTCCCAATATGCAGGTGGTCCAATAAAAGATATTGCTCCAGACAGTACTTCCCTATCACATGTTTTTTTCAGTAAACTTCTGACAGCTGCTATTTGGTATGAAACAAGAATAATGTAACTGTTGATAGTATGGGGTTGATAATAAAATGGTTGCTATCAAGTTACCAGATATTGCTAGCTTTATAATACTGACCTTCTTTTGTAAATTTTAACGTTACAGTAATCAACTGGAAACTTTATCATCTTAAGTATGTAGGACATTTACATGGGGCATCTTAATATTTGGCTTGTGGTGTTTTTCTGAAGCTGCCTTCTGTTTTTTTGGTGATGCAGGTCCTGGCACAGAAATTCAAGGTGCTTGACATCTAGTATGAGTGGATTTTGTGGACTCCTGCAAAGGTTTCCTTCATGGGCCTGTAGTTAGTGTTTTGTGGAGCTATATGTTATACTTTGTTTTAAAAAGCAAAATCCAGTTTATGGGAGTTGTGCTTGTTAATTAATCCAAATACCATTTTAAATATTTGGCTTTACAGTTAAACTGCATTGGAGAAGCCAGTCTGTATGCTGAAAGGCCATCTTCTTTTCTCCCCTGATTAGACATATGAAGATTCATGAGAAAGATCCAAATGGTGCTGCGAGTACGACTCCCCCATCTCCTCTGAAGCGCAGACGGCTGTCATCTAAAAGGAAACTTAGTCAAGAGGCTGAGACAGACAGGGAGGAACGGACCCCTGCAAAAAAGGTTCCTGCCAATGCATGCAGCAAATTATTTTCCTGACCACCTTTTTTTCCACATTTTGATTTCCGAGGCTCTTTCCTCTTATAATTTGCCTTTTCCATGAAAGCATCTTCCAGGCAAACACATTCAGTTTATACTTAGATCTGTTTAAAATTAGCATATTCTTACTGGTTTAGTAACATCTACTTACTAGTAAAATGAAAGAATTTCAATATTTTACTTTTCTCTGTTTCAGTTGTTTTGGTTGTTTATTTTTTATTCTGGGTAATAAAAATTGGATGGGGAAGGGATAAAATTCTCCAGTTAGATTGAAGCTCAGTTTCTTTGGTAAGGGAAGAGGTGCACATGGGCGTGTGTGGATGTATTAATAAGTCTAAGTTCAGATCACTCATACTTTCTTCCAACCCTAACAATAGCTTAAATTTTTGTCCAATTTCACTTTCAAGCTTCCCTACATTAGTACAGGGGTGCAATATTTGAGTTGCAAAAATTTCAGGAAAATACAAATTTATTTGTGGGGAGTTCCCATGAAATTATTTGAAAAAATATTCATTTTCCATTTTAGGTTTCATAAAAGCTGGTTTATGCAAAATTTAAGTTTTGATGCCCTGGTTAACTTCACAGTATCCCTTTACAATCTCCAATTGGCAGGCAAATAGCAACTTAGTGTAGAGAGATTCCCCGTTTCTGTGTGTACTTTTCTTTCTGTAATTGAAAGATGTCTATGGAAAACATGCATTATTTCGCTGCTCTTCTCTGGATCACTTGAGTTAGTTGCTGTCTGGGATTCTCTGACATAAATAATTTAGGCTGACAGCCTGGTTTCCTGCAGGTGGAGGAAGAGGATAATGATGCTAGTTAAATGGTTAGCCAAGTTGAACGATCCTACACATACACTTTTGTTCCTTATTTAGGGTTATGAATTGTTTAGTTCTAATGAGTGTATGTGATCAAGGGTGAAGTCGCTTCACCTTAGAAAGGATTAGTCTCCATTTAGCTAATGTCATGTTTATTCAGCTTCTCTCTCTCTGTCTCTGAAATGAGTCATTTTCAGTAGCCTATTAAAAAAAAAAAGTCTATGAGTTGCTACATGATAAAGGAAGGACTCTGGCTGAATTGCATGTTTGAACACATTGCTTGCACTGAGTTCTTGTAACGTTTTTTTCATCTCACTGAAGGTTGTTGAGGAAGCTCAGTCCAGTGAAGTGGAGAAGAAGACTGAGGAAGAAGTTTATCATTGTCCAGTGTGTTTCAAAGAATTTGTATGCAAGTATGGGCTGGAGACCCACATGGAGACACATCCAGATAACTCACTGAGGTAGGAAGTAGGCTAGATGTGCTTCTTAGCACCAAATGCAATGGGAGAAAAAAAAGGGGTGGATTTATACTGACTCAGTTTGTGGTGTGCAGAACAAGCTGCTTAACCTTTCTTTCTTAGAAGCCCCATCTGTAAGTGAGCAGGTCACAAGGATGCTGTGAGTCTTATTTTAACATGGCAAAAACAGCTGGTTTAAAAATAATGGGCATAGGTAATGTCAGAAAGCAAAATTTTGGTGGAGAAACCTGAAACTTGAAACATTTTGACAAGGGGTACTTACAGAATAATTTAGAGATGAGAAGTGTGGTAAGGCTGGTTATAGCTAACTGGTTTATAGCTGAACTCTGTTGTGGGGGGAAGAAAGAGATCTGGACCTGGACATGGGTAACTGAAGTAGCAAGTTGTGGAGAGATGTATTTAAAAAAAAAAAA
>JAGPOW010000261.1:116684442-116731855 GCA_030014935.1 Caiman crocodilus | reverse complement strand
AAAAAAAAAAAAGTAGATGAAACTAGGTTTCTCTTACTTATAAGACACCACCTTAATAAAAATGGTACATTTTTGGTCCTGGGACTAGTTGGGAAGTACCACATTTTTGTTTCAGGAAGAAAATTTTCCAAGTATACAGCTCTTTTTTTTTTTTTTTTTTTTTTTAAAGATGTGATTTAATTGGTTAGAAAAGTTGTATGCTTTGTACAGGTGGCTCCCTACCAAAAGTAGGACTCTTCCAGTAGTATGTTTCCTGTTTTCAAAATAGAATGAGGTGAATCCAGATACATAAGGATATAAATGAGACAGATTCTGAGTCTAGTTTAAATGCTTACACAGGGAAGATCTGACATTTAAGAACAGCAGTGAATCAAACTGCTAAACATTGTATGCATTTTCATCTTATATTTGGAGAATGGCTCACATATGGAAAATATGGACATCTTGGTTTGCTTGATTCTTTACTCTTCTGAATAGACTTCTGTTTTTGAAAGTTTTTTTTTTCCTATTGGTTAGTATGCAGCAGGGTTGGAATAAACCTTTTTGTTAAAAGATATTGTTAATTATTTCTAAGAACCTTTAAAGACATCGCAATCATTTTAATTATTAGGGATTTTTTTAACTTAATCCATCAAAAGGGTGTGTTTGTTCTTTAAACAGAATTTAGTACTCCTTAATAAATCACATATATATTCTGAAAATAGGTGAAGTTCTCTCTGTTTTAGTATTATACATATTTCTCCCCTTCCTCCTCCTTACAAATACACACTCACAGCATAAGGAATGCTGAGAAAAGCTCTTCATAGAATACATTCAACTGAGCACATCAAATTCATCATGTCTTTGAGGCCTCCATCCTAGCATTTCAATGGAGATGTAGCAATCCTGAGCCTGTATTCAGTGAAACTGAGAAACTGTGTGAATTCTCTTGCTTCAGAGAATGGATCAAAGGAAGAAGCTCAACCAACCCTCAGGCCTGGCAGCAATGTAATCCGCTGCTGGGCACAGAGAGAGTTTCCCTGTAGTGTGGCAGAAGGAAGGCCATTGATAAAGCTCTTATTCCTGCACTGGGAAAACCAGTTTGTTTTTTTTTTAATGGCTCCTGTTAGCAGAGCTGTTGTGGCCAGCAAGAACTGAAACAGTCTCGTGAACGTTAGCTGTGGTAACTTGGCTCTCTGAGCACAGAGGAAGCATATTTGGTGAGAGACTTTATGGGCTCGTCTCACTTAAGGTGAAAAGCATATTTGGAAAAAGTTTACTTTAGCATTTAAAACTTAGTAGTTAAAACAGTGGTTCCTCTGGATTAGTCACATGTTGAATGCATCCTTAGTCTTGCCTGCTTCAGTGAACATTTTAAATCACATTGGCTAATATGTTTAGAAATGTACCTTCTATCCTAGGCTACACATTGGCATTGACTGTGTGAACAAGGCAAGGTAGGTAGGAGTTGTCACAAGGACTGCAAGTACTGAGAGGTCAAGTGGAGGCTCAGGACCACCACAGGTTACCTCAACAGAATACACTTTACACATTGGGCTCTATTTGTCCTAAAAATTGTTCCCACTGACACCAGAGAAGGATTGGTCTTAGTGATCTCTTTGAGAGGGATAGCAGATAGAGGAAAGAATTTCCTTCAAAGGGGATGTGTTGATATAGGTAGTTGTGATTGTGGGGAAATAAACCATGTAAAATATTAGAAAGCTTTCCTTTAATTAGTGTGTTTTTTTTCATTTTAGAAAAGCAAGGGTAAGGACTCTGCTAAAAAGAACTGAAAGGACTTTCGCACCAACTTTTGTTGCTACAGGGTGGGGAGCAGGATATTAGAGTTTTATGGATAAGGGTGGGAAAGCAGAAATTCTTGAATTAGACCTTGTCTCTCCTGGAGGATTGCCCTGGTCCACCCACCAGGATAGCCACACCACTGCAAACCACTGGTCTCTACCTTGTCTTCTATTTTGCACAGATGTGCATCATCCTTCCTGAAACCAAAAGCAGCTTGAACAGCATAAGGCCCCTGGCAGAAGTTGCACTTAAAATGCAATTAATGTGTTAATCATGTCTTAAATAGTAACCTGGCTGCATTTCAGGAAATTTATGGTGCCATAAAAAGGGAATCCCATAAAAAGGGAAATATTTTTGTGGATTGTTTCCATTGTGCTTTAAATTGAACCTGTGGCAGGATTAAGATCGCCCTGGGATCTCCATCTGGCCCCAGTGTGGTTTCCAGAGCCAGATGACAACCATCTGATCACTAGCCAGCTCCAGGGTCATCACTGGAGCCATTTGGAGCCCTGGTACAGTCCCAATCCAGCTGATGGTCAGGTGGTCATCAGTTGATTCTGGGGACCATACCAAGCCCTGTTGTGCTCATGGAGGCAGCTGACAGGTGATCATCAGGTACCCAGCTCTCAACTTGAAGGTTCAGGGGGAGCGCAGAATCATGGTCTGCACTGGTAAGTAGGGCACAATTGGGGTTTGATCCCCATTTTCCCCAAATTGTGCATTTGCCATGAATGTGTTGCATGGCAGGAGAGAGAATTGTTGGGATCCAGGATCAGATTCCATTGCAACTTTAAATGGCCATCTGTCAGTGGCTTAAGCTGTGGCTTCCTTATCTATACTTGAGATTTACTCAGCGGCAGCTGATTTTTATTTCAGAGCATGTGTTTCTTGTAGCATAGACCATACCATTTCTTGCACACACATATATAATACAAGTAGTATATGGCCTTGCCACTGGTTGAATAAGAGCCCTTTCCCCAGTTGGAAGCTTATGCAGAGGCATATACGTTAATAGGCTAAACTTTGACAGTAATAAAAAAAAAAAAAGCCAAGCATTTAAATTTGTCACTTGGTAGAAAACATATCCCTGCAAACAGATCCTATCCCACAAGACGGAAAGGAAGTTGTTGGGTTTTGTTTCTAATGCCAAAAACCAGGACAGGTAACACTGCCCAGCCACTCCCAGCCTTTTAGCCCTCATGCAGGAGGCTGTAATTTACAGGGTGGGCCTTGAGGCTTTCCAGTATTGTCAAAAGACCAGCTTTAAATCATAGGGTTCCTCCTTCAAAGTGAAAGAAAAAGCTACACTGCATGTCTCCTGATAGCTGCTTTTTTATGCAAAGCTCAGAGCTGGGAGCACCTCATTGTTTACCTACAGCAGAATAAACAATACTTAATCCATTGACTGTGTGAGAGGGGGCTCCCTTTTAGGAGAGTGTCTTTTGATTATGTAAAATCTTAAATTGTGTATCTTTGTCTGCTAATTATGGTAAGAACTACTCAGCTCTGGGGGCAATAATAGAAACCTTTGTTATGCTAACAATTGGCTGAGGTACTGTATCTCTTTCATGGAATTAACCCCTCTGGTTAGGCTTTCATCCCACTGAAGCCACACCCTCATTAGCAACATTAGCTAGATAGAGCAAGGTTGTCTGGCTGATGTCTCCCAGTGGCCATTATCAGTGGGAAGTGGCACAACAGTGCTCTTTTTATCCTCTTTCTTCCCGGCCTTCCCTCCTGCCCCCTCACTTGGATTATTTAAGGACTCACTTGGATTATTTAAGGACAACAGCCACTTCCCTGCAGCCTGGGCCAACAGCAGGGCTCCATCTATTTTGGTGAGCCTGTATCAAAGTGCTGATATAATTAGCAGAGCTGAGAAATGCTGCTCAGCCAACTGGGAAGATGAGAAACCTCTCACAGTGGGTTCCTTCTCTGCAAACTTCAGTGCTGCCTCGTCAAACATGGGAATGCCTGGAAATGTCACCTGATAGAAGACTTGCAACTGCATCAGCAGCACCAGGGATCTAGACATAAGGATTTCCTGTAGAGAAACCTCAAGAAGCAGTGTGTGAGGTTTCTCTTCTTTCCCTTGGCAAGTACAATGGAACAGGCTTACTGTAAAATGCCTGGCTTTTTAAAACTATGTATACCATAAAACCCCTCGCCAGGTTTTACTGTAACCAAAGCATATCCTTCATACTTTTTACCCCTATAGCTGCCATCCTTTACCAACAGTTTAAGGAGTTCATAATTTTTATCCCTCCCAACTTTAGGAGGACATTTTTTTTCTTGTCCAATTTTATTTGGATAATGGAGATGTGGGAGAAACTAAATAATCTTGCAGTCCGGCACTGACTAGCTATTGAGAGTATTCTAGACACTTTTTAAATAGATTATTTTTAATTTTTTTACAGCTAGCAACATATGACCAACTAATAAACCTTCAAATGTTTGCCTTTTACTGAATGCTGGGTCTTTCTGTCATGTTAAACTAATTTGGCTATGCAAAAGACATTTCTTTTGCTCATTCACAGTGTGTTTAATTACACAGGTACAACATTTTTTTTTTTTTTATAGAACCCAAGAACCTGAAAACATAACCCACAGAAATCTGATTATGTTGTGCTTGACTCTTACACAAGTCATTGGTAGGACTGGGCATTTTAGATCTACCCTAAGGAAATCCATCAATGACCTAGGAAAGAAATGGTAGTAAGAGGAGGCTTTTTTACCATACCCTGCAGTTCCTTGTCTTTCTGGCCTTATGACTCAACTTCTAGTGCATTTCTGATTCCATACACATGTGTATGTATACTCACGCACTCACTTTTAAATAAAAGTTACAAACTATATAATTTACTTATAATTCAACCTGACCTCAGCAAATATTTTACAAGAACAATAGGACAATTCTGTGACCCCTTAACAAATTTTAAGCAACTTTGCTTGAGAGACAAACAGGGTTTGTTTTGGGGGAGGAGGGCTATTATTTTTATTTTTATTTTCTAAACTTTTCAGAAACAGCCTGACCATTTTTGCTGAAACTTTCCACAAACAAAATCACTTTAAGGCAGGCACCTGTCGTGGAAAAATTTACACAAATGGTCAGAGTTTGGTAAAGTCAATAAATAATTGAAAATTATCTCTTAAAATTAAAAGTGCAAGGCATTGCATCCCTGACTGTAAGTGGTGCTGCCAGCTCTTGAGTTTTCCAGAAAACTGATTGTGAAATTTTGTACCTTCACTCACTCCCTCATGTGAAGTTTCTTGCATAAAATGTGGTGTGGTGTGGCATCACAAAAGAGGATGCGATCGATTCCTGTGCCCCGGAGATGGGTTCCTGGACTTAAGGATTTTTTTGGGTAGGTTTGTCAGCATGATGTGACAACACTGACATCCTGCGTTTGCAAATCAGATCAGGTTGATTAACCAAGTTTGCAGCAAGGTCCTAAGTAGGGAGAGGTAGTTAGCCCTGTTATTCTGAAGTCAGGCAGTAGGCTGGGCAGGGTGACACCTTGAAAACTAACTGGTTCAGAGAAGCATAATCTTTTGTAGGTGATAGCCTACTTCCCCAGATATCCAACATCATGAAAACTGCTAATCCCAAGCCTGTCACATGCTAGGATTTACACTGCTGGGAGACAAGTATAAAGAATTCCAGCACAGATGCACCCATTGACTCCTTAACCTGCATACTGCATGCAAAAACCCAGTAGCTTCACCTTTTTAATTAGTCATTGTTTTAAATTGCATTAGTGAGGATAGTTTACCTAGATGAGTAATTGCTGTGAGACAGGGTGGGGCTAAATGGCTTTGAGCCAGAGGGGTCAGTTGCATGACATTGTCAATTCAATTTGCTTGCATCCTGTACGAGGAGCTACTTGCTTGCATTGCTTAAACAATGTCTTGCTGCTAGAAACGAGGAACCACACTGATCCTGGTTACACCTTTTTAAAACCAGAGTAGCTACAGTGAGCTGAATGGAGTCACCCCGTGTATCTGGTTCCATATAGGTTTAGGTGCTGGAACAAAACAACAAACTGTGGCTGAAAGTAATTCAGTGGTTTCAAGGAAAAAAAAATACATGCAAGCCAAGCTGAAGAATGTATTGTATCTGTTCACTGACCAAGTTAAATAGAGAAGTAGAGCTAGTGGTATGTGGTTTATTAGCATATCTATTTTACATAGGATGCAGTGCACTCTAGTGTTTTTTATTTAACAGAGAGAGAAAAATCCACAAAATCGAGCAAGGCCAGACCTGGAAACTGTGGTCACTTCAGGAAGTGCATTGTGATATGAGAGTGGGAATCCAAAGCTGCTGGATAGGCTATCAGATGGTGAGTGGATGCAGAGAGGACATCCCTCGAGTGAAGCTGTGTAGGATGTCACATGGTGTTGAATATCCAGCTTTGTTACGAGAATAGAAACAGGGTGGTGTGCTGAGTGCACTGTAGGCAAGCGTGTCAGGCAGGAGGCAGAGGCATTTGTACTGGTATGGCTGGTCATTAACATCCTTGCCCATCCTGATTCCCAATTCTGAGTGTGGTTTAGTGTAGACAAGGACAAGCTACTCCTATTGTTACTTCATCTCTCTTTCATCTGTCCTTTGGCCCCTGCTATCATTAACAGGTTGTTAAAGCATAGCCCAAGGGTGAACAAAATGGCAGATCTGACCACCAGCCGGATTCCATTTCCCAGCAGTCCTTGCCTGCATGGCTGGGTCCAGTTTCCATGGAAACCCCAGCCGCAGTTGCATTGTGACAGCAAGGCTGGGGTTGCCATGGAGACCGGCCCCAGTTGCACTGGCAGGGTGCAGGGGAGGCAGGGGGCTGCTTTGGAGCTGCTGGGATCTTGAACTGGGGGCAGCTTGGTCAGGGCCAGGCCAGAGCCACGGTCTGCAGCCTGCATGCTGCAGGCAGTAGATTGTGGCTCTGCCCTGGCTCAGGATTATGGTATCACCGCTTCAAGGCGTCAGGGCAGAGTTGTGATCCACTGCCTGCGCGCCTCTGCCTGGAGCGTGCAAGCTGCAGATCGTGGCTCTGCCCTGGCCCAACCAAGCTGCTCCCACTGCAGGATCCCAGTGACTCCAGAGCAGCCCCATGCCCTGCCAACATGTCTGGGGCTGGTGTCTATGGTAACCTCAGCCTTTTGCTGTCACAGTGCAGCTGCAGCTGGGATCTCCATGGAAACTGGCCCAAGCCATGTGGGCAGGGGGTCCTGGGAAATGGAGTTCATTACCAGCTGAATTTGGCCCCTGGGCCAGACTTTGCCTGCCCTGGCATAGACCATAGCTCTTAGAGACAGGTTTTCCATCTGAGAACCTGTAGTAGATGAGTTTTCCTAACTTCTTCCCAAGCTTTTCAAATTGTAGCTTTTTGCTTTCTCTATCTGAACAAAAAATGTGAGGGCTGCATGGTCAGAGGAAGGTGTGAAAGGTGAGTTGGCACATGTGGACAGACACCTGGCTTTCCTCTGTGAGTCATGCAGGTAGGGACTTTGGTGGCTGCAAAGTGCAGCACCAATCACATTTTTTTCCAAGTGCACACTACTGTTCTTTAAATACTTGAATAAATTGTCCAGCAACTGTTTTCACACTTGTCAGTTTTAATTTAAGGCCTCAGAATTAAAAATTTAAGTTATGAGAATGCATGCTACATTTTTGTTGTAAAAATAACTAGGGGTCATTTTCTGTCTTTCCTTATTTGTGCCAAGTAAGACCTTTATTCGGTAAGTAATTTTGTTGAAATCAGCTGGGCTGTTTACAGAGTAAGGTGCAACTCGGAGGGCTTGAAACTTGGCCTGATTGTTAAAGAAATCAGTCATTGCTTATGTACAGAATTTATTAAGTCGCTGCCAAATTTTCGAAGGCTTTTTTTTAAAGGGTGGGGAAGAGAAGCCAGGACCTCACAGGCTAAAATGCGATTTTTATCTAGTAACAGTCAGCTTCACCTGAGTTGCTTTGAATATGGGAATCACGAGACAGCGAGGCTGAAACTAACTCTGCAGCATACCAGCAAGTTCTAAAGCATGACATCGCCCTGGTTTATATCAGGGCCGTGCTGGCTTCTACACGTTGGTCCAGACAAGAAAAGTAACATGCAGCCTTTGGAATGCACATAGCATTGTGCCCTTGCTAAGCATCTTCCTATAAATAGAAAGCCTGATGAAGTGGTACCAGCCTTCCCTACACCCAAAGGTGGCTTTGAAGTGGGGAGGGGGTGACAGTGAGAAGGAGGAAGGGAACAAGGAAAAGAGTAAAAATAAAACAAAAGCAGGCCATCAGGGATAAGAGAAAATTTTAAAAAGTCCCCACCTTTTGCTGACTAATTAGAGCAGCACTCATTGAAGCTTTGCTCTGTTGTTGGAAACCCACTGTGCTATAAAATGGAAATCTCTTTGGCCTTATGGCTGGCACAGGTTTTGCAAAGTGTTTTTGTCCTAAGAGAACCTGCTGAGTTTGAGTTGGGGAGGAGGAGGAGGAGAGTAATGAGAGGGGTAAAGGGAAAGAGAAAAGGCCGTGTATGAGACGTGCTCCGGTGCAGCTGAGTGGATTCTCTGAAGTCTTTGAGAGACAGCCGTAGTAGTACACAGAGCTGCCACCAGTCCATCACTCTCCACCACCAACTGGAAGAGATTAGTGCAGCTGTTTGATGTCACTTCTTAGGGCCCTGGGTGTGGAGACATGGGAGGGTTTTGCTCAGAAAGGAGATGACTGTTTACAACTGGGTGGGGCTAGAATATACCCTATAAACAACAATTCAGTCTTCTGCCTCTCCTTCCCTGGGAGAAGAGGGTGAGAGAGAAATTTAAAAGGGGGATAATGAAATTCTCTCAAGGAGGCATAAGCTTCATAAAAAGTTTGCTTATCTATAAAGCAAAAAAAAAAAAGTTTTAAAAAAGGCTGTTTAAAGAGAGGGGAACAATTAACAACCTTCTCCACAGTTAAAAACATATCAGAGATGGGATTGGAATTTTCCTACTGTCATATAATACATGACATAGATGTGCTACCGTGGTACAAAATAAGGCCGTTTAAGCCCTGTTTTGTATTTATCTGTGTTCGGGTTTTGCATAGACATCTTAGCAGGTCAGGTTCTCCACCTGCCTTCATTTTATACTGGTATAAAGTTAACACAAAATGCTGCCAGATCAGCATGTTAATGTCTTACACTCATTGTAAAGGTTTAAATGACTATGCAAGGCACAAGGCAATTTAGACTGAAGCCGATTACAAAATAATCACAGATATTACCTGCACGTATTCTTTTTTTCTGATTTAGTTACTTGCCTGTAATTAAAGAAAAGTATTCAGGTTTCTTTTTTGCAATCACAATGGAAAACTACAACAAATGCGAGTTAAATTCTAAAACAATCCCAGCCTTCATTTGATATGGGTGAAAATCCATCTTGCAAGTACAATGTCTTTATCTCCTTCAGGTGTTCAGTTCTCGTCTTTAAGTAGCATGCTAAAATTCGTCTGCTTCCATCTCTGTTTTATGTAATCATCCCATCCTTATTTGAGTTGGCAGGCTGCATGGGTATACTTGTTAGATTGTAAGGATTTTTTGTTTAGTATTATTCATTGTGAGCAAAGTATTACCATATGTTTCAAATGCTACTTTTGACATATAAGACTTTTCCTATTGAAGTAGTAATTTTTAAAAAGCCAGTAAGTACAGCTAAAGATTGATAAGTACTTCCATGCTATTTTCCGTGCGTCTTAAAAATGTGGATTCTTGGTAGAAATATTGTACTTTGTGGCCATGTCTACACCACCAGCAGTTGTTCCTGTGCAATAATTTAGTACTCGCATAACCAAGAACTAAGTGACTGCGCATTAACCAGTGTTACTACGCGGTAGTGTCCCTGCATGTTTTTTTTTTCTGATGCTATTGCACAATAGCAATGAGCTACTGTGCAGTAGCTCATCACTACTGTACTGCACAGTAGGACTACATCACAATTAATTGCCCCTCCAATGCTACTGCACAGTAGGAATGAGCATTTAAATTGCATTTAAAGAGGAGAGATCATGCTGGGAAGAAAGAAAGGAGAGATGCAGTTAGTTGTGTTAGTCCGAAGTCAAGTAAAGGGCAGGGTAGATTTGCACCTTAAAGACTAAGGTAGATACTTGTATCTAGCCCAAACTTTCCTGAGCCCAGGCTCACTGCGTCTGATAAAATGAGCCTCAGCTCTCAAAAACATATGCTGTATATACACCCACTTTTGTCAGCCGGGAAAGAAAGAATCAGTAGAACAGGCTTGTTAAAGACTTTAAAAAAAAAAAAAAGGGTTCTCTGTGGTATATTGCTGAGCATGACAACTTATTTTAAAAGGAAATAATATGAGAATGTACCAGTATAACATGTTATTTCTCTTAGCAGTTGCATTTCAAAGCAATACCTGTGCAGTTTTCCTCTAGGTTTGGCATGTGTTCGTACAGCTGCGATGCTAATTGTTTTCAAAACTCAATTAATGTTTTGTAGGTAGAGTTCAGACTCCTTGGCACTTATTGGAAAAAAACCCTGTCACATAGTGTAAGGTAAAATGGCCCGGTATTTAAACAGTTTGAATCTGTAATCAAAATGGACAAACCAAAGTGCGGTTTGCAAATCCTGAGATTCTAAGAGCCTGCAGCTCTATCTGCATCCCTCAGCATCAGGAGTGGATTTACAATGACCTCCATTGTCCTTGGAGAGCAGTTTAGAAACAAGGTGCCAAAAAAGTTAGCTGTGAGGCCTTAGGAGTGGCCTGTTGGAGTTAAGTGTCTCTGGCTGATAGACCTGTTCCAACTGTTTCTGGGTGATTAGCATTTCATGCTGGTTTTATTTCAGCTTTCCAAGTTGAAGCCATGTTAACAGGTGTTTGGGGCTGAGGCAGGTTTTTTTTTTTTTTCACTGCACAGAGTAACTCTAAATTGCAAGAGCCTTTCTTCTCTGACTTCGTGCCTGAACCTGTCTCTGAGATGGAACAGTCTGAACTTGAAGACAATCTGTTTGCGTCTGAGGGAGGAGGGCAGGACAGACCTTTGTCCCAACCATATTGACTGTCTCACACAGCCCTGTAAGCTCTAATCCTCCTTTAAGATGCTCAGTCAAGCCACTCAGAGTTGATGCATCCTCTGCCCCAGCACTGCTAGATACTTCGATCAGAATTGTTTTTCTTTTTTTCAGCTTTTTGATCAGAACAAAAATCAGCAGACGTTTTACCTTTTCTTTTTTTTCCATGACTCTCCCCTGTAAGAAAAACTATGAGAGAAATTAAGGTAAAAGAGAAAGTGTAGGTATATTATTCCCTCTACATCAGTTTTCAAAACCTTGTTTTCTTGGGGAAAAAACTTAGCATCTTTCAGTTTGGTCTGGTCCAGACCAAGACTCAGTGGGCAAATCACCGAAATGCAGATACCAGACACATGAGAGGTAGCTACTCAAAGGTAAAGACTTGAGTACCAGTGCTGACCAGAGCTCTAAGAACAAAAAAGGACAACTTAAAATCAATCTGCTGTTTTAACAGCAAGTGCCATAAATAATACAAGGGTGGGCATAAGTTCAGGTTTGGTGCCCTTCATTAGGTGTCAGTGTGAATTGTCTCCTGGCATTGTCTGTCGGATTTGAGGCTTCCACCCTGCACTGATTCTTTGTTAAGTGCTGGACTGTTGTTCCACCAACTGGGCTGTCCTTCATATGACAGGCTCGATCAAGGTCTAATCTTTTGATTCCTGTTTGTTTTGGCTGTGGAGGCGGCTATTACAAAATGTATGGCACCATTTAAAATAGTAGGAGATAACTCTGTGCCTCGGTCTGTTTCCTGTTCCTCAGGAAAATGGGATGTTAAGGCTGAAACCTCAGGCAGAGCATTGTGGAGTTGAGCGCATGATAGCTGCCATGGTTTTTTGTTTTTTTGGGGTTTTTTGCAGGCACGGCTCTTATCTATCTGCATTTAATTCATCCCATTGTCAAACCTGCTTTCTGTTCTAGTGCATCTTAAATGTAAGTGCATGTGAGGCAAATACCAACCATTCTGTGACTGGGGGCCCCTTAAACCTACTGCAATAGAAATAATAATAAATGATAACATAAGGTAGACTTCCTGATAATAGTATGAGATAACCTGATTAATCTCAAAATGCTTTTATTGTTTTGCAAGCTATGGAGCCCTGCATATGATACTGAAGAGTTTATTACCAAGGAAAATCATTAGTAACCCCAGTTGCTTTCAGATTTGACAGAATGTGTGTGGGTGCATCTACACATGCAGTTAGTTCAAAGCAATAAATTGTGGAGCAGTAGTAACCTACTCATGTGCGCAGTGTTTACATGTGCACCCAGGACAGCAGGAATTTGAGCAGAGGCAGAGCAGTTTACACCAGGGCCAGGGGCACAGCAAGTCAGCCCTGGGCAGTGGTGTTGGGCAGCAGAGAAGCTGGCTGGGGCACAAGGGTGCTGAAAGTGAGGAGCCTTGTGGCTAGGCAGCAGGCAAGAGTGTGGCCCTCTGTCAGCTGGGGTGACTGGGTGCAGCTTTTGTCTGCAGTCCACATCTACATGTGTGTTTAATCACAGTTTATTACCCCACTAAGACAGTAATGTCCCTGACCAGTGCTATCTTATGGCAGCGTTAATTAGTCTACTGTGGCCTCATACTGTCACACATGTAGACACTGAGGCTTTATTCCACAGCTGATTAATCTACTCTTTAGTTAAGCACACATGTAGAAGTGGCCTGTATGTTGTTTAAATTGCCCATGGGTTCCTCTGGTATTTTTAACCCTTTTATGCTCTACTTCCTACCTGTTTTCATTAACTTCTGTGTGTGTTAAGGACAACTTTTTAAATCACTGAACAGCAGGTATTGTAGAACAAGTTAAGGCAGCTGCAGATTTTTATAGTAAAACAATTCAAACATACTGGAATTTCTAGACCATGACCAGACATCATTGTCATATTAAATGGAGCCCATCAAGTAAACAATTGCTTTTTAAATTAGTATGATTCTATATTTAATTGAATGCAGACAGTATGCTGGCAATGATTAAACAGGTAAGATGTAAGTGAATTGACAGCAGAAATAAAACAGATTAAAACTGAAGAGCATAATATTCAGTCCAAGCCTTCTGCATGGAATGATAACAAAGGCAGTGTTATATATACTTCACACTTGTTTCTTTCAGCACTTAGTGAATATGATTTAGGTTACTCTTTGGGCAACTTGATAATCTCGCCATTTTCAGAGTAGAATAAAAAAAAACAAAAACAAAGAATTCCCTGATCATTTTATATAGAGTTGCAAAGAACAGCAGTGTCAGTTAGTTATGGGTAAGGTAAGGAGGGCTGGTTCAGGATTTTGTCAGTTCTTTCCAGTTGCAGGATGTTTTTTGACACTGAGTTCTGCTGCCTTCAGTAACTTTGTCACAAGCTTGGGGTGAGATCTGGGGAGCAGAGGAGTTAAATTAGTTGGGGTGGTATAAGAGTGGTGTAGCTGTGATGGTCCAGAAATTATTCAAGAGGCAAGTAGTTCGTGGGGTGATATCTTTTACTGGGCCAGCTGTGAAGTAGAGTTAGGCTTTCTGAGGAAGAAGGTTTTGCATTCGAAAGCAGCTCTGCTGCACAGTTGGTCCAGTAAAAGAAATCCTTGCCTCTTGAGATTAGTTTTGAATTTATTCTATTGCATTATAATGGGATTGAATTTGTAGCACTGCTAATAAAAAATAAGTGAGTTGTCTACAGAGCAAATGAATTATATGTGGTCTGTTTGTTGAAAATTCTTACTCAAGAAATCTTGCTATGGAAGGAATTCAAGAAACAGGGTTAAATGCACTTTTGCAAATAATAAATTCCACTGGTAAAGTTTAAAGTACTCTTCAGTGGCATTTGCTTCTGTGAAACTGGTGTCCTAATTCAAAGTTGATGGCATAGCTGCAGGGTATCTTTGATAAAAGTAATATGCCTTCTAATTGAAAGGTCTGTATTTGAATTTACTATGGATGACTTGCTTAGTAGTTATTTAGTGGTTGAAATTTGAACTCTTCCTTCATGGCGCTGTTTACACTTACTTTTGGCATGTTGGCTAAATTCTGCTTTGTAATGTTCCTATTTAGCAAGCTAACTTCTTATTTAGCTGCCTTTAGACTATCTTGCATACTGTGGAGCGTTTTAAACCTAAGTTAGTTTTATGCAAGCAAAGCAATCACTTCAAGGCTAGATGAAACACAATTTGGAAAGATCTTAAAGAAAAACAAGAAATTATTGCCGGGGTGAGGGCACCAAAAAGGGCTCGCTCACAGGTCTTTGAAATATATTTAATGTGAAAGGTCTGTGTATGTGACAGACGGATAGATAGGCAGTAGATGGACTTGCCATACTTAATTTGTTTCATGTGCCTTTTCCCCAAAGTAATATTTTCTACTTTTTAAAGAACCTTTTTAAAATCAGCTATTCACTAATATCAGAATTTCCTTACAAACTCCTATGAAAACCTGTGAGAATTAGATGAGGTATAAGTACTTGCGTCATTCATATACTGCTATTTGAGTAAAACACATTGAGGCAGGGGTTTTCAACCTTTTTTGAGGAGCGTATCCCTTTTGGGTACACTTCTGGCAGAGTGGGTGGGGGGCGTGTTGCAGTGGCTGGATGTGGACCAGTGGAAGGGTGGGGTGGGAGCCACTGGACGCAGTGGGAGGGGCTTGCATGTGATGGCACAGGGTGGTGGATGGCAACGGCTGTGTGCAAGCTAACCCTAACCCCTCCCTCCCCCATCTCCAGCCAGCACCTACGCGGCCTGCAGAGGGGAGCTGCTGCCCTTCCCCATCCCCTGCCCTGCTCCTGGGAGGCGGTGGCATGGGGTGGTGGGCGGCAACACTCCATCCCTGCCTGCCCGCACATACCCCCTAGCCCCTATCCAAGTATTCCTCTACATTGAGGAATAATTAAAGAATATTAATATATGATGGCTAGTGCTTGCTAATTTAGTTGTTCTAACTTCTGATCTCTTTCCTTGCTATGCTGATTTTTTTTTTTTTTTTAGTGTTTACACTACAGAATTTAACTGTTAACTATGCAAGGTAAAACTATCAAAATGTATTGTGCGAGACAACAGGGAGAGCCTCAGTGTGCTGTGGTCTCAAACTCTTGGCAACCATTTCATTGTCTGTTTGTACGTGCTGTTCAGTGCACAGAAGGTAGGGGGTAGAGTTCTACCTTATAAACTACCTAAATTCAGTTTACATGCATTCTTTGAGCTTCAGGTGAACTTGCTAGCTAGAAACTGGTAGAAAGGGATCATATTTGTTCCTCTGAGCGTTTTGTTTGTCACAGCTTTGTTTGCCTTTTACAGGTTGTTGTCATCACAGGGGGAAAAAATACCAAATCCAGTGTGAAGATGTGTTAATTCTCCTTCCCTTACAACTTCTTCTTTCTTTCCAGGTGTGACATTTGTTGCATTACCTTTCGTACTCATCGGGGTTTGCTGCGTCATAATGCAGTTATTCACAAGCAGCTTCCGAGAGATCTATCTGGAAAGCCTTTTATTCAGAACAATCCTTCAATTCCAGCAGGCTTCCATGACTTGGGATTCACAGACTTCTCCTGTAGGAAATTCCCCCGCATTTCTCAGGTATTCTGCATCCTCAGTCACTGAAATCACTGCCCTGTATATCTCTTGAATTAACTGAAAGACTTGCATGAGGTTATGCGGAGACTAGTATAGAGGTTTTTTATTTATTTGATTTGATTTGATTTTTATGGAAAGCTATAGGAATACATTTACCCTGTTTTAGTTCTAACATCTGCCCGTCTTTAAAGACTGTTAAATATCAAACAACATCCTGGAGGTTGCTATTTCAGACATTTTTTTTATATCTTTTTAAAGGAAAACTACGTCGGTTGTTAAAGGCTAATCCCAACATTTCCTCATTTCTACCCTTGCCCACACCTAAACATAGTTTTGTTCTACATATAAAATACGTATAGGGGACACAGGGTAGAGACAGAGTGCAGTAGTATAATAGAGGAAGTGCCTGGGGCAGCAGACCTGGATGCTGCCTTGCGGGGGAGGCAGGGGATGCATAACAGAAGTGGTTGCTCCAGAACTGGCTGATTTGGACTGCCAGAATTGGTACAGCAGATGCTGACATTGTTTTGGGCATCATGCAGCTTCCTCAGGTATGAAGGTGCTCTGTTGTTTGCCTGATGTATGCAGTGAAATGAGTTTGCTCAGCCTTTTTTATATATCAGGTACATGCTGGTGTGGTAGGGTTTTTATTAGCAGAGTTTGAGAAATTCACATTTCTGTGCAAATGGCACCTTCTTAGCTAAGGTGAGTTTCTCCATAAATTTTTTGTGCCTATAATATTTTGTCCACTAGCTGATATTCTTGTGCATTCTGCATCGGGAACCATGTTGATATACCTTGATTTATTTAAAACCAAAAAAAAAAGAAAAAAACACATTGTTACTGAACATCTAAAGGGACATGGTTCATAGGGAAAGGACCATTAAAACTTGAAATTTGCCATACTTTTTGAAAAGGCTCTGGAATAAAAATACCTATGTTGATAAGGGTGCTGACCAAAGCTCAGTACTTCAGCACCATCAAAGTGCTGTGAATGTCTTGCTTAGAATCTCTCCTTCCTAGTTGCATTAAGGTAATTCAGTTTCTGCCAGGTTGCAAGATATAAGATCTAAGACCTAAAACCTGCCACTGGTACAGGACTGTTCATTGCAATTTATAGATTAGTGTAGTTAGATGGGGAAGTTCTACAAGAAAATGAGAAATATTTTTCTGAAGATTATTATTTTTAAATTGAGGACAACTGTATAAAGTTACCTAGGAATTTGAAAATTTGAATAAACCCTGGAAAAGATGAATTAGTAGGCAGGTAACAATCCTTGGTTCATAATAATGCAATTTATTGCATAGCTGTTTTCAATATATATGAGGATAGCTGTTTTATACATCTACATGAGATTTTATATTTATGCAGCAGACATAAAAAACACAGCCTGAAAGTTCTGCAAGGATTCTGCATAGGTTTTACCTCCCTTTTAGTTGAGAGAGGTGAATTTAGGGGTATACATGCACTTTATGTATAAACCCCCCCCCTTTTTTAGTCCTCTCTTTTATCTGATTCTTGAACCCTGGAGTGTACTAGAGTAAGCAAAATGTAGAAAATGTTAATATAGTGATAGCTATCGGTCTAAATGAATATGATTACCAGTGCTCTGCTTATGTATGTAATGGCTTGTTTAAAACATTGGTGCACAAATTTTGCAGAACATGTCATCCTGGCTGCCTTATTAGTCTTTGAGCTCTTGTACTTTCTGGGCGCATCTACATGTGCACTTATGGGGCATGGATAGACTGCAGAGCTTATTGCTCCTGGATGCGCTGTTTGAACATGCACCTGGGAGCAATTAATTCTGGAACAATAAGCTCTGCAGTTTATTTATGCACAGCAAGTGGAGCCTGGGTGGAGCAGCCCCAGCTGGCAGGGGGCCCTGGGGGTCAGCCTGCCAGCCTGGGGCTACTCCCCCTAGCTGAATGTGCTGCAGAGGGGCTGGCTGGGGAATGAAGGCACTCCAGTGTAGGGCTAGCTGGTAGGTAGCCCCTGTACTGAAGCACCCTTGTGCCCCATCCAGCCCCTCCAGCATCTGAACTTGTGCTGTTGCAATTTTTCACTCCACAGCAAAGTAGTACTTGTATTTAGAAGTACTGTCCTGCTGCAGAGTAAATTAGTTTACTCCATCCTAGTAGGTCTGTACATGTAGATGCTGAGACATTTACTGTGCAGCTGATTAGTCAATTGAGCACTAAATGTCTTGTGTAGGTGTGCCCTCAGTGAACATATATTCAAATACATCTTTGTAAGTTTTCTTTTGAGACGTTTTAAGGGAAAAAAATTACCTAGCCTTAACTCTCTCGTCTATTTCTAACACTGTTCCTCGTCCTTCTGGTTGTCAAGCAAATGAATTGTACAATTCTGAAGGATTATTTGTTTTTGTAAATTATTTATGCAAAGGGATTTAAAAAAAAAAGAAGCTAAGACTTGATTGAGGCAGAATGTTCAATGACTAGGTCAGTCATGTTTCTTGTGTGATTGTCTTGTAGGTCTGGTGTGAAACGAATCTGCGAAGATGCATCAGTGAATTTCATCGATATATTTGTGAAACTTGTAACAAGGCATTCCCCATGCTCCCAGCACTCAAGCTGCACAAAGAAACCCACACAGCAGATCAGGGAAAAGAAAATCACAAGCCAGAGTTGATGACCCCAGCTAGTGAGAACCCAGACCAGAAAGTCTTCATGGAATCCTTGGGCCTACAGTACACCAAAGACATCAAGCCTGACAAGCAGGAGGAAGATATGCAAGATGAGGTCCAAGAAATGCGGCTCAGAACACTGAAGAGTAACCTACCTCAGGACCCTGGCAGCACAGGTCTGCTCAGCATGTCTCCTTTGGAAACCGCTTCCAAGGGAAGTTCGTTTTCAGTCCTTCCACCTACAAAAGAGAACATGAAGCTCCTGTCTCTGCAGCCTTTCCAGAAGGGCTTTATCATTCAGCCTGACAGCAGTATTGTGGTAAAACCCATTTCTAACGAATCTGCTATTGAACTGGCTGATATTCAGCAGATTTTGAAGATGGCTTCTTCAGCTCCTCCTCAGATAAGTCTTCCGCCACTGTCTAAGGCACCGTCTGCCCCTGGGCAGTCTATTTTCAAGCATATGCCGCCACTGAAGCCAAAGCCCTTGGTAACTCCGCGAACAGTTGTTGCAACCTCTACACCTCCTCCACTGATCAGCGCACAGCAAGCCTCGCCAGGGTGCATCAGTCCAAGCCTTCCCCCACCACCTCTGAGGCTGATCAAAAACTCTGTGGAGTCTGCTTCCAACTTTCACCTGACACAATCTAAATTGGGAACCAAATCTATTTCTTCTCAGTTGCTCCTCCAGTCCAAGGCAGAGTCTTTAAGTCAACACGAGCTGAAAACACAGCTGGAACAAGACAGTATCATAGAAGCCCTTTTGCCTTTGAACATGGATGCCAAGATCAAGCAAGAGGTAACTGAAGGGGACCTCAAGGCCACCATTGCAGGGGCAGCAAACAAGAAGGCACCAACAATGAGGAAAGTCTTGTATCCGTGCCGCTTCTGTGACCAGGTGTTTGCCTTCTCAGGGGTGCTGAGGGCTCATATTCGGTCTCACTTGGGCATCTCCCCTTACCAGTGCAACATCTGTGATTACATTGCTGCTGATAAGGCAGCGCTGATTCGGCACCTGCGGACGCATAGTGGGGAGAGACCTTACATCTGTAAGATTTGTCACTACCCCTTCACAGTGAAAGCCAATTGTGAGAGGCACCTGCGCAAGAAGCACCTCAAGGTGACCAGGAAGGACATAGAAAAGAATATTGAGTATGTCACCAGCAATGCGGCAGAGATGGTGGATGCGTTTTGTTCTCCGGACACTGTGTGCAAATTCTGTGGTGAGGACCTGAAGCACTATCGTGCTCTCCGCATCCACATGAGAACTCACAGTGGCTGCCAGAAGAAGAAGCCATTTGAGTGCAAGGAGTGTGGCACAGCCTTCTCCGCCAAGCGAAACTGCATCCACCACATCCTCAAGCAACACTTGCACGTGCAAGAGAAGGAGATTGAGAACTACATCCTGGCTGTCGACTACAGCCCTCAGGAGAACCAGGCAGACCCTCCTTTACTGGAGGATAGCACTTACCTGGACTGCAAACCTATCACACCATTCCTGGAACCACAAAATGGCTTTTTGCTGGGAGCCCCATCACACGTTCCAGTCAAACTTGAGCCTGCAAGTACCTTCCCAATGGATTTTGATGAGCCCCTAGACTTTTCACAGAAGAACAAAAACTTGAGTGCAGTGCAGGTGAAGCAGGAGAACTTGTTTGGCACCTCCCCTTTATCTCTCTATGATTGTTCCATGGAGCCCATAGACTTGTCAATTCCCAAAGCCGTAAAGAAAGATAAAGATGATGTCCCCAGTGAAGCCAAGAAACAAGAGCAGGCTTCTTTTGGGAACAGCGACACACCCTATAACTGTCAGCAGTGCCCTCCGGCTGTCAGTGCCAACGGGAACGTAGAGAACAGAGCGCTCAAACATTCCCAGCCACTGAAGGGTCCATTGCATTTGACTGTCCCAATCATTTCCCCAGCTCTTCTCGGCAACTCTGCCTTGCTGCGACCCTTGAGGCCTAAGCCGCCACCTCTTTTGCCAAAGCCTCCTGCAACTAAAGAGTTGCCGCCACTGGCTTCCATTGCACAGATCATTTCTTCTGTGTCTTCTGCTCCTGCTTTGCTGAAAACGGAGGTTACAGACACCAGTCCCAAAGCAGCAAGCAGCTCTACTGGGTCTGATAAATCAGGGAACTCCAAACCAAAAGTGACCATGATGACGGGCATCCAGAAAGACTCCAGCATTCCTAGTGACCTTACGCAGAAAGCGTATGATCCAAATAGTCTAGAGAAGCCTGAAAGTGCTGATGCTGGCTTGGCTAAAAAAAGGGGTAGGAAGAAAGGAACAAAAAACAAGCCTAAAGTGAGTGGTGCTGTGGACTTAGAGTCAAGTGGGGAGTTTGCTAGCATAGAGAAGATGCTGGCTACCACAGACACTAATAAATTTAGCCCATTTCTGCAGTCCACGGATGATTTCAAAGAAGTTGACAGAAATGGAACAAGTGAAGATGAGAAGGAAATGGCGGAGGAGAAACTGCTGAGAGGAAAAAGGAATGCTTATATGAATTGCCTGCAAAAGATCATCTGTCCTCATTGTCCCCAGGTTTTTCCATGGGCAAGTTCCCTGCAACGACACATGCTCACTCACACAGGTAAGAGTGTCTTGTGTTCCTACAGTTATATTGCAGTCACTGAGTACATTCATTTGCCATGTTACTTGGAAAAGAAAGGGTATCTTCCTTTTCTCCTCCATCTCTAAATTTTGAATAGCTTTGATGTGTTGTGAATTCCCAGTGGTCAGCATTATTTCGTGTCCAGAAAACACCATAGTGTGCTAGTTTCATTAATATTGCAACTGCCTTAATTCTCCACGCTTTTATCTTGTAAGACAAATTTTGCTGTACAACACGCTTGGCCTCCAGTTTTCAATTATTCTGAAGTTGTTCTGAAGATGAACATACGTACTAAATCACTTAAATTCTTGCATGACTTGTTTGGCTGCCTTTCTTCAGTGGCAGCCTGCTTCAGCAAGGATGCTTAAAATGGAGAGCAAATAAATGTAAAACTGTAGCAGAACAGGGTCGTAAAATACCAGGCTGGATCAATGAAATGGTCACACACAGTGCTCAGGGCCTGATGTTTCAGAGGAAGGCCCAAGAAACACTATAATGATCAACTGTATAATAGCCTGCCTTAGGGGAGGTTTCGTCTTAATCCCAGCCTCTCAGAAACTGGCTTTTGCCCTGAAGCATGAGGGTTTTCTTGGGACTTTTAAAATATTTTGTTGCGGTGTAACAACTTTAACATTTAACTGTTACGAATGAAGAGCATTTTGAGGAGACAGTATGATTTTTCAAATAGAACAGTAGGAAATAGTTTTACATTCCATTTTCAGGTAAAATTGCAGTAAAATAATTAATAGAAAATAGTCATTGGTAATACCAATTAGTAATTGGTAAATAATACTTAATCCAGTTTAAAAAGCTAAATGAAATTTCAGTCAAGGACATTTAGTTTTTCTCTTACTTTCTCTTAAAGAGGAGAAATAACAGTTTTTAAGTTCTTGGCATTTGCCTCTCAATTCCTGGGATCAAAAACAGTAAGAATGCGGGGCACTGATTGGTATTGCTGCAGCTAGTGGAAATGCTGTGTGTATTAACAAGACACAGTAGATTCATAAAGAAGGTAGGTCAGTTAGCCTCAACTTTTGGAAAGGTGCCAGTTTTTTAGGCACTAAAATCACTGAACCTAATGAAGAGAAAGCAACAAAGTAGAAGTTTGCTAAGAGGTTTAAAGAGAATCTGACCCATGGAGTAATTCTGGTTACTGTCCACTTTTGAGTGATATGAGCTCATAATTTGCAGAATATCTGTGCAGTAGCAAGGCTATTGTTTTTTGCCTGGCATAAAGCAGATTGTTTCATCTGGCTAAGCACACAGCTAGCTTTTAGTGATTTTCTGAGGTAACTGTTAGTTTAATTCCATTATCTTCTAAATCTGCACCCTGTGAAGAAGGAATGGTATGCTTAGTGAAGAGGAAGTATCTTGTGTGAGAAGGAAAACACCGTATGTTTGGGCTTTGCCTCCATTAGGGACCTGCTTCTAGCTGTCAATAACCAGCCACGAGGACAGCTGTCTGCGATAAAACTCTGCATAGACCAGGGGAAACAACAGTAACTGAGATGAGGAAAGGCTCCATCAGTTCAAACAGCTGCTTGGGTCATCTGTCCTCTATGGTTGCAAGGATGTAGCCGGGTTGGTTGCTGATGACTGATAACCTCCCAGCAGAGCTTTTGCAGGGCTGTCACTTGGCTCATGGCATTACTCTAATTGTGCATGACTTTCAGCAATCAATTTGGATTCAGCCTAGCACAGGCCAGCTTCATCTACACTAAGGTTTTTGTAATGGTAAGCTGTGATGCCGATAGAGTTGTACAGAGGCATGGTGCTGCTCATCCTGGTGTAATGCCTGCACACTGTATCTAAATGAAGGGCTGGCCCTGGTACAAAGACTTCGGTGTATCTGCATGGGGGCTGCATGAGGGAGGGGGCTTAAAACCCCAGCTAGACAAGATTTCTCAGGCTGGAGAGTTGAGGTCTTAAGGTAAATGCAGTGCTGGTCAGAAAGGCAGAACTGCAGAAATAAGCTTAAAGTGCTCAAAAGTTGTGGGGAGCTGTATGTGAGAAGTACCAAAGGGAGGAATGCTGCAGAGGAAGTACAATAGTACAGTAATCTGTGCAATCCAGAGGTTGGTTTTTTTTGATGGAGTTGCATATGATTAAGTAGAGTATGAGGAAGGAGCATTTCCTCAGGCACTGTGCCTGTTGCATTCTTTTCCCCCTGGGGCCTTTTGCAGCTCCCAGCTCCTTGCTTTGCTGGATAACTCTGTTTAAATGTTTAAAAAAAATCAGGGAAGAACAGCAGTTCTGTTTAGCATTCTTGTAATGAAAACTGGGAATATATATTTTTTTATTCACCTTGATACCCAGTCCCTGCTTGGAATCACTTGAGTGTTTTATGTTGGAAGGGTTGCGGGGAGTTTCCTTTGTGTTATCGTTTTAAGACCCACCTACCAGCCCCAGTCCTGGCTCGCTTTCACCGCTCACTGCATCTGCTTTGTACCATCCTCCTAAATTTCAGTGCTTCTGGCATGACCAGATTAAACCATAATGCTGGTTGTAAATTATACCAGTTTTACTGTAGATTACACTGTACAAATATAACTGGTTTATCTGTTTGCTTCTACAAAGGTGTAAGTGGAGCTCAACTGCTGTAACTTTAACCTGATTTCATTTAGGTGTAGCTCCTCCTATACCAGTATAAGACTGGACAGATGAAACGGTCGCATCAGTTCAGCTGAGTAACACATCTTCCTGCTGTTTAAACCCTGAAACTCTTTGCTGGAAAACAAGTAGTATGGGTCCTTTTAATAGGAGGAGTGGTAAATGATCTCTTCCCATTTATTATTTATGTGTTGTTGTTTTTTTCCCCAGGCTCATATATAAAGTGTTTGCATTATCAAGAAAGCTTAACAAAGGAGTGTTCTCAGGAGAAAAAGGCCCATCATTTTAAGCATTAAATCGGGATGTGAAGATTAACACAAAGCTACTGGCTTTGAATGGATGCAATTTAAAAAAATTATCTCTCATGTTAAAATTGTTAGTACTGGGGGAAATTAATGCATGCAGGGTCACTTTACAATGAATTCCACCCCCCCATTTTTTCCTCATACTTAAAATAATAATAATAATGATAATAATAAACAGCTTATGCTTCTCTTCCCTTCCTATTCCTTTTCCATACCCTAGGAGCTCTGTGCCAGTGCTCTCCATTGCCACCCCTTCCTCCCCCCATTCTGTTCCTCATCCATCATCCTCTTCTCCCCTATGTGTGCCAAGGTACCTTTCTCCCCTGCCACAATCTACAAGTCCCTCTTCATGTAGTTAGCAACTGTACTCACTTGCTACTATCTGTATGTCCTCAAATTTACAAATCTCTCTAATCCCATCTGTACTTTACTCCAGAAGGATTCATCCTGAGACAGGATCACTGTTGTATTCTTTTATGGTCACTGCTCCACAGCTTGCAATGAACTGGCTACATGCTTCACTGACAGTGCGCAGAAGCTGTATGTGTATATTGTACTGCTATATGAGAGCACACCTGAGGCCTTGTTCTCTCTCACTCTTCTTTAGGTCTTTTTATTCTGATTTTAATTCATGGGATTTGCTCTACTAGTCTTCTGCCCTCACTCTTCTTTTTCTGCTCTCATCCTTTCTGTTTTTTTCTCCTTCTTATTTCCCCTCTGTGTTTCAGTAACCAAGAAAATGTGTCTTAATGATGATAATTAATTTTCCTTTTTTCCCTTGCATTTGTAGTACAATAGATTTAAAAGAAATATAGTCAGCCCACCTTGACCTTAGAGGCTAAAGCAGACTATTTGATATACACTTTAAATCAGTAGTATGCTCACAGAGAACCACTAAAAAGGTCTTCAAAAGGACACTGCCTGGTCAAGTGTAGCCCAAAACTTATGTTCTGTGAAAGCTCTGCTTTAACAGAACCATTTTTTTTAAAACCAATAAGCAAAACATTGATGTCAAAACTTTGTAAACAATAAATGCCAATATGATTTTGACAAGAAAATGACTAGAAATATAATATGTGACCAACATAAAAAAGCAAAAAGTAATGATTTTAAAAACTCTTTGCTTTACTAATTAAGTTGAAGAAAAATTGCTTTTAATTGATTCTCTCACTTTAAGCATACATTTGTCATAGGAATTACGTTTTTCTCCTATGGCATCAGTAAAGAAAACATTCTGTAAATCTTCAAATACCACAAACTGATTCAGATGTAAAAAAAAAAAAAAAAAAAAGTTAAAAAAAATAGTTTCATAGTTTGTAGAGTCGGAAGGGATCTTGACAGATCATCATGTCTGACCCCCTGCCATGGCAGGAAAAAGTACTGGGGTCAAACGACCCCAGCAAGGTGTTCATCTAACTTCCTCTTAAAGACCCCCAGAGTATGAGCCAGTACCATTTCACTTGGAAGTTGGTTCCAGGTCCTAGCCGCCCTGACTGTGAAGTAGCGCCTCCTGATGTCTAGTCTGAATCTACCCTCTGCCAGCTTGTGACCTGTTATTTCTAGTCACTCCTGGTAGTGCTCGGGGGAACAGGGACTCCTCCAATGCCTGCTGGTCTCCCCTGACTAGTTTGTAAATGGTCACTAGATCCTCCCCTTAGCCTTCTCTTGTGGAAGCTGAACAGGTTCAGGTCCCTCAGCCTCTCCTCGTAGGGCCTGCCGTGCTGACCCCTGATCATGTGAGTGGCTCTCCTCTGGACCCTCTCAATGTTGTCCACATCCCTCCTGAAGTGCAGCACCCAGAACTGGACACAGTACTCCAACTGCAGCCTGACTAGTGCTGCAGAGAGGGGGAGGATCACCTCCTTGGACCTGCTTGAGATGCACTTGTGGATGTATGACAAGGTGTGGTTGACCTTCCTGACTACATTGCCACACTGTTGGCCCGTGTTCAGATCGGCATCAATAATGACTCCAAGATCCTTTTCTGCCTCTGCACTGATGAGAAGGGAGTTCCCCAGCCTGTAGGTCTGCTGCTGGTTCTTCTTCCCTGGGTGTAGCACCTTGTCAACCTGTCAGTGTTGAAACCCATCCTGTTCTTAGCTGCTGACCCCTGTAACCTGTCTAAATCCAATTGCAGCCTATTCTTCCCTTCTAGCATGCCCACTTCTTAGAGTCATCAGCAAATTTGAGTGGGGTGCTTTTTACTCCCTCATCCAAGTTTCTGATGAAGATGTTGAACAGTGCGGGTCTGAGGACCAAGCCCTGAGGAACCCCACTGCCCACATCCCTCCATTGAAAATGACCCGTCCACCACCACTCTCTGGGTGTGGCCCTCCAGCCAGTTAGTGACCCATTTGACTATGTAGGTGTCGATGCCACAGTTCCCTAGTTTTTTAATGAGAATGGGGTGAGAGACGGTGTCGAAGGCCTTCCTGAAGTCAAAGAAGACTACATCCACTGCTACCCCTGCGTGTAAGGATTTTGTGACCTGGTCATAGGAGGCCACCAGGTTGGTCTGACAGGACCTGCCTCTGATGAACCCATGTTGATTGCCCCTGAGCATAATTTCCCCTGCTGGACCCTTGTGGACATGCACCAGGATAATTCTCTCAAAAAGCTTCCCCAGGATCGAGGTAAGACTAACTGGCCTATAGTTTCCTAGGTACTCCTTCCTCCCTATTTTGAAAATGGGAACCACACTGGGCCTTTTCCAGTTCTCTGGCACCACACCAGAGCACCATGAGTGCTCATAAAGCCGGGCCAGGGGTCCCGCAATGACCTCTGCTGATTTCCTCAGCACTCTGGGGTGGAGATCATCAGGACCTGCTGATTTAAATACGTCCAGTCCCTCCAGAAGTTCTCTGACTTAAGAAAGATTTATGCATAACATGTGCCAATTATATAGTTGCATAGATTAAATAGACTTGCGTCAAGGGTGGCTTACCTAAAAGCAGTAAAACCTTTGACGTTAGTTTTTTTACATCACTTAGTGAATATTATCATCAGTTCTGCATTGTTGAATGAATTTTAGTCTGAGTAATGATGGTCTTTGTGGAAAAAAACTAAGTTAAACCACGTTAATAGTGAGTTAATTAAGTATATTTTATGCCTGTTTATATGAAGCAGCCTCTCACAAGAAAAAATAACGGTTAGGTCTAAGAAAGGGTCTCTGAGCCAAAAAACAGTTTCTTTATGTGACCTACTATGTAACAGAATAAAAATGTGGGACTTTGGACAAACCTGAGCAGTGTACATATGCTCAGTTAGCTTTTTAAATGAATACAGTAGAGAAAATACTCTACTTCATATGGAAACAAATATTACTGTTAACATGTTTACATAGTACATGCTGTATTTTTTGTATTCATTTTTTTTTAGAGCTACAGGGAGAGATTAGGGTCCTTAAAGCTTCAAAATATGGCCATTCTTAAGCTAAACAGGGCACAGCTACAAGAGATGTTTACTGCGGAGTTGACTAATTAGCTCCATAGTAAACATCTGTCTACATTTGCAGCCCTTTTAGAGTGCAGGAAATGAAAAAACTCCACAGCAGGATAGTACTTGTAAATACTGCTGCAGTGTTTTTTATTTCGCAGCAACGCATGTGTAGATGCCAGCCTAGCTGGCAGGGGCTTGAGGATACGTCAGTGCAAGTGCTGCCTGCTGGCTAGCCACACACTGGAGCATCCTCCTGCCACAGCCAGGCCCTCTGCAGCACACTGAGCTGGGTCAGAGCAGCCCCGAGCTAGCAGGCTGACCCCCCAGATCCCTTGCCAGCCAGGGCTGCTCTGACTTGGTTCAGTGTGCGGTGGACCTGGGCACACGTTCAGACAGTGTGCCTGGGAATAATAAACTCTAGTGTGATATGCACTGGAGTTTATTGCTTCATATTAATGACAGGTGTAGACACAGCCATGTCTGCCCACCATGTCCTTCACTCTTGAGGATTAATTTGGTGCTGACAAAAAATGGAGTAAGTGACAAAAAAATCTAGGGCTTGAGATGTCAGTCTAGTGTGTGTGCATTAGGATTAGAAGAATGCTTTCAGTTACAAGCGTTGCATATGGATTGGTCTGCATTGTACACAAGTGGTTTTCTGAAAACTTTCCAAGGTAGAAACAGTCAAGAGTCTGACCTGAGACATTGGTGATAAGTTACCAATTGTGAAAGCTAGCCCTTTTGCTGCATGTATACAAAAAACTTAGCAAAGAGTTGGTCTAATGGGAGGAGGCCTTTGCTCATCTTTGGCTTCTTGGTTTTTCTCTTTCATGAACAATGAATATCAACCAGAATTGGAGAATAGGATGGTATTTGAAGTGTCAAAGGTAGTAGCTGGCTTGCTATGGAAGTCAGCTGTAAGATAGCTGCTCAGCAGCCTGCAGAAAACGATACCAAGCAACACAGCACTCCTATTTAAGAAAGGGGAAAAGGAGGATCCAGGAAACTACAAGACCAGGCAGCCTCACCTCAGTCCCTGGAAAAATCATGGAGCAGATGCTCAAGGAATCCATTTCTAAGCACTTGGAGAAGAAGGTTGTGGATGCAGGGAGACTGGTGGATGTGGCATACCTTGATTTTAGCAAGCCTTTTGATGCAGTCTCCCATAACATTCTCACAGGCAAGCTAAGGAAATGTGGGCTGGATGAATGGACTGTAAGATGGATAGAAAACTGGCTGGAGCATCAGGCTCACAGGGTCACAATGTCTAGTTGACAGCTGGTCTCAAGTGGAGTACCCCAGGGGTCAGTTCTGGGGCCGGTTTTGTTCAGTGTCTTCATCAACAACGTGGAAGATGAGATGGAGTGCACCCTCAGCAAGTTTGCAGATGACACCAAGCTAGGAGGAGTAGTAGATATGCTAGAGGGTAGGGCTAGATTTCAGAGTGACTTAGACAAATGAGAATATTGGGCCAAAAGAAATCTCATGATGTTCAACAAGGACAAGTGCAAAGTCCTGCACTTGGGACAGAACAATCCCATACACCAGTACAGGCTGGGGGCTGACTGGCTGGGCAGCAGCTCTGCAGAAAAGGACCTGGGGGTTACAGTGGACAGTAAGCTGATTATGAGCCAGCAGTGTGCCCTTGTTGCCAAGAAAGCTAACAGCATACTGGGCTGCATTGGTATGCGTGTTGCCAGCAGTTCAAGGGAAATAACTCTTCCCCTCTATTCAACACTTATGAGGCCACATCTGGAGTACTGTGTTCAGTTTTGGGCCCCCCCACTATAGAAAGGATATGGACAAATTAGAGAGTCCAGCAGAGGGCAGTAAAAACAGTGAGGGGGCTGGGGAACATGACTTTTGGAGAAGAGGCTGAAGGAGCTAGGCTTATTTAGTCTAGAGAAGAAGAGACTGAGAAGGGATTTAATAGCAGCCTTCAACTGCCTGAAGGAGGTTTGAAAGAAGATGAAGCTAGAGTGCTAGACTGCTCTCAGTGGTGACATTTGACAGAACAAGGAGCAAAAGTTTCGAGTTGCAGCAAGGGAAGTTTAGGTTAGCTATTAGGAAGAATTTTCTCGCTAGGAGAGTCGTAAAACACTGGAACAGGTTACTCAGGTGGTGGACTCTCCATCCTTGGAGGTTTTTAAGACCCAGATAGACATCCTTGGCTGGGATGATCTAGTTGAGGATGGCCCTGCTTGAGCAGGGGGTTGGACTAGATGACCTCCTGAGGTCCCTTCCAATCCTAATTTTCTATGATTCAAAATTGCTGAATTTGAACTGAACAAGACTGAAAAATGGAAAGAAGTGCAGGTCATAAGAGAGCCATAGGACTGCCACTCTAGGGAGGCTTGGGGTTGCGTAAAGCACACATGACTCCTGGATTCAGTTTCTGATGTTAATTAACATAAAGTTCCAGCTTGTGTAAAATGAAATGAGGGAGGTACCAGTAGCATCCTGTCAAGGAGAGGTTGGTTGCTTTTTGCTTTTTTGCACCTGTGTCCCTTCTTCACCACTTTCTTGATCATAGAAGTACCTGCCACACTCATTTTTCCTATTCCATTGCCTGGCATTTGCTTTCATTTCAACTATTTATACTTTCTGTACTTGTTTTTTTGTGAAAAGATTGTATCCAAAGAGTTTATGAATGATGAATGTTGCATCAGTTGTACATGTATAGGGACAGATACACAAGAAAAGATCCTTCCACTGAAGTTTAGAACTGGGATGTTGTAATAGTTTTTTCTTTGATATTAGGGAGGTGAGAGAGAATATTTTCCATTCAGGCAAGGTAGGATGGAGTTCTAAATGCAACAATTAATTTTCCCCTACATTAATGACAATGTTTTGAAAAAGAAGAAAAGAAGTCTTTTACTGCAAATTAGGAAGACATATAAATATATATTTATTTTTCTTGCTTTAGGCCAGAAACACTTCCCCTGTCAAAAATGTGATGTCTTCTTTTCTACCAAATAGAACTGTGAATGCCACCAGTTGCGCAAACGTGGAGTTGCCAACTGCTGTCTGAGAAGAAACAGGCTTATTTCCCGGCCTAAAGAAAGGGCTGGTGGATCTCATGATAGCACAGGTAGTTCTTTTTCAGGTTGTTCAGAAAACTAAGGCGACTTCCATTAATTTGATTAGAGACTGCAGAGAAAACAAAGCTAATTCATTGCTGAATGACACAAGACACAAGTTTTTTTCCAAGAGCTGAATAGTTTAATCAGAAGAGGACAAGGTGATAGAAACAAGGATTGTTGCAGTTACTTGGTTTTTCTGCATATTCTAAATAGAATAGACAGATCTAAGAGGGAAGCCAAGCAGATGGTTGTGCGAGTCTCCTGCCTGAACACTGCTCAGTATGCTGCTGTTTGTAGTTTACATGATTGAGCCTTTGTTGTAAAGTACGTATGCACTTCAAAGAAAGACTTCTCGAATCAGGAGTGTTTTGAGTAGGTTTTCATAGAAGATTTGTTGAAGTAATTAATTTAAAAGCAGCAGAAGAGACATGGCTTTGATTATAAGAGTAATGAAAGTTACAAATCAGCCCCATTACACTGAAACCTGGTTTAACCAATGAGCACATCAGTATACCTCAGATCGTGCTCATTTTTCTGAAGTCCCCTTTACATGAGGATTTCCAGGGTCTGTGAAACCTTGGTTTGATAAAATGGGGTTGTACTGTAATGAAAGAGATCAGAATATGAATCCCTTTCTAAATGGAGGAGTACAGATCTAAGTACTAGGATGGCATGATAGGAACATGCCCCATAACGTGATTTTGATCTTGCCTGTCGTGATGGGGATAAGTTCTGTTTTATAGCCATGTTTACAGCCTTTACCTTACATGGCTGTAGCCCATCTGGGTATCTTGGGTGTAACATGACTTAATCTTGATTATACAGGCAAACCATACTTGTAACATAAAGTCTTCTTGATCTTTTTATAATGTGACGCTGATGGAATAAAACTCTGCAGAAAGGATCTGAAAGTTCAAATAGTCTTTCCTGGCAACTGAATTAAAAAAATACAACTTGAGGTTTTTACACCTGATTATAACCAGAGGTTTCTAACACAGTTTGGCTAGCCAGGGCCATGGAAACCAAAGTGTTCTAAGTGACATTCAGAAGACCATTGAGGTAGGTTAGGTCTCTGTCTAGATGACAAAGTTGTTCTTATGATGTTTGTATCAGTACATGATAGTTACTCTAAGACACGGGTGTCAAACTCACCTGGTCCTGTGAGCTGGATGAGTGTCATGGAGCAGGTCTGTGAGCCAAATCTGGCCCTTGGACCCTCTCCCGTCCCCTCCCCCAGCACTGTGCGCAGTGCTGATCCCAGGGCAGCTGGAACTGGTGTTGCGTGGACCCCAGTTTGGCCAGAGCAGCAGCCATGCTATTGTGGTGATTGTCCTAGCTGCACTGCGCCATATTAAGTGCCTGCCCAGCAGCTTCAGGATTACACTGCACGTAGCGTCTGCTCCTGTGAGTCCAGGATGCATGCTGCATATGGTGCCTGTGAGCACTGTGTGCAATGCAGGTCCCACACCAACAGATCCCAGGAACTGTGTGGCACATGTCCCAAAGTAGATGCTGCCTGTGGCACAGGCCAGTTGCTGTGGCCATTGCATGTAGCACAGCTTGCAGTCAGGTCTGACTGCCAGGTAACCAGTTCTGGCTACTCCAGGGTCTGTATCAGACCAACTGGAGCAGCTGCCAGATTGGGTCTCCTTCCACTGTCCAAGAGAAACAAACAGCATCAAATGATGGAAGTAAATACAATTTT
This sequence comes from Caiman crocodilus, assembly GCA_030014935.1. Classification (NCBI taxonomy): domain Eukaryota; kingdom Metazoa; phylum Chordata; order Crocodylia; family Alligatoridae; genus Caiman; species Caiman crocodilus. The sequence goes on along the minus strand of JAGPOW010000261.1, from coordinate 116,700,058 downwards.
AAATAGATTGCCAGTTTGCACTTAAGCTAGCTGTGACACTGGGATTTTTTTTTTATGTTTGTTATAAAAGGAGCATGAATAGCCTAGTGTGGTTAACAGAGGATCTAGAAAGACTATGCAATTGTCATAAATTATGGTTTTTAGAAAGGTGGCTCTCATTAGCCAGTGACTGCTAGCACAAGTTTCATCATACAGTGAAAAGAAAGGGAAGAGAAGGAGATGTTTGGGATGTGGCTTAGCTGCAGTTATGATCTAAGGCAGGGGTGGGCAAAATGTGGCCCATAGGATGGATGCAGCCCACCAGGACATTCTATCTGGCCTGTGGGGCCCCTGAAAGATTTAGAAAATTTATATTTATCTGCCCTTGGCTGTCTGTCATGCAGCCTTCAATGTCTTGCCAAAACTCAGTAAGCAGCCCTCCTCCCAAAATGATTGCCTGCCCCTGATCTAAGTTAAAGAGGTATGGTTTAAGGTGAGATCCAAAGTGAGGAAATGGCGTTTGACAAGCTGTGCCTTGTGGAGCAATTCAGTAGGGAGATTTTAAAGACTAGGGTGGCTACTTTTATAGCAGATATGGATGGAGAGGGAGTCTGTGAAAGTCACAGGGCACGTGTATATTTCTACTTCATGAACTAAGAGAAAGTGGCCTGTCCACAGCATTTAGAAATAAAGAATAAATGTACCATATAGATGAAGAAAACCACAACAGTGTAGGTGAGAAGTGGCAAAGTCAAACTTAGGCATAGTGCACTAAAAATGAAGCCCAGTACCCAGAGAAAGGAAATACACAGAGGTAAAATGTGGAAGAGTACAGTGAAATACCTGGATCCATTGTGTCAAAGCAACTTTATTTTCCTCTTCGTTTTTTCCCAATGCTACTTTTTTCTTGCAGTCTCCCAGTTGATGCAGGGGAGGTGTGGACCTGGGGCTGAGAGGTCCCTCTTGTGAGGAAGTTAGGAATTACTACCATGAGTAGGTAGGCAAATATTTATAAAGCAACTATTTAAAAACAAATCTTGCCAAACAGTGTTTTGCAAAATTCATCAGTGCTTAGACATCTCCACCTCTGTGATCAGTCCTGACATTACTCAGGCCTTGACTAGACAAGATAATTTTAGTGATGCAACAATGGTAGCAGCCCTCCCTTCCTTCCCCCCCATACAGATGCTGAGTTCCGTTTTTAAGTGTACTCTGTGGCCTCCATCTGAATGCCTTTACTCAAGTTGGTTAATAGGATTTCTCATGGGAATAATGGCTGTTCATGTGACCAGAGACCAAGCAAGAGCAGAATTTGTGTCAAAGGAGGAGCAAGATGGTAGCTTTTAGTTTTCATTGTGTTTGGTTTTCTTACCAGTTGTATAGCATAGCATAGTATAATATATTTTTTTAGAATTAGGCATTTGCTGTTTGCCTTCTAAATGGATGATTTAGTTTTATTTGAATTAATTTTCCTTTTCCTTTTTATACTTTTTAAATTTTGTGATCGTTGGAGGGGTTTTAAGATTCTAATGGAACCCCTCGAATGTGAGCTCTCTCTTTCTAACATTCATGAATCCTATTAAAAGCAGCTGGGCGTAATAGGGAGATTAGCAGTATACTTTCAGAAAATAAGGGAAGAATCGCTTCAAAGCTTTTATTAAATTAACTTTGTTTGCTGCAACATGGAACTAGAAACTATGCTTTGTGTGTCCAATTAAAAAAGAAAACACAAAATGTACTAGAACAATGCCATCTAGTGGATGCTGTTTACACCATAAAAAAAAAGTTGTTGTCTTGCGTATGGTATTAGTTGAGTACCATAGAAGTTAATCAGTGGTGGTTGTTACTGTAGCTGGAATATTAGAACATCTAGTTTTTACTGCTGGTAGCATTGCATATTGTTCCTTTGGTGTTAATTTTACTCTTCTGTCCACTCCAGTTTTGAGAAGTTTTTGTGATGGGGTTTTTATTTCTTTAGGGACTATACAAGAATTTTCTGGTATCAACCACTAACTTTATATCTTCTTGTGTTTTGTACAACAGTGATTCCTCTTTTCATTTGTTAATATGCACAACCCTCTTTTTTTCATATTCATCACCTAAAAAAGTCCTCATTTTTGCTGAAACTTTCCATTTTCAAATGCTGTCAGAAGATTATGGTTATAATAATGACAAAAACCCAGATTACACCACCTTTTTTAGTTGAGAGTGAAAACATATTGTAACATAACATAAAACGTTTAAGTAATATGTCTCAATTGGGCAAAAACATCTGAACTCTAGAACATGGTATGCAAATAGACCTCAAGAAAAGAAAATTTTCTTTCTAAAGTTTTAAACAAAGGGGTTTGGTTTTAAATGTTACAGATGTGTAGCAATTTCCTTTATGCAAGAGAGAGTAGTCCTTAAATTGCAAGATTCACAGTCCTTGAGATGTATTACTTTGGGTGGTATCTCCTGGGAAGTGCATATTTTTGGAGATAGCAATTAAGAGGCAGTAAATAGGTTTGTTCACTTGCTGCATATTCACGATCTTCCTCTTCCTTTGTTCAGCTTTCCAAACTTGTATTCTCCCTTGGGGTTGTCTGAAGGTACCATCGTTGGTTTACATGTTGCACAGAACCAGCATTAGGATTGGTATCGTGGTTAAGAAGTGCATCAACTTTTTGATGCCACCTCTGAAATTGTGGAGGAATATCTGAAGTAGGACCTGCCGGCTTCATTGCTGATGGTGAAAGGGAGTTGCATTACACTAATCCTTCTTTCCACTCTAGCTGTGGCTGATTGAAATTTTCATAGTTCATAGGTGGTAGGGTTGGAAGGGACCTGAGCAGATCGTCAAGTCCGACCCCCTGCCATGGCAGGAAAAAGTACTGGGGTCAAACGACCCCAGCAAGGTGTTTGTCGACTCTCCAATTTTGATTGCGTGGTGGGTTTTCTTTTTCTTTTGGTCTGTGTTAATTGAATACCAGATCAGAAATGGTCCCTGTCCTGAAGAATTAACACAGTGATTCTCAGCCAGGGTCCCTTGATCCTTTCAGGGGTGACGCAGGGTGGGTTGCATAATGTTAGCACTGTTTGGTTTATACACATGATTTACAGGATAAACCCAGAGATTTCAAATAGAAATCCATAGTTGCAGTCTTTCTGAGTTCTTTGCAACAAAAAAAAATCTGGTCTGTTATTTTTCTCTAGTAATCAAACTAAAATAATCGAAAATGAAGAGCTAGTATTTTCCAAGGAATGACTGAAGTTTACTTGAAGGGTATCTCCAGTCAGTGTGGAGTACCTTCAGTCTAAAAATGCCTAGAACTGCTGTGCTAACATTTGTTAACATTGCATATTGAAGATAGGTCTTTGGTTGCCAAAAAACGTGTGCTTGTTCATGGGGGAAAAATGCCTTTTATCCGATTGGAAAGGGCTTTACAAACATGGGTAAATGAATGATGGAAAGAGAGAAAAAGATACAGAATCTTTGCTCTGCTTGTCACTCCTTCAAGTCTGTTGTACCAAGTGGCAATCTGAGAAACATAGTGAATTTGGGACGTTTGTCTTGGCAACTGTAATGACAGCCTTCAGGTGAATTGGATTGCTTCTTGGGTGTTTCTCATTCAGGTGCAGAACGCTTAGCCAAGACTCTCTACCAGTTCAGGCCCTGTTTATATGATACTAAACAGAATTTGTCACCAAAAGTTTGTGTGCTCTCCACACACATGCTGTAAACTAACAAAACCCAACCTTTCTGTCAGCTAAATAAAGCAATCTCTTCAAATTACACTAGCACTCAGCCCATATATATAGTGTGTGTGTCCACCAGCAAAATGTCAATGCGGGTAGACTCCAGAGAGCTACAACAATGGTACTGGTAGTGTATGGTATGTCTGGTAATCCAGCTCTTCAGTTGAGGATGCACAGCACAAGTAAAAGCAGTCAGGTGTGCCTGTGCTCAAGTGGCAGGTCGGTGTCGGCCACAAGGGTGCTAGAATTTCGGGGGCCCAACCTACTGTTGTAGACACCGAATAAATTCATTTGGAAAGGATGAAAGCACGTGTTGGAGAGGAGAAGCCTTGTGACCCCTGTGCTCTAATGAAGGAGCTTTTGTGCCAAATCTGAAATGACTGTCATGAGGGAAATGCTAGCCATGTTTCCCATAACCAGAACCCCCAGTGGAGGAAAGTCAAGGGCTGCTGTTCAAGATTGCCTACAGCTGACCAAGGTTGGAGTCTCACCTGTTTCCAGTTACTTGGGTATTGTGCAAAAAAGGTGGGGTCTCTGCCAGCTGGGAAACCAACCCCAAGGGATATAGCTAATCATTTGGGGACCCAGAAGTGCTGTCGTGCGACTTGCAGGAGCTTTCATAACGGACCAGTGAAATTGTTCCTAAAATATAGTGCTGGTCCAGCTCAGCTGTTGAAAAATGCATTGCTCCAGTCTCTCTCATATCATATTCCTAACTTTGCTTTTATGTTTAAAACTGACTGGGCTTACTTAGTCTTGGAACTGCAGATTTGCCTAGCTTGATCAGCTGCTTACTCACGCTTACAAGGTCTTCTTCCCTGTCCCTCACAACTACCTGTGCTGATAGGGTGACTCCTTCAAATATAATCTACCCACTCTTGGGATTAGTTGTCCTGTATTTAAGACCTTGATTATGGATTCATCATTCCCCCCACTCCCCTTGTCCCAGTTGCCATGGGGTGAGGAGTGGGGAGGATGAAGTGGTAAAGAAAAAACAAAACACAAATAGATCAGGGTTTGGGTGGGAAACAAACTGAAATGTGGAAAATGCATAAAAAAGAAAGCAGTGGGAAGGCAGCGCTAAAAAAGATGATGTCAAGATAAAGGAAGTAGAGCTGAGGGGAAAAAGGGGAAGAAGACCCAGTAAATTACCATGTGTCCCTTTGTTCACAAGTATAACTTACCCACCCAGCCATACTGCAGTTATTTTTTCTGACCAAAATGGAACATTTCAGGGTCCAGCCCCTCTTGGAGGCTGGTTCTGTCTGCAGTTTTATGTCCCTGATGCTCTCTTTTGTCCCTGCTGTTTCTTCAGGGAGGAGGTAGCAAATGCATAGTAATATACCTTGCCATGTTTGTTCTTTCTGCACGGGCTGTGCTGAGTTCATGAAATGCTGTTGCTGATCTGCATCTGCCTCCCAGTCTCCCCAGTGCTTCCCTTTTCCCCGCCTCCTCCCCCAAGGTATGGTGCCCTTGCACGCTCTTTGGTTCTGTGTTTGCTCATCCCCTCATTCTTTGGTTCCTTGTCCTGTTCCCTAACCCATTCCTGGGACTCGCATACCTTTCTGTTTCTTGCTGGGCCCTCGTGATGACTAACAGGGTTGCCACCTTTCCAGAGGACGGTGTGGCTTTAAGCCATTGGAGATAACAGCTGTCTTGCAGAGGGTCTGTCTGTGGCTTCCATCCCACTGTCACTATTGGGATGTGGCATAGATCTTGGGCCACTTTCTGTACTCATGCTCTTTCAAAATCATTGTATAGAAAAGCCCTCTCCCTTCTGATTTTCTTAGAGATTGTAGTAACCATAGCCTGTAGTCAAGAACCTGTTCCACTGATTCCTTACTGTTGCTACTCTCAACTGTATCTGTTATCCATTATGTGGTTCAGAGCCATAGTTGGAGCTCGTTTCCTGGAGACAGGTCCTCAGCAAAATAGGCCGTGTTATAATAAAAAAAAGATATGTCAGGATGAGTGTAGAAGGGGGTAAAACGGACATGACACGGCCCTTGCTACTGTGAAACTTGTGAGTGTAGTAATCTTTGAAGTACCATATCAAAACTAGAAGTTGTGGTTAGACTTAATTTTAGCCACATTTTCAAAATGTGTCAATTAAAAAGGATCCAGGTACCAGCACTTCTGCTGCATTATGGCTTGTGCCCTTTCTAACTCAGGTTCTACATTCTGGCGCCTCCCAATTCTAACCCTCGCTCTCATGAACAGCTGTTAGAACTGGCTGGAAAGGTTTTTTGTGCGACGTTCCTATAGCTTGAATGTGTAATTCCATGGGACACTCAAAGGCTACAGCCTTTTCCATGACTGCTGTTTCTAATATGTATCATATTTTGCAGTGTTTGTTAGAATGATTGTACTGTATCATGTCAGTCTGATTTTTACATGATGATGTCCTACTGTCTTTCATTGCGTCTTTGCCTTACGCCTAAAATGCACAATATATAATGTGCATGCCAACAGTATGCTGAAATACAGAATTTGAAGACAGCTTTATCAGGAACTTCCAGGTGAGCTTCATTTTCAGGGCTTCCCATATCCTTCACCATAATGTGCAAAAATGTTGTTCAGTCCTCTGTTTTCGTAGGCAAAGGGTTGGGGAGGATGTGAACCCTACTGAAAACTTTAAAGGCTCTTTGCATAACCCACGTTTTGCAAACCAGCTTGTTAGGATTAAAAGGTGAGCTTTCATCTTGTTAACAGATCATCCTTCTGCACCCATCCTCCAAAAAGTGACTTGAGGATAATTCTTTATGAAGTATACAGAATTATTGGAAATGCTTCCTAGCTTGGATGTTTCTTTAACTGCTGTTTATTTTCGTGAGGGAGGGGGTATTATAAAAACATGTTTCAAGCTATCAGGTGCTCAATAACTATCGTATTGTTCCCTTTGATTACTCTCTCTCCCCATGAGAGAAGCCTCATAATCTGGGTAGCCCTGAGACAAAGGTACTTGTGCTGCATGCATCAACCAGAAAAGAATCTAGACAGTCTTATCAGAGTTTCTACAGATCTATAGTTACTAAGCAGCTATTAGGCTTGCAGACAACTTAAACAGTGGGTTTAGTGTTTATGCTGCTAGTATGGGTAGAGGTCTTCTCAAAATGCTAAATGTGTGCTAAACATGAAAGGTAACACTTTGAATGAATACATATAGCTGGGGCTATATCTGTATTGCACAAAAAAAAAGGACTGAAATGAGGATGGCTGCAGATCCAGTGATGTACTTTGCCTAGCTTGAGTCCTGAAATCCTAACTAAAAAGAGGCATGATAGGTGCAGTTTCATTCCATGCATCTGTCTCCACTTTGGCATCTAAATCATCTGGTTTATTTACCATTGTGTATATATACACCATCTTTATTGGATTTAAGAAGCTGTATCTCTATATCTCTTTGTTTTCCCATAAAGAAATGGAGGCATTTATTACAAAACATCTTATAAGCAATGTCAAGAATGTGACACAAGCTGATAATGGTTCACTGTAGTTGAGCTTGACAGTTCATCCTGTCTTGTCTAGTCTTTGCAGAGGCTGAAGATCAGTAAGTGATATAGTCTGTTCCAGCATTTAGCTTTTTAACAAGTAATGCTGTAATAAACTACTTGTTCATCAAGGAGCACTTCATCCTGCACTGTCACAGACTTCAGTCATCTGTGTACATTTATATGACTGAGGCTTTTTATTTGGAATGGCTGGAATTTGGAGTGTCTTTTTGTTAGCTTGTTAATAACCTTTAACAATTAATTGCATTGTTATCATTTTTATCTCTATTTGGCAAATGGCTCTCAGTAGATGGAAACTGATTTCATAGCCTATGCCTAGAATCATATACGTAACATTTTTTCTGTTTCATATTTATGTTTGGTACTCTTGCCTTTACAAAAGTTTTGAACTTCCTCTCTCTTCTTTGGTGCCGCCTTGTAATGTGTTCTGTACTTCATGAAAGTGGTTATATTGTGATTCAGTAAAACTGAGGGCCAAGATTTAGTAGACTTCTAGGCCATGTCCAGATGAGCGTGACCATACAGTATGTGGCACTGTGGACTTGTCTGCAATGCCACACACCACACATTCAGATGTTACCTGGTTTGGGGTTTTTTTTAACCTCGGAAGGTCCCGGGGTCAAAAAAAACCCACATGCAAAACAGTTGGGCAGTGTGCATGGTGGCAGTGTACACTGCCCAAAACCAGAGCCTAGTTCACTGGAGCCACGCTCTGGCTACCAGCCAGGCCCCCAGCTGCAGGAGCACTGCCGTGGCTACAGCTTTCCCAGCCCCCAAAACCCCAGTTGAGGCTGCTGGGGCCAGCACAGTTGCTGCTGGTCCCAGCTTCCCCCATCCCACCCAGGGTAACCTGCCATGTGCCAGAGTGCGAGTGGCACAGACATTCCCTGGGGACAAGCAGCACTGGCGCAAGGTGTGGTGTTGCTACTTGTCCCCAGGGAACCAATGTCCGCACTTGTCTGGACGTGGACCTAGTAGCTATTCCACCCTGCAAAAATGTCTGAAAAACAGTTCAAATGAAATCTGGATGGGTCTTCCATTTCACTGTTGTTTTTGTTCTTCTTTTTATGGCTCAGTCTGAAAGGTAAGATGAAAGTGTGTTACAAGAATATATGCAGTGGGGATTTTCACAGACTTAAGCAGGGTGCGATAGAATTGCACTTCACCTAAGTCCGCCTAGACTCTGATATCTCCGTTCTGTCCTTTCGTCTCAAGTTACGTAATTACTGGCTTTGGCTGTAAAGAAGCAAATGCACATGTGGAAGTATTAAGAGTGATGCTGATCAATCAGTATGTAGCCTTGAGATAGTATGTGGATGGTTTTGGGTATGTGAAAGGTATCCAACTGAAAATTTCCCTCTCTCTGTTTACAGACAACCAGTTGGACCTGGAGGCTTTAGCTGCAGCAAATGAGGTGCTGGACCTGACCTCCTGTGAGCGAGATCGACCAGAGGAAGAAACAGAACTACCAGAAAATGAATGCAGTCCCAAAGAGGAGCAAAAGTCTGATTCACTCCCAGGAGAAGAGGGTGCACAGGAAAAATCAGATGAGTATGAAGAGGGGCCGGAGGAAGACTCTGTAAGTAACAGAAGCCTCGATCTCAATTTTGCCAGCAAGCTGATGGATTTTAAACTGGCAGAGAGTGACCAGAGTGCAGGCAGCAGCTCTCAGACTGAAAAGAAACATGCCTGTGATGTTTGTGGAAAATCTTTCAAGTTTGCTGGCACTCTTGGCCGGCACAAAAAGGCTCATACTCATGAGGATCGAAAAGATGAAAAGAGCAGTGAGGATGAAAGCAGAAGTGTTCAAGATGAAGCCGGAGTTCCCTCAGGACTGGACTCCACTCTTGACCAGGAAGAGCCCCCGATGGACTTAAAGGTGGTAGAATCTCCAATGGACTGTGAGGCGCCAGTAAAGGAAAATGAAGAGAGTGAAAGTGTCTCTGAGGGTGAGAGTGCAGGGAGAAAGTCCACTGAGAAGAGTGATGATGACAAAAAACCAAAGACCGATGGGGCTAAGAGTACCACAAAAGCAGACAAAAGGAAGAAAGTCTGTACTGTGTGCAACAAGCGGTTTTGGTCTTTGCAAGACTTGACACGACACATGAGGTCTCATACAGGTAAGAGGAGAACAATGAGACGGACCAGTGGAAGTTGCTACATAAAAAAAATAGGGGAAGGGGAATGGAATGGTAAACAGTCAAAATCATGCGCATCCATGGAGAACTCAACAGAATAGTGAAATACATTGTTTATTTTATAATTCTGTATATTTTTAACGAAAATTGGAAACTACTTACCTTCATTTTTATGGGTTCTTTTCAATTACATGTTGCAGAACTTGGAAGTGTGGGAAGGGCAGGGAGACTACTGAACAGGCTTTATATCCAGTTATTTCTCTTGTCTTTGTGGTTCTGCACTGTTCCCATATTTTGATGCATGCTGGAGTGCTATAACATTGTCCATGGAATGCACTGCCTCTGTGTGGGGATTGGAAAGAGGAGTCTCTGGGCAGAGCAAGTGGAGCACAATTAATACAAGTGCCCCTGTAATGATTCAGTCCAGGAGTTAGTTGTCATGGAATACATGGGGTCCTATTTATACAATTAAATATAAGGGGTGTGCAAAGTGGGGCCTGTTTGATTCTGATTTGGATTCTGCCCAAATTGGGGACAGTGATTCGATTCTTTGATTTGGATCTCTTTTTGTGGTTCTATTTGGCTGAATCCAAATCTGAAGATATGATGCTGATTTGGAGAATTGATGATTCAACCATAGACACAGCTTTAAATGTGTTTTCTACCTACCTGGAGGTACCAGGTGGGGCTTGTGAGCACTGTGATGCTGGGGTGGGTGGAGCGTCCCACAGGAGCAGGGGGTGGGGGGGGCCTCCACATGCTTAGCGGCAAACTCAGAAGTGGACTGGAAGTACTCCCTTGCCTGCATGCACGCGACCGCCGCCGCCCCCCGCCCCCCCCCGGCATGGTGATTGGCTGCAGCGGGACCCTGGGTACCCCACCAGACCCAGGAAGCATGAGCTGCTAAGCCAGAGGGGTGGGGGCAGTGCACACTCCGGCAGACCTTGGCAGCAGATCCGGGTCTGCTGCTGAGTGTGCTGGGGAGCCCCCCGCACTCCTGTGGGACTCTCCATCTGGCCTAGCATCACAATATTCACAAGCCCCTGCTACGTAGAGATATGTAGAAAAAACGTTTAAAGCTGCGTATATCCAAATTGCTGTGTCTTTCCAAATCTCTCTTAATCAATTTGGAGGGTTCCGATTCGATTTGGATAGATTAAAGGGTTCTTGGATTCAATTTGGATTCGGATATTTAGCCACCAACTCAGGCCAGATCTCCACCAAATTGAATCAGGGATCAAAGCTTTGCATAGCCCTATTAAATATTATTCAACTTTGCCTTAGAAGGGGTTATTAAATGACACTTTTATTTGGATGAAGACAAGCTCACAGATGTATTGCTTATTTGTTTTCTTCAAAACCACTGAATCCAAAGGTGCTGTATTTATTAGTGACCTGAAGAGACATCAGGGAGAGGGATACTTCCCCTATGCTTGTTTTGGGATTGCTTTTCTTTAAGTTACATATTTTGTGATTTAAGCTTGGATATTTATGTTAAGACGAAGTTTCACTGAAGTATCCATGTTAAGACGCTTTTAAAAGTGTATGGGTCTAATTAGTGGCCTCCCTGAAAGAATAAAGGCCATATTAGCCTCTAGAACCACTAAACAAATTTCTGATTGAAAGCTTTAAGATAGCAGCAAATTTCCAATAGCTTGATTTTTTTTATTTTTCCGCAAAATGCTGAGGGAGCCATAAATCTGCCTGAAGTCAATCTGAATGCAGCACCTTTGAAATCTAGGCTACTTCCTGTAGCATACATATGGGAGTAAACTTAGTTTTCTATTCTGAAAATATTTAACTGCTAGTAAACGCAAATTTGATTTCTTTCTTGTCCCTATTTTTTGTACATCACAAAGTCAACACAAAATATGACATGACTATAGTCAGGAAAGGATTTGGGGGGCTTCTGAAATCTAAAATAACAAACTCTGAGCCAAATGAGAGACCCCGTTGTGCCCTTGGGGGATGAGCTCTTTCACAGATCTTGTGCCAGATGGTTTTAATATTGTCATTGTTCCTTGAGTTTTGCCAGTCTTGTGAACCAGATCCTTTGTTTCTTCCTGTCCCCTCCCCCTTCTTGGTTTAACTTGAGGCATTCATTTCTTGATCCAGTTTAATTTTCCTATAGCAGTTTTGAATAGAAATCTGTGCTGATGCCTTATGCTTTCTTCAGCTGCAGTAAATGTAAATAGTTGCACTACCACTTGCTTCTCTAAAACTGTCTTTAATCACCTGCATCTTCTCTCTCAAATGAGGACTCTTCTTGAGTATTGCACATTTTTCCTTCTGATTGCTATGATAAAGTGCCACATGAGATGATTTCTGTTTTTTCAGAGGCTTTGTTGTTGTTTGGTTTCATTTTTTTTCTTTTTTAAAAATACCCTTAATTTTAAAAGATTACGGTCAGAGTAGCAAGAATGTTTGGGGACTGAGGTGCAGGGCAGAGCGATGAAAACCTGTACAAATGGAGGGTCATTTGCGGATCTGTGTTTTCATCTCCAGCCTATCTGTCTCTCAGTGCAGAATGCATCCAAGTTTATTATTGTATTGTTTACTCTAAGTCTGGTGCAAGCCATTGCTTTGAGCAGTTTAAACATAAGGCTAGTACCTATCCTTGCATTCTTTAAAAAAGAAAAGTCCAGAAATTATGATTTTGGTGGGATTTTACTGTGATTTGTACTCTTGTTTTTCTCTCTTGTTTTCCCTGATCATGGATTCACAGATGCAGGGTGAGCAGTGACCAAAATGTAGATACAGAGTTATATTCTAGGAAAGGGCCCAACTCAGTAACAGTCGGGCCCCTTTTCACCATTCTGCCAGTTTAATAAGATCTTAAAGTTTGTATAAATCACATGAAATTTAAAATCATTTCAAAGTTTTTTCTTTCCTTTTCTTTTCTTTTTTTTTTTTTTACACTCCCAGAACAAATGGAGTTTTAGTGTAAGTGAAAATTCAGCTCCAAGATGTTGCTTTGTCATGTGTGTATTTGTACAAGATGGTATCTTGGTCAAATTACATTATTAAGCTATTTTTATTTAAGAGTTGCAAACGGACATGCAAGACTAAATAATGCTGAAAGCAGTATAGTATTGCAGGTTCTTAATGGCAGTGGGTCAGTACTAAGGTTTAAGTATCTTTACCTTGTATTGACCTTTTTACGAATTACTTTGTACCTGGGAAAGCACTTAAATATTTTGTATACAGGGAGATATTCTTGGAACCAAGCAAGCTACTTGCTCATCTGCTGCATACAGTGCTTGCAGCTTGTTCCTGAGTTTAATCCAGGAGCGGCCAACCCACCATGGTACGTGGCATGTGATGGATCAAGGGGGAGCAGGGAACACATGAACATTTTGGGCAGGAAGCAGAAAGCAAAGCAGCAAATCAGGAGGAAGGGGATTGGAGTGATACTCAAAGAGGGTATGGGGCTTACTTTGTGGCATGCCTGCCAAAAAGGTTGGCCAACACTTGCTAGTTCCTGAGAACAAGGAGATAGGAGAACTGAAACTAGGCCTGGTTGGAAAAAGTTGAAGACATTCTCCACCCCGCCAGAAAACTTAGTTTTGCCTCTAAATCCACTTGTCTGTAAGCTGATTAAAAGGCACGCTCACATAGTTTTTGCAAAAATGGACAAAGAAAAACCATCTTAAATCTTTCATTGAAAATATTTTGTCAGCTCTCATGGTAGTTGTCTAATAGTGGAGTTATTCATCGTCTGATTAAAACCCAGAAGCTTAGGCCTGCTATTTGCACATTGAAGCAGTGACATGATACCCTCTTTGTGCCTCACAAAAAATCAAGTTCTGTGTCACAGAGCCCACTTCAAGAAGGTTCCCTGTAGTAATGTGTATGTGGGAAAATTCACTCTTTCACCATGACTAGGAGAGAAATGTTTTCTCGATTGTTGTTTGGCTTTGTCATTTTGGTCTGCTCCTGTTAACGGGGCACATCTTCCTCATTCCATGTACAGAAAAGCTGTGAACGAAAGGGTATGGACACTGTAGATTTACCCTGCTCTGTGAATAGTAACATATTACTATTACACCTATCCAAACGATGGTATAAACTGGTGGTGCACAACCCCTGGCCTGCGGGTCAGATCCAGCCACCCAGTGCCGTATCTAGCTTGCAGGGGGCCCCATGGACTGTGGCCCTGTATACTAGTTGGGGCACACAACGTACTGCTGGGTTGGATCCTGGCTCTCAGGAGTGGTGAAGGGCCCCTGGAGCCTGATCCCCATGTGTAGAACCAGGCAGAGGTGGCATAGGGCCCCCAGGGCCTGATCCCCGCGTACAGGGTCTGGTCCTACTTGCAGACCAGCCCCACACCCCTCATCCGGTTCTTGGGGCAAAAAGGTTTACTGATGTAAGCAAATCACTGTGAAACAAATGACTTTACAGTCTCCAGCAGTTTTTGGGATGCCTCAATACTTACCAGTGAAGTAGCAGTCATACAGAAGTAGTAGGCAGCCTGACACATGGAAAACAATCCTGCATTTAACTTTGGATTAAACTAAATACAAGAAATATATGAGAGTGCTAAAAATCTGAGTGTCAGGACCAATTTGAATATGGAGGGGTGCTTGCAGACTTTCTCCTAGCAGCACATGCAAAAAGGCATGAAATTGAGGACCCCCCCCCCCCCGAAGTAAAATTAGCCACTCACAGTCATTCTAGCCTACCAGAGACTTGCTGGGAGATGGAATTTGCAATATTATTTATGCACTATTCCTTGGTTAATTACCCTGTGCACTTTGACATGTACATATTACACTGCTTTGCTGTGCCGTCTTTTTCATAATACAAAACAACCACCAGACATCTCCAAATCCTTAGCCTTTATCTGTATTTTCTCATCTCTGCCTCAGCAATATCTGTATTTACTGGCACAAGATAAAAGAAACCAAAAATCAGAGCTGTATCAATAAGGCGACTATGGCTGATATGGCTGCTGAATTTCTGCTATTCAGAACAGTTGCACGCCTGAAAAAGAGAAAAGGAAATGAATGTATCAACTTGCAATTCAATTTCAGTCTTAATTCTGTCCTAGGGGAGAGACCGTACAAGTGTCAGACCTGTGAACGGACCTTCACTCTGAAACACAGCCTGGTTCGTCACCAGCGCATACACCAGAAGATCAAGAATGCCAGGAACCATGGCAAGGAGAGTGACAAAGAAGAAAGCCAGTCTCGGTGTGAAGAAGACAGTGAGAATGAGTCTAGCCACAGTGGCACTAACCCCATCTCAGAAAATGAGTGCGACTCTGTTGCAGGCCCTGGTAACTCTTCATCTGTCACTAGAAGCCGAAAAGAAAGTCAGGCCAATGCAGCGAAGGAGCCTCTTTGCAAAGAGGAGAGAAGCAGTGGACGAATAACCAGCACTTGCCTTGCAGAGTCCAGCAAGAATGCACAGAAACAGATCCCGAAAGATAAGGAATCACGGGGGAACTCTGATCACGAGAGACCTTCAGGTTTCATTCAGGACTTGCTGGAGATGCACAATAAAAAATCTCCCATGAATCACATTCTTGCCTCTGCAGACAGTGCACCTCAGCTTTTGGGAGTTGAATGACTTGCTATGAAATTGGACCTATCCCAGCACACAAACGAAAGCCAGCAGAGCAAGTTTTTTTGGAGTGGTTTGTAAGAGTGCCCTTCAGATGTGGGAGAGTTATGGCAGACTGGAGTCTGTGCCATATGCCTTTCAGTATAATAATGCAAGAGACTACAGTATATACTGATTTGAGTGCCTTACTACTTTATTAGATCTTTTGGTATGATAGAATTTTTTCAAAAATGATTTTTTTAATATTTTAATGAATTATTTGGAGAGGACCCTTTTCATTTAAGCATTAATATTACCTTTTGTATTGGTGTGTGTGAACTTGTTCCTGTATATCTGTGAGAGTCGCTGTGTTTTGTTCTCTGAGCTGGAAATGGGGGCAGTGGGTAGGGAAGCCCTTGGATACTGCAGCCAATAACTGGAAGAAAATTATGTGAATTTCATACAAATTAATCAGAGGAAATATAGATGAGACATTGAGATCTTCTTTATTTTTTCCTCAGTTGATGTTCTTGCATTTGCCACATGGTGGAGCATTGATCCAGTTCCAGATATTAACGACAGGGCAGTTGAAGGTGTTCGAAGTGGTTCAAGCCAAAAGCAGGAAACAGTTTCAATCTCATACTTGTTTCCACTTTTCAGCATTAGAAATGGTATTCTAGTAACTAGGGTTGTTTTTTTTTT
>JAGPOW010000261.1:116652963-116684053 GCA_030014935.1 Caiman crocodilus | reverse complement strand
TTTTTTTTTTCCCCTGACCATTGTGGACTGAGTATACAGAGAAGAGTTACATAGCAACTTAACCTATGGAAATTACGCACCCGCTGTTATATATGTTTGATTTGCTTCGGTATATTATTATTATTATTATTATTTTATTGTTATTTTATAAATTCATCAGTTTGCTCGTCTCTGCAGTCAGCAGAAACCAATGGGCAATATTTGCCCACGGAGATCTACAGCGCAGCTTGGAAGCCCCGTTTAAATGTTTTTGACTCAAGTTTTCACCAGCTCCTCTCTCATGTTGCAGCTCTTTTACTGTACTTCAAATGAAACCCTTCCTCTGACTGGAGAATCCAATGGAAGCCAGCAAGTTATCATCCAAAATGTGCAGGGGAACATCTCACTAGTGGTGGGTGGGTGGATGTGTGTGTGCGCGTGTATGAGAGTGAGAGAGAGAAATTGAGAGAACGGAGGGAAGGAGCGCGTGCAGGGGAAGGGAGTTGTGAAAAAACCTTCCAAGTGCATGAGATAGGCACTGCAAATACAATATGCATTTTGTGGAGATTGCATCAGTGATGACACTTGTTACTAAAGAGCAAAGTCATTCAGTCTTCCAATCAAAAGAAAGCAAGAAAGAAATGCGAGCCGTACCGTGATCTTGCTTGCCGTCATGTTCTAAAGCAAGAAAATACTACTGGTAATAAAGCTACAAATATATGTTAAAAATGAAATGAAATAAAATCAATTACATAATTAAAAACAAACAAACAAACCTTTTCTTCCTGAGATTTTGGGGTTGATGCTTGAAGACTAAGGCATGTGTCTAAATTTCATATCAGTAAACTAACCCCCTTGAAATGCTGAGCGTTGGAATTTCTCTGCAGACCTCCATGTTGCCAGCCACTGGTGATACTCCAACCACCAGGATTTCAAGGGGTTACGCCAAATGTCTCCTACTGTAGCTGTGCATTTTTAGGGATGCTCAGCGTTTTGTTGTTCTTGTTGTTTTTATTGCCTCTGGGACAGACAGAGCCATAGTTTTGCCGGAGCATCACTGTGCTGTTCCACCCTGTCAGCCTGTTCTCTCACACTGTGATCCTCCCTTCCCCCTGCAAAACCACTTTGTTCTAATTTCATTAGACAAGGAAGATGTGTGCCTCAAATCCCTATCATAGCTAATATATATGCATCTCTCTCTCCCTCTCTCTCTCTGACTTCCCCACATTTCTAGAGACTGAAATCCAACTGCCCAGAACTCAAAGGAAGAAAAATGGTTGTTGAATAATGTTCTTGCAAATAGAATAAGAAAGAAATGGTTGAGGTATATGTGATTTTATTTTTTTTCAACTAGGGATGTTTGGACCAGTTTTGAAACAAAATTACTCCAGAGAAATAAAATATCAGAACCAATGATTCATTTAAAACTCTACCCAGGTGCATCCTATTTAGTTAAAACCAGTTCACACATCCCGTAATTTTTATTATATTATAATTATTATTATAATAATTATTATTATTGTGGGTATTTTGGTTTTTTGTTGTTCGTTGGTTTTTTGGTTTTTTTTTTGGTTTGGTTTGGTTTTTTTGCAACTCTCCACACTAAACTGCGCAATATTGTGGGGGAGAAGCCATTACTAAACTATATGCTGCAGAACGATGTAGCAAGTAATCAATTCCCAGCAGCCTGCCGGGACATCTGCTAGCAATAATCACTATTGATTTAAAGCTTTATTTAGCCTTTATCTATATCCTAGTAGAGTATAAGGTCTTGCCACATTTTAATGACATTTTTATTAGTTGAGTTTGACTGAGAATTTTTGTTGTTGTTGTTGTTGTTTTTTTCCCCCCAATATTAAACTGTGAAATTTATAACATGTTTAAACTATGGGTGAATCTTATGCTTAGTTTGCATGTTCAGCTAATTTGTCTCTATACATTTTTTTTTTTTTTTTTGGTTTGGATCTTTTTATTTTCCTCTCAGGGCTTTTACAAAAATGGATCTTCTGAAATTCTTGTCTGAGTTGCAATGGACTTAACATTGAGAAAGTTCAATCACTACATTAAGCACTTGACTGTGAAAGCGCAAAAAAAAAAAAATTTTAAAAATCTAGGCTTGTGGCTATTCTGAAGTAGCTTTGGGGGCTATGGGACAGTCTGATTCCATTTTCAGAACGATTCATAATCTTCTTTCTCCTTCTGTGTATGTCTCTTTTCCCTACCCCTCTCTATTCAAGAAGGAAGTTTAATTCTAGTGATTTCAGCCCATGCAGGAAACAATAATAAATGTGTAGAATTCATATTTTTCTAAAGGGAACTTAAACTGCTGCTACAAGTTGTGTACAAGACTGGTTTATGCCACATGAACAGAGAATCACACATTTGTTTTTGGTACTTTTATTCCTCTTTTTATTCAGTTGTACAGTACTTCCAAATTCAAAATAAAAGTAAAGCTGTTCTGTATCGAACCATCTAAGCAATAAAATGTTATATTTAAAAATTATAGGTTGCAAAATGGACATGGCTCTTCTTGTGCGTTTCTTGTAACTTGCTTTGAAACCATAGATTGAGGGATAATGCACAAAGCAGCTTGACATGGTCAGAGGGTTTTACTGTTTCTGTTGGCCTGAGCTTGAATTAGTGGGCCAAAAAATTGTGAAAACTTTGTTCTCTTTGTGAGCAGACTAACCACAGTCTTAGGAAGCAGCGGATTTGGGGTTTGAAATTTCAACTACAAAATGGGAGAAATGTACGCGAAGGTCTTTACCAGCTTTAGTTTGAAGTTCTCTGTCCATTTTAAACAGCAAACTCATGGTCACACAAGAAATGGCCTTCTCAAGGTATTATGTTGTATGAAGAATTATTGATAGCTTCCTTTAAGTGGATTAGGTGTGCTCTGGCAGTTGCAATCATGGCTGAGTTGTCCAGCAGGGAATTTTGTGTAGCTGTGAAATGTTCTGGCTGAAATCAAGAGCTATTGGCAAATGCCTAGGTGCATAGTACTGTTTTTAAGTTTGTCAGTTTAACATGGTCTTGCAATTTGCATTTTATTTGCTTCCTTGAAGAATGTCTTCCACAGAACAGTGACAGGCAGACAGCCGTGTGGGCTGAGCATTGGCTTCTCAATGGCAGGAACTGTGAGACGTTGGGGAATCTTCCTTTCCGCTCTTCTCCCTGGAGGTGACTACCTCTCTACTAGAACGGTGAACCAAATTAAGAGATGCGGCTCAAGGGAGTCTGAGCTGCTTCATTGCACACAATCTTTCAGTCTTTCACATGTATATATTATAGACTCTAGCATGTCATTTATATTTCCTTATGTTACATTTTGAATTTGGCCTAGTGACTGCCGCGTCCCTCAGCCAGACATTTCCTTGTTCTAGCTGTGCAGCAACCAAGCAGTACCTACTGTTGAATCGACAGAGCTGCCTACGAATACCAACTTACTTTATTCCTGCTCACCATCAGATTGCTGCTATTGTAGTTGTTTCCCAAAGACCATTGGTGAAGTTAGCAACGGGTTGGGAGAAGAGTAGGTTTACTGGTGTAACCCTCACTTGCCAAAGTTGCTCCTTCACTGCTCTGCTTCCTGCAGTGCATGCTTTAAACGTTGAATGAAGTTTTGTGCAGACTAGTTTGCCTCTGCTGACATAATATGTTTAATCAAAACTCCCACAGAGCCCCCATTTCCAGAATAGACAAGCAGAACCCCTTAGTCATGGAGGACCAAGTGTTTTTGTGCATCAAGTTTGCAGAGGGCTGAATCTCCACATCCACGGAACAGGGAGCCGTACAGAGGGTTAGGAAGGAACAAGCAGCACCCTATTCTGGTGTTATAGCCCTAAGTCCAGAGTGTATTAAGGGGAGCTGTACTTCAAGATACAAGAATGTCCATCACAGAATGAAAAAGAATTGAGTGTCTTTTGGCAGTCTGATAATAAAATGAGCACTCACTCTAGAGATCCTGTAAAGATAAAGGGATGAAAGTGTTTATCACTATCTGCTTAGTCACATAATAGCTGATTTGAAGTTACGCGTGTGGGTGGTACAGGGAGAGAAGTATGGTTGTGCAGAGGCTAATGGTGAGGAAAAAAATGCTAGACCACTGACAGTACCATACATCTAAAACCAGAGGCTTTTTACACTAAGGAGGATAGAGGATGAGAAACTAGGTGGTCTCCTTATATTAGGAGACATTTTCTCAGTGGAGGCATAAATGATATGAGTGTTTTGAAAAGCAGAAGGTTGGGAAGGAAAGGCAATAGGAACAAAGCTGGGGGGATGCCATCCCCACTTAGGGTAGTTTTACTGCTCTGATTATATATTTTTTGGCCATTATGGTAATAGGTTATGTCATCCTGGTCTACAGGATAGTGCCTCTCAATAACATCTCTTCTAATCTTGCATTCTTACCTGGCATAGCTGGAAGGGAGTGAGGAGGAGAAAAGTGGAAAAGGTTTAGGACATTGTATCCACTTAGAACTGAAGGAGCAATTGGAATTACATATATACCAAATATATAAATTATTTAATAATGTATTTCATAATAACAAAGGTGGCTGCAGACAGTGTAGCTGAGAGTCTCTCTTCCCCCTTTTTTTCTCTGACCCCTCTCCCTGTGCTCTTTCTGGTTTAGCTCAAGGAAAAGTTCCTATGTGTTTTGAGTCTGTGACTTTCCCTTTCTGGGAAAAGGGAGAGGTGGGGGAAAACGTGCTTTGTCTCTGCAGTCCTCCAAGGGTGGTATCTGCAAATGACCCTGCTCCACAGACAAGTTCACATGAAATGGAGTGCTGTTTATCATCAGTAGAGTGCCAGACCTGGTTTTATTCTTGGCTGTCTGGTAACTCATCTTATACCCTGTTATCCTCTACCTGCATTGTTATCCAGTGTGCTTTTTTCCATGACTGGTCCACAACTATTGTGATAGACCATTGTTCAGTTTGTGCATTCTCCGGGAGGAGCCAAATTGTGCAGTTGCTTACATCAGATGGAGGTGTATTGAGATTTTGCCATTAGGTAACAAAACCCTACCATGATGCCCTCCAGAGCACCTACAAGGAGCCTGTGTGCAAAAAAACCCACTTCAGAGAATGAATTTTGCTGTCACAATCAAATCCTAAAGCCCTGGACTCTGAAAATTTTGTGGGAGCACAGGGGACCTGAGAGTAGCAAGTTCAGAAAGGGTGGAAGAAGAGGCATCTTGCCAAGCAATAGGCATTTTGTATCAGTGGAGAAGAAAATGACTGAAGAAAATAATCCCTCCAGTATTCTGAGTCCCTCCGACTCCATCTCCCAGATGGCTACAGGAAGCTGATGCGAGGAGCTGGAAAGAAGAGTAAGCCAAAGCATGTGGCTTAGTGAGATGGTTGCCTGCCTGACCTCCTCACTCCAGATTTTTCATGTTCAGCATGAAGAACTGCTGCTTGACACATGGGGGAGCTGTGTGTTGTGAAAGGGAAAAACATGCCATGAAAGGAGCTGTGCTGCAGATAATCTGAACCTCTCTAGTGCCTTTTACCAGAGGTTTGCAAAGCAGTTGACCAAAATTAAGAGACTCCGTAAACAGAAATCAAACAGCCTAAATTAAAAGGAGAATTGTCCTTTTTAAATTAAATTAAATTGTCTTTTTAATTAAAAGGAGAAGTGTCCTCCTTATGGAGGTACTCAGGCCTTACCTAAGATTACATGTGAAAGCTAAAGCATTAAGTGCAGAATGTCAGGGGCTCATTTGGGGCAGTAATTTTAAGTCCTAGACAGAATATGGAACCTGGCCACATTGTGGGTGAAGCTGTGGCAAGGCTGGTACAGAGCATCAGCCTGAACCCTGGGACACTGATACACAAGCTGAGTAGCTGACCAAGGTTTTGCTGCTGGCTGTGTCTGTCAGCAGCAAGTACACAGAGAAGAAATGCGTAAATATATTTTATCACTTGTAACCTCTCCATTGAATCTAGGGATTGGCTAAAGAACAGGTTCAGCAGCATTGAGGTAACTGCAGAAGTGAATATATTCTTCCCTCAGAGAATCTTGCTGAGAGGCCCAGTCTTGGGAGCTGCTGTGTACACTCGAGCCCCATTGAAATGAATGCAAGTTAGGAGCATCAGGTACCCTACAGAACCTGCAGTGAGGCTTGGACTATTCTAAATGCATTCTTCATGCATGAACATACCTTTACATTTTCTCATTGCTATTTAATTTTGGTGAATGTGCCAGGAGAGGCTTGCCACCTACCTGATCTTTGGAGTCTAGGATTAAAAAGTGGGTTTTGTAGACTGTGCTCACTAATGCATTCTAACACGCATCCCAGCGGTCTTTTGTAGATTGCGCAGGCTGTACTTGGGCTTGCACTTGACCAGCTCCTGCGTGCTAAAATATAGCTTTCCATGTCTGCACACTAGAAGTTTTCAAACACGTTTAAAAAGATTCCTTCTTTCTGTCCCAGCCTTGACTTGCCCTCAGCTGTACCCTTTCTTTGTTTGCAGTAAAAAGGATTCCTAACAGCTCAAAGGTGTCAGTTTCTCTGTCATTGTCCGTGTAGAGTTTTTAGTAGTATTAGTGGCATTTTTGGCAGTTATACAAAGGTAGCAGTTCTGTTTCCCAGCAGATGGATGCATGTGGAGAAGCTTGAGAGAGTGCAGAGGAGAGCCACGCGCATGATCAGAGGTTAGGAAAACAGACCTTATGATGACAGGCTGGGAACTATGGGACTCTTCAGCCTGGAAACGTGCAGGCTCAGGAGTGATCTCATGGCTGCCTATAAGTTTATCAGGGACACTCACCAGGATCTGGGGGAACGTCTGTTCACCAGAGCATCCCAAGGGATGACAAGGTTGAATGGTCACAAACTCCTCCATGATCGTTTCAGGCTAGACATAACTTCTTTACTATCCGAGCCCCCAAGGTCTGGAATAGGCTCTCTCCAGAGGTGGTTCACGCACCAACTTCGAATGCCTTAAAGGGTCATTTGGATGTTTATCTTGCTGGGATCCTATGACCCCTGCTGACTTCCTGCCCCTGGAGTAGGGAGCTGGACTCTGATCTTCCTAGATCCCTTCCAGCCCTAACGTCTATGAAATCTATGAAATATGCAAGTATGTGCATGTACATGTATGTAAACTAGGATATGTGCAGTAGGCCCCTTTTGAATGCATACCAGAAATGTACATGGCACCAAATTGTGATTGGCAGGTGTTAGAAGGGGGAGTCCTCCCATGATTTGCCCCTAATAACTGAATGGATAGAGCACTTACCTGAGAAGGTGGAGATACAATGTCTAGCCCCTCACCCCAGCCAGAAGGGTTTGAACCTGCATCTCTCTGAGCTCCTCGTATAGTGTAACAATCAAGCATTATCCAAACCTTTCTTGGTGGTCCTTTTGAAGCTCTACTGCATACCCCACTCAAGCTGGGACATGTATGAGGCCATATATGTCCCCAGGAGGGACATATATGAGGCCAGAAGGAAGAGCATGTGGTTTAGTGTGTTGCTGATGGCCTGGAAGGGAAGGGGCCTGATTTAGCCTGAAGTTTTGCTCCCAGTGAGGCAAAAAAAACTTGTACTGCCCTGTATTCTTTTTTTTCTTGACTATTGAATGAAAGGGACAGTGGCTCCACTTCAAAAGAATTGGGGAAAGGGGGTGGCTAATGCCTGACCTATTGCTTGGTGGTCAGAGTACTGTACTAGTCATAGATGCAGGTCTAAGCCACCTCTGGACATGGGAGGCCTAGAAGCTGGGTCTAGCTTCTCAGCTGAGTGCCCTAACAACTCAGCTGTTTTGGGTAAAACAGCAGGGCCCTTCTCTTCCATTTTGTTTCTGGAACTTGCACTCAGATATGCATGTATGTACCAGGTCATGTGTATGCAAAATGTCTACCTTCATGTAAGCACCAGAAATGCCACATAGAAAACCACAAGGAATTGTATGTCACCCAGGCTCTTAAACCTACAACCTAAAAGAATGTATTTTATTTCGGGGATTGCCGTGTTGTCATAAGAGTAAAGCCCATGACAGCAGCATAGGGCTAGTGTATGAACCTGAAAATTAAAGAGAAACTGACCAAAAAACTGAAATAAACTTTATCATCTTCATTGTCTAAGCTGAAAAGGATGCAGCTATTAACAAACAGATGCAATGGAAAACACTGTGTTTCCAAATGTAATAAAGATATGCTTGAGTTGGTTCAGTGCAGGCACTGTGTAAAGCTCATGCCCTGGACTAACCCACCTCTATTGCAAGCAGTGCTGTCAGCACCGAATCCAGCTTGTGCACCCAACTGGCCCCTTGTGCTACATGCAGCATGTAGGGTTTGTCTGAGACCCATGGAGCAGATCATGTGGCTTCATGGGTGGATCCAGCCTATAAGCTGTTTGACATCCCTTGTCTACTGTAACTCCTAGGCGCTTCTCTGCAGTACCATAGCCTAGCCAGTTGCCCCCCCGGTCTGTATTGGTGCATGCAATTATTCTGTCCCAAATGCAGACCATTGTTATTGTCCTTGTTAAATTTAACCTGGTTGACTACATATAGTTTTTCCAGTTTATTCAGGTAATTGTGAATCTTAGTCCTGCCTTCAGGAGTGTCTGCAACTCCACCTGGTGTTGTCTGCAAATTAGCTGTAACAACAAACATTTACAAGCCTATCTCAGTTCTGTGATGCCTGAATTTGGGTCTCTTTCTATTGCTTGTGTAAAATTTGGTGGTTGAGGCCATGGAAAATTCATCTGTCATAGTTAAAAAATGTGGTCCTGATTGATGATGAGGCTTGTAGACATGATGGTGATGTATAGTAATAATGAAACTTTACACACATGAAACCATTTAATTTGACAATGTCAGAAATGCTTTTAATGAATTAAGCCTCACAACACACCTATGAGATGCACAGAGTAACTGAGGCAATGAGAATTGCCCAAGATCAGGTCAGCAGAAGAGCCTGTGCCATAAACCTAGGAACGTTGACTTCTAGTCTTCTGCTTTAGACTCCTGTCTCTCCAGATCTCACAATAAGCAAAAAATCATGGTTGAACCCATCTTGGAGGCTTGCTGGTTGTGGTAGTTTCCTGGACAGGAAGTGATGGTACCTTGGATGATCGTGGAATTTTAGAACTGATCTATTTGTGTGACTGGAGGGCAGGCAACAGACTTTGATGCTGAATGCCACCACAGATGGGTATTTTTCAGCCATTGTGAGTTGTGGAAGTTGCTGCCCTGCTACAGCAGCTGCATGAAAATAAGGGTCCTCATTTTAACCAACATTCTTAACTAATAGAGCTGGCAGCATTTCCCAGGATGCCCCTTCCATTTTACTTACAAATGACTCCTTGTGGCAGTGCTTCAGTGATGACTGTGCTGTGGGATGCTACATGATTTGCTAAGAGTTCCCAGTTCATAGCTTGCTTTATTAGCGGCAGATTCTCCTGGACTCTAGTTCGAATAAGATTCTGCAAAACTGGCAGGTAACAAGAAGATGCCGTTCCATTGTAACTGTAAGAGAAGACTGAAAACAAGAACTTATAAACACTAAATCTTACTCTTGAGAAAGAGTAAATGAGTACAGGCCCAATCCAATGAAGCATCCTCATTGAGCTCTGGCAGGAGCTCAGAGCCTTCCAGCAGAGGCCCTTATGGTTGAATTCTGCTCGGTGACACTGGTATAAATCCAGACTAACTGCTGAAAACAATAGAGTTGTTCTGAATTTGTAGCAGTGAGTTGACGGCAGAATTTTGGGCCTTCAACTCTCTCTTCTGCACATACACCTGCCCTAACTGAAAGAAAATGTTAATAATGACATTGGAAGCAGATACTGTGACAATCTGACAAGGTGAGTTTGGACACTAGAACCCTTTCTGCAAGAGGCGGTCTAGTATGGTGTGAACTAAACATCAGAAAATGGAACTAGATTGCCCACACGGTCCTGCAAGACTGCCTCTCCTTGCTAAGAAGAAGAAGCAGTTCCTTTTTCAGTTTACTTATCAGCAGGTGCATCAAGTCTGATGGAGCTGACACTTCTACTGAATCCTTCACAAATGAAACAAAGACAGATATTTTTGTATACATTGGCTAAGGCATTAGAGAAGAGCAGTAGTTAATGAGCCTGTGATATTCTTAGCAGCTTTCTTCTTTTGTGGCAATTGGTAAGAATCTGGCAAGCTTCTATTAATTTTGAAATGTACAAGGGTGCTTTGGAAACTAACAGCAAAATGGCTGCTCATGCTGTATGTCTGTGACAAGGTAGGAAACTACACAGCATCAGGGAACACTGATGGTAGCATTGTTGAACACCCACTATGTAGAAAAGTGATGTGATCCAGTAAATGATAACTGCACACAAAATGGTTTTATTTCAAAATTGCCATTATTTTCCCTTGTATGATATAGGGACTAGATAGTTACATGAATATATTTCTTAGCTTTTATTTCTGTGGCTACTACCATTACCTCTGGGCCATCATATATGGTTTTAACATTAGCTTTTTCTTTTCAATGAGTCTCGCTGAAGGTCCAGATTTGGAGAAATCCGTCTTCCTTTCAGACTTGCCTCTCAGCAAGTGATGCTTAACCTCTGGCCTGCAGGTCAGATCCAGCCCATGGGACTCTGCAGAGCTCCAGAAATTTGGAAGTGTTAATTGTGCTCCCCTGATACCAAATTTGTGGACATGGGGAGCCCCAGTGCTGGATAACATGGCCCTCCATGCTAGATTGTACCAGTACGTGGTCCAACTGGGCACACAGGGTCAGTGCATGGCTGGGTTGGGAGTGCAGGATCAGGCTACATGTTAATCCTTTGCAAGCCACAAGTTGGACAACCCTAATCTAAGTGTTAGAACCAGTGTGATTATCAGAGATCCGGGTTTTCCATTCACCATGGAATTTTCCTACACAAATTTTCTCGTTTTAAGAAAAATATGGGAAACACACTGGGTTTCCCTTTGCAGGCTGGCAAACTTCCAGTGTGGGGGCAGTGGGAAGACAGCAGTCAGGCAAGGGGCACCATGTGCATGTACACACATACATGACTACCAGGAAGTCTGGAGAGCAGCTCCCGGCAGGTAAGTCTGCCCAGGGGGGAGAGGGAGGGGAATTGAAGCCCCTATAGTGAGGGAGTTGGGCAGGGCTGGGGCTGCTACCAAGCTGGAGCAATGCTTGAGGCCTGGGGCTCCCAGGCAGGGAGCATGACTGAGCTGTAAGCAGCTTGTATGAGAGGTGAGGAGGGGGCTGGCTCTCTGCTGCTGCATGTATTCTGGGGGGAAAGGGAAGGAAGAAATAGGAGGCCATGTGCCCCCAGATTTTGTGTGCAGAGCAGGGGTGGGTTGCCCACTGCAGGCTTGGTCTCCCCTCCCTTCTGTTCTCCCTCTGAGGCCTCTGCAGCCCAATGGACAGGATCTGGCATGGCAGGGCAGAGTGGAGCAGGGCAGGGAAGCTTGATGCTGCTGCTGCCACTGGGAGCTCCGTGTTGCTCTGGTGAGGTTCCGCTTGCCCACCTGGCACCAGCAGGAATGGTGGTATAGAGGGCACCTCACCATGGCAGGCTTTCAGTGGTAGAGCCTGGCTCTGCTCTTCCTTGCTGTGTTGGGTTCTGCTTGCTGAGCCACAAAGGACCTGGGGGAAGGGCAGCAGGGCAGGGAGCCCACAGCCCACACTTGCCCTGTGCACAAATCTGAGGGGCACATGTCCCCCATACACTACCCTGGGAGTGCATGTAGCAGTGGGGGGCCAGCCCCCACCCCCACCTGAGCTCGCAGAGGGCAGCCCATACCTACCCCTCCCACAGGCTGTCCTCAGGCTGTGCCACTCATTGGGGAGTGGAAGCCAGGCTGCTTGCTCTGCTCTGCTGCAGCAGCCGCTGCCTCCCATGGGCAGCACCTGGAGCTCCGGCACTGCTGTTGGGGGGAGGGGGCTGCGGACCCAGGTCCCTGGCCCCATAGCTCTGGTGGCTGGGAGTCCCCTTTGGCAGGGCTTGGGGGGGGGGGCAAAGGGCTGGAAGTGGGGACTGGGGCACCAACAGGATGGGGGGGCTGTGGGTTGGGAGTGAAGGGCAATGGCATAGGCAGGGCACCAGCATATCAGGGCTGCTCAGAACCATGAAGCAATCGGTGCAGGGGGTGACAGTTGCATCTGGACCCATGTCCTGGTGAGTGAAGGGGGCAGGGGAAGCTCAGATTTTCCACAATAAAAAACTCAAAATCAAATGCCAAAATTTGTAAGTATTTATAATTTATTTTAGTGATGGAGGCACTGGTAAGCTTCCAGATTGCTTTAAAATTGTAAATACATTTTTGTATTTACAAAAAATACAAAAATATACAAAATTGTATATCCAATAAAATATTGTGTTCAACTGATTATATATATATATATATATATATATAGGTTAGTGGTGTTTCATTTAAATAATAGGAAAAACATGGATTTTGAGGGTTTTAATCAGAGAAGTTACAGGGGTGGTTTGGTCTAAATCAAAGAATATGTTATTTTTAAACAGAAAACCAGGATCCCTGGTGATTATGAGAGTGCTTTAATGGGTATGTACTGGGATTGTGTGACTGGGGAATGACTCAGTAGGCTGCAATACTGCAGAGAAGTCCACTGTAGCCCCCCAGTCCCATAAGCTAAACGTGAGCTGACAGCAAACTGGGTTGTATTAACAGACTTGCCACCTGAAAAAAATCAAGGAAACTGATTCTTCTGTTCAGCACTGGTGAGGTTTCACTTGGAGTACTTTGTCCAGCTTTAAGCCCCACATTTCAAGAAGGATCTGGGTAGGTTGGAAAGAGTCCAGTGGAGAGTGACAGAAAGATTAGAGGCCTGTGAAGTACAGTGTATGAGGTAAGGCTGAAAGAACCAGGATTGTTAGTCTGGAGAAGACTGCCAGGTGATTTGAGAACAGTCTTCAAATACATGAAGGGTGATTATAAATAGGATGGCGATAGACTTCTTTGTGGATGAAGGGTACAGGACTAGAAGCAATGGACTCAAATTGCAGCAGAGGAAATTAGGTTGGAGATTAGGAGGAACTTTCTGACTGACAGTGGTCAAACAGTGGAGCAACCTGGAGAAATTGTGGAATCTCCATCCCTGGATATTTTCAAGAGCAGGTTGAGTAGACACTTAGCTGGGATGGCTTAGTCAGGGATGACCCTGCTTTGAGCAGGACCTAAATGGCCTGCTGGACTAGATGACCATGCAAAGTCCTATCCACCCCTACTTTCCTGTGCTCCTATGATTTATAATCTTTTGGGAGTTCTGCAACAGTGATATAGACTTGATGCAAAAAAAAAGACAAAGGGCTTGTCTAAAGACATGGTTGCTACATATCAGTAGACACATTTGCATGTGATAGTGACATAACACCAGTGCAATTTATGCTGGAGTTTGTTCCCAGGTGCCACACTTACATGTGTGTCCAGGACTGTAGGATGTTGAGCTGGGTCAGAAGAGCCTGGCTGGCAGAGGACCCTGGGGGTTACCTGTCAGCTCAGGGCTGCTCCAACCTGTATAGTTAGAGTGTAGCTTTAATGAGTAGCTAGAACCCCACAGAAGCCCAGTCATTTGGGAATACCATGGAGGACCATCTCTACCATGGCTACTCCACATCCATTTTTGAGCTCTAGCTCTCTAGGCCTTTCCTTTATTAAATAGAAAAGTGTGTTCTTGAGTTAAATAACTCACATTCACTAATGTGAGGTAAAAGTCCCAGTGGAGGCAAGATAGCTTTGCTTTCACTTGAGGTACAGGTTGTTAAAAGCAATAGGGGAGTCCTAGCTTTACCTTGCTATGTTAGCTTAATTGAAAATCCTAGTTTTTGTCTTCCTTAGGATTTAATCCCCATAATGCACTGAATTATGAACACACCTTGCCTTCCCTCTGAATAAAGGGCCTAAGAAATTGAGAGTTGTAGCTGCTCTGCTGCTTGTCAGCTGTCTAGGATGGCTTTAGCTCAAATCAAGCGAGTTAGGATTAGGGAGGGGAGTAGCTCTTACGATCTTTAACTTTCCAAAGGTCACTATTTTGACTAAGGGAAGGAGCTGTATCAACTGCAGTTTAGCAGATCTTTTAGCATTTGGAAAGCTTGGATTTTGAACAAGATACAGGTATACTCTTCTGCATGAATGTTTCCTGCAAGAATTACGAGGAACACACATGCATCAAATGCTCCTGACCAGTTTTAAACAAGTGAATTGTAAAATGCCTTTGAAGGTCCCCCAAGTGGTAGCCTTTGGTATTGCTGGCTGCATAATCTCCAGCCTTCTACATGAAGGTTTGTGGTGTTTCTTGTATGTTGTTTTTTTTTAAATTATTGGGACAACTTACATCTGTAATACTACCCAACTTGCAATGGATGATGCTGATTTTCTTATTGAACTTCAAAGTTGCTTAGACATGAAGGGAACAGGCTGAGGTAGCACGTAAGATGCTCTTAATTTAAATTCTTAATATTCATATACAAATGCTATGGGATTCTAAATGCTTTACGTCTTTCCCATGTAAATGATCATTCAAATTGCAGGTCAATTTGAACAATTAAATAATCTAGCTTCTTCCCTTGCATCTAACCAGAGATTCAAATGGTTTTTACAGTTTGCATTAGATGTAGCACCTTTTTAACCTGCTGGCCATAAAACCATATGAGCCAACAGAGGTTGCAAGAACCGACATACCAAGAAGAAAATTACTGGGGAGAGGAGGAAGCCAGTCAAGTTATCCAGCTGTTTTCATGAGTATTTCTTCATGGTGGGACTGTTCTATCTAGCACCAATCTGTGCAAGGTTGAGCACTTCCTGTGATGCATGACTAGTTCATGGCAATCAACACTTATTGACTGGTAGAAAAGAGATATAAGTTGACCAATTTATTAAAAGGACAGGAATTAATTATAAAATGTTTTTTCTTTAACACATAATTTATTTACTGTTGTAGAAGCCAGCAGATAATGTATTGATACTCATCTGCTGTTTGCAGTGCTGTGTAGTGTTTTGGTGGTCTGAATGCATATTAACTGAAGATCTAATTTTTAAGCCACTTTAATTTAAATGGTGCAAAATATGGACCCTTTTATAGATTTAAACCTTTAGGTACAAACTATATAGTTATAAGTTACAATGTAGTGGTTTGCTTGGGTGTTCTAAACTAGTCTTTACACTGACCCATTTCTAATCAAAAATTATTTTCAGTAGGCTTCATCTGTTGAATCTATTCTTTTTCTGCAAGATTTTTTATATCTGGGGAAGAAAAATCATTGCAAGCCAGAAGCAGCATAAAATGTATATGATATGAATCTGTGTTGGTGAAATGTACACATTTGATAGTACAATTTACCAAATCCTCTGGGCTAGATTATTTAATTGCTGGACTCACTCCATTTGAAGTGTGAGTTGTGAAGTTAGCTTACTGGAGCAAGAAAATTACATAATTTAGAACAAGGCTTCTCCATGAAGAAGAATTATGTGCATGGGGGGGGGGAGGATGGGTGGTGACTACATGTCACAATGGTGTAATATAGGGATGCTGAAACAGAGAAAAAAACAGTTTGACCAGGTCAGGTAAAATTGTGTCCTCCATCCAAATTAAATTATAGTCACAGAGCAATTCTCCCTTTTCCTGCACCTGGGAGAGATTTCTGTCCTAGTATAAAACAGTATCACACCAGTATACTGTAAGTGGACAGTTTTTGTATTTTAGAAACAAACCTTGTTACCAAGAAGTGGTGTCAGAATGCCTACGCTGAAAAGAAAATTTTTTCATACATCTCTTTCACTGAGAGCCTGCTGTGCTACTGCTTATGTAAACCGACAAAGAAGCACCATTCAAAGAAGCTTCCCACAGCATTTTCTGATGTGTTTTTGCTGCTCTGGGCAAGTTAAAGTGGGCTGAAGGATGCCTGGTTTATTAACCATAGCATAACAGAGCATCAGATTTTGTGCGTGTGTCACCTCACCCCCCTGGCTACCATCTTGGGGCAGAAGGGAAGCAGGGAGATGCTTACCTTCCTTGCAGATCCAGTGACATGGTCAGAAAAGGGGACTGTGGTCAGGCCACTGCATCCCCTCTGAATCCACACTCTGACCCCCACTTTGTTATCCTAAAACAGCATTTGATGAAGTAGGCCAGGGCTGCCCAACTGGTGGTATGCAGCCCCTCAAGGGATAAACATGCAGTCCCTGGGCCCCTGCAGTACCTATCAATCTAGCAACTAAGGTGGCTGGCACATGCAGCTCCTGCTTTCTCCTTCAACTTCTACTTCCTGACTGCTCCTAGGAGTGAAGTAAGGACAGGCAGCGAGAGGGTGCTACACATGCAGCAGGGGGAAAATCCAGGTTGCTCATGCTACAAGAGAGTTAGTGGCCAAGTTAAGTGTCTGTACTGTTCACACTGACTGCATGGAGGCGGAAGAATCAAGAAGCCATGTTGCATGCATGGGAAAGGGAGGGTTTGGGCTGTTTAGCAGTGTGCTTCATAGGGGACCTGGGCTGCATGCATAGCTAGGAGGACTCCTGGGATCTGTAGCACACAATGGCCTGCTCAGGAGTCTGTGGCCCATGTAACATGCAGCTCCCTGCCATCTTGAAGTTGGACAGCCCTAAAAGCTATTGCCTATAAAAGGTCCTGTTTTGAACTACTTAGTCCTAAGAGACCACCTTGCCTTGCCACCTTTCTGATTATTTTAGCAACAAGGATTACCACACTTTTGTCTTCAATTTTGTCACACATTGTCTTGCAATGTTATAGGATACACATTACGAGGCACCTGGGAGGGATGTGATGTTATCTGGGTACAGAACTATCAAAAGCAGTGAAATCTGATGCAGAACATTTACTATCAAGTTAATGTAAAAGTTAAATTCTGTAGCATCTAAGCCATTAAAGAACCAGCAGCTATCAGATGTTTCTACATACATGTAGTATTTAGTACTTGTCCCACATAAAGAAAAAGCAGTACTTTAGACACTACATGATAGCTTCTGACAAAAAAAATTGACTTTAAAGGTCCTTACATTTAATCAAACCTGATGCATGTATGCCAGTAAAACTTAACTGGATGTAGGCCTCACTGGAACAGATTAATATAAACACTGATCAGGTATTTTTGGTCACTGCACCCTCTATTCCTATCCATGATCCCCCATTTCCTTTCTTAAATTCATACAGATAGCCTTCTTCTGCTGTCTAGTGCATCTATACCTCAAATTCAGCAGGATTTGAAGGGGAGGGAGGAAATGACTTCCTAACTCAAGTTATCTGCCATTACAGGTTATGATCGTACAAGAGGGTGATTTACCGCTTAGCAAATCTGTAATCAGGGACACCAGTGTTGTGTACCTATTCTCTTAGACACTGTAGTTCTTCTTGAACGCTCTGTCAGGGTATTGCCTCTGCCAGTGATGCTCAGCCCCTGGCATGCAGCCCAGCTCCAGCCTGCTGGGCTGTCTCATCTGGCCTTCTGGGCCCCTCACAGAAACATGGAGGTTAGCATTAATTGCTACACCCTTGCCACTGAATTTCTAGATCCATAGGGAGCCCTGCATGCTAGGTGTACAGAGCAGGACATGGCCAGATACCAGCACATGGGGCCCAGTTCCGCATGCTAACCCCACAAGGCATCCATCTGTCTGTCTATACTGCTGCAGGCAAGCATGCATTCTCTTAGAGACCTTGATATTACAAAGAATAACCACAGGCTCAGTTTGGTGGCAAAAGCTTGGCCACGTTTATTACCTAAGGCCCCTGCTACATGTTACATATACTGCACAATTAACTGGTGAATCGCACAATAAATTTAGGCCTGCCATGCATCCCAAGTAAGACTGGCCACAAGTAATCATCACACAATTAACTGGTTAGTCAGGCAATACATTTAGACCAGCCACAGGTGCAAAATAATTATCACACAATAAAAAGGATTACCCAGCTCTAAAAAGAGCCAGCCAACTGTAAAGGTAGTGCTTGAAAAGGTGCAACAACTCTATAGCTAGTTTCTGTCCAGCTTTAATTTCAACATGTAGCAAAGGCGCTAACTCACATGCTTGTTCAAAGGGTTACAAGAAGTTAGCCCTGGATGCTTGTGGTAAGATATAGGCACAATGCATCTGTAGCATCCCCTAGATACAATGTAAAATTCTAAAAATGTCCAGCCCTTCTCTTACATGCGAATCAAAAAAATTGTTTACATTGGACATTTACATAATGAAACATCAACCTCTCTACTAGGTTACCAGATTCTCATGCCTGACATTATCATGCATATTCTGCACTCCCTGGCACCAACCATAACAGTCTGCTTTCTCAGTCAGTTATCTTTGTCAGGGGTCTTTCAAGCCTAATCTCATAGGCATCTTTCAGTCTAAGGCCCTGGTGGATGCCAGGTCAGGCTTTGGTGAGGCCCACTTTGATCAATGCTCTAGCAAAGCCTTTGAGAGCTGTATATGCATGGATCAATGCTTATATTAATCATTGTTCTAACAAGGCCTGCACGTGATATTACAGGTATAAAAGAATTAGTTTTATTAATTAGTGCAGGTGTGCTAAAAAGCCAAGCACTTATTTGCTGTATGGAGCTTGCTCTGCAGAATTCTTCCCACCTATTTCAAACTGCAGTGTTTAAACTTGCCTCTCTAAAATATTATTAAAAACCTTAAGGTTTCACACTGAAGTACGCACACTCCAGGAAGCATCCAGAGCTCAGTTGTTCAATCTCTGAGTGCTTTTGGGGCAATACTAATGAGAGTTACACCAAAAGGAAAGCTGAGACCAGCCCAAACCGTTAGCTTCAAAGAATTTCTTGCACCCAAATTCTTGGGAACAGGCTGCATGCATCAGACATGATTTAGGATGAGCGGGGCACAGTGCAGGAAGAGAAGTGGCAGGGTAAGAAAGCAAAGCTCATTTTATTACTATTGCTCATTCAGAAGAAAAGAAAAAAAAAAAAAAGAAAAAAAAAGCTTAGCACAGGCTGGTGTCAGTTCGTTTAAACTTAATCAGCTTCAACTGGGTGAGAAAAGTAATAGCCTGCAAGAATTCTACCGATGTTTGCTTTAAAGGAAAAAAAATTTCAGGAAGGAGCTAAAGCCCCCCACCCCCCGCAAGCCATACTTTCTAGGGCAGTTGCAGTTTACCAGTAGGTAGAAAGGTATAACTATACTATCTTATTCCAATCGCTTTACCAGCTTCTTGCAGAGTACTACTTGTAAGCTTGCAAGTAATTATTACTTATACTTATTACCTGTATTACTTGTAATACAAGTAATTAGTATGCTTATTACTTGTACAAAATGTATGCCTCAACTTCCAGCATTAACTTGTCAGGAAATCATTTGTAAAGTCAGCGAACATTGGCCTGAGATATACTTTATTTCAGGAAGAGATCCCTGTAATGCTCAAGCTGCTGCAGAGCATTGTAGAAGCAGCAGCAGCAGCAGTGTTTAAAACTGCTCCCATCTCAGCTTTGGTTTCTGGTATTGCTACTTGACCTCTCAATGGGCATGTCTACACATACATCAATGCACAGTGGTTACTACACTTTTAGTTTAGTACCTATAACAACAGGTACACACAGTAACTGGTGCTACTGTGCAGCAGTGCCAGTGCATGCATTTTAGGTGATGCTAATGTGTAGTAGACCAATTCTCCTGGGCATTAGCATGGTTTTCGCCTGCTATGCTGCGCAGTAGAATTGGTCTATTACACACGTGGTGTCTTATGTAGACACACCCAATGATGGGGCATTTCTTTTTAATATTTTCTAAGGTTTGACAGTAGTCATGAATTACTGGATGAGCTAGTTCATCAGACCTATGAACTAGCTACTCAACAAAAGTCTAAAGAATGGTAATTGTTCCAACAAAGATTTTCAGTGGCAATGAGAGAAAAAAGACATGGTGAGGTTTAGGCTTTGCTGTGGTAGAGATTCTCTTGCCATTTATACATCTTTCTTCCAATTATGAGTGTGTTTCAGAAAGAAATAATTTAAAAATAAAACCACTGTGTTTGCAATGATCACTTAGTAAACTTCTTTGCTTCCTTACCTAGTTGTAAACAATGGCTGTTCCCCACTGCAGCAGTTTCCCCCATTCTTGTACATACAAGTTTTATTTCAAAATTGCTGGTTTCTTTCTGAAACACCCTCATACTTTCCTCTTGATCAGATAACAGTATCATCTCCTCTCACTCCAAAGACTTGGTCAGGCTTTTTGGTGCAGGACCTGTGTTTTAAAAAAGAGCTATAAAAAGCTAGGAACATTTGTTACAAAAGAAAAAAAATAGTGATGTTTTGAGAGGCTGATCTGATCTCATTAAGTTTGAGCATAAAGATTAGATTACTATTTCAGTTATTGTACAGCATCTATCATTTACAATGCAATGCGTTTCACTTTTTACACAGCATTCTCCAACTGTGTAAGTGACATCTATAAAAGCATCTCCTTCCCTTCCTTTCAATTACAACCCTGGAATATCTAACAAGCAGCTGCTTAAAAAGAAAAAAGTGATTGACACTACTTTCCTGATGCAAGCTATGTTAACCATCAAATTGAAATATGGTTTTTGTTTACTGCCCCCACACCTTTTGTA
This sequence comes from Caiman crocodilus, assembly GCA_030014935.1. Taxonomy (NCBI): domain Eukaryota; kingdom Metazoa; phylum Chordata; order Crocodylia; family Alligatoridae; genus Caiman; species Caiman crocodilus. Next base: position 116,663,510 of record JAGPOW010000261.1, on the reverse strand, counting down.
TACATAGCTTGCAAGCTTCATTACATAAAGATCCCTGTAGCCCTGTAAAAGCTTCTGCACTCTAGCAAATGTGTTGCTCCATTAGTTAATTGGCAGGGATTGAGTCTTCCATTAACCAATAGCCTCATCAGGTGTGGTAGGGCCAAGTTTTCTACAGCATAATATTAAGTCTGACAGGTATTACACAAACTATTTCTATGGGCTCTTCATAGAAGCAGCTTGTGCAAGACTTAGCTTTCTGCTCCAAAGAACTAGAGAAACACACCACCCCATGAGGTAGGTACTGACTCCATATTCCCCCAGGGAAAGTGAGGAAAGAAGCTAAGGATAGAGAGAGACCTCAGCCACTGCCTACTGTGTGGGAACACTGATGGAAATCGGTGGTAGATCTTTACCACAGCTGCCATCATTCTGGAACTCCTCAGTGCAACTTAAGTGCTGTGCATTTCCCCACTCCAGTTTTAGCACCAGCAAGAGTTTCAAGAGAACAAATCAGAAGTGAAAGGAGTATAAGTAGCAGATGAAACGTCATTCATATTCCACGTTATATGAAACAGACATGTTAAGCATCTTCCCTGAAGTCACAGCAAATCTGCAGAAGGGCTACATAAGAACCTTCTCCATCCAATCCTTTGACCCATGCTTCTGCCACTTAAGCTATGACTCCTCATGCATACACAACACTGGTCACAAACTGAACTTTTGGAACCTGCAACTCTACCATATTTTTCCAAGAGTACAATTCACTCAAACTCACTTTGCCAGTGACAGCATTTGAAGAAGGCAAGTGAACTTACGCATCTTAGAATACTGGACAATGTGTGCAGTTGTAGCAACTTCAAAATGGGAGGGGGATCTGCTGTTGAGGAACATACAGCAGCAGTTATACTGTAACTGTTACATGGACATGAGCCTGCAGCCATACAAATACAGAAGTGCTCCAATTCTGACTGCTTCATTCAGGATCAAAGGGAGCAATTTTGCTCAGTTGCACCATTACAGGCTTAGGCCAACATGATAGTTATGGCCTACTAGCTGCTGCACACTCCCAAGCAGTAGTTCAACTCTCCCTTTCTGAAGCCATTGCAGATGCTTGTGTGCATGTATCATTAGAGTTGGGGGGGGGTGCAAAAAAGGGAAGCTATACTGAATTACTCAACTGGTAATAAATGCCTACAGTGTCCCTTTTAGTTTGCTAAATCAGGTAATGCTTTGAGATTAAGTACAGACTGTAACCTGGCTTACTATGCAATATAACCACATGTTGTATACAGCCTTGTAGTAATTCTTGTGCATTACAGCAAGCTACTTGCAAAAAGACTGACATAGCATCTCTACCTTTTCCCATTCCTGTTGTGGACGTCCTAGTTATTGCTAAATTTAGAATGGTAGTATATTACAGTGGAAAAAAAGAAGTTAGAATTGTGCTATTTCATTCATCATGCCTGGTCAAGTGACAAGATAATTAGCAAAAGGCTATAAGTAAATAAGAATGCATCCATAAAATTACTAGGGAACTATATTCCAGATATTCAGTCATGAGATGGAAGCAGTATTTTAGGAAGAAATCAACTAAATCATCTGCCACTACAAGCAGAGGTAGCATATTTTAAAAGCAGTGACTATCCTTATACTTAATACAAACTCCCTCATACCAGCTTAGCAATTTGGAAATGCTCTCTCCTCTCCCTCTCCTTCCAGCACTACTAAATTATTTTAAGATACCCAATACAAAGGAACAAAACAACTGGTAAGTCATAGTAGATATTTACAATGACTTACCGAGCTAAGCAAAAAAGAATTGCTCTACAACTTAATTCTAGAAAATTAACTGACAGCTGTTCTTAGTTTTGATCACTATTGAGGGAAATCCTGTATGAAGCAGATTTAAATCTCTGGTACTATGAGTTGCAAGATGTTAACATCTGCAGAACTGTTAAAGTTACATGGTAATGAGGACAGATGAAGAAAGAACAGAGTGTATATTTCATGATGTTACAATAGAAAACCCATAGCAGTAACTGGGCTCTGGCTTTTTGTTGCTGTTGTTGAGGATGGCCATCTAGGCAAACCCTGAATGATCTTCATTACTCTTACTTTTCTGCATTTTAGATAGTAAGTCTCTATTCCAACATCAGTGATAATGGGCACTGATGCAAAGTCTTAAGTAACCTCTTTAGGAGCCAAGGTACCAAGGATAAACCAAGGACTGGCAAATAAGAGGGTCCCCCCACCCAAGTGTTCAGTAGAACAGCCACTGCTGCAATGCTTCAAGGCATTCAAATATTTTTTAATCTACTACCAGTGTGAACACAGTCTGTAAAGAATCACTTGCCATCTTAAAATGCTTCCCTCGTCTGATGGGAAGAACGGTTTGGATTTTAGTAGATAAGCTCATTCTGGATATAGCATTCAAGTGTTAAACACAATCATTATTTATTAAACACTCTTGTTAAATCCTGCTTTGTGGAAAATGCTCTTTACTGGCTAGCTATGCTGGCAAATGTTAATCCAAGCACTGTTAAAAAATGGAAACAAACATTTCTAAAAGTTACTTTTCACACCAAGACAAAAGTAAAACACAAAAAACCAAAACAAACAAAACCCCCACAACAATTTGCATTTTTTTAGGGAAGCTTATAATACAACAGTGCCAGACCAGGTAGCTTTAGACCTCAGGCCCTGCTTCAAACCCAGGATGGTGAAGTGATTTGCAGGTATTATTCAACTGTCATTGGCTCATGGCTCAGGTGCTCAGTCCCTGTAGAACAAGTGCAGATGGAGAAAAGCACTTTCAGTTGCAAGGAAAAAGGAAAAATGGATGTTTCAAATCACTGCCCATCTCTAACTGAAGAAGCTTCAAGCCAAGAACAAAGGGCCAGATTTTTAGACACCTAAGCATGCAAACACCTTCAAGGAGTTGCATTGCCATTAGGTGTATACGTCTGAGGGGAAAAAAGGAAAGAGAAGAGAGAAAAAAAAAAAATCTGGCTTTTGATGTCTAAAGTGACAGGAAAAGGACTCTGTATTCTTGTCAACCATGCTTTTTTAAAAGCATAGATGGGTCCTTTGGCTCCCAGTTAAAATCCAAGAGCAAGGTAGTTACGTGCCAAAACTTACTCCCCTTTATGCTTCAACTATGCATTTAACTTCAGTGATCACTATAAAATTTTCCATGAAACCAGTCCCTTTTTGGGTACACGAATAGCTTTTATATTAGAAGGTTGAACTAGAACATTTACTGGTAAAAAATATACTTTGTTACTAACCCGAAGGGGAGAAACAAGACCATGCATTGCTCACAACCAAATTTAAAGGGCCAAGAAAGGCATATTTCCAACAGTTATTATTTCAATAGGACTGTTAAGATATTAGAATAGGGATTTTTCCCCCCTTAAGAAAAGCACATAGTGTCACTAAGATCACATCTTCATAAAATAAACTTAACTTTAACATAGAAATCATTTGTATACCTACAATCAAATGATAATTGGAATTCAACTTAAGATGTTTTACAAAAGGTCTTTACTGTACAGAAAGTCATGAATCCCTACCCAATATATATTGCTTTAAAGACAAACTCTTGTTTTCCAAATTCCAGTGGATACAATGCATTTTGCTATCCATGATTTTTCTATTTAGAAGGTGAAAAAGTTAGCCCTCCATCCCAAAAGACAAAGCAAACAAAAAAGAATGGGTACCCTAAACATTTTTTGTTGAGAAAACATTCCAAAACTGCCTCTATTGTCAGGAGCATCAGAACTGTTGACAAGTCAATAACCAACTATTTAAACAATGAAATATTTCTGTTGTAAAAAACAAAACAAAGCAAAAAAAGCCACCCCAAGTCTTTTAAATTACATACCAAATCATCACAGATTCCATGCTTCACAAATTTTTCTGCTGTAAAAGGCCCCCTAACAGTTATGCAAATGCATTTATCTTATTGGATCTCAGTGTGCTATTAAACAGTAGCAAAAAAAAGTACTGCTAAGAGCAGTAATACCTGCTTGTGCCTTTAGAATACTAGCTACACACATATCTAGATTATCAGCATATACTAGTGAAGTAGGAGCACATACACACACAAAATTAGGTAGCTGTGTGTAGCAAAGAATGAAGTTAATAGCTTAGGATGCTAAATGCTAAAATGCATAAAGACTTCCTTATACAATCAGAACAGTTTAAGCAACTACATATTTGGGTTTCTGATACATCAGAAACTTCAAAGGTGCACACAGATGATGCTACGTAGGACTCTAAAGGCACATTTCAGGTTGCACAATGATTCTGTTGAGACAAACTGCTTACACGCACAGTCACACAGATTGTAATGGTTAAAACCCCTTCAGAAATTCTGTTATAAAAAAAGAGAAGTGCATTTTCAAGTTAACCCAAGTAAGCAAGATTGCTCAGTCCAAATGTTCAGTATTTTCCTCATGTTGATATGAATTCTCTGCACTGCTCCAATCCAGAAAAAATGAAAAAAAAAGAAAAGAAAAAAGGGGCAGGGTTAGTAAAGGCTGAATTGTGGTACTAATTAACATTTACTCATCAGATCCCACGGATCTCTTCTGTGCCCTTTTACGAGGCAATCGTCTTGGTGAAGCTTTATCTGGAAGAGAAGGGACAAAGAAAGGAGTTACCCTCAACTATCAGAAGCACTATATCAAATTAAAAACAATTCCTTCACCTGAGCCCTCCCTGTTTCCTGCCTACAATGGAAACTGTTAATTGTTTCCAGTATAAGACACTGCCATGCAAGAGGTATATGTGATACAATTCTTCTATCTAACCTGATCATTCTGAACATGCTACTGGTATAGAACTTAAATATACTGTAGCTTCAGAGCATATAATCCTCCATATTTAATACTTACTTAAATTTACATGACTGAAGATCCTCAATTTGTAAAATGCTAACACATTTATCCATTTTTTTAAACAGCCATGCTAAACTACTATACTTTAGCAAGCCAGTGATCACTACTGATACTTGGGAGTTTGACTCTGAAAGTATTTGTAGTTTTCTTCCATTTGCATGGCATCAAGAATCAATATACATTGTTGTTTTATAATGAAATGAGATGAACACTTTGCAGCTTCATAACTGTAATAGAAATCTTATTTAATGCTTCAATGTAGACATTAGAATTTGTGTGGGTACAAGATACTAGTCATAATTCCAGTTAAGTACTGCCTGGCTCTAGTTTGTATCACAAATTTACAATCTTATTTGATTTTCAATCCTGGCAGTTTACAAGACAAAAACAAGCTTAATCATGACAAGTCTACAGTTGTCCCTTATACCTAGAGGTGCCTTTGTGCAACTAAAATTAAAAAAAAAAACAGGAATTTTCAAAGCCTTGTTCAAAAGGAGAGAAGATGAACATTATTCTATATGTAGGAAAAGCAATCAGGTTATCTGATGCCCTGTATAGGTTTAACTACTTTTATAACTGCTTATTTAAGAAACTTTAAGGATTCCTAGACAAGCTCTGAACTATTACAGACTTCATAGGTAGGGCTAAAAGGGCATAAGTTTTTTAAGGTTATGCTTTTCCCCCAGATAGTATACATAATGCTAAAAATAAACTAGTAAATAATATAAACTAAAAAATAAACTAGTAAATAAACTAAAAACAAACTAGTATAAATCTAAATGCTAATCTTGTCTAAATTTGAATCTAAGGGGAATTGGAACTCATGGCAGAAGTGGTATATTTTATTAGGCCAACGACATTTTTGCAAAAATAAGTTCTTTAACTGCAAGCTTTCAGGCACAGGCAACCTTCTTCAGATATACGAGAACTTTAACAATCTTTTCTTCTAGGTAGAACTGAAAGTATCTAAGGGAGGCATTGTAAGCCTTTCTGATGTCTACTCCTTGATCAGTTCCTCAGTGGGTTCAGATCAAGTGTACTGCCAGTTTAGTCTAACAGCTTCCATTGCAAATCAAAACCCTTTTTATATATTTCCAGCAGACATTCCCCCTACAAACTTCATACTTTCAAGACTTGTACACTATCTCCTCTGTAGAAAATATTTAGGATGCAGTGTTTTAAAATTTGTAAAATAACAAACTGATATTAAACAATTTTCTTCAAATGTGTATTGACAGAGGAAATACTGCTTCTTTTAAAGATGGGAAGGGGAAAAAGAAAACCCACAGGCAAAGCAAGGTTGTAAGTATGGGCAAACTATACAACTGAAAAGAAAAACTGATCTTCCGATCACCCATACCTAATGGAACTAATTCAGTTTTTCTTCCATAATGAACTGTTTTTAGTTAGAAAACACCAGTTCATTGAAATGAAAACATTACAGTGCTTTTAAACAGATTTATTGGGAGTGTTTCTTGGGTCCATTTCTGCTCAGGATGAAAGGGAGTCTAATTTCAAGCTCAGCAGGATTCCCCTGGGACATGTGAAGCCTAGATTGAGTGCTGTAACGGAGATAACAGGAACATTTCCCATTTTCATTCCAGTTCAGGAAAACTGGAAACAACCCACAAAGCTTATGTTTTCCACAAAACGAGTGGTTCTGGCCCTCAGCAGTGACTGAGGCACCTAACCATGTCCTTCATGCACCTTGTGTTAGTTTTCTAATGGCCATCTTTTCACTTCATATGCTACTTATCCATGGCCAGGATCACTTAAACTCACACAGCAAATTTTATTCAGATCACTGTTCCTTAACTAACCTACCTCTTTCCTGCATTTTTCTCCCAGAGGCCTCTCATTTATCCCTAGTCTAGTTCTGGAAAGAAGATTCAGCCAACATAACTATGCTAAAATTTAAGCTGCAGTGGGTGAACTTAAATGCAACTTGTTGCCTTCTGCACATATTTGAAACCATAAAACTGGTCTTTCCCAACAGTGCTCATGCTATTACACCATGAACCACATGCAGCAAGAATCAGAATTTCACTAGAGCCCAGTTAGTGCAGATGCATAGGAAAGACCCACGTTCCTACAAGCAAAGTTGAATTGCCTCACCTCTTCTACTTTGCACTGAGGCCACAGGAAAGCAAAAACAGAAAAACAGTAGGAGAGAAGTTAGAAATATCCACAGGCATTCAACCATTCTTAAAAGACAGATACTTAATTTGGGGATAGCATTTTGATCTCAGTGATTTTGACAGGTACAAGATTATATTTTTCATGCTCATTTACCAGTAGTTCATTATAGAGACATGTTCCTCCTATGTCATTAAAAAAAACAAACAAAAATCCCAACACACACTCATTTGGGCCTCTTCCATTTTACTTGGACCTCTCCAGAACCCTGTGATCCAATCTTTAAGCTGGTCCTTTGGTTCAAGGATTAGCATTTCAAAATAAGTCTACAAAAGGAAGCGCAGGTACAAGATTGATGGCCTTCTGCAAAAGGTCCATTCTACCATGTAAAATTGGTTTTGTACCTATTTCTTGGCTAACTAATGAAATTAAATCTGACAGAACATGAATGGCTGAGGAAGGAGGAAAGGCTGTGATGGCTGCTATTGCTAGCTCTGAGACTTTTGCCCTACAAAATCAGATGAAAAAAGATGCTTAAAATAACCATACATTACAATAATCTGCCAAACAGTCATTAGATTGTATGTTAGATTCAATTGCTCTACAAAGCAGATAGCTACAAAGCTAAGAACTTGGTACAAAGTAGTTCTTGCTCTCTTTTTTCCTTTAAAAAAAAAAAAACCACTCTCTGATAAAAGAAAAATTATACCCAGATCACAGAAGGCTTATTACTTACTGATCTGATTTAAAGTTTCTTGAGGGATCCAGCTCATGTCAACATCATTTTGATTTGATGTTCCCATCTCTACTTTCTGTACTGGTCTCTTCCGCTGAAAGGATTTGAGAACATTAACAGATTTTGCTTTCCATGAGGAAAATGCAGATATTACAATTGTAAGAATATTAAATATAGATACTATAATCAGATTTAGTCAAAGCCTTGTATCATTAATACACATAAAACAAATATTTAATCTTGTGATACTTGTATCAAGCCTGCTTAGCTTCAAGGTTAAATGAGTAATTTAACAAAGGTGTAAAATTTGCTCTTTAAGTTGATAAACAATAAAATTTTTAGTTTGATTATTATAATCTAAAATACCTACAGCTACATGGAATGATTATACATCCTCCACAACTTTATTCAGAATTCGCATTGCATCATTAGTATCTACAGTACACTTAGAAACAAATCACTTCTTTTGGAAGTGAATTTTCCTCAGTAACTCGAAGAGTACAACAGAATGTTAACACCCAATGCTAGTTAGAGAATCTTTCTAAACAAAAGATATTGCAAAACTAAATCCAAGTTTAAATATTTAAGCTCAGTAGATATCATACATTAAATTCTCTTGTGGGGTACTGCTTTCCAAGTGGATTAAGCTAGATTTCAGAGAGCACAGAGCAAAATAAAGTCCATATGAAACGCAAGTCTAGAATATCTATTCTAGACTATTTTCTTCTGCAGGTAATTAAATCAGTGGGATTTCCTTTCATTAGCCATAATATTTGGCCAAGATCAATGCTGACTAGTTCTTAGTGTCAACAGTATTATAGCTAAATCTAAAAGCCCTGACTAATATTGAACCATATTCTGCAAAGGGGAAGACAAATACAGAGACTGTGCGCAAACAGGGCATGCAGCCAGGCAGACAGAATGGAGCCATGGATGGGTAGGGAGCTGCATCTGGGCCCAAATATGGGATCTTGGGGCAGTGACAGCGTGAGGCCATGGCCCAGGGCACAGTTGCAATCCACTCCCTGTGTGCCCCTGCCCATAGAATCTGTGCAGGACTGTGGAGGGAGCAGACCACAGCTCTGCTTTGGGCCCCAGGCCCAGCCCTGTGCCGTCACCGTTCTGTGATCCCACCTACTCATCCTGCTCCCAAACACTGCTCCCTGTCCAGCTGCGGCCCCATCCTATCCACCTGAATGCACACATTGCCTGCATGAGTCCTATCTGTGGCAGTTGGCATGAGACAGATGAGTTGGGGTGCCCAGGCAGCAGGTCTGGGTTCAGTGGACCCTGAGGTTGGGCAGCTGGAAGGAGCCACTACCTTTGAGGCTGCCAGGAAGCAAGTCAAGTTGTTGTGCCATCCCAGCACTGCTGCGTGCCAAGGAACAGTGGGACTGGCCACACATGCCATGGTCTGCCCCTGCCCGGGGTGGGACCGAGACACCCGTGGCAGGTCAGACAAAATCCCTTAGTGGGCTGGATTTGGCCCACGGGCTGGATTTTGCCTGCCTCTTATTTATAAACAATCCATCAGCATGATATCTAATTTTTTCACAAGTTTCTTGGGACATCTTAAAAAAAGAGACTTGGAGAATTCTAGTCAGTTAAATCACTGCTTCCCTCCAAACAATCTAGCTTTGATTAAATTCACATTTATTTGATTTGTGCCATTAAAAGCCACAAAAGTTGTACTGGTCTGATTGTTGATACATTACCCTCCATCAGTTGAACAACTCTATGCATTAAGTACTTATATAGAATTGATTACTTACTTTCCTGGATTCTAACAGTTGATGCAGACCAATAACGACAAGAAGGCCAAGACCAGCAAGGAACATGTACATGAAAATCCTTGTTTAGCAAAAGATAGAATGAGATAAATTAAAAGCACATTAGCAGCCGGAATTGTAGTCTTTCAGCTTTTCTAGAAAAGTCAAAAGTCACAGCACAAGGAACAGTTGGTTCTAGAAGTCCCTCAATTTATAGTACACTTGTAAAGACCATTTATTTGTTAAATATCTCCCTGGAGGTACAATGAACCTGGATTTTAAAATGTTGTTGTATGCAGAATATATAAAAGAACTAAGATAAGAGGAAAACAGTTACAGTAACTTTAAATTTTACTTGGAACTACAGGACAATTTTTTGGAAACACCTGTTATATATCTGCCATCTTTATTTAGTTACCAAACTAGACTTAGTTCCTCTAAATCCAAAGAATATACAATTTCAAAAGGAAGCCCTAAAGAGTCATGTACAGCATAGGTAGGCAGTTGTGTTGAGACATATTATGCACTGAAATGGTTTATGCACTTAACTCAATATGCAAGGAACTGCATACTACAATGCCAGTCCAGATCCATTCCCTATTGCTGATATTGCAAGTCTAGTGAAGCAAATTATATCACTGGAAATATTTACAAATAGGGGCTGTGCAGTAATTAGTATGGTTTGGTATGTGAAAAACTACTTAAAAAATGGTTGAATCAACTCTGTTATATAAGTGTTCAAGTTCTGAACACTTTCGAGAAATGGGAGCTAAGTAATGAAAGGCTAGATAACATGGAAGGGGAAGGGCTTATAAGCGTAAGGACCTTAGCAGTTAGTGTCCCGCATCTGTGTGGGTGCGGAGTTCAAATCCATCCTCAGGCAGAGGATTGATTTGAATTATCACAAGTCGACGCCCCCCCCCCCATAAAAAAAACAAAAACGCCTTACCCCCACCACAGTCAAGAAAATTGCCTGGAGGGAGGCGTAAATACTTTCTTTTCCTGGTAGGGTTACTATCACAG
>JAGPOW010000261.1:116642399-116652863 GCA_030014935.1 Caiman crocodilus | reverse complement strand
GTTTTAAAATCCATCCTCAGGCAGAGGATTTATTTTAATTATAACAAGTAGCCTCCCCCCCCCCCAAAAAAAAAAAAAAAAAAGCCTTACCCCCACCACAGTCAAGAAAATTGCATGGAGGGAGGCGTAAATACTTTCTTTTCCTGGTAGGGTTACTATCACAGGGGATACTCAATATTTATCAAGCTAGATAAAGTGACTATAGCTTGGTAGTCAGGACACTTAAACTGAACTTAGTCCAAACCAACTTTCCTGCTCAGGTGCAAGATTCTGAATGAAGGTCCTCCACCTCTCAAAAAGATAATTCACACAACATAGAACAGGACCACCAGGAGAAAGAACACAACCTACTACAGCAGTGAAAGCCAAACATTTTGGCAGGTGTGCCACAAAGTAGCTCCACACCCTCCTCAAGTGTCACTCCAATTCCTTTCCCTTATTTAATCAGTTGCTCTGCTTCCTGCTTAATCTGCTGCTTTGCTTTGTTTCCTGCCTTGTGCTTCCTGCTCAGCCCACTGCTGTTTTCTGCTACCTGCTCTATTTGCCACTGTGCTGCCTGTCCCCTTCCTGATCTGTCACAACATACACAGAGGCTGCCATGTCCCTTGTGACACGCACTGCCACCCCAGTACAGGTTGGCAACCCCTGCACTACAGAATATCCTTCAGCTTTATTAAGGCATTCTACAGTGAAGTTGCTGACATGAGTTCTAACAACCTGAAGCAGGAGGAGGATTTAAGTTCACGTGTCCAGCATGGTGAATGCCCTAACTTCTGGGCAACTGACACCAAGGGACACCAGTTTTCTGGTTCTAGCCTTCATTTCCTTTGCTAAGAATTTCTGAACCATTTATCACTTAACATTTCACCTGAAATTATTTGGTAAATTCAATCAAAATTGGTACTCAGCATTGGCTGCCCCAAAATTGAGTTCTGACAAGTAATTCAGAGAAAAACAAATCATGTAGTAAGTTAGGGCTCTTATTCTAAGAAGTAGATCATACCAATGTTTTGAAACTTCAAGTTTTAGCTGAGAAAACAGCTAATCTAGAGACCATGAATCAGAATCAATATAGAGGGCCTGAGAAATTGAATCGTTGTCTTAAAAAATACTTTAACATATAGTCAAGTAATACCCACCCACATTCCAAAGCATAACATTTTCAAAGGGACTCATGATTGAGATGCTTACAGTTGTGCGACAAGTTGTTAGCTACATCATTAAAAGAAAAAAACAGGATGATGCATATGAAAAGTGCCAGACAGAAGCTTTCTATCCACAGCAGCGGAGCAAATTTCTGCACAAGAGCTATCAGCAACTTCTACAGAACATAGTCTGCTTGCAACAGTTCAACCACCTCCCTGTATTCCCCAGCAACTGGAATGAGCACATCAACCAGGAGCTAAGCTTTTCAAGTGGTAGCATGCAAATGTTGAGCTAATACTAAGGACTGGAGTCCGTAGCATATAGTGTGTACGGTGCCCTTCAATACCCCAAGTCATCTCTCTCTCACTCCCAGAGAATTATACAGGAGCAGAGACTCAGATTAAGGCTTCTCATGTCATTAAGTTGCCACATGCCTGGAATGCTCTGGATTTAGATCATTTTGGGTGGGGAAAAAACCCGAAACAAACCAGAAATCTTAGCTGAACCCATATTTGTATTGTCACAATTAGAAGCCCAAATATTAATTTGCATGGTGGGGGATGAGAGTGGAGCACCATTATTGAGAAATGCATAACTTCCTTATTTTATAATATATACAGACACATATCATCATTTCCTTGATGTTCAGATGGTATTTCCTATCCTATACAGAACCTTCATTTAATGAACTAATAACCTTAATATCATAGGAAAGTAAGGCTGGAAGAGACCTTCCAAGGTCATCTAGTCCCCTTGATAAGGATCATTCCGACTAAACCATCCCAGCTAAGCCTGTCCAATCTGCTCTTGAAAGGTTTCTAGAATGGAGATTCCACAATTTCTCTAGGTAGGTTGTTCCAATTGCTTGACCACCATCATAGACAGAAAGCTCCTTCTAATCGCTAACTTAAATTTCTCATGCTGCAGCTTGAGGCCATTGCTCCTAGTTCTGTTCCTTACAATGCCAGAGAAAAGCCCATCTCTACCCTCTCTAGTATTGCCCTTCAGGTATTTGAAAATTGTTATCAAATCCCCCCTCAGTCTTCTCTTCTGCAGGCTAAATAACCCTAGTTCTTTCAGCCTTCCCTTGTAAGTTCTGCTTCTCAGGCCCCTGCTCATTTTGTTGCTCTCACAGTGCAAGAATCACTTCCCTGGATTTGCACACGATACTCCCATTAATACCACCCAGGATGCTGTTGGCTTTTCTCCCTTCCAACAAGAGCATAATATTGGCTTTATTCAGCTTATGGTCCACCATAACCTCAAGGACCTTCTCCACAGTACAACTTAGCTAGTCATTCCCTAGTCTGTATTTGTGCATACAGTTATTCCGTCCCAAAAACGCAAAAGCGTTTTTCACTGGTTTCATACAAGCTCATTGCTACAAAACTGAAGAAAACTTAAAAGTTCCCATTTCTTACGTTTCTCCATCAAGTCCATCTTCTCTCTCAATAATTGTAACTGTTTGATTGAAGACGGCATCTTGGAACACATTACCCTATAATGATAAGGTTGTTTTAAAGATTTAAAACCTCTTTACTTAATGGGCCAAAAGCATGCCAATTGGAATGGATACATTAAAACTTGTAATGAAAAAAGAGTACTTTAAGGAGAAGAAAGGGACTTCTTAGTTCATGGAAGAGTTGTACTGTTTAGGCCATAGATAGCACAGACTCCTGGCTTGAGGCCCCAGCTGGGTTGCAAGTTCCAGCCCATGCCTGCAAAAGGCTACTGGCCTCTACCCTAAGAAACTAGGGGCACCATTTGCCAGCAGTGTTCACACATTTATGCTGTTATGGCACTGTGCCTAAACTCACACTCTACCCAACTAAAAAACTGCCAAATCTGAGTTATATAGTATGTTACGTTTAAAGTATACCCCAAGAAAGAGTCTAGACTTTTTTTTTTTTTTTTTAATAGAAAAGGCCACTGCTCACTAATCTTTAGTCACTGCAAACCCCCCCCCCCCAAAAAAACCCCCAAGCTCCCCAAACAAACCCAACAACCCAATATCTAATGTATGTTATGAAAACTTCCCTTTACATTTACTAGCAGTCAAGTACATATCTGGCCAAGCTGCTTTACCTACAGCATTAATTGGCACATACATAAAGGCTTAAACATACAAAAGGAACACTAAGAAATGGATTGAGCTTCTCACTTCCAGCCCATGCAGTTCAACTTTAATTGCAAGAAGTAAAATCAATTATGAAATTGAGCTTACATTCAAATCTCTGTAGTTCAGATTGATAACTAGTCCAAATGGACGGCCACCCATCGGCTCTGCAGGGATGAAAGAGTATTCAAACGTGGCCTGCCTCTGTGGTGGAACCACTGTGTTCAGAGGAAGAGCTGTGAAATTCTGTATGTAAAACTGGTAGTCTTGGGGGTACCGAAAAGATGCATCAAGAGATTCAACAATAAAATCCTCTGTACCCTTATTGGTGAAGCCTACCAGAAACTTCACAATATTGTTTGCTGGGAAATCTGGAAAACAAGTAGCAGTAGGTTAGGAAATTTCATGCAGTACTCCAGTGAAAAGATACCCCAAAATTCCCAGCTTAACTACTCAGTCCTAAGAAAACATCTGCTCCCTGCCCAAGCTGCTTTTCTACTTTCTGCCAAAGTGCCTTCCTCCCCGATTTGTTGCAAGCCACATATGCAGAAGCCATCCATGTCCCACTTGTAGTATGGACACCACACTACCGCTGCAGACTGGCCACCCCTGCTTTAGGTAACCATAATTCTTATGCATTTGTGACATTAAGCTAATGTCTGCCAAGTTAAAAGTTTGATAAATTGTCCCAGGACTCTTACCTTCACCTTTCACAAATAAAATTGTTGTATCAGCACTAGGTGAGGCTTTAGGTTCTCCTGATAAGTCTTCTTCCTCTTTTTCTTCTGTCTAAGACAAAAGACTTTTGTGAAAAGCCTATAGTGAAGCCAGGAATATCCACTTTTAAAAATAAACATCTATGACAAATGTTAAAACGTACTTTTTTTTTTGTGCACTGATTTGAGATAGGATACCATAAAATGCATTGATTAATACCAACTGCTGTTGCAAACACATTCCAAAGTACCATTCACTCATTTCTAACCCTGGACTACTAGCTTCTCCAAGCCCATTAATTGCTGCTGAAAGTCAACTACAGCCTGAGCTTATTTTATAGTTTTTAAGTTACTCAAACATTGGAGGTTAGTTTTTCTTGCCTGCTTGGGATTTTTAAAGTGCAGTAAGTTTGATTCAGGTAAGCCATGATAGCTGTTATGTCCCTCAGCATCCCGTTAGTAATTTATAATGAACTGAAAGTGAGGAGCGAGGCATCTTTCTTGTCAACGTTTTTGGTGCAGACCTGTGTTTACAAGAGCTAGGTAATGCACAATTAGATTTAAGCAATATAGACTCAGCAAACTCTGCATGCAAAATCTATGTATCCTCCAGTTCTTTATTGCGACTCAACATCTAAAGCAGTGTCCTGTTTTATCATTTAACAATTTATTTTTATCATTACAAATGAAGGTCACCATCTCAAATAAGGTCTTGAGAAATCAACACTTTCACCTCTCTTTAAAAATAACAAGGCTTCTGATCACCAAATTTTTCCTATTACTTCTTTACTACTTAAAAAAAATCCCATACACAAAGTAATCAACTAACATTAATTGCTTAGAAAAAGGAAATAATTTCTTAAAATACAACAGCTAATCATTTAAAAAAAATGTTTAACCAATTTAATTTTAAAAAAATGATAAACTGCTCCTATTGAACTTTATTCTTGAAGGGCACCTCTACATGTGCAATTAATGTGAAGCAATAAACTCTGGGGTTTATTGCTCCTAGGCAAGCCATTTCAACATGTGTCAGGGAGCAGTAAACTCTAAATTAAATGCTATTTGCACGTGTGCCTGGGGCTGCAGCACACTGAGCTGGGTCAGAGCATCCCTGGCTGGTAGGGGGCCCTGAGAGTCAACATACCAGCCTGGGGCTTCTCCCCCCAGCTCAATTTGCTGCGGAAAGAATGTCTGGGGCATAAGCTTGCTTCAGTGCGGGGGCTAGCTAGTAGGCAGCCCCCACACAGAAGCACCCTCATTCCCCAGCCACATAGTGCAACATCTACATATGCGCCACTGCAGAGTTTATGCTGTAGCAAGATAGTACTAATATTTACAAGTACTATCCTGCCATGGAGTAAATTAGTTTACTCGAGCCTAATAGGGGTACATGTGTAGATGCTGAGATGTTTAGTGCACAGCTAGTTAGCCTGCTGTGCAGTAAACACTCTGCGTAGATTCACCCAAAGTATCTCACTTCCCTTCTCATGTCAGCACACAGATTACTGATCCCTCCAAATAAGATGGCCTGATATGAAATAAAGAATCTGGTATCCTGGTAATACCTGGCTCATGAATTAACTGGCCTTGGAACTCTTTAAATGCCATTATAAAAAGTTAACACCAATGCCACGGTCTTTGAGGTGAAGTATATCACTTTGCAAAACTGTCCCTTATTAGTGAAGTTAAAGATATAGTAAATGTTTTGAGAGATGTTGTTACTCACATTTATATTAAAAAGAATACTATGAAACAAATACTATCAAATTTGTATAAAATAGTTAGCTTTATTTAAATTTATGTTCTTAAAATTTAGCCCTAGGAAGAATATTGCCAACTCAATTGCCAAACTCTACGTTTCAAGAACACAGAATGAAATCCTAAGTACTATTAACTGTAATAACTATTTTCATATTTTTTACTTATGAATTTACTGTTAGGGATAGCCAACTAGAAAATGTTCATTGACAGTATCTGATAAACTCAATCAGTATTAAGATACTTGTGTAATGATACCAAACCAACTCAAAAAGCTAGTAAAATATAATAGTCAAGCATCACATGAATTTGATGAATACCTATATAATCCTTTTACTGGATCAGCTAAAAAAAAAAATAAAACCCCCAAACAAACTAATACGCCTTTGCTTTTTAATATCTAAACTTTTTCTTTACCTATTACTTGCTGTTTTACAATAAATCTTCCCACCCCAAGTGATCTTCAGAATCAATATCAGATATTAGTCTCTATCACGCGTGTTAGGCAACCATTTCAGAATAGTAAAATTTTGACCTATGTTTTCTAGTTAAATTTGCCAAGAAAAAGAAACAGAACATAAATATTGTTAAGTGAAACAAAACTGATCAATATAACCAAGAGAAGTATAATATGCCTTAGAACAACACTACTAAAGAGCTTAGGTAAGAAGGTTCAGAGACTGAACAAAATAACCTTGTACTGAAAAAAAAAAATGCCATCACTTGGAAGAGCAATGTTTATGGAAAAGGAAGAAGAAAGAGAGCAGGAATTGGTATCTGGGTGGATCAAGCACTGAACTACACAGGTTTGGAAACACAAACTGAAAAAAAAAGAACACAGTGAAATCTTTTTGAGTTGCTGTTTCAGCATGGGAATACTGGGTTGTGCTCATCTAGATGCTCCACTTGTATCTATTCTAGTTAACCAAGTTCTATGGTGCCTGAAATTAAATAATCAACATTTGAACGCGAGATTTCTAATCTGTTTAAATTGAAGGTGTTGTTTGTAAAGTAAGAACGATGAGCATTTACCAAATCTGTTGGCTCATCTTCTTCAACTTCAGCTTCATCATCTTCATCTTCAACTACAGTATCTTCCACTGCTTCTTCATCCTCTGTAGCATCTTGAGCTGCCACTAACAAGCTTGAACCTAGTAACAAGATGATGATATTATCATCATCAAAAAGAATAAAAACTACATGACTTCCCAACTTCCAGTTAGCTAGTCAGACTAATGGAAACTTGGAAAGCTGAAGTACGACGTCAAATTTAGCAGCAGGAGGGAAGCAAATAAAGTTTTACTTTTGAATTCTATACAAATAAGTTCTGGTCAATTTCTACCATGAGTAATTTTAAAAAACTACTGGATTTACATATCAAGGATCTCAAGGTAAATTAAAAAGTGAGTTAAAAACCCACTCTGGCATACATTATTGCAAGTTTTTTTCCTCTATTTCAATAAAACGTTCAGAAAATCATCAACTTACTTCATCCAACAGGAAATTAAAAGAAAAAAAAAAAAAAAGAAAGAAAATCAGATGCCAATTGATTGTGACCTTTCAGAAATGGGTAAAACTGATACTTGTTGATTGGTCTCTAATGCTAATTATTCAGACTGCTTTTAACTCCTAGAAACTGGACTCCACTGACAGATCACTAAACCAAAATCAATGTCCCACCCTTTGTGTATATTTTACTAAACTAACTGTGAATGCATCAGTGTTCTTTGCTGTTTGTTACATTGCAGTGTACTAGACCAGACTGAGAACACTAAACTGGGAACTAAGTAGAACAATCTAGTAAAACATCCTGGTTTATAGATCAGTTTATACTTTTCCAAGCCTAAAATTGAGTCAAAGTAAGAAAGTTCATTTTGCTTGATGTGCTGAAGTGAGCGGAGTGCTACAATACAGTTATAATAATTATGCACATTTGAAAGATACACAGCTAATTACAAAAGTCAAGTCCTATCTTGCTATTATTTTCATCCTCAGACTGAAGTTCTTCTCCCATCACAAATTCATGTCAATAACTAATTCACATCAACTAATTTACCTGGAAAATGTAACTGGGTTTAACATACTTGTGTATGGGAATACTTACTAAATTAGTTCATGTTTTCATTTGCAAATAAACCTCGACACAAAGAGGTTGAATGAAATTGAAGAAGTACAACCTGTGCACCAGTCTTCCACTGCAACTCATGCAGTCCTACAGAATACTGTAGAGTACATGTGTATGAAGTTGAAGAATGAGGCAAGAATTGGGCCAGTTATGGGTCCAATAACTTGACAGTGTTATTTACTGGAGAGTATAGCTTCAATATTAAAATCACAATGTAAACAAATCCCAGTGCATGACCTAGTTCTGTAACAAAGACCAAGTTCTTCGTATTTAATTTAGGTAGCGCTGCATCCTACATATATACCAAGCTACATGCTGAAGGTCCAGTCTTAAGCACTGTGACCTGAAATGCACCACACATCAGCTTTTCTCTGCTGGTACATTTAATGTGGCCATCACTGAAAGGTTTTAGAAAAGTTCTATTTCTCTCCTTGCTTCATGTACTCTGAATGTTGCGAGTTTCACCATCTCCCCAGTGGTTCCAAATCTTGATTAGAAGCAATGCACCGCCTCAGTACAGCTAAAACTGATTTTCCTTTGTAAGTAACAAAGGAAATATATAAGAGCTAGGATGAGACTGCAAACCCACAAAAATCGTTTCAGGTATTTTCCTGCCTATTTGATACAGCTGATTAGTTTCAAATGGACTGTGATCCTGTCATTTTAATTCCTGTTTCTTCCTTTTATATGAGAGTAATGTGCTTTTGCCAACTCCAAGACAGAATTCTGAGGAACCTGCAAACAAGGTACCAGGTGTACAGGGAGAAGAGAGTACACATTCCCTGAAAAGACTAGGGCACGATATAAGTTTAGCAAGGCTTTAAAGCAGGTCTCAGTCAGAGAGCGCCAACTGTTCCACAAGTGCAAGAAAACAGAGACTCTAAACCCCCGAGACCCTGGGGTGCTACGATTCCCTCTGCCCTCCCTCCCCCAGCAAAATAAACCAAGAAATTTAAATTGGAATCTATTTTGTACGGAGACTAATGAGGTTGGGAATCACATGTCTAAAGGAGGTTGTCAAATGTTGGGGCCTCTGGTCTGATCTGGCACACAGGCTAGTTATCTGGCCTACAGCCTTGATATGGGGGGGGTGCGGGAAATGACTACTTGCGGCAGCAGTGTCTGGGCAAGAGCTAGCAGTACCACAGCACCAGCAGCACCACAAGAAGCCCAGCATCACTGGTGCCTAGATGCCACTGTGGAAACAAACCACAGTGCTGGCCTTTCTGCAGTACTGCTCCGGCTCCAGCTCCAGCTCTTACCAGCCTGGCTACCAAGCACTAGTGTTAAAGCAGTAGTACTGGAGCCCCAGCAGCACGTGACAACACCTGTTTCTGAGACTACAGCCCAGTACCCATGATACCAGGCATTTTCCCTCCACGGCCCAGAATAGCCAGCCTGAAACAGGAAGGTTTCACAGGCCCAATCTGCCCCATGGGGCTGGCTACCATGTGCCATCCACCTGGTCCTGCACCACTATCCCAGCCCCTAGGGCCAGACGTGTTTGACACCCCCAGCACACGGGTAATCTTTTCAAAGCAAGAGAAGCCCTCAAAGAGCTTTTAGCACCTGTGAAGGGCAAGGCAATCATTCTGATCTACAAAGCAAAAAGGAAACAACTGGGCTTTCTACAAAGGAGAAGTGGCTCAGGAAACATTAGCTCTTCTGGGTTAAGCAGAAGGCAGGTTTGAGCAGTCTCACTTCATCTGCCACCAGAGCTTCCAGAACTGTTACAAGCTCCCAAAATCCTGGGTTTGAATCCACAACCCTGACCACAGCAAGCTGCTGGCAGCTCGCAAACCCCACACATGCTGCCTGGCTGCAGCACTACCGCGCTGCTTAGCCATCTAATCTCATCCCCACTCCTTCAGCGGGTTTTGGGAGGAAAGATGATGTGGCAACGGGGAGGGGGGAGGGGGAGGCAGCGCACGTGCTACAGCCGATCAGCGCACGCCAGGTCACCGCCTGCGCTTTGCTTTACTGAGGGCAGAAATCAGATGAAATGACAGTGCCAGAGACTGGGCCTCCCCTTCTCTTTGCTAAGAGAGAAGACTAGGCTGGCTGCCTCTACCGATTTTTTGAAGCAGAGCATTGATTGGTCTCATGCCCGAAAAAAAAAAAAAAAAAAGAGAGTGCGGGGTGGAGGATTGTTGGTCTAGGGACACAAGCAGACACGGTTCTTTGGGTAGACGCGATATCTTTTATTACACCAACTAAACAGTTGGAAAAATTATTCTGTGCGAGCTTTGGGGCAGAGACACTCCGAGAGGAGCTCTGCTGCCCGGGCTTCTCTCATCTCCCAGCCACCCAGATCCCCGCCGCTCCCCAGAGCTGCCCGCGCGGAGATGAGGAATGAATAAGGGGCGGGACAGGACACGTCCGCCCGAGGCAGGGGCCGGATCACCGACCCCAGGCAACCGGGAAGCTCCGCCCCGCCCCCCCGGGCCCCGCGCGGCGGTTGGCAGTGCCGCGTTCGAACACCAACAGCAGCGGGTCCCATCCTGTCCCTCCCCGGGACACGGCGCGCTCTCACCCGGGCTGCGGGCGCCGCCGAGCAGGAGGGCGGCAGGGAAGACCAGGAGCACGAGCAGCAGCAGCAG
>JAGPOW010000261.1:116615850-116636430 GCA_030014935.1 Caiman crocodilus | reverse complement strand
AAAAAACAGTTCTATAAAATCCAATGTAATTTCTATAGAATTCTGTCAGTTTTCATGATTTCTCTAGGACTTTTCTGAAAAGTAAGCAATTATTGTATATAACAATTATAAATAATAGCAGATTGTGTTGGAGAAATCCTCCTGTTGGACTTCCCCAATAAAACTTGTAATTTACACAGCAGGTGTGTAAAATTTTACCATTTATTACATCAGGCAAAGCCATTCATCTCCACTATACTTCATAAACCAAAAAATGGCCTCCATTCTTGATTGTCTTCATTTTTGTTGGCGGGTTTGAGATACACTGGGCACCATTTTCATAAGTCTTGAAAACCCTCACTTCAAGCAGAAGTCAATGGGATTTGCAAATCATTAGCAACTTGGTGTCTCTGAAAATTAGTTCCAAGGTGTCTCAGTTGGTGTGTCCAAAATTTGATACCACTTATGAAAATGTTGGACTTGGCAAATACAGCTATCAGGCAAATGACCGAAAGAAGCCTCTTAGCTTCTTCTACCTCCTGTTGAATTCCTCAAGTCAGAAAAAGCTGACAGAAGAATAGTGGCTTGCCCAGAAATAGGTATTAAGTGTGTGTATTCACTAGAAAGGGAAAGGCTTTCAGCAGAAAAGTAAGCTGTAACTTGCTCTTTTAAAATTATTCCCCCGCCCTGCCCATTGCAGTCCTTTGACACTTGCTGGATTGGTAAAGACAGTTCACAACATACATTTCTGTGGTATAACTGATAGCCCAAGTCCAATGCAATGTTTGTGGGACATATCACAACCTTTGGAATTGTATTATATATACCTTGTTATCTCTTACCTATATAAAGAATTACAGGTTTTTACAAGCACTGGCCCTATTTGAAGATGTCACTTCAACACAATTAGTGTTGCTTAATGTTAAGTGCTTGCTGACCTGATATTCTAAACCAGAAATTTAGGGGTGATCCTTATTACAAAGCCTGGTGGTTACTACTATTTGTAGTTCTCTTGGTGATACGAGTGCTAGTCATAGTTGTAAAAGTATGGTGCACAGTAGTTATAAGGTCATTTCATCTGTATCATTAAAGTATAGGGTTTGAGCTCATACTTTGGGGCTGAACCTGCTTGGTGTTGAGTGCTTTTTGTTGGCTTTATGCATGGGTGTCCACTTAAGATCTGAATGTATGTAGATAACATTGGGCACATTGCAGGACTGAGCCATACTGGTCTATACCTGCTTCCAATAAAAGTGATGGCAAAACTTCTGTTAGCTTCTACTGGGTTACGAAGAAACATTTAGGCTAGGATTTTTAATGAAGCCAAAAACCTTAGGCATCCAACTACAAATGACGTATGTCAGGATTCAAACACCTAACCCTTTTGGCTATGTATAAACAGTCAAAAAGCTCAAGGCTGAATCGATTCAATCTTCTCAGGTTAGTGTAAACCACAGGTTGTGAGGGAGGTGCAAAGCATCTTGGGATGCTGGGGGACTATAAATTAACTTGAATCTGGAGGGGATCTTGGGGGAAGTTCAATAAACTGATTTAATCTAAATCATTTAAGTCTAATCCATCCAGGTTTATCTTACACTGTATTCAGCCATTTTGAAAGTGGTTTATGTATACCGAACTTCTGTTGTGTTACAGATTTGAACCAGTTTCGGATCAGTTATACCAGTTTGTGTAACTTCTGTCCCTAGTCCTTGTGTTCCTTTGAAAAGCACAGCATTAGGGATTTTTATTATCCTAAAAAGGAACCCTAGCAGCTGTTCTGCAGTATAATTTATTTCAAGATATCCAGATTTTCTGTTCTGTCTGTAGAATAGTGATAACTGTTTGAAAATCAAACAAACAAAAGTAACTTGAGAAATAATATGTGCTGCCAGCTTGACTACTTCAAATGTACTTGTCAGACACAGAAAAGAGTTATCGAAAGATCAAGTGATATAATTATGTTGTCATTGTTAAAGAGGCAGATGGGACTGGTGGTAAGTCTCACATTCTTTCAAATATATTAGGAAGTTTATCATGATGATAGAAATGTTCCATATAGCCATGCATTAACACTGAATAAGTAAGTACAACTTCAATAAATTGTTCAATAAAAATTGCCCATATTCCATATGGTGGTGGGCTGAGGACAGGAGTGATTGCTTTGAAATACATCCAGCTTGGAGCTTGTATACTATTTATGAGCACATGGCACTGACTTTCTCCCCAAATTAACAGCAGGAGGCCCTACTGTATTAGACTATACCAGTGGTCTACTTCACTGGCCCATGGGTAATGATATTTGAGGAAGTAATGTGCTATGGGCAATATCAAGTTTAACTTTTCAGTCATCTGGGGTTGCAAGCTATATGGCAGGGCCTTGTGGGCAATATGGTGGTAAACCATGGACAGAAGAACATGGCACTAGATAAACACATAAGCAACTGATAATCCTGACTTTAGAGACATGAAAGGCCAGATCCTATTCCATCTACTGAGTGTCTAAGTGGACTAAGACACCTAAATGCAACTGTATTCTACTCTGCTGAATTCCTGAAAGATCCATTAATGCAGGCAACCTTGAACATATTCCCTTTGCATATTGCACACAATGCTCAGCCCCAGAGCTACTGAGTATGTTGCAAGAGATGTCAGCCATCCACAAATTAAAAAATAACTTGGACATGCTGTCAAGAGGGATCCTGGCCAAGGCAGCTGAGAGTCTTGAATCCAGGACTTTGGATGCCAGTAGGTTGACCTCTAGACTCCAGCTTCAGGGACTTTATCCACCTTCATATTCTACCACTTTTTGGTCAGGCAGCCTTGCAGGAAAATAATGAGCCAGGCCTCAGGTGCTGCTTGGCACCCCGACCTCATTTTGACTGGACCCACTCACCTATCATCACAGATACTCCCAGTGCTTGGTTTAAAATGTGGCCTTGAATTGGGGGGCCTTAGCAGGGCATGCCAAACTCCCATAAGGTAGGTTTTTTCAGGCCATACCAGGCCACGGACCTTTGCAACTCATCACCCTGTCATTGGTCAGGTGGGCTCAAGAGTCTATCTGAACTATGCTTGGGTCAAGAGAGGGGAGTGGAATTTTGGTAGCCCAAGAACAGAGCAGACAGCTCTGCCCAACAAAACAGGGTGAGACCCAGCCATGAACTTATGCCTTTACACCACTCAGCTGTGACACCCAGCCCTAGAGCTACAGAGCACCTATGCTGGTTAGCTTTTTTGCCCAGCCTATTATGCAGTGTGTCCCGAGGGGTTAAGGCAGACAAATAAATAAAAAATCCAGCAACACCCAAAAGAACCCTCTGTCCCAGCAGAGGAGGCTGTGGGAAGCTTTCAACTTACACCTTTTATGTCTCGGCACAACACGCAGCTATGGAGCACTTAGGGTGCCTGTACGTGAACGTGGAGGCTGCTCCGACATGCTGTAATTACAGCATTTTGGAGCAGACTTGATTAATTGAGTCTGCTGGAGCATGGTAATTACCATGCTCCAGCAGCCTCCTGTGCCTCGTGTATCAGCGTCCCCATGCTTCTAAATGGCAGCAGAGGCACTTTAAAGCTCATTGAATGAGCTTTGATTCAAATGTCCTCGCTGCCATTTTGAAGAACAGAGACACTGATACACGAGTCACTGTGGCACTTTAATTGGAGCAGTTCTCAGAGCTGCTGTAATTAAAGTGCTGCCCTCCTACCCCAGAGCACGTGTAAAAGTGTTTATAGGCTGGACAGCTTTCTCTCTCAGAATTCTTGTGTGATGGGGCCTGAGGGGTGTCAGCTGCCCCAAATTAAAAAAGAATTGAGCACACTACTGAGAGAAATCTGGCCAAGGCAGTGATTTGATTTCCCAGTGTCAAATTTTGGCTCCACACTGCAAATTTGCATCCCATGGATGCCAGCCCCCACCCATTTCACCAATGGGCTCTAAGTGTTCTCTGCTGCTTGTGCCCCAGAAAGTGCATGTTGAGCTGTTTGCATGGACAAAGGTGGGCCCAACTCACTACACCCTGCTGCTGCTGAGCCTCATGGTCTTGCTGTTTTGATTGGTGGAGCTGATCCACCAATCAGGAGGCAAGAGGAGTGCAGTCACACCCCTTTTCTGAGGGGAGGAGGAGAGGAGATCCTCACTCTCCTGGACTTGATTGAAGACTGCAGCACTCAGGTCCGGAAGACTTCAGGGGCTGAGCCATGGAGAATATAAAAGGAGCTGCGTGCCTAGCATGAGGGGAGCGCATCCAGGACAGAGAAGAGAGAAGCGTAGGGCTTAGAAGAGCTGACCAGAGCTGTGTAGCAGGGTGAAGCAGTAGCCCAGAAGTGCCTCTGAAGACTTCCATCAGCAGGGAATGGCAGATGGCTCCAGCAGCTAGGCTTTCAGTGTGCAGCACGGCACACAGCATCGAGACTGGTTGCTGCATGAGACAGCTTGGGTCTGCAACCTCTGGCATGCAGCCAGAGACACGACGCACAGAATGGTGTATGGAGTAGGGCCTTTGTAGCGTTTGGGTGGTTCAGGTCCTCAACCCCTGGAACGAGGCTGGGAGCTTGGTGCAGGAGGTACTACATGGAGGGTTCAGGAGCAGACCAAGCCTGATGCTGCATGAGGCAGCCCAGGCTTCTGACCCATAGCAAAAGGTTGAGTCCAGAGAGCCAGACAGTGCTTGGGCTGTTGAGCCAGCAGACAAGGCTGAGCCAGACGCCCCAGAAGCCCTGCATAGAGGAGCCCTGTTCCAGGGCACAGCAACTCCCTCAAAGCCCAATGCATATGAGAGAGCAGCTTGACACAGAGGACGAGGACCACCCTGCAGGCCTGGGAGCCATGAGTTGCAGGGAAAAGAGGATTCTGGGGTTTCCCCTCGGGATTAAGTTTCTTTGGCGTTTATCTATTCATTGTACGTATGTTTATATCCATGTTCCTTTCCCTTGTGATAAGTTAATGCAAATAAATATTCATATAGTTAAGTCCCCTGACTGTCCTGGCCTGGTTCTATAGGGACAGAGGGAAACTGAGCGGTCTGTAGTTCCCCTCACAGCACACCTGCCAACTAACAATCCCCTTCAGTTGGAGAGGTGGAGTATATATCCAAGTTACCTGAGCTACACAGGCCAAGCCCTATGAAGAGAGACTGAGGGACCTGGATCTCTTCAGCCTCTGCAAGAGAAGGCTGAGAGGTGATCTTGTGGCTGTCTACAGATTCATTGGTTGGGGGGAGTAGCAAGGAATCAGAGCTGTTCTGTTCAGTAGGGTGCCTCTTAGGGTAACAAGAAACAATGGTCACAAACTGTTGGAAAGAAGTTTAGGCTGGACATCAGGTAGAACGTCTTCACAGTGAGGGTGGCCAAAATTTGGAAGAGGCTTCCAAGGGAGGTGGTGCTGTCCCCTTCCTTGGGGGTCTTTAAGAGAAGGCTGGATAGGCATCTGGCTGGGGTCATCTGACCCCAGCACTCTTTCTTGCTTAGGCAGGGAGTTGGACTCAGTGCTCTGTTGAGGTCCCTTCTGACCCTAGCATCTATGAATAGATAAGGGTTTAAGGTTTTTTACTGTGTAGTAAGCGTGCGCATGTGTAGATGCTCATGTTTACTGTGCAGTAAACTTCACTAATGTGCAGTAACACATCTTGTGTAGACACACCCACTATGTTTGTTCATTGTGTGCCTTTTCCAGTATTTGAGATACTTTAATTTTTATTTTTTGAAATAAAATAAAATTTTGCATTAAGGAAGGAAAATAAATATAGAGAAAAGTTGCATTGAAATGACAGCATTCATTCTGAACACAATACATATTAACCTTTTTTTTAAGTAAATATCATTCGTGTGTAACTTCAAAATGCTGCAAGCTGGAAGTTAATTTTT
Organism: Caiman crocodilus; assembly: GCA_030014935.1. Classification (NCBI taxonomy): domain Eukaryota; kingdom Metazoa; phylum Chordata; order Crocodylia; family Alligatoridae; genus Caiman; species Caiman crocodilus. The sequence goes on along the minus strand of JAGPOW010000261.1, from coordinate 116,630,586 downwards.
AATTTACACAAATGCTTACTGTCTGTGCTCAGTGATTAAAAGTGCCTCGGCACAGCAGAATTTCCCGGGCACAGCGTGATTCCTCGGTGCGAAAGTCCCTCGGTACGGTGGAAAAACCTTGGTGCAGTGATCAGTCCCCGCCAAACTTAGCAATTGCATTGCCCAAGGTGCACACGCAACTCTCTTCCGAAGTACATGCAGAGTTCTCCGAGCTATGCCCAAGTCGGAGAACTCTGCATGTACTTCGGAAGAGAGTTGCGTGTGCACCTTGGAGCAAAGTTGGAGGTCTGATCACCCACCAATGACTCCCCGTTGCCGATCGTCCCGACGTACCCCATACCCTGCATGCTTGGAAAACAGTAGAATTCTACCCGGTTTGCAACTTTATGGAAGGTGCCTACACTGCGTGAATCAATGCGAGTCCCTGTACTTCAGTCTGTAAGTAAGTATTTTCAACTCAACCAATACGCGTCTGTGCCTAATTCTACTCCGTTGGTCGAAGTACCAAAAAACCCCACCGGCTATACTTGGCCCCCACACTTACCTTATGATTCCTAGAAGTGAAGTTAATATCACAGCTTACCAGGTTTTAAACAGGCTTCCAGGATTATATGAAGAATAGACTGGATGACTTCTGACGCTTTTATAATGAGAATCTCAGGTTTGACTTGCAAATGACAGAAATTGGCTTCAGATCCTAATCAGAATGATTTGCTGTGTTACAACTTTTGATTTAAGGGAATAAAACTAAAAGGATATCATTGTAAGATGTAGTTAATAGCTTGTTTAAAGTATTTTATGACCAAGTATACTGCAAAGACCAGAATAAAATTCCCAAAACTATATTTCCTGCTGTTAAAATGTACACATTAAATGAATTTGGATCATTTTAGCAACTAACACTGAGCTAATGATGAATGTGTAATTTATTTAACAAGTTACTGATTAATATGCTCTTGATTTCCCTTGTTGTTGGGCCTGTTTTGTCTGACTGTTGCACCTTTTTTTGAATCCATACAATTCAGCTGAGTTACTCTGGTTATACAATGCATACATGTGAGCAGGGCTTAGCTCAAGTGCATCAACAATGGGGATCCAGTTGATATAACACATAGGGATGTTCCAATAGTTTCTGATAAGGACCCTCACCAAAAGTCTTAAAAAGACCCTAAATTGGTGTGGGGTTGCAGGGAGGGTCCTTTCATGGACTGAAAGCCAACTAAAAGGTAGGAAACTGAGGGGAGGGATAAATGCTCATATTACAGGATGAAGAAATGTCAGTAGTGGGTGCCCTCAGGGTCTTGGCTGGGCCCAATTTTGGTCAACATAAATTTACAGAAGTGTTTTATTTTCTACTCTTCACATTTGATAATAAGACTTATTCGGTGTTTGACTTACTATATTCAGAAGCTTGAACAAGTATTGCTTTACTTTTGGTTTCTTTAGAATATTTCCTGGTTATTTGACAGTTGACTATACCATTATCTTTTCTTGTTACTGGGCCTGTCACTTTAGTCCTTCCTGAGTAAATTGCAGCCTTCCTAAAACAACTAGGAATGGAAATAAATCGATGAGTGGTTTGCTTGAACAATCAGGTCAGGCTCTTTGCTAAGAGGTGGTCTAGTGAAATGTCTGCCTTATGTTCCAAGATCTCAAAAGGAATATGACCAGTGTAAGCTGTAGTGTAATAAGTAGAAAGAAACTGAAGCACCAGCCCTCGGTATCTACTCAGAAAAGGCACGTGAATGGTAGCTACCACCACTGCCAGCCAAGTCCCTGCTGCCCAATGCACAGACTCTAGCAGTTATGCATTTAAATGTAAGCTTGTGTGTAGTTCTAGTAATGGACATCCTTCATATTCCACAGTAGAGAAAAAATTAAGCTCTAATATTGCCCATGACCTGTTGTCTGTACTGCCCAGACAACTGGAGACAGGTAAAGGTATTGCTTTATTCATAGTGAGGGTAGATTTGCACCTTATAGACTAACCAAAGTGTGTACAGGTTGCCCTTGATTTATGTGGTACATGTGTTCCCAGAAAATAGCGCATAAATTGAATTTGCATAAAGTGACCCACCTTACAATGTAACAAATAGGGATAGGTTCCCATGGTGGTGAGGGAGGGAGGAAGGGATGAAGAGAATGAGGCTGGGACTAGGGAAAGGGTGGGGGAGGGGTGCCACTCCTGGGTCTGCACAAGGCAGCAAAGCAGAGGGAACAGAGCAGCACTCACCCCAGCCCTGGCTGCAGTGACCCCAGGAGTGGAAGGTGCCAGCTGCCTGCAGCTGCTGGGCTGCACCATGTTCTGCCTTCCCCCCCATGCTTTGGCTCTGCTTGTCTGCACTCATTTCTACTCCTGGGTTGTGCCATGCCCTGGTGCAGGCAGCTGGTGTCAGCTGCTCCTGGGGCTGCTGCATCAGGCAAAGCCCCAGTGGGTTCAGGGCATAGTGCAGCCTAGCGGCTACAGGTATCTGGTGTTGGCTGCTCCCAGGGCTGCTCCACCCAGGCCTGGGCTCCAGCCTGTGCCACCCAGGGCTCTGCTTGTTCACGCTCACCCCTGCCCATGCTGTTGTGGCCCCAGGAGCACCTGACATCAACTGCCTGCACCAGGGCACGGTGCAGCCAGGAGCAAAGGTGAGTGTGGACAAGTGGAGCCCAGACATGGGGTGGGGACAAGTGGAGCAGGGTGCAGCCCAGTCGCTGCCGGCTGCTGGTGCAGGCCACTCCCAGTGTCGCTGCAGCCAGGGCTGGGGTGAGTGGGGCCATGGCCCTTTCCCCTCCCCCCACAAATTTATGTGCTTGGATGGGGGGGAATCTATGCTGATCACATAAAATCGAATTTACATTGCATATAACGAATTATGGGTTTAAATATGCTCATTTCATAAGAATGAATTTGCATATAAAGAACCTGCATAAATTGAGGGAAACCTGTATGTGTGACAGGCAGTGGTGGCGCAGCAAAGTGCTGCCATGACAGTGTGGACAGAGAGGATGGAGCAGTGGTGGGGGCAAGGCTAGTGGGGCTGGCCTTGCCCTCCCCCCCAATCCCTGCTGTCTGGAGGCAGCAGCAATAGAGTGGACAGAGTGGGGAGGCGCCCTGGACCCAAAGGGAGGTGGGGGAAGTGGGCCCGGCCCCACAGCAGCAGGGGGAATGGGGCGGGGGAGCAGGTCTGGACCCAGCCCTGAAGCAGGGGGCGGGGAGCAGGCCTGGCCTTGGCCCCAAAGTGGTGGGGGGGAGGTGGCAGGGAGTGAGCCCGGTTCTGAAACAGCAGAGGGGATGGGGGAGTGGGCCTGGCCCTGAAGCGGCAGTGGGGAGGCGGTGGGGATGGGCCCTACCATGAAGTGACCAGGGAGGGAGGCCAGATGTGGGCCTCTCTCCCTGCCCCCTCCATCATTCTTGTCTGTCTGTCTGCCGATTATTTATTTATTTACTTGTTTATTTATATGTATCTATAAATATAGATACACACATATGTGTGCATGTATATATATGTGTACCACAAGCTTACTTCATCAGATGCTGTGATAGGACACGCAGAAAGCACAGTATAAGAGTGAATGCAAAAAGACAAGCAGTAGAAGAAGTGGAAGGGGAACAGTTTTGAGAGAGGCAAACAAGTAATCAATAAATCCATAGGAACACAGGAGTCACAAAAGCTAACCCAGATAATGGGATAAGAATCACTTGTCCTTGTTTAAACCATAATTAACACAATTCAGTCTATGGATGATTTCTTGCTCCACAGTTTCCCATTCTAACGTTTTTAAAAGTTTGTTGTCTATGGACAGCCACTCTCAGGTCAGCAACAGAGTGCTCAGGGAGGTTTCATTCTTCCGCCACAGGCTTGTATGCCCTTCTGCAGCTGATGTCAAAGCAGTGTTCATTCATTCTGCCACATAGGGATTGTTCAGTCCATGGGCAACTGGTGCCAATCACTGTGGCTGATCTCTGCAGCCACTTCCAGAAGTGACTGCAGCTGCTTCCAGGAGTGCAATGGTGCTCCACAACTTGGCCAGTGCTTGCGGGGGGGGCACTGGCACTGCCTAAATGGCGAGTGCAGCCAGTCAGGGGGTACACTGGCGCTCTCAGGGGGTGCATGTGCACCCCCGTGCACCTCTATGCATTGCCACTGGTCCAGTCTGTCCAATATACATACAGTGGGGCACTGTAAGCAGGCAATGGCATTGGTGGAGTTGCAAGTGAATGAACCTCAGATGTTATAATCTGTGTTATTCTGTCCAGTCATGATATGCTTTGTACTGATGTTGGGGCACAGAAGACATTTAGGTCCATTGAAAGACCTGGTGCCTTGGTGAGACTGAAAGTAAAGTAGCCTGTTGCTTGAGAGATGCTGTTTGAGGTTGGGAGGCTATCTGTAAGCCAGGATCAGTTTATCCTCCATGAGTATTTTAAGACAGTCATCATTTTCTAGGAGAGGTTGGAGGTCATTAATGATATAGCTGAGGTGCTCAAGCTGGGGGTTGTAGGTGACAACCAGAGAGATCCTGTTGTCCTTGTTCCGGGAATTAGTATGGTAGCAGGTCAGAGTGGAGTCTGCATCTGGTTTTGTTGATCTGAATGGCTACAGTTTTGGGCTTATATTGTAATTGTAGTATTCCTGCTCCAGATCCTTAAGGTGTATATCCTGGCTGGTGGGATCAGAGCAGATATGGTTGTAATGTAGAACTTGGCTGTAGATGATGGAATTAGTGGGGTGCTTAGGATGAAAGCTGGTGGTGGAAAGGTAGCTGTGGTAGTCAGTTGGTTTCCTACACAATGCCGTGGCAATGTGGCAACTCCAAATCTTCACTGTAATGCCTAAGAAAATAATTTGTTGGGCAGAGTATTCCAAAGTTAGTTTGATGGAGGAGTGGCATTTCTTTAGAGATTCCTTCCCATGTGTCCATACAATGAAGATGTCATAGATTTATCTAGGTAGATCATGGGAATTAGAGGACAGCTGCGGAGAAAACAGGCTTCAAGGTCTGTCATAAATACGTTGGTATACTGAGGGTCATATGTGTGCTCATGGTAGTTCTTTTGTTTATAAGTATAGGGAATCCCCAAACCTGAAATAGTTGTGCAGGAGGACAAAGTGTGAGAGTTTAATGAAAACCAAAGCAATTTTCACGCTGTGAGTAATGTTCTTCATGACTTGCAAGCCATCTTCATGCTAGGGTGTTGTTGTACAGTTGCATAACATTCCTAGTAGATAATATGGTGTTAACTGGAAGCTTGTCAGTGCAGGCCAGTTTCTGTAAGAAATCTGTGGTGTTTTCAAAGAGCTGGAAGTTCCAGTGACATATGGAAATGGGATAGAGTCCACATAGCCAGAAGCTCCCTCTGTGATGGTGCCAGTGCCAGAGACATCATGGGTTGCAAGGTTTGTTGATCTTGGCTAAGAAGTAAAATTTGCCTGAGCTGGGCTCCTGGGTTGTAGAAACAGTAATCCTCTCCTGTGTTTCCCAAGGTAGATCCTGTAAGACTTTATGTAGATCCCTCTGGTATTGTGCAGTAGGGTCCTTTCCATGTTGAAAAGTTGTATCTCAGTCTCCTGTAAGCATGCTGTTTTGTCCATGACAACAGTGGCACCCCCTTTATTATCCTGTTGTATGATAATATCTGGATTGTTTTTGAAGTCTGATCATGGCTCCACAGGATTGAGGTTGTAACATAAGCTTGTGCTCTCTCTCTCTCTCTCTAGATATATATACACACACATATATATACACATATAACTATTCTGATTAGTCTATAAGGTGGATATTACCCTGCCTTCTACTTGATTACAGACTAACACAGTTAATTATGTCACTATTCGTAGTCAGGTTATACAGGGGTCTTCAGATGCATTATCAGAGATAGGGCGCATTTGCATACTGCCGTAAGGCGCTGTTGCTACAGTGCTGTGCTTTAGTACTTCTTTTTGGAAGATTTCACCACAATGTCGCTGAGGAGTGCACCACTATAGCGATGTACCTGGTGATTATGTGTAGATCCTTGTGGTTGCTACCTTGCCGTAGCACATACTGTATGTTGCAGAAGCGTGACATGTAGATGTGCCCATAGAGTCTTTAGCTGTTTTATATCAGTGAAATTATCATTTATGTCTTTTGGTAGAAGCACTTCAATCTGCACTTCTTCTATGGTGACCAGTTTAAATTGGTCATTCTGAAACCTCATCTATATCTTCATGGTATCATTTTTTAATACACACAATGGGTATCAAGAAAAGCAGAAGAAACTAAATCCCTCTTCCTAGGTGAGATGTGTTCCTGTTCTGGGAACCTTCTTGAATTAGTCAGATTCCCTTTCCATTGTTCAATGTATGCAATAGTTGCCAATAACTCAGTAAGCCCCACAACTCTTGCTAGGGCTGAGATGAATCACTCTGATTTTGTTTTACATCATTTTTTACCCTCTGCATGACCCTGAACCAGATCCTGGCTGGCTGAAGACAGTGGAGATTTCTTTCAACCTTGCACACTAGACAAGCTTAATTCCTTTCATTATAAACAGTGAAGTGGTCTTGACAGCAGGAGGAAAGACAAAGGAAATGGAGGAAAGACGAGGCAGATGCATTAAACCAAACATGATGTCATAGACTTTCTGATGTCATCTGCCATTATGGAAGGATGAATGTCAAAGTTACTCCTGATTCAATTCAGTGCTTACAGTGTTAGCAGAATTGATTTTGGTTTCCTTTAAAGTGCTGATGCACAGGGAGTACACATCCAGTCATTCCTCACATGCAAATTTCCAACTATGAGAAGGCCTTTTCAGTCAAGCCAATGAAGAGACAAACTGACACATTTTGCCTTCTGTGTGATATTTGATTTTGTTTTCATTCATAAGCAGGTTTTCTGAAGAGAGATGTGGGGATGGCAGCAATAATAACTAAGTTCCTCAGGGTCAATTCACTAAGAAAACCACTTAAAACAGCCACTTAAAGAACCTTTTGTGATTGAGAGAGCTATTTCCCTGATTGTACACTGAAGACACTTCAGAAGATCATCAGTGACTTAAATGGGGTCAGGATTTCACTCATCCAGACAGTCCCTTTCACACTTATTTTCAACAACTATAAGAGAAGTACCTTAATAGGAATGTACCTCCTGTAACTATATTTAGATACTCTTAAAGTAGTTTGAAAAACTGCCAACAGCTAGGAATAGAAATTTACTCCAGCAACAGAGTGCAGAGAATCTCTGACTGGTTTTAGTAGAAAAGACTGGATGGAAAGGGGAAGCTAGGCCCCTCTAACATCCTAGATGGCTGCCTAGAGTCAAGGAAGGCCAAGGAAGCGGTCTGAGGTGGATACTGCTGCCCTTAACGAAGGTGTAAGCCAGTTTCCTCTGCTTCATAGAGATAGAAGTTGTGGCCACAAACAAAAAAGATGTCAGATGATGATGGTCAGTGCAGAGTAGTGTCTAAATAAAAAGTGACCGAACGCCAGTCCGATGTAAAACATGAGAGTGAATTATGTTCAAAGTGTGAGGGAGTTATGATCACAGTGTTAATGAGGCGTGTGGCTACATGGCCGGCGATCACAGTCTCCTGACTGAAGGTCAGTAGACACACGGGGCACATTCTGATTGGCTCTCTAGCTTATAAAAGGGGACAAATTTCTGGAACCAGCAGGGATCCACACAACACCAGAGAGGCCTTTCCAGAGATCCTGCGTCCACAATATCCTACCCCCCCAGACACCCCCCTCACGATCGAATATATCATTCAGATGTGTTTAGAGCTCTCGAGTTCCCCATAAGCTTAATCTTGAAGCTGCTGTAAAGGGAACTGCTGGCGTGAAAGTGTGAGTAAAGCATTTATTTGTTACATCGTCTCTTCAATTTTTTTTTTGAAATGGGAAGAAATAGAAGAGAAGGAGAAACAAGGTTCCGTAACCCTTTCGTCCCTGGCCTGTTCAGATCTAAGGGTTAACCACCCCTGTTCCCTGCCACAAGTAGAATAGGGGCTATGAGAAGCAGGTAAGACCTTGCTGGAGGAGAGAAGGGCACTGTGGAGGCCAGGGTGGTGGGGAACGGGGGGAACCTGAAGGGGTCTGGAGGACAGTAAAGGGGACAGGAGGTGGAGGAAAATGGGTGGCAGCACTCTGACTCAGGAAGCTGCTGAAGTAGGATAGAGAAGGTATTGTAGATGCCCCAGAGGAGTACTTTCTTGGGATCTGCAGCCCTACACAATTTCTTGAAGTGCCTCAAAGCCAGCTCAAAAATAACTTCTAGACAGGGTGAGCCCTTGACTTCTTGGACTCTTGAGACTTGGCCTTTGGATCCATGAGCCCTGCAATGAGTTGACGTCCAGTCGAGGCAGACCCAGTCTCAGATCTAAGTTGGAAGTAATCAGGGAAACAATCTGAGCCATCCCTCAGGAAGAGGCCCTGCCTACACTGGCTATATAAATTCAGACTAGACAGTAAGTGGGAAGGTGTCTGGGCACAATACCACCTTTCTGTGCATTTGGCCTGCTTGGGACTCCTAAGCCTGACTTCATGCTCTGAACTTCTGATTTGGACCCCTCTGCCTATTTCTTACTGTTCCTGTCTTAGATCTTGGACCTCCCAGCCTGGATCAACTGCTTGCCCTGACCACAACCTTGTTTCTACCCTTGGTTTACTATCCTGGACTAAGAGTGATACCTGGTTTTGACCTTGGCTTCCACTTTGGGAAATGCCTGCCATAGCGCAATCCACGCAGACTGACAGTTTATGCTCCAGTCAGCCCAAACTCCTGGTAATTTGTGGTCCTCTCAGATAGCTTCCTCTTGGCTTAGCTCCTGGAGACAGACTTTACCTTTTCAAAAGGGCAAAATATACCAAAGTCATGTGTAGCAAAGTAGATAGATCTTCTTTAACAAAAGCAACATTTATGAGTCAATGTCAATATGGCAGGTAGATGCTCTGGTAAGTCTAAATCTGCAGCAGTCAAATGCTCTGGTACCTGACCGTAGCTATTCTTCCTCAAGCCTTTTAGGCTCCTCTCCTCCTGCCTCTTTCTCTGTCACCTACTTTTGTCTCTCCATTTCTGGTTTTCCAAATGGTCTCATTGCACAGGGCCTTTCAAGTTCCTCCTTGGTACTAGAAACAGCAGGTAATCTTCAGGCACTGAGTGTCTGAATCCAATGAGCCATACAGATCTGTCCATTGTCATCTTCATGGTCTATTCACTATCAGTAGAACACTTTGGCTGATGCCCACAAGTTGGCCTTCAAACACAATCAGCCTCTTCTTTCCCTGTGTATAGGCTACTCAGGGAAACTGAAGCATGCAATATGGCTTTAACACAAGGGAACTGGGGATGTCAGAGTGGTGGAAAACTGGGGCAGCATGAGGAGGTATGACGTATAGTGTTGGTGGTAAGAATGGGAGAAAAATGGGTGGCAGCTTACTGACCCAGGAAGCTACAATGTTCACTCTAGCATGTGGGTTATGACAGCATTTGATGAAGTGAGCTACAGCTCACAAAAGCTTGTGCTATATATTTATACCCATATAGATCTATCTATCTACATCTACTTTGATTAGTTTGTACGGTACAAATCTACCTTGCCTTCTGTGTGTGGGTCATGAGCCACAGGATTTGGGTGCCTGAAGGGGGAGCTCTCCCAATAATACAGGCAGATGTTCCATTCTTATCAATATCAGGTCTGTGCCTCCTGACAAAACAGCAAAATATCATCAGTGCCTGCTGCACTAAGATTTCTCTGCCCCCCTGGCATTTGGGCAAGGAAGAAATATCTCAGAGGAACAGGACACCAGAGAAGCAACAGTTGTGGAAGTACTGCTGATGTCCCATGCACAGCACATAAGGGAGGGAGGGGTAATTATAAGAAAAATAATTATATTCAGCTATTTAGAGAGCTTAGTGTAAATGGATAATTTCTTTATTTATGTAGCAATATAATTGAATGACTAGAATGAAAGCCCCTAAGTTACAGAGCACCAAGAAGCTTGGACTGCTCATGGTGGTGTGACCAGAGGAATGGCAACCAACCACCAAAGTACTCATGGGCAGCCAAAGGGGCCATTGCCAAGGCATTCAAACCCAGGACCTTGAGTTCTGGAGACTAGCAAGCTGCCTACTGGCTCTTCAGCTTCCTTTCCACTACACAGTCTGATGAACTGGCAATCTTGCAGTGAAATGGACCTCAGACCCCAACAAGATTTTTGCCAGACTCAGACATAGACAATCTAACCTTCTAGATGGCAGCAAGGCCCAGAATTTCAGAGCTTAGTTCTCCATCTTCAACTCCTGAAGAGGTCTAACCAAAATAAAACTGGACACTAGGGACACTCCATTGGGAAAAGATCAATTGTAGTAACTCTTGTCATTTATTGATATTCATTGTATTCATCTTTTGTGTACCATAAAGGTCTAATTTTCTAGTATTTATTAGAACTTTCTCCAAGTCATTTACTATATCTCCTTGCTTTCCTCCTGATTAGGTCCAAACTGCACATTATTATTCCATTAGGACTGGCTTCACGTTTGTTTTGTACATCCTTATCTAAGAGACCTCCTAAAAATATATGTACTATACCAAAACTACATCTAATACATTTTGTTACCTTAAATCACTACTACTACTATTTTTAAGTTAAAGCTGTGTGATAGCATATTTGGATTATCTGAGTGCCTTCTTTTGTAATATCTCCTTTCACTTCTTGTCCTCCATTTAATTTGATCTCATTACTGGTTTAGTTGGACATGTTAATTACGTCCTTCCTTTGCTGACCAGGCTGGTTGTCACATCAGCAAAGGTTCACTCTACAATCACTCAGAAACAGGCTTGGGCATGTTCTACTTTAGCCAAACTTCAGCAGCTTGGCCTGTGACCTCTACGAATGCCTGAGGTTGGCAACATCCCTTTGTTCTAAGCAGCAGTTAGATTTCTTTGCTAGAAATCTCTTCCTGCTTCACAATGTGGGGTGGAAGGCACTCAAATGAAAGAACCTATGTTGGGTGAAGATTAATTTAGCTTTAGCCATTTGAATTGCACATCTCTGGTAATGGTGTCAGAGCAGGAAGGGGTGGACTGGAAAAAGAAACAGCATGGCAAGTGGAAGTGATTGGACTGTGGAGGCTCAGAAGGCGAATATTTAGTTCCTGAACACGTTCAGTGTACTTGGAGTACCTTCCACCCCATACCTGCCTCCAAATAATAGTCAATGCAAACAAAATTGCCTGTTCCATAACAAGCTTGGATAGAACCCAAACATCAAGGTCCATTTATTTGTTTTGTCTTTATATTTTGACAGGATAACTTGCACACTCACTTACTCCATCTTGTTTTTCAGTAATGTCAAGCATCCCAACTTAATATATGCAGCTGCTGTTTTAGCTAGAATATGGAGAGGTGCTAGGGCTGCTAAGGCTCTGAGTAGAAGCTAAAAAAAAGAGGAAGCTTCAAACAAATCACTAATCCCAATCCTGCATCAACATCCAAAAGTTTTAGATTATGAATAAAAATCCATTTATAGTAAAATGTATATAAATATTCATTTTTCTCCCTCTCCCCCCCACAGTTAAAGTCTTCTAAACCTTGAAATCAAAACATCAGTGTCAATATCCTTAATTTAATGGGACTAGATTTTAAACATGTAATATCCCACCTTTTAAAAAAAAAGACCTAGTAATATGAACATACACATGTTCATATATATAAGAACATATAGCAAGTTATGTATACATATTATATACTGCTTTACTAAGTAAATGCAATAAGTATTACAGTTTTGCTATTTTAAAAATGCTATTTTCATTAATTTAATAAATATGCATTTGTAAAACCTAGTCCCATTAATTTAAGGATATTGACATTAAGAATAGTTACACTAATGGGCTGATTACAGGTTTTAGAAGGAATGCATGACACTTGAAATCTTTCTTGCTGCTCTAAGGAGTTTTAGTTCAAACAGAAGGAATTTATGAATATGAAAAAGGAACTCTTCATAGAAATAGTAATTGGAATATAATTATTTCTAGGAGCACTTAGAAGCTGAAATAACCATTAAATAATAAAACAAACAAACTCGGCTCCCCTGAAGATCTTCATGGATGTCTGGTAAGATAGAAGGGGAAAAAAAAACCCTTTAAATGTGCTCAGAAGTGCCATCTTGTGGTAATACTAAGTATTGTATTTGTGATTATATGCTGTACTTTGTGATTTGGTCTGATAATCAAGAAACTTGAATTATAAGCATTATTCTTAGCACCCCTTGTCTTTCCCAGGGTGCAGAAGCAGGAGCCTTGGTTCATCTCCCAGAGTAGACCTGTAACTGGATAAACATGCCGTAGATGCAGTAGTTTTCCACAGCTCAGACCTCTTTTTGCTGTTTCTCCTGACCTATGCCTCTGCAGGGAGCGATGTCTGGGTTGGTGGCAAGACACCTCTCCAGCTCGAGCACTTCTCTCCTGAGCTGCTCTCTGGCCATTTCCCTCTGCTGTGTGGCTTGGTCCTAAGGTCATAGAGTGTAGGGCTAGAAGGTATCTTTGGAAGTAATCTAGTTCCACCACTTGTAGGAAACCAGATAACCCCTATCCAAATGTGGCAGGCTGTAACAGACTGCAGAACCAGAGGCTCCAGCCCAGCTGTGAGAAATAATGCTAATTACAGGCTGCTCAGGGAAACTGGGCCAGCTGAAGGAGATAATATGTGGCCACAGGAAGTAAAAAGTTCCCAGAGAAGAGAGACCAGGAAGATGGGTGAATAGAAGAAGAGAGAGTATGAGTATGGCCTGGCTTGACCTGGCTAGTGGATGCAGTACTACATAAGGGACTCTTAGAGTTACAGGTGCTGTAAGACTGGAAGCAGCAGCACTACAGGGCGCTGAGTCACAAACAGCCTGAGCGGAGTGATTGCAGCAAGGAGGGAGCAGCAGCAAGTTGGAGGCACCATTTCAGGGGTTAAGAAGGACCAAGACCTGTGAGTTACACCTTTATGGACTGTGTTTGGGTTAAAGTTTAAGGACTAGTTGATATAGGAGGGTGCCTGTTGCACAGGCATGCCCTGGGAATACAGGCTGTATCATGTTTAAGGACCAGTTGAGTTCAGCATTAACCCTGAAACCTGCTGTACCAAACCTATCCAGACCACCCTACATGAGTCTGTCTAACCTATTACTAAAACTCAGCCCTCCCACATAACCTAACCTGCCACACATAAAGTAGGGGGGCAAAGGCAATTGGTGTCCTGCTGCTACAAATGTTGTCAAAATAAAGTTGAGATCCAAGGCAGAGGGCTATACCATGTCCCTTGCCTCGCCCTGTGCTACAGCAGATGGCAACTCCCCTCCTCCCCCCCATCCTGTGCAGATATGACCATGAGGTAAAACTCCTTCCTGATCTCAAATGTGGCAACTGGGATGGAGGGACCAGACCTTACAGCAGGGGTAGGCAATGTTTTTTGGCCAGAGTACTGAAGAAACCACAATGTCTACCTTGTAAGGTGCTGGAGTGCTGGCACACCACAAAAACAAAACTGGGGCAGAAGGGGTATATGGCAGAATGCATTGCATATTTAATAATAAAAAAACAACAACACTAATGACTTCTATTTTATTTTTATTTTTTTTATAGTGAATACACAGTTGGTGCCGGGGGGGAGTGGGGGTTGCCCTGCCCCAGGGCTCCACTACTCAGCACCGGAGGTGGGGCCCAGGTAGCCTGCACAGCTCTGTGGGGGTGGGGTGCAGCCACCCTGCTCACAAAAGGGCAGTGTTTGGCTAGAGCAGGATGCCAGGCTCAGGGGGCTCCTGCTTGGTCTCTGTATGTACCGGGTACAGTGGGAGTGGGAGCTGCAGCCGCAGGCACTCTCTGGGCTCTGGGAACAGCTGCTGCAGTCAATGCTCAGGGCAGAGCCAGCCGGGAGCCTGCAGCACAGCAGCTCTGTGCAATGCCTGCCCCAGCCCTGGCCTCTTGAGGGGAGCTGTGGGTGGACAAGGCTGGGACCTGGGCAGGCTGAGGCAGCTGCAGTAGCTGTTCCCAGGCTCCAAGGGGCTTCTGTGGCCAGACCCCTGCACCTGGGAGGACTCTGCCCTGCCTGCACTGTGCCCAGCATGCAGGGAGGCTAATCCCGGAGAGGGAAGCCCCCTGAGCTCAGCATCTTGCCCCAGCCCATCCCTGAGAAGCTGTGTGGGCTGAGCTGGGCCCCACCACAGGTGCTTCTGGGCATCCCCACCTACCTGCCCACCATAGCTCGAGCCTACAGAACCCTGCAGCAGCTCCTACTTCATGTCCAGCCCTCACCTTCCTAAGGGCCTGACCATGCTGGCTTGCCTGCAGTGCCTATTTCTCCCCCTGCCCCCTCTTCCCACTTGCTATCTAGACCCAGTCCTGAGTGCCCAGCCCCAGCACTCAGCACCTCAGTGCTGCCCCAGGAGGGACAGGGCATCTGCCTGCCTGGGCACCTCCCTCCAGGGGCCAGCCAAGTTGGAGGGTGCAGCCTGGGAACATGGAGCGGGGGGCAGTAGAGCAGACACCTCCCTGCCTGCATTCTTCTGGCTCCACCCCAGGTCCTGCTGTGGTGCTGTGACTTGTGGCTGCACAAGAGAGCCTAGAGCACCCTCTTATAAAACCCCAACTTCTTTGTGTGCCTGCTGGTGTGCCACTAATGGCACATGTGCCAGGGGTTGCTGACCCCTGCCCAATAGTCAGGGAACTCTGCGTTTTAGTCCCCCTCAGAGCACTGGCACACACCTGTCAAAGGGAGAATTA
>JAGPOW010000261.1:116597840-116615750 GCA_030014935.1 Caiman crocodilus | reverse complement strand
GGGAGGGAGAGGGAGAGGGAGAGGGGGGAGAGAGAGAGAGGGAGAGGGAGAGAGAGAGGGAGAGGGAGAGGGAGGGAGAGGGAGAGGGAGAGGGAAAGGGAAAGGGAAAGGGAGAGAGGGAACTGGATGCAGAGGCTGCAGCAGAGAAGGGAAGAGCCCTGGTAGCAAGGAATGTTGCTTGGGCCAGTGAGCTGCTGGTTTCGTTATAGTCAGATGGCCTGGAGTTAAGTTATAGCCAGGAGGCTTATGTTTTGGGTTATTAGTGATAGTACTATACCGGTGGTTTGAGTGAGGCTGTGAGGGGATGGAGGAGGCCTCGCAGGAGACCCACTGTAATATGGGGATCCAGGTGCCATTGAGGGTGCAGCTAGCGGGGTGTGGGGACCCCAGTCCTGGAGAGGGTGTAGGAAGAACTCCAGCAGGGGTGCAGCAAGCCCGAGAGAGGCGGGCAGCGCATGGAGAAGCCCGAGAGAGGCAGGCAGCGCTTGAGAGCCCCAGTGGGGGCGCAGCAAGCCCTAGAGAGGGGGCAACCTTTGAGAAGCCCGAGAGAGATAGGCTGTACTTTGAGAAGGCCCAGAAGGGGGGCAGGATTATTGAGGAGCCCGAGAGAGAAGGGCAGTACTTTGAGAAGCTCCAGAGAAGGGGCAGGATTATTGAGAAGCCCTGGAGAGACGGGCAGCGCTTGTATTAGACGTCGGTATGCCAAGCTTCTCCATCAGCAAGGCTTGGGCTGCAGTATTGGGGTGGAAGGAGCCACAGAGAGCACCCCCTGGCATTGGGGCATGAATGGGCAGCCTCCCGCTTATGCAAGAGCTAAAGGAATTAATTAAGATCAAGTCATGGTGCGCGAGAACAGGCGGGTGGTTGGCCCACTGAGACAGACGGGTGGGCCGTAGACTGTAGAGAATGGCCCCGAGAAGTCCACAGTCACAGCCACATTTTCAGATAACTGAAATACCAAAAACTTATTTTCTCCCAGAATTCAAATCATGCTTTAGATTCATACTATTTATAGCCTTTACTTTATACAATTAAGATGTCTGTTATTTGTGTGGTATCAAAACATGTGCTTGGTGTCATCTTGAATGTTACCTTTTGATTTAGAATTTTGATGTATTGATTTTCAATTTTAATCATTCTAGAAGGAAGTCAACTGTGACTAAGTCCACAACGATAAGGAAGATGGGAGCAATTCTTAGGTCAGAAGGAACAGGGAGTGTAGGCAAAAACTTTTTAAAGAAAACCTAGAAGCATCCAGGCTTGGACAGAAAGGTTAAGCTGAAGTTTAAATTTAGTTGTTTTTACTAAATTATCAATAAAGAAGACCCAAGAAAGTAGACATTTCTGATCTGGTATACCTGTAGACTTTTGTTTGGAACCGTGTCTTGGTTCCCCTGACAGAACCAGGTCCTGTGTGCAGGATACCAGTGGAGAATCATAAAGCATGCTCTACAACTACAAGCCTGTTACAGAAGTGTAACAAACCTAGACCAATCTACTTCTCAGCTTCAGTAAGATGATGTTGTTGTTGTTGTTGCATTGCTCCCTGACACACACTTCTGGCCTGGCCCATCATCTGTTCTGGGTCTGTTTGCTTGCAGACAGTACTGCATGAGTGGCTGGCACTTCCGCTCTGCCTGTTTCTCCCCTCAGGCTCCATGCCCATACAGCACTATTCAGCTAGGGACCCCAGGGCATAACCAGTGGGCAGTCAGACACATAAACCAATCTGTATGCCTACATATCACTATATATGACATTCTGCCTTGTGGACACGCAGAGCAGCTCCTGTACCTGTACTGGGAGCCCATACATGCTCACAGAACACAATGGAATACCACTTAGTTTCTGGGCATCCAGACATTTTCATCCCAGGGAAATGTAGATGCCCAGACTGAATATTAGACTGCCACCCCTAATATACTACAGTTCAAGCAAATAGCATTGTACATGTGATCTAATAATATGGCACTAGTCATTCTTACTTAGAAGACAGTATATTTTAACCATTTGGATTCCACAGCCTTTTCTTTAACTCCAGATCTGAGCATTACATCAAACATATTTCAAATAAGTAAATACTAACACAGCACTCCACATATTCAAAGGCAATGCAAACAGCCTGCAATTCATCCACTAAGATAGTGTTGCAGTTTATGTAAAGTTTGCAACACCTCTGAACTGAGCAACAAAGGTAAGTGTAAGCATACCAAGCATTATGTATTTTGCAGGGCGGTTTAATATTAATCCCAAATCACACAGAAGTGGCATGAGACTGTAGATGACAAACAGAGCACGGATGGATATATAGTCTTAGTTGCTCTTAATGTCCTTGACTGAATAAGCATTTAGATGCCTTACAGTTTTCCTTTCACTAGTTATTACAGAAACATAAGCTTTATGCTATGAATAACATTGTATGGAATTCCCACTCCACTTATGTTAAATCTACTTTACAACTTAACAAATTGTTAGCAATATTTTTCCTCTTCTCCCCTCTTAATTGTGTACACATGGGTCCAGTTCATTTATAGATTGGCTGAACCTTGTTAATTATTCAGTCCCACTGCAGCAGAAGTTTGGCAGACATTCAGCTTAATAGTCTCCTGTGGACACTGTGAGTCTTATAATTTAATGACATGAAAAGATCAAGTTCTTACCTCCCACTGATCAAGTCCCATTGGAAGAAATGTGTTTTGGGTGAGGTCTAGAAAGACCTTTGTTAGAGTGTTTCTTCTGGTAGTGATTACAAAGCCATTTGTGGATGGACCCAGTACATTTAAAAAAAAGGTGTCTGTGTCAGAGGGAAAGAACATATTTTCTAGCAGTCTGCTACATTCGTATGTCTCTTACCAAGTTTATGATTCAAGTTGTTTCCATGTTAACTGTTTTAATTTTCACTGAGCAAAGAGTTTTGTTTGAACTAGTGTGAGATGAAAGAGATTCATGCATTGTACACAGCCATGCACATTCATAGATTGTAAGGCTGGAAGGGACCTCAGAAGATCATCGGGTCCCCTAGTTATCTTTCCTGCACCAAGCAAGGAAGGTCAGGTGACCCCAGCAAGGTGTCTGTCTAGTCTCCTCATGAAGATATCCAGGATAGACGATTGCACCACCTCTGGAGGGGGCTTATTCCACAGTCTGGACACCCTGACTGTGAAGAAGTTTCTCCTAATGTTGAGCCTGAATCGGTCTTCCAGGAATTTGTGGCCATGACTCCTGGTTTTCCCTTTGGGTGCCATATTGAACAGCTGCTCACCGAGCCCTTGATGTACTCCCCTAGTGTAGCAGTAAGCTGCTACCAGGTCCCCTCTCGGCCTTCTTTTCCTCAGGCTGAAGAGTCCCAGATCCCTCAGCCTTTCCTCATATGGCTTGCCTTTCAAGACTGATCATACAGGTAGCTCTTCTTTGGACTTTCTCAAGCTTGTCCACATCCTTGTTAAAGTATGGTGCCCAAAACTGGATGCAGTACTCCAGCTGCGGTCTCACCAAGGCTGAGTAGAGTGGAAGAATCACCTCCTTGGTTTTGCTGGAGATGCATCAATTGTAGAAGAGTAGGGAGGGTGGAAGGAGGAAAATCTGCACTCATTCCCTTCCCCTTAGGATCTGGAATTCAAGTGACACCAACAGTAAAGGTGCACAACACGGGAATGGTTGAAACAGGGAAACTGCAGAGCCTGCTCAGTAGCAGCAAACAGAAGAAGCCCTTAGACAGGTCTGGGAACGTGGAGAACTAAACCCTTACCTGTAGAACGCTCTCAAGCGGAGGGGAGAAGTATTCCAGTGGGGAAAGCCTGTGTTGTAGAGAGCCCCAGGAGAACACAGAGATGGTCTGTCGCCCTTAAGGTTCCCACTGGGAAACAGAACCCCTGGAAAGCAAAAGCCTTATTTGGAAACACTTAAGACAGGACTGGAACAGCCCAGGCTGTTCATAATCTTAGGGGAGGAGTCACGATGTTAACTCAGCCAAGGTGTCTCCCCTCAATTCGGGACAGACTTGCTACAAATGGGGACTGGAAACCAGCATTGATAAGCTGGGAGTGCAGGGCGGACAGCCCAAAAGAACCCAGGCAATAGTGCGAGGAAATACCCTGCACCAAAGAGCAATGGAAGCCAGGAGTGAGGAATACCCCTGCCCATATTTTTTGCATTTTTGCTTCTAAAGGACTGCAGAGGTGTCCTGGGAGTCATCCAGGAAGGTACTAAGAGCCACTCCTAGCTGTGACACCTTAACAGCAGGAGCTTGTACTTAAGTCTGAAGGACTGTGGCAGGAGTACTGGGGCTGGAGGAGCCCCATATAAGGCCTGTGAGGCTCTGTTACAGGCCATAACTGATATTTTGGATTATTGGACACAGCCCTAATGGTAGAGCCAGTTTTTCCTTCTCATGGAGAGAATTGTCCAATTATTACCGTCAAGACATGGCAGATGAGTGCCCTGAGGAGGTAGTGTACCCCTTAAGGGTGCACAGTGCTGGTCGAGCCATATACAAAGGGACTTAACCACAGCATGCCAGAATTTTATTTGCCCAACTAGTTACAGCATCGTACTGCCAGCTTATATTCATACTGTGGTCTATTATTACCCCCAGGTCCTTTTCATTCATGGTGCTAGTCAGTTTGGTGCCACCAAGCCTGTAGGTGTCTTGGGGGTTGCTCATCATGAGGCAGAGCACTTTACATTTCTCAACACTAAACTTCATCAGATTCCAATCTGCCCAACTTGCTAGCCCGTCTAGGTCTGCTTGTATCTGTAGCCTATCTTCAACCATGACCATGCTCCCCTATAACTTGGTGTCGTCTGTGAACTTGGCTAGTGAGCTCGTCACCCCCAAATCCAAATCATTAATAAAGATGTTGAAAAGTACTGGACCAAGCACCAGCCTCTGTGGGACACCACTGTCCACTTCTCACCAGGATGATACAGATCTGTTCACTATAACTCTCCGGGTTCTATCCTACAGCCAATTTCTTACCCACCTGACTCTCTTGGAGGTAAGCTCACAATCCTCCAATTCTCTCAAGGATATTTTGGGATAGTAGATCAAAGGCCATTTGGAAGTGAAGGTATACAATGTCAACCTGCTCTCTCATGTCCAGGTGGGAAGTTACCTGGTCATAGAAGGAGATGAGGTTAGTGAAGTAAGACCTGCCTGCAATGAAGCTATGCTGGCTGTCATTCAGAATCTTACCTTCTGCATGCTTATCGCAGATAGACTCCTTGATGAATCCTAGGGATTTTCCCTAGGATGGAAGTTAGGCTGATTTTGCCTATAGTTATCTGGGTCCTCCCTCCTGCTCTTCTTGTGGATGGGTACAACATTGGCCCTCGTCCAGTCCTCAGGGACTTCTCCAGAGTGCCATGAGTTGTGGAACAGTTTCACCAGGGGTTCCTCAATGACTTTGGCCAGCTCCTTCATCTAACACATACAGTGAAATTCTGGCCTTCCTAATCAATAGCAAAACTCTTTAACTTCACCCTCATGGGACAGCCAAAGCCTTAATATTTACCCATTCACTTAAGACATTTTATAAATAAAAATCAGAGTAGTCATATATAATATATGCAATATATTGCATTCAAGGATGATTGTCTTCCATGATTGTCTTATCTGTGGGCCCGAAGATGGCTGATGAGACCTATCTGGGATCAACAGACTCTTACAACTTGAGCACATGTTTATATGTGGGGTGGGTGGCTCTGGGTTCTTGGTGCAGTCCACAACATGCTGTTTCCATTTTTCTACCTCCTGTTGTCATCGTCAGGTTTCAAAGCACAGAGATCCTTGCAGCAGCCTTTTCCTCCATTTGGGGTGGTCCTGGGCAATAATCTCCCATGAGTTGATATTCATGATATATTTTTTCCAAATTGGCCATGAGGATATCCTTGAAGCGCTTTCTCTGCCATCCTTTTGCGTGTACACTTTGGTTGAGCTGGAAGAATAAAACTTGCTTTGGGTGTCTAGAATCGGATATCCAGATGACATGGCTGGCCCACCAAAATTGATGTTGAATGACCATCACTTCGATACTCCTGATGTTTTCTTGTGAGAGTACACTAATGTTGGTGCATCTGTCTACCCACTGAATTTGAAGTATCTTCAGCAGGCAGCATTGACAGTTCACTTCCAACATCTTGAGGTGTCTCCTGTATGTTGCTCATGTCTCACCTCTGTATATTAAGGTGGGGACCACAACTTCTTGATAAACTGCAAGCTTGGTTTCAGATATGATGTTGTGATCCTCAACACCCATTTCCTCTGATGCCCAAAGGGTGCAACTGCACACTTGAAGTGATGTTAGATTTCTTTGTCGATGTCAGCCTTCTGCAAGAAATGGCTTCTGAGATACAGAAAATACTGAACATTCTCCAGAGTCTCACTGTGAATCTGAATTACCAGAACTGGGGCCTGCTCATTAAGAACTTGTTGATACAGGACTTTAGTCTTCTGAATGTTAAGTGTCAGTCCCATTTTCTTGTATGCCTAGGTAAAGACAATAATTGCCTGAAGGTCTGCTTCCAAGTGTAGCGCACACTTCAGCGCCATCAGTGTACTGGAGCTTTATGACTGAGATCATGGTGGTTTTGATTTTGGTTGAGTTGGCTGAGATGAAACAGTTTACCATTCTGTTGCCGCCACCTCCTCCCCTCTCTGTCCCCTGTGTCCCCGCCATCATGACAGAATGCTGCCACTTGTCTAAATGCTTCTTTGCACTCTGATTGGCTGTTTGTCAGCCAATCAAAGCGCGGATAAAGCGTTAGGGACAGACATACAGACAGACCAACAGATTAAGGCTTTTATAATATCAGAATTTTTGTGACTGATGGACTGCCGGGAGTTCCTGGAAGACAACCAAAAAGGTACTGTGTTTATCTCCTGACTGTAAAGCCTTAACAGCAGGAGCCCTTAATGAACCTGGAGAGCTATGGTGGGGGTGTAGGGGACCCCCGTTATAGGCCTATGAGGACTTAGTCTGGGACATAGATGATTATTTTGGGCTAGTAGAAAGACAGCCCTGATGGCAGATGCTGGTTTTCTTCCCCCGGATGGTATTATAGTAGAATTCTATCAAGTCATGGTGGGCAAGCATTCCAAGAAGGTAGCATACTCTCTAACAGGGTCAAGCCATAAAGGGGCCTGACTACAAGGTTCCACAAGGACAAGTGCAAAGCCCTGAACTTAGGACGGAACACTCCCATGCACTGGTAAAGCCTGGAGGCTGATGGGCTAGGCAGCAACTCTGCAGAAAGGGACCTGGGGGTTACAGTGGGCAATAAGCTGAATGTAAGCCAACAGTATGCCCTTCTTCAAAGAAGGCTAATGGCATATTGGGCTGAATTGGTAGAATTATTGCCAGCAAGTCAAGGAAAGTGATTATCCCCCTCTATTCAGTACTGGTAAAGCCACATCTGGCCTCCCAACTACAGAAAGGATGTGGACAAATTGGAGAGAGTCCAGCAGGGTGACAAAAATGGTGAGGAGGCTGGGGCATGTGACTTCTGAAGAGAGGCTGAGGGAACTTGGTTTATTTAGTCTGGAGAAGAGAAGACTGAGAGGAGATTTAATAGCAGCCTTCAACTACCTGAAGCAAGGTTCAAAAAAGGATAGAGCTAAACTGTTCTCAGTGGTCGCAGATGACAGAACAAGGAGCAATGGTTTCAAATTGCAGCAAGGGAAGGTTAGGTTAGATATTGGGAATAATTTTCTCATTAGGAGGGTAGTAAAACACTAGAACAGGTTACCCAGAGAGGTTGTGGAATCTCCATCCTTGGAGGTTTTCAAGACCCGGATAGACAAAGCTTTGGCTGGCACGATGTAGTTGGGGATGGCCCTGCTTTGAGCAGGGGGTTGGACAAGATGACTTCCTGAGGTCCCTTCCAGCCCTAACTTTCTATGATTCTATGATGTTTCCTTGTACAGAATCCAAGGGTCTCTTTGCAGGCACTGATGATGATGGACTTGAAAGCACCCCAAGCACTGCTGACATTCTCCCATTGTTGTTGATTGGAATTCACCAGTTTTTCATTGCGGCACTGATGGAAGAAGTCTTGCTTGAATGGGTCTTTAAGTCCTTAAACATTGATCTTCTGTCAGCATTGCTTCTGCTGCAGTCATAATTTGGGAGCCAGTTTGAATGACATAACCGAGTGCACACATTAGTTATCAGTCCAGCAGTTGTCAGCTTCTAGCATAGTTCAGGTGATGTGGACATCTTTGCAATCCTCAGCGTGACCTAGCCAATCAAGTGCCAATGCTTGGATTGTGGATATTGACCTGATGTCTTATATCTGTTTTTCTGGCATAACAGGGTGTTGGTAATGGGTGCGTTCCATGCCTTTGGTTAAAAGGAGGATTCTACTGGAGTTGACCTTTTCCTCTCCTTCCTTGCTGATGGTTCCATACCAGAGGTTTGAGTTCCTTCCAACTCTGATGTTGTAATTACCAAGAAGAATAAATCTGTCTCCCCCTGGAACACCAGAAAGGACTTGGTCAAGGCTAACATAGAATTCATCCTTGGTTGCATTGGTGGCATCAACAGTCAGGGCATATGCACTGATGACAGTGGCATATTGGCTCCATGGTAATTTCACATGGAAAGTCATGAGGTGCTCATTAATTCTGATAGGGAACTCGATGAGTTGGTTCATTCTTGATGGCAAAACCAGCTTAGTGAAGCCAGCATTCTCATTCCTGTTTAACCTTACAAAAGAAGATATAGCCACCTCATTGTTCTTTGAGGTGTCCAGCTCCTACTTACCAGATCTTGCTCAGTACAGCAAAATCAGTGTTGTGTCACATGAGTTCCTGAACCATGATTGCAATGTGGTACTCTGCACATTCGCTATTAGGATTGTTCATGAGGGTCCTGATGTTCCAGCTCCTGAAATTTATTGTGTGTCTGTTGATTTTGACCACAGTAAAGGTGATCCCACTGGACATGGTTATCTAGTTAGGAAACTGACCCACATACTTTACACAGTGCAAACTGTGGCATACTGACTGCAGTGCACATCTTAGTACATGCTTAGCACATGGCAATTGCTTCAGTTGGTCCAGGACTGTGCCACATGCAGTGTCCACTCTAGCTATTCCAAGACTTGTACTGCATGTGGTCCTGGATCAGTCAGAGCAGGCACTATGTGCACTGGATCCAGGATGTAAATGGTGAAACGAGGGGGAGGAGAAGAAGAGCCATTCTGTAGGCCCAGTCCAGCCCATGGGGCCAGTCCCATACCATTCATCCAGCCCATGGACTGGTCCTGGACCATTCATCCTTCTGTGGGGCAGGATGCATTTGACACCCTTGACCTAAGGGAATTAGTGAAGACAGCTAGAGTGAGGAGCTGAAGAATTTGACTGTGGAAGAAGCCTGTGATTTCTTAAAGTCACAGGTGCTAAATTTATCAGGAATTAGTCTCTCAGACAAAGGTGAAACCTTAAAGGAAATGAACCCAGACTTAACTGGATGAGTTCTGACCTAAACACACCTCTATAGTGTATAGTATTGTCATTCTGGAGTTTTGTTTCCTTTGGATAGGAAAAAAATAAATTTTACTGTCTGAACTTGAACAATGCTATGACCATATTTTTTTCCTAAAAAAATCACTTTGCATATTTAATTAAGGAATTGTAATAGTATCTTTTTAATAGTTTTATCATGTTCAAAATGCGTTAGTCTAATATGCAATTTTGTAAGCGCTGTAAAGCATGTAATCTATCAAAATATTTTAAAAATGTGTGGTGCCAAATCAAAAATCTAGTTCATAAGTAAACAAATGGGACACAGTCAAAAGGCAAATATCTAAGCTATTTCAACCTTGTCTGAACCACATAAAATTGCTGATAGCCTTTGGACTATGGTTGAGGAATGACAGAAAAGAATAAACTGATGTTTTCATTAGTGGACTTCCTTTTAGTTTAAAAATTCAAAAAGAAAACTAATATGTTGCATTTAGTTAATGTAACATCATCTGATTTCTTTGTCATGGAAACAGATACAATGAGAACAGATAAAGGTCCCCAATCCATTAGTGGTTCATTTCAATGCTTTTTCTCAGCCCAAGCAAACCTCATCAAAACTCTACAATGAATACTGAAAAATATGCAAACAACAAAAACCTTGATTTAAAAGGGGGGAAAAAAACAAAGAGATGATCACTTTTAGCATTGTTAAAATCCTATATTACAGCTCAGTATTTCAGAAATTTATGAAGCATTAGTTTCAAAATCTAATAAACTTTTCCTGTCCAAAAAGGAGCTCTGCTACATGCCAGGAGATTAAAACAAATTATACAAGAAGACTGAACAGTTATACAGTGGAGAAGAAATATTAGACTGACGAACTGCAGTTAAATTTCTAACTACTGCTAGAGGCAAGTATTTCTTAGACTCTGCCTAACTCTATTAACTCTATAATCTAACTCTATTAAAGTCTATCTCTATCCTAGCTATGTAGTTGGTCCAATAAATATACTGCCCTAAGAAATCCTTGCCTCTCATGGAATTCCTAGACCCTTATGGCTACAACATCATTCCTAACACTTTGTTAGCTACTGGTAGAAACATTGTGCACAGCTAAATCAGCTTTCTGTTTTGCACAACTGTAAGGCTCCACAGGAAACTTGAGCAGACTCGCTCAACATGACTATCAAACAGTGACAAGCCATGAGTAAATATTGACTGGAATTGGCCTTTATGCTTTTTATGTTAAAGCACATATCATAAAAGATGGGGCTGGGGGCTGATGCTTTGCTCTACAGTGTGGATGGTGCTAGGATGCTGTGGGCACATATTTAGACATATATATGTCTAATAGAACATATTCTTGTTTTTCAGAACTCTGAGACTGAAATCAACATTTTTGGGACCTGCAAGAGAGTTCATAGCAACTGTAGCTTTGTATAATAAAAGTTGTCATCAATATTTCAAGTTTTTTAAAAGTAAAATGTTTTGGGGTAGCAGTACATGATGATTTACACAGTTGTGGATGTTTTTCTCACAGTTGAGATGCTGCTGTGGCTAGATAAAGACTAGAGAGTGAGAGTTAGCTGTTGTTGGTCTGACGTCAGGCAGAAGGCAGGGTAGATTTGCGCCAAATCAGAGATGCATAGCATTAGGTTTTGTAAGCTGAGAGCTTACTTCATTAGATACTGTGAAAGGACTGCAGGAAGTAGAGCTGCTAAACAGAAAACAGCTATTAAAATATAAAGGATAGGGAAGAGGGGAGTAAAAAAAGAGGGGGTACTGCTGGGAGAGGCAAGGTGGGTAGAAGAGAGAAAAACAAAGCACATGTCCCACTGAGGGACGTTTTTTTTTAATTTTTTGTATTCCAAGCTAAATTAGCCAAATCAAATTCCAAATCTGTGAGTCAGTCCCAAACCATAGGTGGCCCTACTACCAGCAAACATCCTCCACCCACATCTGGGGCTTCTGATGCTTCCAAATCCTTTGGTGGGCATCCTATTTGCAGGCCCAAGCCCAGAGGCTTGGAGTTCGGATGCCCCCAAGTTTTGCTTGCCCTCAGCCATATGGCCACAGGAGCAAGCTATGGAGGAGTCTCCCCTTTTCATAAAGTGGCCAAGACCTTCCCACTCCAGCTGCTAAGTGGGAGGTTTACTATATATTACTTTCGCAGGTACTATCCCCGGATGCAACGAAGACCGCCTTGGTGGTCATAGTGTTTCCCTTGCCAGGTAAGCATAGACCACTACACTTGATCTGAGCCCGCAAGAGGCTGAGAAGTGGCATAGGGGTTATAAAAACGAATCCAGGAAATGGGATAAAAATCCATAATCCATAAGGGGTTGTCTGAGAGCAACTACTCTGAAGTCAGTGACTCAATGTCCAAGGAGGTGAAAATGTTCTACCACAGCCCTCTGTGCCCTTCTAGAATTTATGTCAGACCAGTGTTCATTCATTCTTATACATAGGAGTCACCCTGTCTGTCCAATACGGACAGCAGAGCGGCTAAAGCAGAGAAGATAAAGAATGCCATATGACTGCTATGGTTCCCCCTTCCAGGGCACTTTGTTACAGTGGAATGGTAATTATGGCTGTGCTTTGAAATGTCTGCAGGATGTAGCAGCTGGCACGGTCAGTAAGGCAAATTCCAGTCCCAAATTCTTGTTTATTCTGGGGTAGCTATGGTAACTTTAGGCATCTGTAGGCTGCTTCTCCCTTTCCTGCCCCCTGCCATCATTTCCATCTCACTGTTCTCTTCCCATTCCATTTCAGCTGTCAACATGCAAAATCTTTCTCCTTGCTATCTGGTGCCCTCTGCTGCACTGATATTGCATGCAGCAACAGCTTACTGGAGGGTTGCACGTACCAGCCAAAGCTGTACCACCAACCTGGCTCCATGGCCCCACTGCATTCCTTCCTGCTGGATTTCTTGTCCCAACTTTGCTTGACCTCCCCCAGCCATACCCCTCACTCACCAGTCAGGCCTCCCCCGACTTTCATGTCAGCCTTTCCCCACATACTGCAAGCAGGCTGTTGTGCACTTTTACTATGTATTTCCTGGTTCTCAGAGGTTTTAAAATTCACCTGCCTTCAGACCTGCCTTTTACATTCTGGCTTTTGGGAGTAGGAACAGGGAGAAGGGTTCAGGCCAATCTAGGTATGTCTGTAGTGAGTCCCCGGCATTCCCAGGGAGGCTGCTCTCACAGATACCCTGCCTGCCTACTCCTGCTCCTTCTCATGTACACCACGCCCATTCACATGAGGCAGGGGAGATGCTCTGAGGCGCACACATATCTGAGCTCAAGCATGCCAGGGACAGAGACCTTGGCTAGGTACAGAAATTCAAAAAGCCTGAAGCAACATTGATCAAACCTTCACGGGTCTCTCCAAGCTGTACAGGTTTGATCAGAAATGAACAGAACACATTTGCCCTTTGGGACAGGGAGCAGAGGTGCACATAGATGCCTACACTGGCAAAGACCAGAAGGCAGGGGGCACTCCCACACACCTGGCAGTTTGCTAGTCAAGTGGGCTACCAGGTGTGCTATGGTGGCCCTCTCTGGGGCTGTCCTGGAAGACTAGGGCTAGGTGTGGGGGCAGGTCCAGTGTGCTGGCAGCTAATGAGTGGTCCAGGCGTTCCATAGAAGGAAGGGTCAGGCCCCTCAGAGCATGGCATGAGTGGAAGCTGAGGGGCCTGATCCTTCCTTCTACAGAGCTCCCCTGTCCCTGCTGCCCAGTACAAGTCTCCTTCCCCACTCCCCCCACCCTGCCTGCAATTGTCCTGGCTCTGGTCTATGACAGCCTGGAGCAGCCAAGCAACCGCTAGTGCTAGTGCATCTCCTTGTGAGAAGGGACCGGTGGGAAAGGCTGCAAAGGGGCCTCAGATGCTGGGGGACAGCAATTTAACGTGAATCGATAGGGAATCTGGTATAGAAATTCAATAGACCGGTCTATCCTAAACCTATTAAGTTTGATACCTCATCAATCCAAGTCTATATTAGACTGGGTCCACCATGTTTAAACCAGTTTATGTTCCCCAAACTTCTGTTCTGTTATGGGGACAAACCAGTTTTCAGTCACTTAAATAGTTTTATGTGTAATGTCTGTACCTGGCCCTTGAGAGCAGTCAGGGGAGGGGTGCTCCCAAAAGAACTTCCCTGCCACATTTAGAGTTTGGCATGTGTAGGAAATAAGCTTATGCAGGAGAAAGGAGACTGTGAGGCTTAAAGTCACCTCCACCTCAAACCAACATTTATACCTGACATCTGCCCCGCACCATCATGCCTCTGCTTGTCTGAACTCAAGTCTGTTTCACTTCCCCTCCCCAAATCCCCACACTCCCCTGCTTCTCTAGGTCTCCCTTCCTTCACAACAAGCACTCATATGAGTTTTTCAAAATGATTACTTCTGAAAGTTCTGCTCTGCTCAAACTCTATTTTACCCCTGCACCCTATAAGTGAGAGGGTGCAGGGGATTTTACCCTGGCACCTTAATTTTTCAGATGTCCTCCATCAGTCAGATTTGAACAGACACTGCCTAGCAGTTTACACAGGTTCACTGGCTACCACATTGCTTTGAGCTACCAAGGTCAAAGGAACAGTGACTGGCCAAGAGCCACCTTAGCTATTGTGTCCAAACACGTGCAGTGTATTCTGTTTGACTCCTGAGTGTTGGACTTTTAGCTACCTTAAGTACAAAATATTCTTTGGTTGAATATCTTCTTTCAGTTTTGCTTCTATGAAGGGATAGTGGTACCTTCACAATACAGGAGAGGGGTGGGAGTGAATATTAAAGACACTCTGGGGCCCAGCAAGAACCATAACTTTGTTTCAGAGGGCCACACACCACAAAGATGGTAGACTCTGTAAGCCTTAAGACCTAGAATTCTTCCCCTGAGGAGCTGTAGAGAAAATGAACCCCAGGCATATATCTCTTAATTTCACAGAATGACCCTGAGACAGGAGACTGTACTGTCAGGACCATGTTGGAAAAAAAAGGTCCCTCCTCTTCTTGGAAGTTCGTTGTTAATGTGTAATTATCTTTCTATATGATTGAATTGGAATGTAATCCTAAAATCAGTCTGTCGGGCCCTACTTGTTTCATTTTCCCACATCCTAGCCAGGTCTCCATCACTCTTCCCTGCTGGAGATAATCTACTCTGTAGAAATATGCATTTGAACAAGAATGTGAAGCTGAATCTTTCATATCCAGCAAGGAGTTTGCTGTTCTGAGATGATCCTATTCCCTCTTTATATTTCTCTTTGTAGCCTTTTAAGCAATTCCAACCTACAGCTGAAAAAGCTCTTTCCTTTGGATGTTTGTTTGTTTTTTTTAAATGGGTACCAAACCACCCAAAGATGTACCTTTCAAGAATTGGAATTATCCAATTAAACATTATTTACCACATCTGAAACCATCTCAAATGTTACTCCCCATGCTAAAAAGTCCAGGTTCCTGCTGGAGGCTATAATAACTGGGCACCCCACTTCAAGAGGGAAGTGGACAACATTGAGAGGGTCCAGAGGACCCGCATGATCCAGGGGCAGCAGGGCAGACCCTACAATGAGAGGCTACAGGACCTGAACCTGTTCAGCCTTCACAAAAGAAGGCTGAGGGGGGACCTGGTGACCGTCTATAAACTCACTAGCAGGGACTAGAAGGGTTTGGGAGAGAGCTTGTTTCCCCTAACATCCCTCCCCGGGGTAACAAGAAATAATGGCCACAAGTTGTTGGAGAGTAGGTTTAGATTAGACATCTATAAGAACTACTTCACAGTCAGGGCAGCTGGGATCTGGAACCAACTTCCAAGGGAAGTGGTGCTCCTACCCTGGAAGTCTTTAAGAAGCAGCTTGATGCCTCCCTGACTGGGGTCATTTGAGCCCAGTTTTCCTCCTGCCCAGGCAGGGCATTGGATTGAAGATCTACAAGGTCACTTGTGACCCTACTTCTATGTATTTCTGACATCTGTGGATTATCATGTTTCATTCTCTCTTTCCTTATATGTGATAACCTTGTACAGTCTTTGAAATTTGAATAGCAGAGCAACGCCATTTTTCAGAAAATAAACCTTTATCAACAGTTTTGTTCTACATGTACTCTTAAACTATAGATTTTACATTATACATTGTCACCCCGATAACTCCGGTATATACTCCCCTTCTCCAATTGAAGGGAATTGTTAGCTGGCGGGTGTGCTGTGGGGTGAGAACTGCACACCACTCAGTTTCCCTCCATCCCTGTAGAACCAGGCCAAGACAGGGGACTTAACTATGTACAAATTTATTTACACTAACTTATCACAAAGAAAAGAAACATGGATAAAAACATATGTACAATATATATATTTATAGGATATCTAAACAAATAATATAAACAATACCCTCTGAGTAAATGCTATAAAACCTTACACCAGCGTTCCACATACAGGTAAGTATCTGATTTGAAGCAGGTAAATCCCAAAATAAACATAGATAACCAACAGATAAACTATAGATAAGTATAGGTGAAAAATAAATAAGTCACAAATAAATACAAATAAACAATAGGTGAAATAACAGCAACAGGGGGTCCCAGCAGAGTCCTAGGACTCTACTCCTTCCCCATCCGCTGTGGGAATCCTCTTTTCCCTGCAATTCACTCAGGCTTAGAGGGTGGCCCTCATCCTCTGCGCCAAGCTGCTCTCTCACCTGCAGTGGGCTATGAGGGCCATCGCTGTTCTCTGCCACAGGGCTCCACTATGCATGACTTCTGGGGCCTCTGGCTTGGCCCTGTCTGCTGGCTCAATAGCCTGAGCACCATCTGGCTCCCTGGTGCTATGGGTCGGTGGCCTGGGCTGCCTTATGCTGCACCAGGCTCAGTCCACTCCCGGACCCTCAGTGGAGCACCTCTTGCACCGAGCTCCCAGCCTTGTTCCGGGGGTTGAGAACCTGAGTCACCCAAGCACTTCAAAGGTCCTGTTACGTGCACCGGCCTGTGCACCATGTCTCTCGCCGCATGCCAGAGGTTACAGACCTGAACTGCCTCATGCAGCTCCCAGGATCTGGACGCTGTGCTGCACACCGAAAGCCTAGCTGCTGGAGCCATCTGCTATTCCCCACTGATGGAAGTCTTTAGGGGTGTTTCCAGGCTACCTCTTCACCCTGCTGATCAGCTTTTCTCGGCTCTTCTAAGCCCCTCTGTTCTCTGTCCTGGATGTGTTCCCCTCATGCTGGGATGCTGGGCACGCAGCTCCTTTTATACTCTCCAGAGCTCCACCCCTGAAGTCTTCCAGACTTGAGTGCTGCAGTCTTCAATCAGGTCGCAGAGTGAGGGGAGCTCCTCTCCCCCTTCCCTCAGGAAAGGGTCATGACTTAACTCCTGTTGCTCCCTCCTGATTGGTGGATGGTATCTACCAATCAAAACGGCAAGATTTCAGGCCTGGGACTCAACCCAAACTCCGAAAAGCAAGCCTGCTATACGTTATGAATTTACTTTTTCTCTCTCCCTCCTTGGCCCTACAATGAGTCTACACAGAAACAGTAAGCCAGGCTGCTAGGAGACTAGACACCATGTTCTTCTGATTATGCCCCAGTGCTGCAGAGGAAAGTGAAAAACCCCCAGAAGCTTGTACCAAAGGCAACTAGTGCTGGCAAAAGCCCTGAGAAATGGGATTACAAAATAACATCCACACTACAAAAGCTACTTTTCAATCACAACAGAGGGACTGCAAACTCATGGATCCCATTCCTTGCCCCACCACCTCACTTGACAAGCTTGGCAGAAGAGCCCTTCCAATTCTCTACCCATTAAGGACTTACCAAGCAGCTTCTCTGGTTAGATGAATAGCTCAAACTAATTCAAGAGTCATTGATCAATTAATGACTAGTGCGATGCACTACTAGAGCTTTTCTCTGTAGCTGTCTGGCTGCCTATGAGGCTGTAGATGGTGTGATTGATCAAGAATGTGCTCTCATTCTTTGCATTGTTTGGAGCTATCACCACCCAGTGGAAGAAAAGGTAGCAAATGATTATAGATGTGCATATTTTTTACATGTAAATCTACTAAATGGTATGTTTGTACTGATAGACTGCTTGACTATTCTTGAGGCAAAGTTGAAGATCTAAATGGTTACAGCAACCATTTGCATTGTGGGAGACCTGTTTTCCAGCCCTTTTATTGCCAGGGAGATGAACACATACTGCCTGCTGGTACACACCTCTCTGAAGAGTGGGTTAGCTTCAGCCGTTGACAGGAGCCAACTGCAAAATAAGATATGTCTGTAGCAGCCTCTAAAAATGGACCCACCTGAATAGAAGGGGAAGAGCTGCCTGGCAGAGGGCAGAGGTTGTCCCAGAGGGGACACTGTAGGCTCTGAGGGCAAGTGAAGCTGTTTGAGGGGCAGCCCTGTTGGAAGTGGGAGGGGTGATGTAACCTCAGACAGTTTTGAAAGGGAGCTGTTAGAAAA
>JAGPOW010000261.1:116544418-116597740 GCA_030014935.1 Caiman crocodilus | reverse complement strand
GTTCTTGAGGGTTTATTAGACATTATATCCATGAGTTTATTTCTTGATTATTTATTATGATGTAAATAATTAAATCTTGTAAATAGTTCGAGAACTGTCAGCAAGGGTGCTTGATTGTACGGGGAGGCTCTCTGCTCGGAGCACTGCAGTAGCTCCTCAGGGGGGCTGGGCAGGGCTACTGGCTACCGGGTACCCCATGATCCCATTATTCAGGTGAGGGTGCATGTAGCGTCACGCCTGGGGTTACATGTCCTACTGACTGGAGTGTTCTCCTCAGAGGAGAGAAATGTCAGTTTGAATCTCCACAAGCACAAGAGGGTTTTTGACCTGGATCTTCCCCCTCCCAGATAAGTATTCTAACTGGACTAATGGGAAAAGGACAACCTCACTGACTTGACAAAACAGCATGTGAGGACTAACTCCCTATGAGCTGGAGTATGGACAATGGGGATACGAGTTGGAGCAAAATAACCTGTTAAGATCCAAATGTCTACTGAGCATGGACACACCACCTTTTTCTGAAAGGACCAATTTGGCCATACTTAGGGAGCTTTTCCTGGGGACAGAAAATTACACCTCCCAGAGAAGGCACCACCCTCAGCCAAATCTCAATGCTCTGCTCCAATGTAGCAGAGGACTTTTGAGCTTTTCTAAGACACAAAGGCCAGAATATTTTAGCAAGGAAAAAAATAATCTTTCTATAGCCTCTTGCTTGGATGCAGCTGAACTTTTTTAGTCATAACTTTACAACCACAGTTGAGTTGAAGTAGATGGTCAGTGTGAAAAACTAGCCCAAAGAGGCAAATGTTAACAAAGGTATAAACCAAGGAAAGAAGGTCTCAGACCACGTCATACTGAGCAACTTCAAACATGATGGGGAAGTTCCAGTCTGTCCTGGGGCTGTTTCTCGATTTGGGTGAGGACTCTGGGCTTCTGTGAGAAAGATGAGCAATAGCACTGATATGCAGGCCATCTCCACCTTGGGGGGCAAGAGAGAGATTTGTGTAGGTCAGACCTGCAAGACTGCCAAAGGCACTGCAAAGAGTGAGTGAAAATTGTTAGTTTATTAAAAATTGAATTATTGCACATTTGTTACTGATTAAAATGAGTTGTGCTTTTACTTGGAAAGTGGCGATGTGAGGATTGTATGTCTCTAAGAGGTAGGTGGAGTTGGAGAGAGCTGCAGGGAGAGTCTGATGCCTGTGTGTGTGTGCCGTTAGCAGAAATAAAGAAACCTCTTTGTAAACGTGGCTTCTGCCTCTGCAAACTGAACCCTCAACACAAGAAGAACCACTGCCCTAGACATTCCTGTAGCCAAGGCACCACACATCCTGTGTGTGCACAGGCTTCTACGGCAATGCTCTGCACAAGTTATGTTTTTCTCTTAAATTGTGTTCTAAGTTTAATTCTGTTCTGTTATGTTTAGTTAAGTTGGCCATTCAGATGCTTTTTTCAGATGTCTTCTTTTGGATGCATCATGGCAACAATCAGCTGTGCCACAATATATTGTGGCACAGCTTGATCCACTTTGGTAAGGTCTACAGACATTGTTGGAGCTGTCCTTCCTGAGGGCAAGACTTCTGCTCCTCCTGGGGCTTCAGGGATCTGACCCTGCAGGAAAAGGGCTGTGGGTGATGCCCCAATTTGGGATGCCCTCTGCAAGTGCAGGTTTCTTCCATGTGGAGGTGCGGGGAAATCCCTGCAGGGGATTCCTCCAGGATGTTTCTGAAAGTATGGTGGGAGGGAACCCCCAAAAGGGTTCCCTTTCCCTGCTTGCAGATTGGACATGCCAGGAGAATCTATCTGGAGGAAAAACTCTCAGAGGGGTCTTCCTGCTTCATGCTTGCACATTGTGCCCTGACCCAGGGTGCAACAGCATGTTAGGTGCACTGGGGCTCCCACTTTTCTCTGGCACTGCTGCACCCAGGGTCAGGGAGACATGTGTAAGCAGAGGCAGTTCCACCCTCTGTCTGTGAATCCTGTGCAGGATTCCCTCAGCAAACCTAGTCTGCAAATGCCCAGGGAGACTCCTGGGAATTCCTTCCTCTGTGCTTATAGATGCACCTTGGGCAAAGCCCCGAAGGGGAATTCTCCCCTGCCCCAACATAGGGACCTTTCCCTGCAGGATCACCCTCTCCCACCATAAGTAAATAGGTGTTGACCATAAAACAGTAGCACAAATTATTACTGGATTTGTTGATGTCACAAAATGTAAACACTTGCAACACAACAAAGTATGATGTCTGTTCACTCGCTTTTGCAATGCCATGAAAACTGTTATGGCAGCACAAAGTCAATGTCTGTTTGCAGTCAAGAGTGACACCAGGGAGTGGGCACAGCAACAGGCCTTTGAGTTGGTGCTGCTGCTACTTTCTGAATGGTTATTTACTATGCCATGTTTCATTTTATTAGGTGACTAATAGACCCTAAGTTAAATGCTATTTTTTATTTGTATCCTATAACTAGGAACCTACCAAAATTACAATTTTGCAAATGTCACAGAAAACGCAAAATCTGGCATTACTGCATAATCTACAGGAAAAAAAGAAAACATACTGAAAATAAAATGCTACGCTCCCCTTTGCTGTGGCCTTGCTGTGCAGCCCATGGTAGGGGAAGGGAGACAGTAGTGGGGGGTCAGCTGCCTGCACAAAGGGCAGCCCAAAATGTCTGCCACCCCTGCCTCTTACCACCCATTTGCTGGGAGGGCAAGGCCACGTGCTGGACAGCCCTCTGAGCCAATCATCAGTGAGGGGCAGCACTGGGGCCCCTTGGCCAATCAGAGGCATGGGAGGGGCCTGCCACTATAAGGCTATGAATATGGCAGCCAGCCCTGCAATCTCCCCATGAAATTTGCCAGCCACCTCGTTGAGTTAGGTAGAGCTCTAACTATAACCAGTGTTAAGTACTGGGCCTCCCAGTGGAAGATGAGGTCCCTCACCCTTGGTTGATCTGCTGTTAGCTTTAGTAACAGTAATGGGGTTATGGTTGTGTTCAACAAGTTTGCTCAAACCTGGTCTTTCAGAATTCTGTCCCTGTTCCTCCCATTCCCCCTGCAAAAGGGTGTCGGAAGTTGTAACATCATTTGCTCTTTGCTTATCTGTATGGGCATGGGAAGAAGTGGTAGAAATACGTTTTTCCCACCTTATGCTTGCTCATATGAAAGCTACAAGGTATGAAGTGGGGGTATGGGGGTTTCTCATGACCCTACACAGCCACATAGGTCTGGCCATGACATGCGAAAGATCACGCTGCAAAAAAGCAGCAGACCAGAAACTAGAAACCAACTTCCTGAGTCCAGGCTTCTCAGTTGTCTCCACTACATTATGTACGCCCCACTGTTTATTACAGTCTGTCTCTTCAGGTATTTATGTGAGCCTTGTCTGTGTCCTCTCTGAATTCCTCCCAAGTATACATGCACGAAAGCTTACAACACCCGTATGAGAAAAGGAAGCATTATCATTTCCATGTTACCAGTGGGTGGAACAGAGAGGCAGGGACGTGACTTGCCTAAGGTCACATGGGAAGTCTATGGCAGAGCCACGAAATGAATCCCATCTCCTGAGCCCCAGCACAGCATGTCAAGTGCTAGATCTGCTTCCTAAGGGCATTGCATCCTCTTACAGGCTGCTTGCAGAAGTGGTAGAGTTTAAAATCAATCCATTTACAGAAGTCACACCTCCCTTCTAGGGCAGTTTCTAGATGGGGGATGGTCGTATGGGTAGATCTAGAATGTGGAGAAGGGATGAGGGGTAGATGGTGAGGTACATCAATACCTATAAAACAACATGTATTTTTCCCCAGTTAAAAATAAACCCAAGGCTTTACTAATATGCTAGGGGGCTGGGGCCGTGTTATGTTAAGATGGAAACAAAACCAGATAGAAATGTGTAGGAACAAGTTAAAAACAACCTGCAGGGCAGTGAGATAGGATCTTCACCAACAGAAGCAGGGAACAGGCAGCAGCAGGGCAAAAAAAAAGGATGGCTTGATTGGGGGAACATCTAGACCTTTAAAAAGAAGAGTGGGTGGTTAACACTGTGGAACAGACTTTAGAGTAGTGGTTCTCAAACTTTTTTTGTACCAGGACCCATTTATAAACATCAGAGGCCAGTCCTGACCCAGGGCCCCTCACTCCTGATTCCCCTCCCCCCTTCCGCCCACCCCGTCCGGGGCAGGGGTTGGGTGTGAACTGCAGTGTGGGTGTGAGGCCTGGGGGAACTCAGCCAGCCTGCAAGGGGAAAGCCACTGTTTCCCACATTTTCCTCCTTTAAAGGAGAATCCATTTTTAAAGTTTGTTGATCCATTTCTAAAGGTTGTTTGCAACCCTTTTGTATATTCTTGCAACTGACTTTTGGGTTGAGAAATGTTGGTTTAGAAGGGATTGGGGAGATGGCAAGGAGCCATGAAGTGACTCCCTCACTGCTACCTGACTTGAAGTGCTGCTGCCACAGATTTTAAACTGGGTGAAGTGGGAATCAAAGCAGGGTGCAAGTGCAAGGCAACCCCCCACCCCCGGGTCCGCCGCCTCTGAGACAGCGCTGTCATGCTCTCCTTGGCTTCAGCCAGCAAAGTGGCACACAAGGGAATGCAGGGAGGTAAGGCTAGAGCCCGACCAGGCTTGTCACCAGGCTCAGTAAGAAGTCCCGGGCTTTGAAGACGAACGTTACACCCCTCTTGCATTTGCCGGGCTCACAGCCCGCCCCCTCCCAAGGGAGCAGCACCCCACAGCCCCAAAGCGCGAGAAGAGGAAGGGGGACGAGGAACTTCGCCCAGATGTGAACAGCCGTTAGCCTGGGAGCAGCCCACCACCCGCCTGTAGCGCTCCACAAGCAACACCCACCCACTCGCCGATCGCAGAGCAGCGTTGTGACGCAATGGGCGGGCCCTCCAGTGACTGACAGAACCCTGCACCAGTCGGGACCCTTTCGGGCCTCTAAGTTCCGCCCCTTGTAAGAAAGGGTGGGCGAAAAAAAGTGCGTTCGGTGTTCGCAGTTTTTTGGCCCTCGCGTGTGCCGTCCCGCATCGGAGTCTGCGCGGAGGGCGCTGGTACCGCGGCGAGGCGAGGTACTGGCCATGGATTACCGCGCGGTGGTGATGAGCCGGGCCGTGCCGGGGCAGTTCGATGACGCGGAGTCCTCTGATAGGTGAGGGCCGGCGCGAGCGTCTCCCGCTTCTCGGACTAGGGCGCCTTAACGGATCCCGGCGGAAGGGCCTTAAAGGGGCCACGCCAGGGTTGGGGGTGGGGAGGGGTTTGAAACGCTCCGAGCGAAAGTCCTAAACAAAATAAAGCGTGTCTCAAGGAAAAGATGCTATTTTGCTGGCATGTAGGTAACACCCCAGAAGTCTTTCTGTCGGGTATAGAGCACGCAGCTGCTATACGTTACATGTATTGCGCAAGTGGTCCGCAAATCCTGTGGCAAATGTGCCCCCTCCCCCCGTTGCCAAGTCACGATCGCGCAGTTGACTGGCAGATGGGCCAGTGAAGTCCAGCTGACTGCACGTGCAAAATAGTGCAGCATTTGCTGAGGAGTTGTGATAGATGTAGCCTGGCCGGACTTGCATAGTAATTGCCACACAATTTGCTGGTGAATTGCACAATAAATGTAGCCCGGCTGCACGTGCAGAATAGCAATCGCATGCAAAGCCTGGCTATAAAATGAGCTAATCAGCTTTGAAGTTATTGCTTGACAGTGTGTAACAGCTCTATAGCTGGTTTTTATCCTGCTTTCATTTGAAGGTGTAGCAGGCCCCAGAGATTTTTGGGGAAGGGCGGTGGAGAATGTTCCCTTCTTGTCCCCCTATTTCACAGCCTGGTTGGGGCCACGCTTGGCTCTGTTGGAAACATGACAGACCACTGTGATCAGGCTCTGGTGCAGGAGGGCTTGTACCTTCCAGAAGACTCCTTTCCAGGGTCACTGCTTGTAGAGCAAGCTGCGTTAGTAGTTCAGGCCAGGTTATCTCTGCAAGCTTCTTGAAGGCCCCAAGTAAAGTCTTAGAATCATAGAAAATTAGGGTTGGAAGGGACTCGGGATGTTGCATCTAGTCCAACTCCCTGATCAAAGCAGGACCCCAACTAGATCACCCCAGCCAAGGCTTTGTCTACCCAGGTCTTAAAAATTGCCAAGGATGGAGAATCCATCACCTCTCTAGGTATCTTGTTCCAGTGTTTTACTGCCCTTCTAATGAGACAGTTCTTCTTAGCATCTAACCATAACTTCCCTTGCTGCAATTTGAGAGCATTGCTCCTTGTCCTGTCATCTGCCACCACTGAGAACAGTCCAGCTCCAGCCTCTTTTGAAAACCACTTTGGATAGTTGAAGGCTGCCACTAAATACCCTCTCAGTCTCCTCTTCTCTAGACCAGTCTTGTTGGAGAACTTCTCAGCTAAGCTCCTAACATGGCATAATACAGTATGATAATAGGTTGGATAGCTATAGATTTTTTGCTGATTGCAGTAGAACACAGTTTGTGTGTAGACTGGTACATTGCTTTTTCTTTTTTTAAGTGAATATACACAGGACATCAAAACAACTAAAGAAGAGGCAATAAAGGTTGAAAATCAGCAGCCACATTTGAATGAGGAAGTGGACACTGATGAATTAGAGGGTGACGATGAAGATGAGGAGGATGAAGACTGGGACTGGGATGATGCAGCTGGGAGACTCACCAAGCGGCACACTACTGTCGGAGGGTGCAGCCCACAGGTAAAAAAGACATTAACGAGACCCTAACAACAAATGGGACTGTCGGGGGCAAAATGCTGGTTTTATATGACCCCAAGAATAAATGCAGATCCAGATACTTGGAAGAAAGTGTTCTTCTGATATGTTTCTCTTCCTTACATGCCCAGAGTGTACCTTGTAACCCATATCCACTCACTTCCTACGTCCCAGTGGTATCAGTCCCTCAGCCCAGTTGCCTGGATCTGTTGGTTGGTAACAATCTGGAGCCTCAGTCTCTCCTTTTCAAACCATAATGAACCCAGTCTCTTTTTCAGTACCCTCCTTAGATATCTGTCCCTTCCTTCCCACTAGAAATAAAACAGTGTGCTTAACCTGCCCAGGATAGGGAAGCAATATTGTATTTGGACTGATGGTAATATAGGCAAAAAACTTTTGAAAAACACATCAGAGGTGAATGGTTTAGAAGGGAATTTGTCTTTGCCATACCACTCAGTAATAAGTACAATTTTAAAACTGGTTTCCTTTACACTTTGGGGCTTTGGCAATGGAAGTAGAAAATATCTCCATTTTTTTTTTTTTTTTTTTTTTTTTTTTTTTTTTTTTTTTTTTTTTTTTTTTTTTTTTTACTGGAGTACAAGCACCTCATCAGAGTATTTGGGAGCAGGGACAGTGTCATTGTTGTAGCAGGTTTGGCATGTGTCTGGTACTGGTTTTTGAGCTCTGGAAAAAGGTTCCTGGAAATTGGAAGTCAATGAGCATTTGAAATTAAGAGCTCACGCTGAAGTGCTGGTGGGGAAGGGATGGGAATCAGTTTATCTGTGGAAAGCCAGGCATGCGTCTTTCTTCTCTCTTTGTGCCCTCTGCATCTCTCCCTTAGTGTTCCCTCCATCTCCCTGGGTGCTTTGCTTCCTATTTTTCGTGATCCTCATGTTCCTGTTCACTTTTTAGCCCCAAACTAAAAAGAATTCTACTGGGGTGGCACTCGGCTATTATGAATTTTTAATCTCCCCAGATGCTGGATTCTCTTAGATTATATCAATTCTAATTATATTCCATGTCAATTTCATGAGAGCCTCATTTACAAACAAATGTTAAGTGTACAGGTGGTTTAGATACATGATTATAATATTGATTTATTCTCCCCCTCCCCCAAAGCTACTGTATATATTTAGAAAGGCCATCTAGGGAAGGTGAATTATAACAAATCCTTTGTTTCAGGCAAATAGACAGACCCCTAGTTGCAATTCAGCAAAAATGTCCACTCCTACAGACAAGGCTTTAAGAAAATTTGAGCATAAAATTAATCTAGGTGAGTATAATCCTATCATGTTTTATGGTACTAGGTATCTCTGACCTGCTGTTGACCAATTTTGATTAGTTGTAGGAAGTACAGCTACCTGACTGTTCCCAGAGAGTTGAAAGGTTTAATATCTGGTGTTACCTTCAGACTTCATGTTGGCATAATATATTGTTTGTCAAGCTTTTCTCTGTCTTCAAAGCCGGAGGGTTATATGTGTCCTTCTGGCCTCCCTATGAGGTAACTCTCTTTTTTTTTACTTTCACCCGAGAAACAACCTGTTTTGCAGTCCATCCAGCTACCATGCACATTTGCATGCAGTGATGGTAGTCATGTTGCTGTATAGCATACCATTGTATTTGTACCAGTAAATTTATGTCTAGGTACATTTACTTTATTTAGCATCTTTCATGCTTCAGGTAATCCAAAATGAGGAATTAGAGCAGTGCACAACAGCTGTTACACACTTGGCCACATCGCGATGGACATCATAATTGTTGAGAAGGGAAATCACAGCTTCTCTTCGATTACTTAACAGAAGGTGTTATTGCTTATGCTGGCTGTTGGAAAACAGCCAGAAATGCATAACTTCTGAGAGAAGGACAGAGGGACTTGGGAGTAACACATTGTCTGATGGATAGCATCTCTGGGCATCATTTCATCTTCAAAGCAATAGCCACGTTGCTGTCCTTTATTTCTGGATTAGATCTCAGATGCGTACAGGATGATAAATTAAAATGTACCCCTATGGTATATGTTTGAAAAACATGATTGTTATCTGTATTGTTCTGTTCCTTGAATAACATGTGTGAGCGATCTCTGATGACAACAGAATTGCAGCTGCAATTTTGACCGTAGAAAACCTTTGATGTGCACTTCTGTGTGTGTTTTTTCAGATAGGCTAAATCTGGACGACTCTGTTATAAACAAAGTCACAGAAAAATCTAGACAAAAGGAAGCAGACATGTGAGTAACCCAGGTGGCTGTTTCAACTTTTCTGTTGAATTTTCCAGAACTCTTGTATATTTAAATTCTTTTTTTTCAAAAGAGCTATAGTTTGATCCACATTGCTGGATAAACTAAAAAGAATATCTGTGAGAAGTCTCTATCCATTCTCTGCATCACATTTTGAAATGTAAATGTTTTTCCTATAAAATGTGACTGTTTGCTGGGTTAATTTCCTATATTGTTGTCAGGACTTGATCCTGCTTTTGTCGAAGTAAACAGTACATTTTGTTAACATTAATGACAATGGGATCAGATGATAAAACAGAAAATACTAGTACCCTTTCTCCCCTGCCTTTAGCTAGAATAGTAAGCCAGTTTTATCATTCCTTCTTCCCTCCTCTTAAACTATGCTTCTTGAGCTGTAAGGTTAGGAAAATTATTGGGGAAGCTATGGGTACTCCTCTTCATCTGATAACAGAGCAAATCAATGAGCACTCAAGTGTGTCTCAGACGTATGAGTCTGGAACCAAACCGGGAAGGAAATTTCCCACTTATGCTCAGAAGGTGCTTAGAAGGAAGAAACAAGTCTTCTTCAACAACAAAGGATACTGAGGGTAAAAACTGACATTGCCTAATTTTTATGGCAGCACAGATGGCAAGCAAATAGACATCCCTACCATTTGTCATACCACATCAATGGCTGTAATGAAAAGTAGTGTAAAAATAATGCTGCTTTATTGTACTTCATTGATCCTGCACACCCCAGGAATTCTTATCCAGAATTCAGTCCTTCGGGCTGGAGCAAATGCCCAGCTTCCCACCTCCCCCAACTTGCACAGATGAGCTCCAGGCCCCAGGGAATCTCATGGCACCTAATTCAGGGGGGTGGTCCCCACTTTTGGAGACTCGCCTCAGGATCTCCAGGGACACATTTCTGTAAGCATGCCTCTGCATTGAGATCCATATGGCCCTGTACTTCTGTGTGAAGCACAATTTGGCATAGGACCTGGTGCCAGTCCTTGCTTGGAGGCCCAAGACATTGGAAATTCCCCAGGTTTTGCATTGTCCCGCATGAGGACCTGTATCAGCCTTTGCTTTCACTTGAGGCACAGGTTGGTATGGGACCCAGCCCAGGTCATGCCAAGGAGGCAAGGGGCAGTGAGAGATGCAGGGAATCCCCAAGCAAGGAGAACAGGTTGCCCATTGTCCTGCGTCAGGCGATGTGTGTTTTCCTAATTAAATGGATTCAAATTAAGTGGATCAGCTGTGGACACATCCTACCATAGCTGAGCTACTTCAACAACAACTGTTTTTCTCCTGAATTTTGTTTTGCCTAGGTGATGCACCCTTATTTCTGTATGCACTGAAACCTCCTCCTTTGTCATGGCCTTTATGTTTTCTTTGACATAAGAGAAACCAGGTCTATCACAGTAATAAGCAGTTGGATAGGATCACGTATTATATTTCTTCCCTTCTAGGTATCGAGTCAAAGATAAATCAGATAGAGCAACAGTAGAACAGGTAAGAAAGCTTAAATATATTAGCTGTTTTTGTTTGAAGCAATATCTGTGCTGAAATTTTGGGTACTCTGGACTTGGTGCTAAAGCTTTTTCTGGCTTCCAGGAGAGCCTTGTTACATTCCATGTTTCTCTTTTTCTTGCCCAGCTGAAC
Organism: Caiman crocodilus; assembly: GCA_030014935.1. Taxonomy (NCBI): domain Eukaryota; kingdom Metazoa; phylum Chordata; order Crocodylia; family Alligatoridae; genus Caiman; species Caiman crocodilus. Next base: position 116,587,138 of record JAGPOW010000261.1, on the reverse strand, counting down.
AAGCATATTTAAAAAAAAAAAAAGAGAGATTGTGTTCATATTCAGTTGTTTTGGAGAGTATCTATATACTTCATATTATGATTTAGTTGTAGTAGTCAGCTGGGATCTTGTAATTTTGTAGACTTGGAATCTCATTTTCAGCTGTCCTTTAGATATGGACTTTTCCATGAAAATGGTGAAATTGTCATTCCCTGCCTCCCCATCCCCTCCCCTCTTTTTTTTTTTTTTTTTTTAATCCACTTACCTTTACCCCTAAGGCTAGGGTAAAACATCAAGGGTGTCAAAATCCTATGGTCCCACAGGCCAGACAAGTGGTATGGGCCTAATCTGTTGGCTGAATTGGACTCAAACTGTCATGCTACACCAGCTCCAGGCACTCCAGGGCCACACTGCGTGTAGTGCCTGTTCTGGTTGCTCCAGTATGTGCCCTGGATATGGCATGGAGTGGACATGTACTGGAGTGGGCACTGCATGCAGGGAAATCCAGGAGCAGCTGAAGAAGGTAGCACATGGAGCCATCTGGCACACCGTACATGCTGCCTACAGGTCCACTCAAAACCTGTAGACAGTACTGGCAGCTGGATGAAAGGACTTTGCGAGTCAGACCTTTGATGCTTCTGCCCTATATTGATCGCCATGTGCTGTTATGATTATTACATCATGGGTTCTCTGAAATGTAATGCTTACTGCTAGTGCAGGTTGGAAGTAGCTCTCTTATAATATTAAGATAGACCTAAGGGTGCATATCAAGCACCACAGATGAGAAGGAGCACGTTTTTCTTAAGCACTTTAAAGAAGTAACAGCATATTGTCTTGGTAGAATGCTGAGCTGCTATCATGTGGTCCAGTCAGTGCTATGATGCTATGGGTCCTTCAGGTCAAGACTGAGAATGGGATTAATAAAAAAGCTAAAGTTGTTATGCCGGCTTTTTTAAATTATTTTCTTTGAGGTATTGGATCCAAGGACCCGAATGATCCTGTTCAAGATGCTAACAAGAGGTGTCATATCAGAGATAAATGGCTGCATCAGCACAGGAAAAGAAGTGAGTTTTGTTGCAGATGGCATGCTGTGGTCTTATTCTCATTGTGCAGGAAAATTGTAGTGTGCTCAGGAAGAGATAAAATCATGCTAGTAGCAAACATTTTACTAAGTTTTATTTGACTAGCAAGAAGTTACAAATTATATTGATCAAGTTAACTTTTTTTTCTACTTTCCACTAATCACATGTGATGAGACTCAAAATACCATGCTGTTTAATAAGCAGAACTTGTAGAACTTCTACAAGCACTTGAAGTCCATCTAACATTTGTCCTGTTGAAATTCTTAATTTTTATTCCTTATGAATTTTGTAGTAGAACTACCTTTCTTGGTTAGCTAGTTCACATTACAGCAGTTTTGGGAGCTGACTGTTCTCGTGCACATGAACCAGTCTCCATTTCTATACAAAGATTGAATAACTCAGTATTACTGTGAATTTCTTTAAATTACTAATTGTTTACCACTTTTGCAAAAATACAGTTTGTATACTAGCACTATCAAATTGCATCACAAATACTGTAATTTGTTCCTGGGGTATAAAGTTAAGTTTTTTGATATCTTATTCCTGGGCTGGGTTTTTTTCCCCCATGTGTTCAATTAATTCATTATGAGTACAGTGGATTGGCATAAGACACCATTTATCTCATAGGCCATGTTTTAGGGACATCAATTTTGCACAGTTCTCATGTTAGCGGTCTGCACAGAGGTGTTAATGCTTGAAGCCAAAGGCTAATTAATAGCAAAACTCCATTGACTTTAGATCATCAGAGCCAAACGCTGCTTCTAATAATTCTGCAGACCCCCTTACTGATCATTGCAGTGCTCACCCATGCACATGGTTCCTTCTAAGGCAGTTTGCCTGCTCTCACAAGTAGAGATTTTCAGGATTGAGCTTGAAGAATTGAGAACCAGCAAGGGCCAGGGAAACTCGTTGTCTTAGGATGACTCTTTTCCAGTTTTCTGTATCTGGGAAGCCTGTTGTAATTGTGGATAAGTGAAGTTCTCTACATACATATTTTTGTGCTTTCTACTTGCATTTAACATTGTTGTGCCATTCTGTGGCCTGATTCTCCATACCGCTCCCTGTGAAAAATACCCTGTACTTGTGTGGAACCATGTTGACTATCATCATCACTTTATTCTTGTGCGTGCTGGATTGAGGCCCAGAGATTTTTTTTTCTCTTCTATAATTTGTTCTTAACTGTACATCAAACAGGTTGGATCTTATTACTTGAGTAGAACATGTGGAACATTGGATATTGTTAACGGTACTATTGTTGTTAATGTTCACCACTTTAATATCTGTACAGGTATTAATGTAGTGCATTTTGCCTGACAAAAATAGTTAAAGTAGTGTCTTCATGTGGTAGGTAAAACTCTGGTCTCTGTTTGACTCTGGAATGCAAGACATCTATCTCTTTGTAAACTTTTTTTTCCGTGCTAAAATCCTGTTTTTAAATAAGGAACCCTAAAATCAATGAAGCAGAATTGCTCCTGTGGAGATCCCCTGTGTTACTTAAGAAGTCAGGAGGGAGACTGAGTTAATAAAATCTTACTCTTCTGTTGCTTGAATTTGTGACTGTTTCTTTGGCTTTGGTATCTGCACTTTGAGCAGATTTCTTAATATTTAAACTTGTTCTCAGGATTTTTAATGTTGTTTCTATCTTTCTACCCCATTAGGCTAATGTATATCATGCCACTACAGCAGATGGAGAAAACAGAGCAATAAAAATTTATAAAACCTCTATTCTGATGTTTAAAGATCGGGATAAATATGTGAGTGGAGAATTCAGGTAAGTTGGAGGTGTTCTTTTCATAGTACAGTACTAACTCTCTCCAGTACTAGCTGGATTGTCCTACAGTTCTCTTTGTTTCTCTCGGGACATTAAACAGAATAACCCAGCAATGTTGAAACTGATTTATTTTTTTTATGTTTTTGAGATTTCGTCATGGATATTGTAAAGGCAACCCGAGAAAAATGGTGAAGACATGGGCAGAAAAGGAGATGAGGAATTTAATAAGGTAATTTTTTATGACTTGACTTTTGTCACAGGAGGTAGAATAGAGATGTGCATTAGCCCAATTAAGTTGCACCTACTTCAGTTTTTGGAAGTAAGAGCTCACTTTGTCAGAAAGCTTATGCATCTCTGATTCATTCGATTCTATACGGTACATCTTTACCCTCTTTCTGCCTGGCTTCAGACTAATACAGCTAACTCCTGTAACAAATTACTTGCCTTCTGCTACTGGCAGGAATTAATGTAGTTATGAGGTAATGTCAGCTCAATATCCCCCCATAAACTGGGGATCAGTAGGACAAGAACCAACTTCCAGGGGAAGTGGTGCTGGCTCCTACCCTGGAAGTCTTTAAGAAGCAGCTCAGTACCTACCTGGCTGGGGTCATTTGAGCCCAGTTTTCCTCCTGCCCAGGCAGGGGGTCAGGCTTGAAGATCTAGAAGGTCCCTTCTGACCCAACTTCTACAATTCTATGATAAGGTGGTAACATCTTCAGAAATGCTGTCCATTCCCAGCTTGGGTGACCAGAGGCACTTTTCATTCAGTGGCTGTTAATAGTCATTTAAAAGATTCCTTTTACACTTCTAATTGGCAAGACTGTATCTGGCCTGCACAGTGGCCCAAAACCCACAACCCTTACTTGGGCAAGGTTCCTATTGGCTTCTGACAGGTAATGAGACGTATTCCATGAGGAAAGACTACAAGGTTCAGCACTTGATATTGGGCTTTGAAATTCATACTCTTTTCTTATTAGGCTGGGAATACTACACTTGTAACATTATACTTTCAGGAAATACATTTAGGCTTTCCATCCAACAAGCCTGTTTTTAGCAATTACCTTATTGTCTAAAGTGTGAAGCGAATAGTGATTCGTAGGCACTGAACAGAGCCTGTGGAAGAATCAAGCTTGCATTATTAGAGTCCACAAGGTGAAGGAGCATTCCCTCTTTTCAATGCTCATGGTCCCCAAATGAGGAAAGTGCCCAGGAAAGAGACCCTTGTTCACTGCCAGGGTCTTGCAGCAATGTCATCCATCACCTTCCGGTCAGGGATTTCAGAGGCAGGTGATGGCTCTCAACACCTGATCCAGAGCCAGTAAAAAATCAGTGGGATGAGCCTGCACACACTAATGGGCTGTGGGTCTGGCTTCAAAAAAATCAGTGTGATAGTTTTTGTCTCTCCCCATGGAAGACATCAGTGAGACTTGTTTCTGCCCCATAAGTGGGGTTAAAACCAAATGGTGTGGGAGTTGGGAGTCTGAGGACTCCAGGTCTTGCCAAAACCTTCCTCAGAATGGGAAGATTGGAAATGAGGAGATAATGAGAGCTAATGTTATTGTCAAGGGCCAGTTTCACCAATGATTTGTTTGAGTGATGCCAGCACTCTGCCCTCATCAATCAGTTATTGGCTCTTTCAACCTTTTGCAGGAACAGTGTTTTCCTATTAAGTTTTTCAAAAGTTCCTCATTATTCAGTGTAATGGTAGGGGATTCTTTCTTCCAATGTCTTATTGGCACTGTCCTTTGCAGGCATCTCTTCTGTTTGTTGATGCCACTTTTACAGTATGCTCTACCTTGTGCCTCTGCATAATGGCTCAGTCCTCCTCTCTTCTGATAGTTATGGGTTTTTTGTTGTTACAATTTTATAGATTGAATACAGCACAGATACCTTGCCCAGAGCCAGTTATGCTAAGGAGTCACGTGCTTGTCATGGGTTTTATCGGTAAAGGTGACATGTAAGTATCCTCAGAAAAGCATTGAGAACTTTTTTTTTTTTCCTTCTCTCTAGGCCTAAATAAAGGTAGGTTTACAAAAATCTGAGTTTGTCTAGCATGTGGTATAGGTTAATGATGAATAGTGTGTTAATCCTTGTATGCAACTGAGAGAGAGAGTTTATTGATAGCTGTTGCAGAGGGTCTGCCTCTTTCTAAAGCCTGATCATTGCATCAGAACAGCAAGTGAAACGCCTTTTGTTAGGAAGGAGGCGGGTAGGGTCATTCTGTACTTATGTGACTATGGCTGGTGAAGATTTAATTATAAAGTCCAGAAAGGGTAGTGCAGGTTGTGGTATGTTTAGCCATGTAATTGGAAAGGCTCACTGATTATACCATGCAGAAAAGTTAATTTGGCATTTGTTAATGTAAAAACTTAACACCATATAGTGATGAAGCTTCTCTGCTGTTGTCAAACATTGTTGTTTTATTATCTTTAGTGGAGTTGTATAGCTAATACTCATCTGCAAAGCAAGCCCAGTATATTAAGTGGTTGGTTAAATCACTGAGGTGCTGCTGCTCACAGTTAGAACGGATGAATTAAGTATTGTGGATTAAAAAAAACAGAACAGGTGTAAGTAGTATAAGATGGAAGAATTTATTTTGTTTCTCTCTTTAATCCAAGGCCTGCTCCCCTGTTGAAAAATGTTCAGTTATCTGACTCAAAAGCCCGGGAGTTGTATCTGCAGATCATACAGTACATGAGAAGAATGTACCAGGATGCCAGACTTGTTCATGCTGACCTCAGTGAATTTAATATGCTGTATGTGTTTTAAACCTTCCTTTATTTTGTAATATTTAAAGTGTAGGTATTGGCAGCTTCTTTACATAATCTAAAGCTGTGCAGTACTGATATCCCTTTAAAGGAGGGTGTTTTTTCCCTTTATAGATCTGCTTTTTAATATGTACAGGCCTTCACCCACATTTCTCTGAAACAGAAATGTTTTCCAAGCTAAACTGAATATGATATTCAGTGCGGGGGTTTCCACTGGCTGATGCATAAATAAGCGAGCTATAGTAGTGCTTGGGGTCATGTTGTAACTGATGGGCCAGAAAAATGTGAGAAACAAGGATTTTTAAGTGAGCTATGGTAATTGTTTTCTAAAATTGTTTTTTGTGCTTTCTTCCAATCATATAAGTAATTTATTTGGAAAAGAAATCCTAAAACATTAGATTTATGTTCCAGGCTCCCAGGTTTGAAGCATTCTTTTTTTTCCCCAATGATAGGGTTTAAAAAAAAAAACAATTGTGCTTATTCCTCTTGGTGTCTATCCAGATACCACAATGGGGAGGTGTTCATCATTGATGTATCCCAGTCAGTGGAGCACGACCACCCACATGCTTTAGAATTCCTCAGGAAGGACTGTGCCAATATCAATGGTGAGTAACCTATTGTTCAATTCCTCTTAATAGCTTGTTTCTTAAGAAATGTTAACTGTGTTCTCTCTCGTGTGTGTGCTTTAAAATATGACACAGCATTGGCAGAACGAGAAGAATATTGGTAATGTTCACCATATTAATATCTGTACAGGTTTTAATGTAGTGCATTTTTCCTTACACAGCAATATTTAAATTAGCATCTTCATGTTGCAATTATAACTTGGCTCTGGAGGGCAAGAAATCTGTCTCTTTGCAAACATTTTTTTTTTCCTTGCTGAAATCCTTTTTTATTTTTATTTTTATTTTTTTTAAATAAGGAAGCCTAAAATCATTGAAGCTGAGTTGCTTCTGTGGAAATACCTTTTACTTGGAGTGGGGAGAAGAAAAGGGAAGTGAGTTAGTAACATCTCACACCCAGTGTTGTATGGACTTGTGAATATTTCCTTTGGTATCTGCACCACCCACTCTGTCTCTAAATGCTACGCACCTTTACATGTTTCAGAGATGTATGTGGCAGCTGTGTTGGTTTGAGACAAAAAGAAATGCAAAAATCTAGAGCTCTTGATTCCAAAATAATAAAATCTGTGTTAGGTTTTCTTGTCCACTTGGAGTAGTAGCCTTAGATAAGATTAGTCTAGCTACTCCCTAGATGACGTTGGTTTTAAATTGTGCGTGGAACTTTATTTCCCCCTTCAAACTTCAAATGTAGTTAGGATTGGCATCTTCTGCCAAGTAAGTGTAAGCCTTGGCAAAACTACCTTTTAGCCCAGGATTTGTACCATATGTTATATGAAACATTAGCATGAACTTGGTATGTTCCTCAGAAGACATGTCTAATGATTCTTGGTTGAAGTCCAGACCCACAAACTTTATTATCTTGTATCAAAAAGTTTAATCTCAGTGCTATTAAAACCACTAAATCCTTTGTGAAAGCATTACTTTTTCCCTGTTGCTTTTCTATTGATCTGTGATCTATTCTGATCCCGCTTAAGACCTTTTAGGATTTGTTCCATAATTTCACTAGGAGCAAAAGGGAATTCCAAATGTTCAAGCCTTATTCAGCATTCGTTGAGTCTGGGAGATGGACAGTTTTGCATTTCACATGGCTAGGAACTATCTGATAAATGACCCTAGTGGGGTTCTGTAAGCTTCCTAGTATATTCCCCAAAACCAGAGAAACATTACCCTATATCTAACCTTACTTAAATGTACACATGCATCCCTCTGTGACTTATATTAACTTTATTTTCCTGGTTCCTGGCAGATTTCTTCCGGAAGTACGATGTTGCAGTGATGACTGTGAGAGAACTGTTTGAATTTATTACAGATCCTTCCATCACAAGTGAGAACTTGGATGCTTATCTATCAAAGGTAAGGCTTCCAGGACTTGTGCGTGGAGATTTAAGGAATAAAATGAAACCTAGGTCTAGGTCACCCCTTTTGTTTTAATCCAGAACTGTCCTTCCTGTCTGGAGACAGTATGTTGCATAAAGAAGCAGCACCCTACAAAGAGCCTAACATTAATTTTAACGCAAACCACAGAAGCATGTTCATGTGTCCCTTGCTGGTTTGTGAGGAGTGTTGAGTGTGAGTGGTACAAACTTTTTAAAGTGCAACAAGTTCAGCTCAGTGCTGATTGATCCAGTTGGGGAAAGGAACACATTTATCACAGGAGGAAGTGAATGTGCTGGCTTCTGTCTTGGAAGCTGAAGTATTGTCAGCTGGACTGTTATTCACTGTCACTGAGCATGAAAGTGGCACAATGTCTTTCCTCTCCTACTTTCTTGCTGTTTATCTAACCTTGTTCAGATTCAAGCAAAGGTGCATTTAAACTCTCCCAGGCCTCATTTGTTGTTCTATCAGGCACTAATGGGGTGGTTCTCAACCGCCTTAGATTCAAGGCAGCACTTGGAAAATACTAGCTTAGTTTTCACTATTATTTTTCTGTAGTCAAAAAAACAAAAGCACTTCTGCCGCAGACAGCTCAAAAAGATCACAACGAGTTAGAATATTTTTAACACTGGATTCTTATTTGAAATATCTGAGTTTATTCTGTGAATTATAATTTGTGTACCTAACTGTGCTACCATTGCATGGTACCATATGCATGTACCACACAGCCTTCTACTATAGTCCTGGATCCACCCATGCATGTATGGGAGCATGTTCCCAGGGCCCTATTCTCCTACTCTATTGCAGCGACACTTGTAACTTGATCCTATTTTGGACTGAAAGTAGTATAGAGAACGGTAGCATAACTGATAAGGAACAACCAGGGAAGCATCCCTGGATGCCACCTTTTGAAAGGGGGAGGGAGATCTAAATAGTCAGAGTCATACTTGCAGTTGACTGCTGCCACTGTTGTTGCTGCTGCAGCCACTGCTGCCGACATGTCAGTGGCCCTGGGTACATGTCCTCTTGTACTCAGTAATAGATTGTAAGCTAGTACTGGATTTAAGTAGATGTATTGTTCAGAAATGGTCACCATTAGGTATCGCTAAAAGCATGACAGTTGGAAAACAGCAGGTGTTTTGCCTGAGTGGCAGAGAACAGCTTACAGGTGTTTAGAGTGGAAGCAGAGAAATGCAAATAGGGACAGCTTGATGAATTTTCCAGGATGAGATATGTGAGTAAAGAGTGAGGGCTTTATAATGCCTGTTTTATTTCTATAGGCAATGGAAGTAGCATCCCAAAGGACAGAGGAAGAAAGGTCCAGTCAAGATAAAGTGGATGAGGAGGTAAGCAAAGAATCTTTTTTTAACTTCTGTGAGGTGACTTAACTTTTTATCCTTTTTACAACATTATACATTTTCTTTAAAGCTTTATTTTATACACAGAATGTTACACTTAAGACATCGGTAGGTCCTAAACTAATTGAGGAGGTTTTAAGGCTTTAAATGATGTTTCATTCAAAACCTCTCTTATGATATCTTTCTTCCTATCTTTTTTTTTTTTTTTTTTTTGATCAGCATTGCTTATATCATTACAATATTTCCTAATCTAGCATGGTTGTTCAACTGGTTCTGCAAGTAAGATATCACCAGAGACCAAACTAACAGTAAAGAGGCAGAGTGCAAAAAATCTTCCAATCATATTTACATAATCTCAAAGAATAAAACACAGTGAGGATTTTGGACTTAAATAGACTTCCCTTCCCCTGCCCCCTCATTCATGTTGATGTAAAAAACACAATTCTGCTCTCCTTTCCCTTTCCCTAGATTTCAGTTTAGTTCTAATTATAGTACATGTTGGGTTTTTTTCCTTTTATTTTTGATGTAGCAGTAGTTAACGTGGATTGTTTGCATTTGCATCATTGAAGATGTATGCTGTTCTGGAAATGTTTGGCATGCAAAGCATAGGACAAGGCTGTTATCTGAATTGATTCCTAAACTTTTCAACAGGAAAGCAACAGATTAAAATTAAAAAAAGGGGTTTAGCAACAGTGGGCACTTTGTACCAGGATAGAGTGTAGAGAGAAGACATGTTTTGGGCCTTTTGCTGATAGTCTTCTAAACAAAATGCCTGATCTTGGGAGTTTGGGTTTGGCAGGTGTGGCATATGCTCAGCGCCCACTGAAATCAGTAGTGCTGTATGCATTCAAACCTCTTTCTTTCCTCTTAGATTTCTGCAGATTGCAGCTTTCACCTCTGGCTTTGGCTCTGGCCCCTGCAGAGGCCACAAAGCCTGCCAAGTGTCAAGGAGATCGGTGCAAGGGTTCTGGTACCCTGCATCTCTAGCTGCTGACAGGCAAACCTCGTGACATGGGTGCACATCAAACTTGGTACACATCATGCTCTCAGCAGCTACCACCCCTGCAAGTTTCATCTAAATCAGACAAAAAACAACAAAGTTACTGATATTTCATTGATTTCGCCGTTATACCCTATGGCTGGATCTCCAAAGCTATTCTGAAGCTTCAGAGCCAATTCAGCCAAATCCAAGGAAGAAACCAATCCAGAGCTCCGAATCAGATTGCTGGCATCCAAATTGGCCAGATCTGAAGCTGAATCAATAGCTGCCTATTCACACAGGCTTATTGGTCAGGCAATAGTATATATTCTAAAAAGATCGTACATATTCTAAAATGATCCTAATGTGATGTTAGGATAAATGAGTTGTGTATTTATAGACTCACTACAACAAAGAGACAATTTCTTGCCAGTCAGGTGTTCCAAGGTGGATAATCTAAATTATAGCTGCTGTTTGAGCCCAGAAGATCATCAGAATAACTTACAAAAAACACAAAATGAAGACTTTCTTGCATTCAAAAGGTTGTCTAATTATCTCAACCTATGCAGGTAGTCCAATAAACAATATCACCCTAAGGAATCCTTGCTTCTTACAGTGAGGAGGAATAATCAGCACAAGACGGGAATTAATACATCTACTTGTTTCTGTTCTCTGTACTAGGTGTTTAAGAAAGCTTACATACCTCGAACCCTGACCGAAGTTAAAAACTATGAAAGGGATGTTGATATCATGATAAAACTGAAGGAAGAGGATATGGCATTAAATGTTCAGCAGGATAATGTAAGTAGGCTTTCTGAATTACTTTGTGCAGCCTGAGGTCACAAAACAAGATAAGCCAAGGGAGTTTCATTAACCATGGATTGTTGTGGAAAATCCCCAATGACTCTTATCTTTCTGTTTACTGGTGACTGCTAGTTCTATATCAATGCATTACCCTTACCTTAGAGAAAAAATGTACACGGGTAACACTAGCACTTCAGCAGTCGTGATTGCAGACATCACCTTTTCTTTTTAAGTGGATGTACTGTAGCTTTCAGTTTCCTGGCAAAAAGATCCATTTGGTTTCATAAATCCTGTATATAAATTAATATACTACTGGGCTGTATGACAGGAGTGTTGCTTGCAAATCAAGGGAAGTGATCCTTCCAGTCTGGTGTACATGAGGCCACACCTGGAATGTTGTGCCCAGTTTTGTCTGTCACATTTCAAGAAAATGTGGACAGACTAGAAAGAGTCCAGTGGAAAGACAAAAATTTAGGCTGAAAAGCCTGGGGCTGGAGGGGGGAGATTTGACAGCAATTTTCAAATGATCTGAATCCTGGAATCATAGAAAATTAGGGTTAGAACGGACCTCAGGAGGTCATCTAGTCCAATCCCCTGCCCAAAGCAAGACCATCCCCAAGTAGATCATTCCAGCCAGGGCTTTGTTGAGCCAGGCTTTAAAACCCTCAAGGATGGAAATTCCACCACCTCTTTAGGTAACTCATTCCAGTGCTTCACCACCCTGCTAGTGAGAGAGTTTCCTAATATCCACCCTAAACTTCCCTTGCTGCAACTTGAGACTATTGTTCCTTGTTCTGTCATCTGCCATCACTGAGAACAGTCTAGCTCCATCCTCTTTGGGACCACCCTTCAGGTAGTTTAAAAGTTACTATCAAATCCCTCCTCAGTCTTCTTTTCTGCACGCTAAATCAGCCCAGTTCCCTTTAACTGTCCTCAGAAGTTTGTGTCCCAGCCCCCTCACTATTTTTGTTGCCGTCTGCTGAACTCTCCAACTTGTCCACATCCTTTCTGTAGAGAAGGGCCCAAAACAACACAGAACTCCAGATGTGGCCTCACCAGTGCAGAATAGAGGAGAATAATCACTTTTAGTCATCTGGCAATAGTCCTATTAATGCAGCCCAGTATGTTGTTAGACTTCTTCACACCCAGGGCACACTTCTTGCTCATATTTAACTTATTGTCTACTGTAACCCTCAGGTCCTTTTCTGCAGTGCTGCTACTTAGCCAGATGGTCCCCAGCCTGTAGCAGTACATGGGGTTCTTCTGTCCTAATTTCAGGACTTTGCATTGGTCCTTGTTGAACCTCCATGAGGTTTCTTTTGGCCTAGTCCTCCAGCTTGTCTAGGTCACTCAGAATCCTAACCCTATGTTCCAGCGTATCTGCTACTAGACCCAGTGAGGTGTCATGTGTTTACATATTCCAGCTCATTAATATAGTGAAGAAAACTGGCCCCAGGACTAACCCGTGGAGTACTCCACTACTGCCTGCCAACTAGACATCAAACCATTGATGACTACCTGTTGAGCCTGATGATCCAGCCAGCTTTCTATCCACCTTTACAGTCCATTCATCCAGCCCATACTTCCTTTGCTTGCTTGCAAGAATGCTATGGGAGACCTATCAAAAGCTTAGCTAAAGTCAAGGTATATCATGTCCCCTGCTTTCCCTGCATCCACAGAGCCAGTCATCTGGCAACTGGCTTGGTCAGGCATGACTTGTCCTTGGTGACGGGCAGTTAGAAAGAAGATGAAGATAAACTCTGTAGCTGAAGGGGACAGGATTGGGAGAAATGATCTCAAACTGAAACAAAGGAAATTTAAGATTATAGGAAGAAGTTCTTCTTAATCTCCAAAAGTGGTCAAGTGTTAGACCTGGCTACCTAGAGAGGTTGTGGAATTGCCTTTCTTGGAAATGTTAAAGAAAGATGCTTGACTAGCTTCGTTTAATCAGAAATGATCCTGCCTTGAGCAGGATGACCTCTAGATACCCCTCCCAATCCTCTTTTCTTATAAGCTGGTATCTGGAACCTAGTAGTGGGAATCAGTGGTCACATCTACACAAGATGCTTACTACACCATAGCTTGTTACTACTGCACAGTAGTATCACCAGGCATGGGCAATGGTGAAATGCTGCTGCACGGTAGGAACAAGCTGCTGTGCAGTAAGTGTCACCAGGCAACCATGCAGGGACGCTACTGTGCAGTCATGCTGGTTACTGCGCAGTCATTTAGTATTTAGTTATGCAAGTACTAAGTAACTGCAGTAACAACTGCAGCCAGCGTCTTGTGTAGATGTGACTAGCGAATACTTATTTCCAGCATTTGCTGCACTGTTGAAGACTCCAGGTGTTCTCATTTACACACAGTAAAGTTAACATTCATCCACTGACTTTTCTTCACCTTATTACTCACACAGTAAGTGTTTGCAAACGGTAGACCACATGTTCTCAACCTTTTTAGACTCAAGGCATCCTGCAGAACATGCCAGCTTTTAGCTTCCACTCTCTTGACTACAGAAAAATAATACAGCAATTCTTTTGTTACAAAGAACTTGGACCACAACAGGTCAGAATGACTTTGATATTGTGGATTACTATATGAAATCTCTAATTTGTCTTGTCAATTGTGGGTAGGTGTTTGCACACCTAATAGTGCTAATATTGCACCTCAAGGTGCCATAACATGCTGGTTGAGAATCACTGGTATGTACTGATGGCAGTGCCTCTGGAGCATAAAATTTCTTCCTCCCCACCTCTCTCAACTTCCACCTTTTTTAGTTCTTTTATCCTGCTCTCTCGAGTGGGGACTCTTTCTATGTGTTTGAACAGTGTCTAACATATCTTTTATATAGTTGCAATAGAGGCTAGTATTAGTAAGCCAAAACGCCAGGCCTTGGCTTGATGGGAAAGATTTGTATTTTCTTCTTCGTATCTTCAGTAGATGTTTTCTCCTTATGAAGACTTAGAGAAACAAATCGTGATCCTAGATGTATGGTTTCTTAAACCTGATACATTAAATCTGTCACCTGTGCTCAGAGAGGGGTGTTTGTTTACACCTAATCTGTTGCCTGTGTTCAGAAGCACATGTGTGTTTGGAGGAGGTGGGGAGGGAAGGGAAGAGGAGGGCAAATAGTGGAAACAGTGATGCCTGAGGCTGTAAGAAACATGTTTTCTCTGGTTGCCAGTTTTTAAATTGGTGAGGTTTTGGTGGGTTTTGTGTTTGGTTTTTTTTCAAATAGATTTTCATATATTTGTCTCTCTAGATTCTCTACCAGACTGTGACAGGAATGAAGAAAGACTTATCTGGTGTTCAGGAGGTAAAGAGGATATCATTGCTGTTTTATGCAAGATGAGGCAAACTTTTTCAAGGAACCATTAGATGGCTGTTATAGGCAGAGCTATCTGGCCAGACCTACATTTAGGGTGTGGAAAATTGATTTCCCATTGCAGAAAACTTACTTAATATGATGCATGGCATTATCACTAGTACTGTTGCATTTAATGTGACTTACGTTGTAACTGTTGTGCCTAGGGCAGGGGTGTCCAACTCCATCAGGCTTTGAGGGCAGGATGAGGGTCACTGAACTAATCTGCAGCCTGAACTGGGACCGACCTTCCTGTGCAGTGCCTGCAGCAGGCAGTACAAGGGTAGGTCTGAGACACTGCACACAGTGCATGCCCTGTGCTAATGTGTACACAGCAAGCCCTGGGGTTAGCCCATGCTGCATGCTACACACAAGGATGCACTGAATGTGCGTACTACATACAGGCATGGGGTGCATACTGCACGTGGCACCTCGCCAGACCATCCCTGCACACTGACTCTGGTGCAGCCCAATCCTTACCAGCTCCATAACCATTGTGCCCCTTGAAACATGTCCCTCTGGCTGCATGCAGGGCATGCAATGCAAGGTCCAGCCCACATGCCTCATGCAACACCTTGGACTGGTGCCAGCATGTGGAGTCTGTCTAGAAAACCACGGACTGAACCATGCAGCTGCACAAGCCAAATCCAACCTACAGGCTACATGTTTGACACCCTTGACCTAGAGTAACTATGCAGAATAGAGAGAGGAAGTTAGCCATGTTAGTCTGACGACTGGCAGAAAGCGGTACAGATGTGCTCTCTAGGCTAAATCAGACATGTAAGCTTCCCTAAGCCAGCACTCACTTTTTTCATGAGCAGGAGCATAGCATCTAGTGAAGTGAGTTCTTTCACACAAAAGCTAAGTAAACCAGTGATGCATAAGTTCATAAGATACATCTCTACCTTGTCTTGTGCAGAGTAAGACTTAGTATTATGTAATGCAAGCGTTGCACTACAGTGCTTCAGAGCGCAGTGGATAAAAAGTATGCATAAGTAATATTTCAGGCGATGCAGATATCCCACTGCTGGAAGTGCCATCCAGGACTTTTCAGCTTGTGGAAGCCATACACAAATACAACCCTGGTGACCTTGACTAAAGTATAAATATAACCACATGAAGGGACTAGGTTATAAAATGATCTCCAGTAAAATCTTTAAAAAATAAAATAAAAACAAGTCTTTCTTAGACTAAAAAGGAAAAATGCTTTAGGTATGTAGGAGGGAGTTGATAACAGTGCTACTGCAATGTAACTAGACCTTTTATAACACAGGAGTGGGGGTTTTTTTTTTTATCATTATTATTATATGCTGTACCTTTTGTGTTTAAATTTGGATATTTTTTTTCTCATTTTTCCATTATTCCAGGACCCAGAGTGCATTACAGTAAAAGCCCTGTTACCTGGCATTTTACTCACTAGCATTTCTCTTAACCAGAATTTTTGGCTGGCAGAAGGGGGGGAGTCTGCACACAGCAACTGCTGCCACCCACCACCCTGCACTGCCATATGGTGGCTGCCACTGCCCCCTGCTCCACATGTGGCTGGTAACCCCTGTGCCTCGTGTAACCGGCATTTTTAAATTACCAGCACCCCTCATCCCCCATCCGTATGCTGGAAAACAGGGCTCTTACTGTATTTTAAGTAACTTAAGCTGAAGCTGAAGGTTTGTTTTCTTAGAGGTTATGCCACTTAGTGTTACATCTACTTTTTTTATCTGATACTGAATTGTAATGAACAAGAAAATCCATGCATGTATTCTGTAGGTTCCTGCACTCCTTGAAAAAGAGGTAGAGGAGGAAGCAAACTCCGATTCAGAAGACGGTGGCAGTTCAGAGGATTCCGATTCAGGCTGCAAAGAAGAGGGAGAGCTTCATCCCAAAGATCAATCCACTGAATCTGGCCTTGATAAAAAGGTTAGCTAGCCTGGAACTCTGTGTTGTCTCCTTTCTGCTCAGATGATCATATCTTTTTCTTCTGGGGGCTGGGGTTTCTACTGCATAGTGGGAATAGCAAAACAACATATAATTTATTATTTTAAGTTATTTTGATTATGGAAAAAGAACAGGGAGTGAATTTCCATAACCAAGTTGGTTGTTCCCTTTTGCTGCTTATGTTGTTTGTACAGAGTGCTATTTTTAATGTACTTATTCCTACCTATGCTAAAAGCTAGAATAAATAAAGTTTGGGCAGGGAACTCCAAGGGATGTTGGGAACAATATCCAAAACATTCAGAGCACAAGGCAGTTCTTCAGTTCCTCTTTTAAGAGTTGGGCTAGAAAAAAGGTGAAGGGCCATGTTCCACTCAGTTTGTTGAAGGACATATTTTAGATCCAGTGGCCAGTGACCTATGCAGAGCTAGTGTAGAATCCAGCCCTCCTTGGAGCAAGAGTGTAGACTCCCTCTTTGCATCTGTTTGATGCCTTTCCCTACATTCAGTATATAGGATCCTGCCATAGAATAGGAATGCTCTGAATTCTCATAGGGGGCTGCAGAGAATTTCCAGTGGAGTGGATATGATGTACTCTGGTGAATCTGTACTTGGGTTGCAATAGGCAGGGGCTTGCATTGCTATAGAATGGAGAGGCCTTGTCACTTCTGACTGTCATGCATTCCTTGGCCTTTGCTGTAACAGTAGAGTGGGCTGTGGGTTCTTCATGGTATTCACCAGAGCTACAGTCTGCCTACTTGGGTTGCTTATTTGGTTTAAATTAGATGAGGTATCATTCTCTGCCTGACTTTGAATTGCTTGAGTGTGGTGGTTCAGGATCCCCCTCACTCTGGCTCTGGTGATTTTTTTTTTTTTTTTTTTTTTTTTTTTTCCTCCAAGCTGCTCCATTCTGAGCTAATTTTAAGTGGTGGATCAGTGTCCTTTGATCCATAGCAGCCTGCATTGCAGTATTTCCAGTCTAGATGTTGGAAAGCGATGCATCCAGTTCCTGTTTTAGTTTTACTGATGAAATGGTATGCATTCTTGCCTCTCTCCTAATCTGTTTTTAGGGATTGCATTTATCACACATTCCTGGCTTGAAATGCTTTTGAAGTTTTGAAATGTCAACCCCAATTTGAATTCTATGATTCAAACTCATCTCCAGTAATCTGGTGTTTTAATTTTCTAATATGGGGTTTGAAAGCTAGAAACAAAGGTGTTTAACTATAACCTTTTGTAACACTAACATATCAGATTTTGTCTGCCTGCTTGCAATCACCCAGAAACATTATGTTAAATGAAGCATTTGTCACTTTTTTTCATAGGAAAGAAAAAAGATGGTTAAAGAAGCCCAAAGAGAGAAAAGGAAAAACAAAATCCCAAAGCATGTGAAGAAGCGGAAAGAAAAGACAGCAAAAATGAAGAAAGGCAAATAAATTAGCTTCGTTTTAATAGCAAGGTGGAAATTACAGCTGATTGGTCTCCTTCAGTTTTTTATATTTTCACTTTGTGTTGATATAAACTCCGAATTCACCTTGATTGTGGGTTTTTGATGGGATGCAGTGTGTACTGCAGACTGGATTGAGTACTCCTGCATATTTGAAAAGCCTTTACCATAATGTGGTAGCCCTTCTTCCACTTTGTGAACTGTGCAGAAGAGGGAAATTCTTTATAGTATTAACCCAATACAAAAGAAGAGAAATTTGCAATTTTGTATGTTTCTCTTTCAAGCAGAAGAAATTCTAAATAGTGGTATGGATATCCAGTTTTATGCCACTGACATCATGATCTGCATTTTTCATTCTTGTAGGGCCTGAAGATAGGTCCACAAATCCTTATTCAGATGCCTGCATAAGAGTCTGAGCCCAGTAAATTTTCAGTGACAAAACTGCCATTTAACTACTATGGATTTTACTTTGAATAGCCTCTTTTTCCTGCTTCCCACCCCCACCTCCCAAGGTACTAGGTGCTATGAATGATAAGCATCTCTGAAAAACCAAGCTGCATATTTAGGTCTCTAGATATGAGTTCAAGTACCTGGTATTAATGACCTCTGAAGTTTAAAAATGTTGATACAGTTTTTTTTAAGTAAGAGATTCTCTACCAGCTAAGACTCATTTCATATGGTTGATGTCAGCTGACTGCCAGCTGCTAAGAAGTGTCATCTCTTCTCTAGCTTCTAAGAATTCTTCAGTGTCAATGGCTAACTCACCGCAGCTGTCTTTCAGTGCTCATTGAGTCTTTTAGTGGTACAATTTTAACATCCAGATGTTCATCTTTACTAAGGTTACAACTTAAACATGGCTTCTTTGTTGCTGTGGCTTTGCACCATCCATCTATGACAACAACTCTTGTTATATTGTTGCTAAAATAATATTTCAAAATACAATCATAATGCTTTGTTACCAGTATCCTTTTAAAAATAGATTTTAATCGGGTTCTAAAGCCCAATTAATATGATGCGTAAGCAGTTGTGGTACGAAGCTTATTTAATTAAAGTTGCTTTCATTCTCCCCTCTGGCTAAATGAATAACACAAATATAAGCATTTGGTTCAAACAACTGTGCTGCATTATATTTTAAGTTTGTAAATGATGCTACATTTTCATTAAAAGCACTTGTCATGTGCCACACACGGGTATGCTGCAAGGTGGCCACATCTGATGCAGAGTCTAGGCCTGAAGAGTCTTCGGTACCCACAGCTCCTAATCTCCATTGACTCAGATAAACAAGGCCTGAAACTTAGTCTATTCAACTTGCTGTGCTTCCATCTCTTGCAAACCAAGCTCTGTTAAGGGGTTTCATGCAGGGCACCCTTTCCCCACTGTGAATTTAGGCTAAAATCTTGAATGGCATCCAAGAGGAGTAAACATAAGTGATGTTTACACTTATACTATCTAGAGTAACAGTGTGCTTGGGATAGTACCCCTGGGATTCAAGATGTGAGCCAACAACTAACCACCTGGACTTGTGGGACTGGGGAGGCTTTCCCTAATGGGCATATTGTTTGCACATAGTTGAAGATAGTAGGTTTTTAAAATTCCTTGCTACTGTACTCGGGTGTGCCACATGCTTTGTTGAGGGAAAGTTGGGTGCTGGACTTAACAAATCTGACCTGACTTGGCTTAGGAATTTATGTGACACTCCAGTTCTACATGAGTTAAGCCAGGTCATATTTCATCTTGCTAAAGTATATGAAAAACAACACAAAACATGGTTGGGTTGTCTTGCTCTTTACTTTCTGCCTTTTGGCATTAAGGCTATGATAATAGTGTGTTACAAAAGTAGAGGCTTTGGTGGCTTGAGCAGGGTGAAATGGGATCATGCTGAAGCACCTGAAGCCGATTGAAATAGAGATAGAATAAAATCTGGTCCCTTGCCTTACTGGTGGTTGTCTTGTGAATTCACTTGTCATATAAAGACAGGTTTGGGCTGGGTATCAGTGCATGGCTTCTCTTGCACATTAGATACAGGCTGTGTTTGTTTAACTGTTGCACAGATGCACTGGAAGGTAGAGACGTGCAGATGACTTCTCCCTGGCAAAGCCAGTAAAACCAGCTTTGCATGTAAGGATGTGCCGGTGTGAAGGTTTCTGCTATGCTGAAATGATATTTAGATGAAACAATGCAAAACTAGCTCTGACTGGCCTCTGTTGTACTGCTGCATGCTTGCTGCTGGCAGCAGTCATTCATTCAAAAGCCACACCTAGAATATTCCAAAGGCAAAGGATTAAAGGAGACCTCTCAGTAGCCCATTTGCAGGTACAGATAATTCCACAGCAGGAGAAAAGTGAACATTCAGTCATGTCTGTAAAAGTGGTGCTTGCAGTCCACTGGGTGTGTGGTATGAAACATGACACACAGGTCAACTGGCTCTTCTCGCCCTACCACCTCCTGCTCTGCAGAGCCTAACCCCCTCTGGTTCAGCTGCAGAGAAGATTTAACAATGCCAAGGGGAGGGGGAAAGCATGCCAAGGCCTTTTTACCCTATCGCCTAACTGCCCCGTTTCATTCCCCACTACTTGAAAAGGGAGCAGAATGAGGTATTGGGCCCTTAATTATTCAGATGCAACAGTGATAGGGAGAAATAAAGCACCTAGATTACCATTTTGATGATTATTCAAAGAGATGATGATTTTATATATTGTGTGTGGCTTCTCTCACATATTAGATACAGACCATGTGTATTTAACTGTTGCACAGACTAAATGATTATATATAATAATCTTAGCAATGAAATGAGAATTGCATGTTTCCTAGAAAATTTTTCTTCTGTTAAAAAAAAAAAAAAAAGTACACACACATATATATGTATAGCATACTCCCTCTGAGAGCTTAAATTTCCATCCTTAAAGCAGCATTTGATTTCCATAGTGAAAGGAAGGTCCTCTAGTCTAGCAGCTAGTTTTAATTTCCTAGTATGACGCTGTTTTTAACTTGTGATCATTTTTACTTCCTCTAGGAGGAGGTACAAGTTCTTGATCCTAATATGCTGGAAACAGTGTATATGAGCTACATTTGGGGAAGGTTTTTACCTGCAAGGGTTTTGGTGTTTTTATTTGGTTGTATCCCTTTGGAAATCCAGAGATTAGTTCTGTTGTCTTAAAGAAAGTGAAACGCTATTCATTCTATGGGACCTTGGTGTGAGGATTACATATTCAGATCCAGTATAATTAAGAGTGAATGCAGGCATGGTTTTGACATGTACTTCAAACATGTCAATGCTGCAGTGCTTGAGTCTTGTTAAACTGGTTTAGACTAGTATAAAAAGAACAAGCCCTTTTCAGAAGATGAATTTGAGTCCAGACTTTGATTTCAACACCCTGAAGTCTGTAGGTTTCAGATATAAAGTCTTCAGGTCTCTGTTAGTGAATGAAAAGTGGTCATAAGGTTTGAAATTGCAAATATGTAGATAATAAATGAAGTGTGAATATGCTTACTCACGCTCTCATTGTATGATCAGACAGAGAGACTTTGTGTCCATACGACAGGTCTCAAAGCAAAAGAATGTGGACTGTATCCCCCAAATCCTAGCACTGAAAATTGCATCTTTCTGTGCAAGAAACCAGCAAATGATCCCTGTGCCATGATCTTGGTTAATGCACATGGCTCCCATGCTACACAGTGTCCTGCAAGCCCCAGTATTTGACTGTTGCTTATTTCCGCACAGTTGGTGAACAGTCTTAGGACCACGTGTCAAGCCCTCATCTGTGCTCTTTGCAGAGCTGGTTTTGTGATACTTTTTTCATAAAGGAGCATTTAAGATTTAAACAATAAAAACATGTTTAAGTTTACTTCAGGGAAAATTTTACACAACGTGTGTGAGACCTAAAGTAACATCTTTTGTGTATGTTTATAAACTCTGTGACATCTGTTTTAAAAAGAAAAAAACCCAAAAAACTAGTGTGTTAGCCCTGTCTGAGCTAAACTTTTCCTTCTCAAGCCCTGCTGTTGGGTGGCACATTGCACAGTGTTTGGCTGCTTGCTTTCCCTCTCCTGTGGACATGCCTGTACTTCAAGCAGAACAGCATCAGTGGATTCCAATCTAGCAAATACTTGTGTGCATGAGTAAGCTGGACTAAAATGGGGTCCCTCGCATGCGTAAAGTAACTTGCTTTCAGAAGAAAGAGCAAGATCACAACTAGAATTGCTGTAAAAGCATGACAGCTTTCATAGCTGTCGCAGCAATGCTTTCATTTCAAACAATAGAGCAGTCATACAGTGTAATGTAAATGAAGTGCTACTGTGGGCTTGGCAGGTAGCTGTTGCTTTGGGCTTCACTGTCGCCCTAGTGCTGCAGAAACTTGTGGGTATTACTCAGTGCTTTGTCATAAACTTGTGTATATGCAATAAGTACAGGCTTAACTCTGCCTTCCCTTGCCTGCTTCATCCTATACAACCATGTTCTTCTGGGCCTACTGAGGGCTAGTTCTACATGAGGGAGGAACAAAGGAGGCATGTAGACTAATTTCAGGGCAGTTTCAATTTGATCAGGAGACCACTCCAGGTAGAGGAATGCAGATGAGATGGCTGGTTTTGAAGTTATTTCTCTGTTGTGGCAAACAGCTGTACAGCATGGAGCAAAAAATTGCAATGTGAAACAGGTAGGGTACAAAAGAAAGACTTGATTCAAGGTAGAATTGATCCTCAATTTCCATTGCTGCTAATAGGCATAGAAGGCAGGTCTGGGCATAATGCATTGATGGAAAAGTGACTCTGGTATGTTCAAAGCCTGCTAAGAGACTTAGATTGATGAGACCTGTGTGGCCAACTCCCCTGGACTTCTTTAAAAACTATGTTTTAATTGGGTTTGAAAGAGGCGTAATTCTGGGGAGAGAGTTGTGGATGCTTCCAGTTTTCACTGAACAGCCTGCTTCCGAGATGAGAAAAAAAGATTGGCGAAGTGGAAGACACCACCTTTTAAACCTATTTAATTTTCTGTAAATATGATGGGCCACATGGCTTGGTGCTTTTGCTTAGTGTTTAATCAGTGAACAGAAAAGTAGAAAGGAAATGGAATTGCAGTCAGCCTGAAAATAAATCAAACTGACCTGTAATTAACATCTACAACTTTAAAGACTAAATTAAAACCGGGGAGCAGTAAAACTCTTTGGGATGTGGTCACTATTAGAACAGACAGCGTAGACTGTACATATGCTCGACCAAGGGTAGCCAGCCTGCAGTATGCATGGCATAAGTGGCATAGGCAGCCTCTGCATGTGCCACATGGCAGATCAGGGAAGGGACCTGCAGCACGGTGGCAGGTAGGCCAGGAAGCAAAAGGCAGAGCAGGAGATCAGGCAAGGAGCAGAAAGTGGCAGACCAGGCAAGGAAAGGGGATCTAAGTGGCATGCGGGGCTTGTTCATGGGATGCCTGACAAAAAAGGTTGACCTGCACTTTGATAGACCGCCAGCCTTATTGTTGGTTATCCAAGAATACCTGTTGGTAATGATACTGGCTGCATACATGGAAAACAGATCATCATTATATGAAAATATGAACAGTGAAATCATTTAGGAACTAGCTCTGTATGACTTGCCAGTTCTGTACCTGGACAGGCCATCAACCACAGTTAGATCAGCTATCGATCTGTTATGTGTATCCTACAGCTATCAACTTGTTAATGTATACCACTAAAAGAACATTGCTCAAAAGATGTTAGCAGCAGTCAACATGCCATTTGCTTTGAGACGCACTTGTTTTGAAAAATAATGAGGAGTAGCTTGAGATGCTGCTGTGGAACAACGGCAATTAGGTGGGGCTCTTTGAACCAGTGGGAAGACCTGAGGTACTAGGACAGCAGAAACAGAAAGTGATGAAAACAGCTTTCCAGTGCTGGGGGAATCTTCTAAAAAAAAGAAGAAAATAGTTGCTGATATCTGTGAAGAGGTGGAAGCTCCCATAGGTTTTCAGACTTGCATTTGCATATTTAGAAGAGGTGAGGGAGACCACAGGAGGATTTACACACACACACACCCCTCCGCCCCTCAAAGATTGCCTAGAGCAGCCAGATACTATAATGAGGGCTTACATGTCTTAGACTTATGCTTCAAGCTTCTGCCATCATAGTTGTGTCAGTCCAGGCTGTAAAGAGGTGCATCCCTGCATGATGCAAGTGTATCAGCCAGAACCTCTGCTGTAGTGCTAAAACAGTGGTTCTCAACCTTTTTTAGACTCAAGGCATCCGTCACTAGACTCAAGATCCCCTTCCATAACTTTTGCTTAGCTATTGCCATGCTTACCTCTTTGCAGAGGGGGCAGGTAGAACAAGTCTGAGTCTGTGTTTATTCTGTTTTACCTCCCCACATCTGATTTATCTCCTCATATCTTGATCGCTCTTCAAAGGCTTTTGTTGCACCCTGGTCGAGAATCACTGTGGTAGAAGCACAGTTTTGCTGATATAACTTCTTTCATTGTGGGAGTGTTTGTGCTATGCATGCCAGCAGAGTTAAGTTTTGGTAATAAAAGCAGTGTGCACTTGAGGTACACTTTGCCCATCCAGTGTACCAGCATTTCCTTGGTGCTAAAACACACCAAGTGTCAATGGCCTTGAATTTAAACCACACACTGCATTGGACAGACAACCTGTGCCAAATGGCAAATATGACCGCTGTACTAAGGTGCTTTCTAGATGCAATCAGAAGTATCACAGCACTTTGTGAAAGAGCAGATGGAAATACACTGGGTCCTTGTGTTAAATCACTGGGTCCTTGGTTTAATATTGCTTAGTTTTAAAAATAATATGAGCTTGGTATTCATGGAAAGAAGGCCTGAATTGGAGCAGCTGGCTTCTTGCACTGTCTTATACAGCTCTGCTGTTTATTGCTTGTCTTCCAGCAACACAATGGATTCAATCAGGGCCCAGCCCTGTTGGCCTTTTGCAGTGTTACAGACCTGAAAGGAAACTGTTAGTGGCTGGTCACTGGATGGCAGAACAAGGTACCAGCTGGGCTAGCCCATTAGTATACAAACTGCGTGTATGCTCAGTTGAATTCCAGCCATTAGCAGGTGGCAGCATTCTAGAGGCATGATACTACCTGGAGAGTGACTACAAAGAGGATGGAGCTAGACTTTTAACCTTGGTGGCAGATGACAGAACAAGGAGCAGTGATCTCAAGCTGCAGCAAGGGAAGTTTAGTTTAGACCATAGGGAAAACTTTCTCACTAGGAGGGTAGTAAATCACTGGAACAGGTTACACAGAGATGATGTAGGATCTACATTCTTGGAGGTTTTAAGACCCAACTAGACAAAGCTTTGGCCGGAATAATCTAACAGGATGGTCCTACTTTGAGCAGGGGGTTAGACTCCAACCCTGGTTTTATTATGATTCTATGATGTGAGTCTGAAGGAGAGGTTCAGGGGCAAAAAATGTAGTGACTGGGTCTCTAGGTCTCTTCAAGCAGTTTCAAACAGGCTGCATGAAGGAAAGTGCCAAGATGTTTGAAGGCTAGAAACCAACAGCAGTAAGGCTGTAGTCCTCCTGATATTGTAGTTTGGGAGATTCTTTCATGACCTCCCCCCGCCCCCTCCCAGCTACAATGAAACCAGTCTCAAGGCTAAAGGCCAAACCCTGTCAGAGTTGCACCCCATGCAATTCTACTGGAGTCAACAACTGTCTGTTTTGCAACTGTTGCCATGTGCGATCACATGAGGGCCATACATCTTATGATAGAAGCCATGTATGTTCTGCACTGTGACAGCACACTTTGGGATGCAGTCACTGCTACCTGACTAATGCTGGATAGCCAAAGTCAATAGAGTTGCACTGGTGTAACTATGGGTGGAATGTGCTACAGCCTCAGTAAGAGGTTCCAGTGTTGTACCAGAGTTTTGGTGGGGTTAAGTACAGTTTCTGGCCCTTCAGTCTCCATTCAGAAGGTTACTTTCCCATATAGGCAGCTCCTTGGGATAATTGCATGCTTTTTAGAACCACCCCTGAGCAATTACTCACCTAAGCCCTGCCCCAAACTGACATCACTGGAAAGGCGAATAAAGCAGCAGCAAGTGTTCAGACCATTCCAAGAAAAGCCAAGAACTGCATAAATCGAAAAAATCATAATAATGCAATGGCTCAGTCTTCCTTTTTAAATCTTCTCATATAATAGGAAGAACTTTTGTGCATTTTTTAGTTGCTCCAGCAAATGGTTTCTAAAGTTGGCAAAGGTATTTCACTCCTAGGCTAAAGAGGCTGTTTATTGTTTCTCTTCCCCTAGGCATGAATATTGCTCTCTTTAGGAATCAATCCTGTGAGATACTGAGTGCTCCTTTTAGGAGTGGAAGGCAGAAAACACCTCTCATTATAAGGCTCCGTATCTCTTTTGGAGTGTCAATCAGAGATACTTCCCTCTGCCTCTTTGGGTCCATCCCTTTTAAGCTGTCCTGCACCTGAAGAGTGTAATGTTCATTGCTTACCTCCTGAGGAAAAGAAACTTGCACTTGTTTTACTTATAAAGACTTTTCTTTAAAAAAAAAAATGTGGCAAACTGCTTGTGACTTTATGAATTAGATCCTTTGTGTGGGAGGAATTCAGAAGTCATCAAATTCTTTATGTGATAGGTAAGCAGAGAAGTTGGAGCCAGATCACAGGAATTGCATCTTGTATAGAGTCCTGTCTCGACTGGCAGGCATACCAGCCCGAGACAGAAGAATTACGTGTTTTTTCCTGTTTTGCTTTGTATGGGAACAATACTACAGAAAATGACTTGCTTGACAGTGAAAAATTGAATGATTTGCAAGAAAGTGAAAAAAATAATTGGAGGAGTTAGCAAGGAGAGATTTCTGCAACTTAACTTAGATGATGGAGGTCTGATGCTTTGCAGCTGCAAACACAACTGCCTTGGCTGGTACACTTTTGAAGTGCAACCCTTTCATGTGCACAGCTGCATGCTGGATTCCCACAGGTAGGAATGATGGTTAGAGCGTTTGATCTTACATTGTAGCCTGAGTTTGTTTATAGAGTATTTATTAAATAACCCAGACCTGGGTGTGATGTGTACTCCTAGAGAATCTGCCCTCTAGATCTCTGTGATTATAGCAAGCTGTCAGTTTCTCCCAGACAGGTACAAGCAAGTCTGTAAAAAAATCATTTTGGTAAAGTGAAACCAAGCTGGGGCATTGGTTCTCTCCTTTGCTTTCACACACAGGCCTAATTAAAGAGTTTCCTTCATTTTCAAAGGTGCAAGACTTCCTTTTGGCCCAAAATAGGCACTTTACTTACTTTACAAAAGAATCTTTCCACACTTTTTGATTGTTGTCATGTCTGCGTCTCAGCAGTGGCTCTCTGAAAGTTTTGCAAGTCAGATGCAAATCTCTGTGAACCTTTAAAATCAAATTTAAAAAAAAAATGTCACGGCATTTTTTTTTTCTTCCTATGCAGTCCTGACCCAAACTTCATTGAAGCCAGTGGAAGTTATCTCTCGAGTCCGGTGGGCATTTAAACCCCGTGTAAGGTGTTGGACTGGAATCTAAAACCTCCTTTCAGGTAGCACTTCTTTCTTCTGTTCTCATCATGGAAACAGGCCATTCCAAAAAGCAGTGCCCTTCCTGCCTTTCTTGGGGTTCCTCTTTTCCTGATCTTCTCTGTGACTTGGAAACCACTCTGTCCACTTACAAAGCTCAGTCAGTAAAAATTGCCTGGTCCATTTTTCTCTGCTTGGAATGCTTTTGTACATTTGTGCATATTTGAGTAGAAATGAAGATGCAGACCTCAGGCTCCTGGCACGTGTCCAGTGTGGTTCTGGTGTGGTTGTGGGTTGCTTCCTTCAGCAGCCAGAGCCGTCAATGTTGAGTGAGGTGAGGTGACATGCTCCACCTTGTTTACAGTCTTTAGCACATAATTTTATCTGTCTCTTGGGAGCAAAGGTGTATGGGACACTGCATGGTTGTCTCAGAGCATTATACACCTTTTTAATTAAATGCTGTGCAGGTGTCCTAGGGAAAACTGGGTATCACTAAAAGGTGCTAATACAAAGCCAATAATTCTGCATATGTGCAGAATTAAGCTGGAGTGTAAGGTCAGTCTCCTGATTTTTCTGCTTTCACACAACACCCTACGTTTGCACTGTATTTAAGAGGGATGTGAAGAATTCCTACGTCCACTCCAATGAAGCTCTTTGAGTGTATAAGACACAATGCACAGAGATGTGTCACCTAAGTAATTCCCGTTCCATGGTTCCTGTGTGCTCAGCAGCTTTTCTAAGTGCAGTGCTCCAGGCACAGGCGTCACCCAAGCTACCTTAATTGCTGAAACCAAAGCTTCTCCTTGTAAGTTATTGTCCTGACTTTGCTAGCTAAGCTGGGTCTGCAGCCTTAGCTATTTTGGATGTCTTTAAATGGGGTATTCAGATGTATGGCACGTGACTGCTTAGTGTAGCCTTCATTATCATTTACAGAGAGAAAGTAAATTGGCTGAAGAAAGATGTTTATATTGGTTGACTGGCTCGGCTTTTTTTCTTTTCGTCGGAGATCGAAAGCAGAACCTCAAATTCCAAATCCCCTTAATCTTAGGGATAGTTGACTTTAAAAAAACACCACCCATTCACAGTGTTTTTTGCTTTGGTGGTGTTGCCACATAAAATGGCAAGGACTCAGGGCATGGTCACTTTCTTCTGAGGCCAAGCAAGCAGCTTTACAAAAAGAAAACAATATTTTTCCTAAAGCCTTTCCTTTAGTCCATACTTGCAGCCATTCTCCATCTCTCACAAGTGGTAGCTTAATGTAGTTATTTTCCTATCAGTTCTAATGAACATGCTTGTAAGAGAAAATAAAGATTATGCTCTGAACTTCTCCCTCCACACAACACAATTTATTCATGGAGAGCATCACAAGGATGATAGCAGGGGTATATTCACCCATAAGGGTGAAAAAGCAGATTGTAAATGACCCTAGTGACCCTTAAATAAATATCAACTATTTTTTTTTCTTTCAGCTACATGGTGTGGGAAATATCAGTAAGAGAAAAATTCAAACAGAACGGGGGAGGGTCTTGGCACAACAGTGGGAATATCCGCAAAAAAGAGATACCCAGTTAGTTGCACAACATTATCAGTGACATGCTTGGCATCCATGATTCACACCAGTGAGAGAATTTCTATTTTAAAACGTGATGGAGCTATTTCTTAATTATCTTGATATACAGCTTGTTCACGGGGAGTGGACACACTGGAAAGGCTGTGCATTTCAACACTCAAAACTAGCTACAGAATAAAATCCTGATCTTATAGATACAGGAGTAGCTGTGCTGCGGTCACTCAGTCACATGCTTGAATTTAAGCACATGTGTTGACAGGATCAGGGTGTACTGGAGCAGGAGAAAAACCCATCTGTTTTTTCATTACATTTCTGCCAAGCAAATTTCCTATATAGAGTGAGTGTGTTTCTGACCTTAAAGCTTGTGTACTACCACTGAAATAAGCCTCCTCCAGTTACTGTCTTCCAGGGGCAGAGACAGAGCAGTCACTGACTCTTCCAAAACTAATGAAAAGATCTGCATTCCTTCTGCAGACAAGCAACCATATCTCATCTACTGCTCCATGCTGGTGGTGACAGAATTCTGCTTTCTGGCTGCCTTTCACTTAGGAGGCAAAACTCTAAGGTTTAAAACCAGACATCTTTGCATTTTTCCTTACAAGAGCTAAAATGAAGCATTATGACTTTCAAAGTGGGCAACACATAGAGACCAAAAAGAAAAAATATCAGTGACGGAGTTAAAAACACGTCAGTGTAAACCAGAATGAAGAAGAGTCTACAAGTAATGGGCCTCCTGAGAGTAAAGTTGCACCCCCAGAATTCAATCCACAGGTTTGATGGAGAAACCAGAGATACAAGGAAGAAACTTTGAGAAGCAGGAGCCTGGTAGCTGTGAAAAGGCCTCTTGGAGCTATCTGAGAATGCATGTGGGTTTGATGTAAGCTTGGCTTTTTGGGTGCATCCAAACAAGCACAGTTGTGCAGTATGTGGCTCTGCAAACATGTTTACAGTGCCACGTACTTCACAGTCCCATGTTCTCTGCACTGCAAGGGCACACTGCCCAAGCGTACGCTGCTCCATTTTTTTTTCTCTTTTTTTTGACCCCTTGATATTGAGGGGTCAAAAATAAATGCAGGAAAAAACCGAAAGCAGCACATGCTCAGGCAGCATGCACTAAAAAGCAGAGCTGGGCCACTTGGAGCTGCACTGTGGCTTCTGGCCGGGCTCCATCTGGCAGAATTGTCATCACCGCAGCTCCGAGAGGCCCCCAGGGCCCCAGGTAAGGCTTCTGGAGCCAGTACAGCCTCCCCTTCACCACCTGTGGCAATTTGTGTGCCAAAGTATGCATGGCACAGGCATTCCCGGGAAACAAAAAGTAGCACAAAGTGTACTTGTCCCCAGGGAACCAAACATCCATGCTTATATAGATGTGCCCTTTGGCACCATGGTTAGCACAAAGTAAAAAGGCCTGAAGCAAAGCTGAATGCAGTAAGTTAAGGGGGTGCCCTCGGAGGCTGGGCGGGGTACAGCAAGTGGTGATGGCAGGAGCATGATGGCAGCAAGCAGGGAGCTCCTGCAGGCAGATGTGCAAGGTGGAAGTGCAGATGTTGGTGGTAAGTGCGGACTGGTTGTCTGCAACCACCTACAGATACTGCCAGCTGCATTGGCAGCAGGGGGGAGGTGGCGAGTGGTGACTGCTGACAGCTTCTTTTGGAGGGTGCACTGCCAATCTCAGGGTGTGCATGGGCACCTGTGTGCACCCTTTACAGGTCGCCAATGCAGGAGTAGTTGGAATGGAACAGAAGGGAGTTGAAACCGGTAGTAAGGGAGAACCTTGGACTAGACGAGGAAGAACACTTTGTCTATTCCTGGGGGAATAGGGGCAACCGCCCCAGGCCCCACACTTCGGGGGGGTCCTGCGGACAGTGCCGTACAGGCCTTGGCACGCACAGCCAGATCTGCACTCTGGCTGCTTGTCACATCCCCCCACCCCATGCTCCAGACACTCGTCTCCCTGCGCTCCCCATACTCTGCACTCCAGCCTCTCGCCACTCCCCTGCACAGGCCCCACGTACCCCTAAGGTCAGCTCTGCATTTTGTGGACTGGATTCTCTTACTAGAGGAAAAGGATGAAGGGGAAGTAAAAGAAAAAGATGAAAAGGTCTTTCCATGGTCAAATGTGTCATCTTCTGAGCCAAAACTCAAACTGTATGAAGTATCCTCGCCAGAATGTCTCCCTCCCACCCACACAAGCTGGACTTCTTGTGTTTGAGACATAGACATTCATTAAGGTCTTGGATGAGAGAGGGGAGCTGTTCTTTGTAACACCCCATACAAACATGAATGAGGCCTTCGAGGGAACCTATTGGACACCGCTTTTGTACTGAGTGTGAGGTCTTTAGTACCAGCTACCACCCTGGTTAGTTCTTAAATCATTTGCTGTCAAGGGCAGAGACTTTTGGGGGGGGCTTTTGTTGCTTCTGCAATAGAAATCAATTAACACTCAAGTCATGAGAACCAGCCTTAGTTTTTGCTACAGAGGATTGATTCTCATCACTAGCAGCAATTTCAATCCCAGAATTCAATCCACAGGTTTGGTGACGAAACCAGAGATACAAGAAAGAAAGCCTGAGAAGCAGAACTCAGGCAACTGTGGAGAGGCCTGCTAGCACTAGCGGAAAATGCATGTACATTTGATGCAAGCTTACTTTTTTGACAACATGGTTAGTACTGAATGGCATAGTTAGTAATCTGAAATGTGTAAGTGCAATGGACTGGTCATTTGTTCCTGATTATCACTCATAACATCTCACCCAGTGCAACTACTGAAACAGTGAGATCCATTAGAGGAAGACTTCTAGTGATATATAAATAAAGATAAGCAGTTGCCATGAAAAATAGTCTGCATGATAAACTATAAATTAGTTTAGAATCTTGTTCCATATCAGTATTCAGGTTCACAGTTAACACCTCTGCACATATCTCAGAACAAGGGTTATTTGAGCTGAAGAAGACTGAGGGTTATCAAGCACTGTCATCCTCACTATATCATATTCTTCTTATGAAAGATCCCCCCCATATCAGCTGATACAGGGATCTTCCCTTTTGACTGACTCAAAGGAATGCACAGATTCATGGTTGTCAGAATCCAAGGAAAACCTTCTGTACACATTAGCAGGGTCTGTTGTAGCCACAGTCAACTATTTTCACCTTAGTGGGTTTTATTTACAGGAGTACCACTTGCAAATCAAGGCCAGTGATTCTGCCACTCTGTTCAGCACTGCTGAGGCCTCACTTGGAGTGCTGTGTCCAGCTTTGGGCCACACTTCAGGAAGGATGTG
Organism: Caiman crocodilus; assembly: GCA_030014935.1. Classification (NCBI taxonomy): domain Eukaryota; kingdom Metazoa; phylum Chordata; order Crocodylia; family Alligatoridae; genus Caiman; species Caiman crocodilus. Next base: position 116,555,299 of record JAGPOW010000261.1, on the reverse strand, counting down.
GATGCCTGGGAAGCATGAGTGACTGGTTCCTCCTGAATCTGAGGGGGCACCTCAGAAGCCACTGAGACTGTCAAAGTCCTACCAACAGCATCAATGTTGGCTGTCAGGGGGGCACTGGCCCTGTCGGGGGGGCACATGCACCCCCATTCACCCCCTACCAATCACCTATGCTGGGGAGTATGGCTTATGAGGAAAAGCTGAAAGCACTAGGGTTATTTAGTCTGCAGAAGAGAAGACACAGCAGAGATTTTATAACAGACTTCAAAATACAAAAAGGACAATTATAGAGAGACTAGAGATAGATTAGTCTGTGGCTGTAATGGACAGGACTGGGAGCAGTAGACTCAAGCTGCAGGAGAGGAAATTTAAGTTGGAGATTAGGAAGAACTTTTTGATTACAAGGGTGGTCAACATCCACCTAGGCTGCCTAGAGAAGATGTGGAACGTCCTTCCCTGTGGAACGTCCATCCCTGGCAATTTTCAAGAGCAGGTTTGACAGACACTTGGTGGGGATGGCTTAGTCAGATCCTGCCTTGAGCAAGAGGCTGGACTCAATGACCTCATGAGGTCCCTTTCTGCTCTTCTTGCTTATGATCCTAAATCAGGGGATCTGGCTTTGGACCATATTGACCCATTTTGGGTCAGAGGTGGGTTGGGACATAGGACTGCCACTGCCACTGCCTCTTTCCCTTTGACCATACAGAGAAAAGCACCTGCCACCACTACTTTTCACCACAGTGGCACATGGGGAATGTCTGCAGCTGTAGGTTGTCAACCCCTGCCCTAAATAGTTCAAATGCTGATGGGAAGTTTATCAGTGATGTTATCATCATTGCTGCCAAGGCATAGTAGAAATCTTTGCTGCCTACACTCACTGTCACTGCTGATCCCCAACCCCTCTGCAGTGTGGGAGGCACAGATACAGCAGGCTCTGCAGCAGAGGGGAGTTCTGTGGAGGAGATGGGCAGCACAGCGCAGTGCAATGCCACTGATCCCCTGTGTTAAATCAGACCTCTGTGGGCCAGATCTGGCCTGCGGGCCATAGGTTGCCAATCCCTTCTCTATAGGGCCACATCACTGATTGCTGCTGGCCCCACATCAGCATCCCCTGTCATGGAAACTTGCAAACATGGACTTTGGATACCAAAGTGGATTGTTTTGCCACCAGTGTCTACAAGTATTAATAATTCTGTACCAGGAGAAGACACTGGCTAGTTCTAACACGTGCCTTTAATTTGAATGAGTACAGTGTTCTAGAAACCTTCTCCCTTTCCCATTCATTCTCTAAATTCTACAGAAAACGAAACATTGAAAGGCATGCCGGTTCCATGCCTTTTCAAGGTGGACTCATAGCTGTGCTTTTCAGACCTCCTGTATCATGAATAGCATCTCTTACTCTCACCTGTTTTCCTCTTTCATAGTAAATAAATGGGCCATGGGCTAACTACACAGCCCCAATCTACCTACAGCAGAGCGAAACTGGGCTTTTTGGCTTTTATTTAGGGCTGGGGCACAGGAACTTCTGCAAGAGACACTGGAGAGGAGCTACAGAATCGGAGGACCATATGGGGCTTTGTTAGGTCTTTTCTCACTTTAAAAAGAATCATAATTTGAAGGGGGAATCCATCTTTTCACTCACTAACATTTATTTCTTCCTATGAGGTTAACCTCACTAAGAACAAAGAATGGGCAAAGAGGTTTCATATCTATCCTCCAGACAGCCAATGACTACAGAACAACCACCACCATTAGCACTAATGAGACAGAAGGGAGACTGTGCATTCCAGCAGGAAACTCCTACTCCCTGTGCTATCTACCCAGGCCCTGTCCAGGAGGCTCTGTGAAATTTCAGCAGCCAGTTTATCTGTACATTGCTGAAACTGAGTTCACAACAGCAACTGGAATGAGAAACAATGGGACTCCTCCATTATTCATCATTCAGGCTATTTATTATTATCACAGTCTAGTGATGCCTACTGAGTCCAAACAGAGCTCCATTGTTACTGACAGAACTATAATAAAAGATTGTCCTTGCACTCAGGAGCTTACATACCAAGCAGATGAGGTGGGGGAAAGTTATCCCCATTATACACACCTGCATGAGTTTAAATCATGTTGCTATTTACCTAGGTCCCACTGGGAGTTGAAGGTCCAAAACACCTAACACTACAGAGTAGGAGTAGAGGGCACTCCTGGCTACTTCACCCAGTTACTATTTGGGTTTGTCTATACTACAGAACTGCAGTAGCAATAGCAGTAGCTATGCTGCTATAGCTATGTTGGCAGAGCCCAACTTTATCTTCATTATCATTTTGCAGGATTAGGTCCAAAGGAAAGCTGAATACTATAGCAGTCTCCCAAAGTCACCTCTGTGCCTATTCCTAGCTAGCAGGGGTGCTCTCAAGCAGTGTTGTTACTGATAAGGCTATCCTAAGGCTGCCTGGTAGACTGGAAGCAATGCAGCATTAACTCCCTCCACTGGGAGGATAAGGTTCTTTGGGTAATTCTGATATCTTTTATATTAGACTAAATACTTGGTCATTTTTTTTTGTTAGCAAGCTTCCAGGTTTAAAAACCCTTTGTCAAGCTGAGGAAATATCTGTAGTTGGTGTACGGTTTTCTTAGATGGAACGAACAGTAAAGAAGCCAGAGGCTGGTATGCATGCAAGAAAGCCATCCAGGAAGAGTACACACCAACTGCAGATGCTTCTTCAACCTGACAAAGGGTTTTTAAACCTGAAAGCTTGCTAAGAAAAGCTTTTCCAACTATTTACTTGGTCTAACAAAAGATATCAGATTTACCCAAAGAACCTTCTCTGCCTATGTCCTTAGACAAACAGGGCTACAACCTACAGCTCCTCTGGGGGGAGGGAGTTAATTAACTTGTGAGTGAGCTAATTAAATAAATAATAATTAATCATCATCCATCTCCTCCTTATCTTCATTATCGTTTTCTTTTTTACTGCACTCCCCCTGCAGTCAAAACCTAGATAGCCACAGGCTAAAATATAAGACAATAGAAACATGATATACCACCCACTTAAAATGATAAGCAGTTACTGGCCTGATGTCTCATTTAACCTATCTGAATCACTAGCAGTGGATTTGACTTATTGTGATAGAAGCAAAGAAGGGAGTCCACTTTTAAAAGGCACTTGTAAGACATAGCAATGTATAGAAGACAAAGAATGGTTATTATGCGAACAACTTTGAATATCAAGTCTTAATGAGAGCCGCTAGTTGAGATGGGTTTTATGGGGGTGAGTTCCACTCGCAAAACTCCATGTACCAAGAGCATGAGTACCTGTTGACCTCATAGCTGGGAACCCTAAACAGGAAGCAGTGTTTGGATGTAGCTACATCAATACAAGACTCAGGGAGCAGGTCTCAAATGAGGGAAGGGCAATGTCCTCATGATCTTTGAAGCCCAAATAGTGCTATTTTGAAGTCAATCTGCAGCAGTTGCTTGGTTCCACAGTAGGAATGACAGGTGGACATAAGATGATCTTGCTTACTCAGACAAGTCAATAACTCTGCTGTGGCGATCCAAACAAAAATTTGGCAGGTGAACAGATCTACTGGCAGGCTTAGGGAAAGGGGATTGCATTAATAAAGAAGTTGCAAGGGTTTGTGCTGCATCTCTGGGGGCATTGTGGGTTGGAAACTGTTTTCTTTACACTCAACCCACAGCTTTTTGGGGGACACCAAGGAAAGAATACATTACTGAGTGTTAAAAGCTGATTCTTCACACTGGTTAAAAGCACACACACAAAACAATATTTATAGACCTAACAATAATCCTAATTTCTGTGCTTCTGACAGTTTTATCTTGCTGATAGATTTTTCATTTGCCAGTGAAACACTTTTGCTCTCACTGAATTTTTAATATCACTTCCCTCGGTCTGGTTCAGCCCTTGACTGGTCTACAGAATGTGCTATTCTTTCATCCCAGCTTCTGATTTCTCTGTGTTTATGTAGAAACAGGCACAAGGAGGGGGATAAGGTTGGTGGGGGGTGCGGGGAGAGATAAAGCAGATTTGTTTATGGATGAGCTGAAGAACACGCTGATGGAGTATTTTACTTGTAACCTGGCAGATTATTATTCACTTTTACTTGTAACCTGGCATTATTCACTGGGACTGTGGCTACTCCTACTGACACCTAGAAAGGACCTGGGTTTCTCACAGCTTACCTAATATCCATTGCATTCTCTACCAAAACTCTTCAATGGCAGGTATAATTATGTTATTAAAAATCGGACAAGCAGCATAAGAACATTTCATTAATTGAAATTGCATGTAACATTACAATAGTAACAATCAGTTTCTTTGGTTCCTGAGATGAAAGGATGAATGAAAGTTTTCATATGAGCAATCACAGGCAAATAACTACTTATAGTTCTTTCAGCAAACAAGAAAGCTGCAATATTGCAGGCTAGGAAAAGACTAAGTAGCAATCAGCAGAGTACATGGTGATGTATTTGCACAATCTGTTGGCTACAACTGAATATTCCGTCCACCTTTGTTTACATAAATCAGGTATGCATGGCTGGCTGGGGAAAGAAGAGCAGCTTTGTAATTCTAGGATTCAGAAAGCCTAGCTTAGGTCCTTTGTAACCAGTAGTGGCTTTAGAGAAGGGCAAACCAGGCAACTGCCCGGGGTCCCACACTTTATAAAAATAAAAATTAATTACACTGAATATATGTATTATCAGTGTTGTATTAAGATACTTTCATTGCAGTTTCATGGATAGGGCAAAGTGAAATTGCAATTGAAAATGTCCAACTTGCTTATAGGTTGTCAAAATTAAGCCTCCTAAGGGGCCCCAAATGACTCTCTTGCCCAGGGCCCCAAGAACCCTAAGGCCACCACTGTTGTAATCTTTGGCAAATTGCATTCTCTCTGGGTATAGACTAACAGTCAGTTTCCAATGCATTAAAAAGTGTCAGGGATTTAACCACGCATCAGCTGCTCCATGGTAACAGTCCCTGTATCTCTTCTTACCCTGGCTAAGTGGAAGCTAAATTGAACCAATTCACCCCTGAATAAAACAGAGCTAAATTCCCCTGGATTAGTTTCCACTTACTGTAGGGTAATAGTTGAGACACACACCAGTAGTTACTTTGCATTATGTGTTCCATAGTAAAGTCCCTCTACACTTCTAACTCACTGTAGTTTGCCCAAGCCACCTGTATACTTTAGTTTCTGATCTCTTAAACAGGCTATGGTATAAAGCATCCAGATTGCAGGGGGAGGAGCTCTTAACCCCTGCCAACAGTACGGGGGGCTGAGACTGTCCAGATAACTTGCAGCTTCTTTGATGTCCTGGGTCTGGGCACATTCATCCACCTGTGGTGCTTCCCTGAGAGCAAAGATAGGTTGCTTTGTTCACCACTGGGTCCGTAGTTCAGGTTCACGTTGCATGGCTGGGGGATGGGAATTGCAAGCAGTAAACTAATCTAACTCATGCCTGCTTTCTTTCTCTCCTTGTTCTCCTTGTCACAGCGCATCATCTTCCTGGGGAAACTGCCATGCCTTGATCATTATTATGGCTCTGACGTGTTTCTTTTAATATTGTGCTTCCTTTAATATCATCCTATAATATCTTGTGCACAGAGCTCGTAGTCACCTTAAGGATGCACAATATTTCAGGGACCAGGTATTTTGCTTGTCTCAATGTCCCACAGTAATCATATTCCCAGGGCCCTGAATCGCTGTAAGTCTGGTTGTCTTTAAGTTATAAAGCTTTGTAGAGAGCCCTCTGCCTTCTCAGTGGTGTCTTGCTTTGAACACAGCCTCTGTTGGCCCTGTCTAATACAGGGTACATGTGCTGCTGTCAGCTGCATCTTGCCATGCTATAGGTGTTTCCTGCCATACTCAGCCTGCTGTTATTTGACTGTCAAGCCATTTTTCAAGAGTGAGTAATGAGAGGAGTGACAGGTGGGAATATGGCACTTTATGTATTTTCTTTCATTCTTTTGCAATTTAGTGGTGGAGTTCCTGCTCTGTCACATGGAAAATGAGCCTGGGGAAGGGAAGGAATGTGGATACTTCCTCACGTTTAAAATGTGGAAAGGAGGCCATCTCTCACTAAAGGGAGTACTGTTTCCTCCAAACATGTTGCAACTGGGGTTATTTTCAGCCTTCATTTTAGTCTTTATACTATTATTTCAGTGCAGCGGTTCCATAAAAATCATTAGCTCGTGTTCTTTGCCTCATTGACTGCCAGTCCCTTTAAAGAACTTACTTATGGAACAAAAGAGAGCAACCAGCCAAGGTACATGCTGCAACCTGCACTAGCAAGTAAATGGCTTAAATGCAATTTACAATAAAGGATTGGGAGGGTGGAAAGTCTTTACTTTCCACACCCCTATGGGAAAGTCAGTTCTGTAGGATCTGGAAGCTGTACAAAAGATGATAGAGGGGAGCTTGCTGCTGTTCCCCAGGAAGAAGGTGTGTCCCTTTAAAGGCTCTATGCCAGTGTGGCTTTATGAAGACTCAGTAGAGATGGCTTGCCCTTAAGGTATTTGACTTAGTTGAGGTTGCTTATTGCAAAGCTGTCAAGATGGCTGTGTTCAGCCCTAGGAAAACCAAGTGCTGGCTGAAGGGATGGTAATGGCACTGGCTCCAAAAAACGGCCAGAGCCAGCCCTTGGAGTGAAATGTAACAGGAGCAAGCCAGGTATAAAGGGACAGCATTGGAGTAAACAAAGGTTTGCAGGTGCAGCCTTATAATCTCAAAATGTACCACATGGCTGCCTAACATTTGGATCTGAAGGATTCAGGCTTCTCTGGGTTGCTGGGCTGGCAATGTTAGTTTCAGCTAGCTTTACAGTAGCAAATACAAGAAAAGGAAAAGTATACTTTTTCCCTTCTGGAAACACCAGTGGCATTTTATTTCAGATTGCACTAACACTTTGGTACCCAGGAGAAAAATATACAGCCATACTTGCCATTCTGAAGCACGTAGCCCAGGCCACTGCTTGCTAGTGGATACTGGTCTTGACAAAGAGCTGGTCTAAGCCACTTTTGCAGTTCCTCTGTATGCTGGGTTTGCTGGGTGATACCCTACATTTTTTCTTCTTTTTATAAAGGCTTTTTGCATCTACCTTCCTGGCTGAGCCTCAGCTCTCTCACTAGTGTTGAATATACATAGTTAACATTACTCTGAGTAGTATCAGCAAGTCAGTTCTTTAAACCATTGTGTATGGATACAGACATATATAGGACAAACAATAGAGTAAACACTGACTTTATCCTAAACAGGAAAGATGCATTGCAGCACATCCATCCCTGAGACTGTAGAATACAGGAGGGGTCCTTTTGTCCCATAGCTTTCTAATAAGCAGCTCTCAAGACTCTTGTGATTATTACCTCCACCCTGTGTGGAGGGTGAGGCAACTGTGCCTCACCCCAAGCAGCACACAGATGGAGGCATGTGCTTTAGAGCAGTGCAATATCTTTTAGGACTCCCAGAGTGCAGGATGAACCTACCTGCTTGCACTCCTAACTCCCACATGCCTTTGTCTGTGCTGTGTCATGCAGAGGGAGTTCATAGCCAGGTCCTGCTCCTTAGGGGGACAGACATTACACATAAACCAGTTTAAGTGATCAGTAACTGGTTTAAATTTGTAACAACAGATGCTCAGTGCACATAATCCAGTTTGAAAATAGCTGAAACTGGTTTGAGATAAACCTGGTTGACTGTAGTATCAAACTTAGCAGATTTGGCTCAGATCGGTTTATACAATGTCTGTCCCAGACTCTTTGCTGGTTTAAGATAAACTAGACACCTCCAGCTTCCCAGCATGCTCTTTGGGCTGGGCAGGGCTCTCTACTCCACAGCAGGCCTAGCCCCTCCCCTCTGCATCTGTCTGGCTTCCCTTGGCTAAGCGCGGATTACTCCCTCTGCCTTACACAGACACCTCCGCATTAACTGCCAGACCGTATGCTGACTACAGTCATGCTGTCGGGAGATGCTCAAGGCAGACAAGCTTTTTGGAGCTTATCAGCAGGTAGGTTAATGTCCACCCTTGGAAACACTGTCTGAGAAGAATTGTTTGCACCCCCCTTCACCACCACTCTCTGCTAAGCACAAATTCCCCCCTCCCCTCTGCCTTACTGAGAAGGTGTCTGTGTATTAGCCAGAAGACCATGTGCTGGGTCTGCGCTGAATCAACAGGTAGCTGTAATGTCTCTTTGTGTTAATGGGGCAATAAACACTGAGATAGGGGTATTAAACACCTCCCCTGGCTTGCTTGCCTGTCAGTTTGCTACAGACAGTATAGAGAAACAGGGAGGGAAAAGCTCTGTATCATCACCAGATGCATGCACTGTATACAACACCACTTGCCTCAGAGTGCTAGCCTGAGTCTGCAGGCTGGGACACCTCCACCCCTTGAGCAGCAAGCAAGGAAAAGCCTGAATGGTGCAAGCAGGGTGGGGGTTTACCACCCCCCCCAATCAGAGCCTGCTGGTGGGGATTGGCCATGCCCCACTCAGCTCAACACTGGAAGGGAAGGCAGGGCTGCTCTAGTACCCCCTAGCTTCTATCCTGAGCTACTGCAGTCGTGTGCCTGAGTTTTCTCAGGCCAGAGAGACTGTATAGTTGGAAACTGGTTCAGCCTAGCCAGGTTAGATTAACTAAATTGCAAAGATTGAATCAATTCAGGCTCAGGCTTTTTGAATATCTGTCCCTAGCCCTTGTGGTTGGCTAGCACCCCAAAGGCTTAGCAAGGAGTGTGTTGGTGGCCATCCCATGTGCAATCAGGGAACTATTTATTGATGTTTGGTTGACACATATGTAAGTTGTAGATTAGAAAATTCTGATAAAGGTACAGGAAGTTCATCTGTTGGGGAGAGAAGCAGTTAGAAAGATGTAGATATCTATTTGTATTCCTTTATGTTGAATTAAGTTTAAAACTCTTCACTTTGTTCTGAATACTTTTTTCTTTTAATGAATGAATGAATGCCAGCTCTGTTTCAGGCTGACTGTGTAAATGTTGAACTGCTAATGAGGGGAATCCCCTGACTTTTAAGGCAATCAATAACAGTAAACATACTCCTTGTCTACAAATTATACACAATTGGGAAGAAGAAAAGCTTGTTTTTGAGTCTAGAAATTGAGCACAGATGTTGTAAACAGGCATTATTTGCATCCAATCCAAACTACTTCAGAAGGGAAGTGGGCCTTCCTATATTTAAGTTCCTTGAAGTAATGTAGTCTATATGACTCCTATATGTAAGTAAATTGATGGATCTGGACTATGATGCAAAAATATAGCTCCTGACCTAAGCCTCTAATCCTTCACTAAATTGACAACACTTCTTTGGGTCTCAACAAACCCATCTCACTATTAAATGCGTATTCCACAGACTTTAAACATATATATTCTCTATGCCCATAGGTAGCTTGAATGTCTCCCAGAATGCACTGCAGGCAGAGCGACACTAAATAACTGGATGGTTGAATGTCAGTATGTAAAGATCCATCAGTTGGAGAAGCAAGGTGAGCATAAGAATTTAAGCTGATGCTAGCCAATGCCTGGAGGCTAGCCCCTCCAAGGCACTGTCAAGATGGGCTGAGCTTGAAGGATTGCAAAAGATGGACTCTATTTCTTTATGCTGTGCTTGTTGCAGGAAGATATGTCTGCCACTTTGATCTTCATGCCAGCATAAAAAAGAGCCAGTTCCCAGCTCTCAAAGCTGCCTGAGAACATCGGCACAATCAATGAATTAGTCACACCTCATGTAAAAATCAATAGGAGACTGGTACACCTACTATAGCTGAAATATCAGATACAAAGCAATGCTGTGTCTTTAAGGTATCAGTCTATAACTCAGGATGCAGAGGGCACATCTTGCAGTGGGAGCACTGGGAAGATCTCTGGCTTGCGTCCATGTCCCCATCTTACCTTTTCTTTTCTGAGACGACCAAGTACATGGGAAAGCTTGTAACATTGTCTTGAAGAGTCAGCCATGATCTGATCATCCAGCAGATCCTTTATTATTTGCAAGCTGAAAAGACACATTTTATGGAAGCAGTTATTCGTTTAACATTTTTAAGAACCACTAGTGCAAGAGCATATAAAGAAACCCATGGCCTCCAATCCAAATACTTGTCTGCTTCCATGCATTCTTTTACCTGTGCAGAGTCAAGAACTTGTTCTTTGTGCAATGCTTGAACTTATACAATCATTGATTATCCAAACACCAATTAACCAAACCATTCAGTTCTTCAAACATGATAACAGCCTGCCTGATGCATGTAGTACAAATGAGAGAAATGGTGGCTAAAACAAAGAGTTATTCTAACAAGTGAGGAAAAAAAAGAAATAAATTGGAAAAGGTTGTATCTATATTGTATACTTTATGTCTACAAATGGTTGTTTAATACATATTTAATTGACTGAAACATATGATTTTTTATAATTTTTTTTATCCTGGTAAGTTTGGGATGCTCTCTAGAACTGTTTAATAGTATATATAACTGTCTTGGGCAAGATGATGCTCTGTGCCTTGGCCTTTAACAAGGAAGTGCTACCCTTATGAGGGATACTCTGCACTGGAGCAGAGACTTTGTACACTGAATACAGGATGAAGGATTTAGAAACTAGCTCAGTCTGGCAGGCAGAGGAGTTTAAAATACTTCTGTAATTCTGATCTACAGAGATGTGCTGACCTTTGAGAAAGCAAGTTGTGCATTTTTCCTTAGCCAGTATAAATTGGTATTTGGCCATTTTGGGGGATGGAAATGAACCCTTTGGATGAACAGTCCAGGACCTGTGAGGAGAGGCTACGGGACCTGAACCTGTTTAGCCTCCACAAGAGAAGGCTGAGGGGGGATCTTGTGGCCTGCTACAAACTGGTCAGGGGGGATCAG
>JAGPOW010000261.1:116460414-116540796 GCA_030014935.1 Caiman crocodilus | reverse complement strand
AGCTCCTCCTTCTGGTTGGGTGGTCTATAGCAGACACCCACTATTAAGTCCCTTTCCCCTCGTCCTCCTTGCAGCCTGACCCAAATTGCTTCCACCTGGATAATGTTTAAAGTGCAGAGCTTAGGGACTGCCCTGCTGTTTATCAATGTGAAAAGACACACCCAGAACCTAGTTAAAGCAAAGCTCATGCCATAAATCTGTTGGCACCCTGATTTAAGCTGGCATTCCTTGAGAATGGGAGATATCACTCCCTCTTTTGCAGCTGGTGCTTTGAACTTGCTTTGAAACATAGTACTAGAGTGTAATCAGGTAATCTTATTATGTTACAACAGCAGTAACAATTATGAAGCCATCTCTATTCTACTGGCCAGACTGAATATCTAATTATAGTTCTCATGAATTCAAGAGGGATTTCTCAAAGCACAGTAGCGAAAGACAGTAAAGGCCTATGGGAGAGACAGGGAGGAGAAAAAACACAGAATCCAAGACACTCCTTGGGGTAGGGCACTTTATGGGTATTAAACAGATGTGACTCATTAATGCCTGTAGTCCCAGCAGAGTAAGTTCTGCATGCCAAATGGAAAATTGTTTGCCTCTGCAAAAATCATAAAGTTCATGTTACAGCAAGCTCTTCAAAGGACAGTTCTTATTAAAAATATTACCCAGAAGTGGATCTCTCTCTGTCTCCATGCAAACTGAACACAAGCTTTTCTGTTTGGGTATGTGTTTGGGGGAGTCTGCTGAAAGAAGAGAGAAAGAGGGAAAGCGGGAATATAAAGATATTTTTAATAAGAAAAGGTGATCAGAAGGGAAGTGGCAGGAGAAAGAAAGCATTCAGTCTGCTCCCAGAGGAGCAGAGTTTTTGGTTTTGGAGGGGTTTTTTTTGCTTTGTTAAGATATGGTGAACCAAATCCATTGGCCTATTTGGCAGACAAATCACAGTGGTCTTCTTTTAAAAAATTACACAGAGAATTTGGAAAGCAATAAGGCAGGATATAAAAATAATTGGGGTTTGACTTTTCTGCAAGTTTGGCATTGAGACCTGCACACATGCCTATGCGTTTGCATCAAATGCATCTCTGACAAAAGTGCTGCTGAGCAGGGGAGAATCTGCATGCAAGTGAGGACAAGCCTATGAACTGACTAAAAATTAGGTTCTGTTGCTGAGGAAATTCCCCAACACCAGAACAGGCCCACCATTGCTAGTGATACTAAGAGTGCTACTGGGGCCATGGTTTTATCATAGAGTTGTGCAACCAGGTTCAGAGTATCTTGACCTGACACAGGAGTTAAAAAACTGCCTTTTCAAAAATACCTTTCCGCTATAAAAATTCAACTCACAACTCTGACTTTCCCTTTCTTCCCTTAAATCCTGCCAACCAACAAGAAAGTCGAAACTAATAAAATAGTTAAGAGAAAAAACAAAAATCTAAAAACCTTCCTCAAAAGTAGTGCCAGAGTTTCCATGAAGTCTACCAAAAGACTCTGTTATCACTACTGCTTTCTGTGGAAGGCAATTTATATGCTAGGATCATAGAAAAGTAGGGCTGGAGGGGACCTCACAAGGTCCTCTAGTCCAGCCCCCAATTTAAGGCAGGATCATCCCTGACTAAACCTTTCCATCCAAGTGTCTGTCCAATCTGCTTTTGAAAGTTTCCAAGGATGGATATTCTACAGCTTATCTAGGTAGTCTTTTCCAGTGCATGACAACTCTCACAAGCAAAAAATTCCTCCTAGTCTCTAGCCTAAATTTTCCCTGCTGTAGCGCAAGGCCATTGCTTCTAATCCTGACACCACATCCATAGAGGAAAAACCCAGCCCCATCCTCTCTATAATCACACTTCATGTAGTTGAAGACTGTTAGCAAATTCCTCCTCAGTCTTCTCTTCTCCAGGCTTAATAACTCTAGTTCTTTCAGCATTTCCTCTTAAGTCTTGTCTCCCAGGCATTTGATTATTTTTTATTGTCCTGCACGGGACTTTCCAAACTGTCCACATCATCCTTGAAGTGTTCCAAATTCCTTAATTTGGTAGTGATCTTCCTGTTAATACAGCCTAATATGCTGTTGGATTTTTTTTTCAACAAGAGCTTGCTGTTGGCTCCTGTTCAGTTTATAGTCCACCATAATCCCCAGGTGCTTCTCAACCTAGTCACTCATTCCCTAGTCTGTATTTATGCATGCAGATATTCTGTCCCAAGTGCAGGACTTTGCACTTGTCCTTGTTGACTTTCATTTCATAGATTGCAGACAATTTCTCCAGTTTGTTCAGGTCATTCTGGATCTTAGCTCTGCCCTCCAGAGTATCCACAATTCCACCCAACTTAGTGTTATCTGTAACTTTGTTAAGCATGCACTCAATCCTATCATCCAAATAATTAAGATGTTGAATGGTATCAGAGTCACGACAGACCCTTGGGGAATCCCACTTGATACATCCTCTCAGCTAGACATTGAGACATTGAGGACTACTCATGGAGTCTGATGATCCGACAAGTTATGTATCCACCTTACAGTACTTTTGCTGTCCACGTTCCTCCTGAAGTGGGGCGCCCAGAACTGGACGCAGTATTCCAGCTGCAGCTTGACCAGTGTTGCATAGAGGGAAAGGATCACCTCCTTGGACCTGCTTGAGATGCATCTGTGGATAAATGACAAGGTATGGTTGGCCTTCCTGACCATGTCCCCACTTTGTCGGCCCATGTTCATTGTGGCATCAATGATGACTTCAAGATCCTTTTCTGTCTCGACGGTGGCAAGAAGGCAGTTCCCTTGCCTGTAGGTGTGCTGCTGGTTCTTCCTCCCCAGGTGCATTGCCCTGCAGGATTGAACCCTATCCTGTTCTCATCGGCCCACCCCTGTAACCTGTCTAGATCCGCTTGCAGCCTGTTCCTTCCTTTTAGTGTACCCACTTCCCCCCACATCTTAGTGTCATCTCCAAATTTGAACAGGGTGTTTTCTACCCTGTCACCCCAGTCACTGATGGAGATGTTGAATAGTGCGGGCCCAAGGACCGAGCCCTGGGGAACCCCACTGCCCACATCCCTCCAGGATGAATAAGACCCATCCACCACCATCCTCTGGGTGCAGCCCACCAACCAATTAGTGACCCATCTGACTGTGTAGGCATCAACACCACTGTCTCTTAGTTTCTTACTGAGAATGGGGTGAGAGACAATGTCGAAGGCCTTCCTGAAGTCCAGAAAGACTATATGCACTGTGACACCTGCATCCAAGGACTTGGTGACCTGGTTGTAGAAGGCCACCAGGTTGGTTTGACAAGACCTGTCTCTAACAAATCCATGGTGGTTGCCCCTGAGCATAACCTCTCCTGCTGGCCCTTCCTGGACATGTGCCAGGATAATTCTTTCGAAAAGCTTCCCCAGGACCGAGGTAAGATTCACGGGCCTATAGTTTCCTGGGTCCTCCTTCCTCCCTTTTTTCAAGATGGGGACCACACTGGTCCTTTTCCAGTCCTCTGGCACTCTGGCACATCGCCCAAGCGCCATGAGTGCTCATAGAGCTGTGCCAGAGGCCCCACAATGACCCCTGCTTGTTCCTTCAGCACTCTGGGGTGGAGATCATCAGGACCTGTGGATTTAAATACATCTAGTTCCTCTAGAAGTTCCCTGACAAGGTCCTCATTAACCCTAGGCCTGGGTGTGCCACTCACAGGACCCTTGGGGGTGCCAGTGGAGGAGATATCTGGGTCCCTCCTTGGAAATACAGAGGCAAAGAAATTGTTGAATATGTCAGCTTTACCATCAGATGAGATGACCAGATTTCCTAGCATGTCCTGAAGAGGCCCCATGTTACCTGGCACCTTCTTTTGCCCCCCTACATATTTGAAAAAGGACTTCTTGTTGCCCTTGATCTGGATCGCTAGTCCCAGCTCCATTTCCGCCTTGGCCTTCCTGACCACCCCCCTACATTCCTACTACCAAGGTATAGCTCTCTCTTGTAATGGCCCTTCCCTTCCAACGAGTGTATACCTCCTTTTTTGTTTGAAGACATTCCCAGATGCTTTTGGTGAGCCATGGGAGCCTTCACACCCTCTTGCCCCCTTTGAGTCATGTAGGGATTATTTCACTTTGAGCTTGGAGGATTGTCTCTTTAAGGAAAGACCACTCCTCCTGGACACTCAACTCCCTCCTGCTCTGGGACCTCAGTGCTTCTCCCACTAGTTTTCTCACCTCGTTAAAGTCCGCCCTCCTGAAGTCGAGGGCTACTGCCTTGCTGGAGGCTTTTGCCACCTTGCGCCGGATGATGAATTCTAGCAGATGATGATCACTATTGCCCAGGTGGTCAAGCGCCCGCAGACCCCGTACCAGGTTGTCACCCATGGCCAGGACCAAATCCAACAAGGCATCTCCCCTGGTGGGGATGTGTACCTTCTGGGTTAGATAGAGGTTATGTATGTCCGTTAAGAATCTGTGTAAGTGGTCAGACCTGGCTGTCTGCTCCTCCCAGCAGATGTCTGGAAAGTTTAGATCACCCATGACAACCACATCTTTGGACCTAACTATCTCTGTGAGCTGACTTAATGTCCCTTGCTAACTGCATCTTGAATTGTGCTTTGGTCTTCCTACTCTTCTCCAGTACTATGACCCAGTTTCCACTTTTTATAGGAATTTTTTTTTGAGTTTCAAGTCCTTGAAGAGATCACTGTCTAGCCAGGCTGGTTCTTTTCTTCCATCTCATTGGAACAGCTTGCTACTACACCCTTAAGTAGCAGGGTGCTACTTAAAGTAGAGCCAGCTCTCCTGGACTTGCCTCCAAAGGGATCCTGCCTGCCAGGTCCCTGAGTTTGCTAAAGTCTGATTTTCTAAAGTCCAGTGTCCTTATTCTGGTGCTCTCCCTTCTTCCTCCCTTTAAGATCTTGAATTTTTATTGTTTTGTGATCACTATTACCCAAATTACCTTCCACCTTCACATTTTCAATCAGTTCCTCCGTGTTTTTTAGCAATAAGTCAAGAGCTTTCCCCCTTGTTAGCCTCTTGACCCTCTGAATCAGAAAGTTATCCCCAACATACTTCAGGAGCTTGCTTGTGCAGAGCTGTGTGTCCCTCCCAACAGATGTCCCAACTATTAAAGTCCCCAGTGAGAACCAAATCCTGTGATTTGGAAGCTTCTGTCACTTGTTTAAAGGAGAACTTGTCTGCCTCCTCCTCTGAATTTGAAAGCATGTAGCAGATGCCTACCACGACATCTTTCCTGCTGCTCTCCCCTCTGAACTTTACCCACAGGCTTTCAACAGGCCTGCCTTCTACTTCATACTGCACCTCTGGATGAGTGTACATCACCTTTATATATAGAGTGACACCTCCTTTTTTCCCCTGCCTATCTTTCCTGAATAAGCTAACCTTTCCATGACTGTACTCTCGTCATGTGAATTATCTTACCATGTCTCCATTTTCCCAGTTATATCATAATTCTGTGATTGTATTAGGACTCAGAATTCTTTCTGTTTGATAATGAGTAGCAGTCTAAAAATCCTAAGATAGCTATGACCTCTGTCACTCTAGTGTCTAAGCAACGAGCCTTTGTGAAGTAGGGAAATAGTGGATATGCCCTGTTTGCAGATTTCAGAGAGATTAAGTGATTTGTTAAAGGGCACACAAGTCTGTGGCAAAACTGAGAACTGACCCTACATATTCCAAGTTCCAGTTGTATGACTTGAGTGTCTTTCTTGTATGACAGGATCAAATGAAAAGAAAATATATCCTGGATAGTAGGAAGCTATCACTGGTGGTTTTTGTACCCATCAGTGGGACACAATAATTAATGTAGATTGAATTTAGACCCAAGCATCAGTGAGTTTAGAATGTTATCCCCTTCCTCAGTATTTTCAAGGTGCCCATCAGTGTTGCTTTCTGGAGGACTTCTGGCCTCATAACTGAGCCAATGTCTAATTTATGTTGTGTTACCTTCCCCTCTCCCCCTGCCATGAGATCCTAAATCTGCCCCAAGCAATTAGTACTACAGTTATATTTTTCCTGCCTGATTTATTCCTGGCCTTAAACACAAAAGCCAGGTTTTCAAATTTGGGTTACCAGCACTTGGCTGCTAAACCCACATTTAGGCACTTACATGCTTGTGGCCCAGGTTTTTAGGTTGCTACACACCTGCAGCTCCCATGGACTTCAGTGAGTTCTGTGGGTGCTGAGCACTCTGAGTATTATGTATTTTGTATTGTATGCTTAATATGGGCACCTATATTTTGAAAATTGGAACAAAATACTGGTGTTTTATATCATAAATTCTTTGCATCATGAAGGTATTTCTTTGGAGGGTTTTTTTTTTCTTACATGTTTGCTATTTGATGCAATTAGACTTATTCCAAAACACAAAAAATTGCTCTGTAGGGATATTGTTATGATCCTGAGTTTCTCAGGTAGTTATAATTAAACAGAATCTGAAAGGGAGTGATCTATGGACTCCACTAGTAGCAGGTCATCATTCCCTATTCCCTTAATTTTTTTTTTTGCTTGGGCTGCAAAAACAGTGCTACAGACTGCAAGAAATGGTCTTTTTTATGCAGCTAGCACCATTGTGATTTAATCCTAGCCATGACTTGCACTGATATTGCTTACACCAGCATGGTGTGAATGGATGAAACTTGAAGTCAAAGAGAACTGTATTCACTTCTGTTAGCTGGTGTGAAATTTAGTCCATTAAGTGTAGTTGAAAGCAAGTGGTATAGCACATTATGTGGGCCGCTGGTTATGGAACTGCTCAATGATGAAATCCTGTTCCTGTGCATATCATTCAGAGAAATGGAGACACATTTTTATAGCCAAACAAATTGGCTGCATGTCACTGAGTTCATGGAGGAGCACATTCTAGGACAGGTAGGGTCCTAAGTTGGACTCAAGATGAAGGAACAGCTGAGAAGGAAAAGAGAGGAGAAAGGAAAATGCAGTATTTCCAACATGTTGGTTTGCTAAACAGAACGCAGTTAGTTAACACAAAGTCATGGGAGCCTTTCATCCAGTTGCTGACAGGATGCTATCTTATTTAGCCATAGTACAAAATGAATTTAGCTTAATGCCCTCAAATCAAACTGGATTACATTTGTGCAGCTAGTAAATATAACAGGCTAAATTCTGCTTTCAGTAACATCCATATAACCATATCAAAGTGGGAAAGAATCCAATGGTATCCTTAGCCTTTTAACTTTAGGTAAGTCTACATGAAAGAATGAATGAACACCAGTCTGACATCAGCTGCAGAAAGACATGCAGGCCTGTGGCAGAACACTTTAACCTTCCTGAGCAGTCCCTTGCTGATATGAGAGTGGCTGTTCTCAGGAAAATAACTTTTAAAAAACAATTTGAACAGGAAATTGTAGAACAAGAAATCACCCACAGACTGAATTGTCCTAAGTATGGTTTAAACAGGGATAGTGGATTCTTATCTCATTACCTGGATTAGCTTTTGTGACTCCTTTGTTTATATGGATGTGGTTGTTGTTTGCCTCTCCTAGCATTGCCCCCCACCCTCCCTCCACCTCCTTTCTGCCTTTTGTATTCAAATTTCTCCCTCCTTATACACTGCTTTGTGCACATCCTTTCATAACATCTGATGAAGTAAGCTTCAGCCCACAAAGACTTGTGAGATACATACTTTGCTAGTCTATAAGGTGCAAATCTTGCTTGACTTTAACCTCAGTCATGAAATCATGGCCCCAGAACAGAAGGGACATTGGCCAGATCAAAGATCATCTGTTGGTTTCCCCAACCAAGTTGATTAGCTCTCATTTAAGTGGATTGAATTTCTGCAGGGCAATGGTAGCTGTCTTGCAGGGCTGAATCAATGTAAAATGGGGGTCTAGGTGCACCTCAAATGGGGCTCCCCATAGTCCCTACCTCCTGTGTTGTTGTTGCCCACTGAGCTGGCAGTTTCAGCAGTGACCCACGTGAGCCACCTGCTCTTTGGGCAGACTAGACCTCTCTTCAAGACATTGCTTCAAGTAGGCTGTGTGCTGTCTGGAAGAAGGTATATTTGGTTTCTGCCACATATACCCAGCTGCTGTGAAAGCCATTTTCTAGACACAATCTCTGGGAACCTGCAAATCAGCAGTACTAACAATCCATGCATGGGTCATGTCGTAGCTTTCAGAGCTATTCTGTCAGGCTGTCTTCAGACTCAGGTAGACAGTGCCACATCAGCTACATGTGGTTCATGTTTGCAAGCTGCCCTGTACAACCAAAAGGACAAAAAGCATAACTGCAAAAATGAGAGCTGAGATTCTGCTGTTGTCATATGACTTGAGAAGGGCCCACGTCACCTCCTCATAATGTGCACAACTTAATTCAGTCCTGTTCTCACTCTAGGCCCACTCATGTTCACATCTTATTTTAGAATCTAAACAACCTCAGGCAGGAACCTGATGTTCTGACATCTTTTAAAAACACCACAGACACCTACACAACTGTAGGTAGATTATGATGTTGCTGATGGCAGATTTTTATCCATTATATGCATGATGCATATACTAGAATGGTAAACAATATGTATTATAAACAAAAGGGTTAAACTCTGTCCTTAGTGATGTGCAAATCTCCCATTAAAATCAGTTCTATTGTGCACTCAAACAATGGCAGAATTTGCTCAGTGTCAAAACCACTTAGATTTTGGCCTAAATTCTATATTAGATATGATGCACTTTATAGATCTAGACTCTGATGATGTGTGTGGTACAGAAAATGATAGGTCTTCTCTATTATTAAAATTACTTTTAAACATCAAAGTAAGATTACCTGTAGCTAGTGGTATTTCTTTCAGAAAGGCCTTGTGTTTTAATTGATATGTAAGTTATAGATCAGAGATATACATACAAGAAAGGAATGTCAGTTTACCCTTAGCAAGGGGCAAATATGCTACATCAAGCAAGGTGCACATCCCCTAAGTTAATCACTGTCCACATTGACAATTGCATATTAACAAGAAAGTTAGGTGAACAGTCATCCACTTGCTAACTGCTTTTTCCTCCCTCTACTTCAGAACATTTAGTTTAATCAAGCAGATGCAGGGAAGTATTGTTACATGAACATGACTTTGTATCCTACCAAGTCACTTGCTCTTGGGTCATTTTCCAATCTCAGAACACGGTAGAAATAGAACTGAGATGTTCCCCCTTACTTTGAGCAACCAAGTGTAAGAATGAAATTGTTCTGTTTTTTTCTTTGTTTCCCATAACAAAGTCAATACTGTTTATTGATTTTTATCCTAATCAAGTACCCCAGTGTTGTTAGTCACAGTCTCTGGAGCAATCAGGAGCATTGTAAATGGAAGGAGCTGACAGTTTCCTGAAACTATCTAATTCAGGATAACAGAAGTATGGGGGTGAACATAGAAGAAGATGGGATGAAATTGAACATCCTTTACATCTGCATCAATTCCTCAGTCCTGCTCTTCCTGCTGACACAGAGGAAGATGCTTCAGATACTCAGAGATGCATCTAGAAAAGGCTGAGATGTGGAGAGCAATCAGTGTAGCATGGCTATTAGATCCTAACCTCTAGTTTTTTTATTATACCTGGAAAATCTGATAGGGCAGTGAATGGGAAGGATAAAGGAAAAGGAAATGGGAATTATTCTCTTCCAGTGACGTGCAGCTGTATTTGGGGAGGAAACTGAAATGCAGCAGCTGTTTAATGATGAAATGTTTATACCATGTTTACATAATTTTGGCCTGTGAGCGAAGAACAGAACTATATACAATGGAAACTGGGTGAAATTTAGGTACGCTTTGGAATTTGGTCAGGGCAGCAGAGCTAATCTCCATACTTGTAATTATTACAGAATTGTTGTGATCTCTTCTACCTTCCTTGCAGTTGTTATCACTCACAACCACAGTAAATCCGGCATGAAGCAGATACTGTTAGTTTTAAGAAATGGCAGTATCTTGTTTGAGATGGATATACACAGTCCAAGAGCTTCACATTTTTTAAATTTCCTTCTGACTATCATGGTTCTTTTGAATGGTAGAGTAGGGCTAACTTTAAACTCTGATTTTAGGCTTTGTTTTATCGTTTCCTGATTTGTAGTTTACATCCTACTATAATAACTGCAGTACCTTTTTATGGGTCTTTGTGAAAAAGATTATTTGAAATCTTTTGGGGGCCAGATTAGCCTCTGATAAAGCACAAGGGAGCCTAAGGCACCTTTTAAAAGTCTCTTAGCTAGGCATCCAGAGACTGTCATAGTGGGGAAAACTCTATAGAGGTGGTTGTAGAGCTCAATGTCACCTATACGGTTTCCCTAAGAGTAAAGGATATAGGGATGGTGGTGATATGGGTGTGAAAGTGCATTGAACTCTGGCAAAATCTAATTGGCATAATATCCTGTCAGGGGAGTGAAGGCAGATATTAAATTTGGCATAATTCAGGGAAGCCCTTGGACTTTCCTACATTATGCTACAAGGCAGACTGGCACCCAGCAGCTGCACAGATTGGAAAAACAAAAAGGTGGCACCTCCCATCTTCGGTTGTGAGAAGTAAAGAACTTCACTGTTTCCTTCTGCCTTATCCATTATCAAAGTAGCAATCCTGTGATGTGCAAATGGAAGAGAAAGGGGCAATTGACAACATTGTGAACTGTTTGGAGGAACTGGTGCACTGTGAATTTTTCATTCTTCAATACACATTGGATCTGATTCTCCATTGCACTGTACAGTGTGCAGTCTTTTTATAGCAGTGAAGAATGGAGGAAAATAAAATAAATAAATAAATAAATAATCCAACCTAATCAAGCAAATTCTTTTTATGTTTGGTTTGTAAAAATACAGGCTATAGTAAACTGCCCTTAAAGAATTATATCTGCCTTAATCTGTTATTCTCACTTTCAAATAAATGAGAAATGTGTTATTAATTATGGAAGTAATAAAAAAATACTGTGATTCTGATATACCAGGATAATCCAACTGCTTTGTAACACTGAAGAGGTGACAGGTTAAGACTAGTTAACTTGGTTAATGGAGGATTCACCTTAACCAGGACAATCCTGAGGAGGCATTGAGCCACTGGAATGGAACTTAAATGACCCTTATATCTTGACTTCTAGCCTAGAGGCAGAGCCAGGGAAAAGCCACAACATGACATGTCCTATTCACCCTTTGTCCCATAGAGCTGCAAGCAGGGAGGAGTGGGGGCATGAAAGTTAGAGCAGCCTACTGCCAACTTTACTGTCAGGAAAATATAAAAGTGACTTAAAGTCAGCACTGTCCCACCTCTTGTTTTGCTCTGAGCATAGCTCAGTTGAGTGGCAGCATCTAAGCTGGATTTCTAACAGTCTATCTATTGTAAGTAGATTGCATTACCCAGCAATGCACAGACTCATTTTAATGATCACTGCTTGAGAATTAACTGCTATACTATATTTATTAACCTGCAGATGCCAAATACTTTAATAGTAAAAGTAGTAAGAATATATAGTACTTGTTGTACTGCTCTTGCTGCCATCAAACCACTTCCTGTGTGTTACCTTGTGAAGCTCTGGGTTGTGTGCACACACGTGTGTTTGTGTGTGTGTGTGTATCTTATCATTTATTCATGAAACGGTTTAAGTTAATTTTAAGAAAGAAGAAACAAATGTAATAGACAATAATGGACCTTGTGCTTTCATCATCAAATTTCCATGGATAAAATTGTTTGAACTAAGCAGCTCTGAACTCAGGTTGTTGTCTGATGAGAAAAATAACATCAGCTCTATTGGCTTATTCCACCTGCAGCAGATTTGCTAGGCATTTGAGACTCTTCATGTGAGTAGTCAATCAGGTTTTACAGACACACAATTCACCACACCCTTTCTTGCAAGAGCCTTTTCTGCAGTATATGGAAACAACCATGTCACAATGACTTTTTCCTGAATATCAAGAGTTACTTACTCTTCTATTAATCAGTACCATTAGCATTTCAAGTTGGGTGGCATGCTTACCTGGAACAGCAAATACATAGGTTCTGAAGAAAGGCAGCCCATTTATACTAGCATAAAGTTTACTTCTCTAGACCCGGTGCCTTTGGTGTCAAATCAGAACTGCTTTCTGGGATGGTAACTGCAGCCCCAGTAGTATTAGATTGTCTTCCTTTTTATCTCAGGACTGGTTGTGGTATATCTGGGCTTTTAAGTGGATTATGCTGCTGGGGGCTGTATGCCTGGCCAAAATAAGTAGAAATCACTAAGTAGGTCTGAGATAAAGAAATCCCCAGTAAAGTAGTGCTGAAGTTATCTGAGCCCAATAGTTTTGTTTTTAAATGAATGCCAGACAAATGTATCAGCTCCATTGGCTTTGGAGTACAAGAGCTATAGTAGCTTACATCAGCTGATGATCAGACCCTCCAGGAAGAGGAGAGTTCATGGCTCACAAGTCTGTTAAGGAAATAACCAAGCATCACCCCATTTGTGTTTTGCAATATGATTAAGATAACAGAGATTGTCTAAACTGCAGTTTAAGAAGTGAAATGAGAGTGGAAACTTCTAGGTTCATCTTTACTTCATAAAAACCACTCAATTTAACCAGTGGTGCCATTTCTCAGAGACCATAACATAGGAGCATACACTATATAGGAGTATATGCTATATATTAGCAAGGTACACAGCTATGTTAGTATCTTGCACATGAAGACCTGTCTATAATGTCCAAACCTGGGGGACTCTTAAGGAAAAAAAAAAACAGAAAAGAAAGAAAAAGAAAACCTTGAAGCTGACTTCAAATTTCTAACTTTATGATGAAACTTCTGTTTGAAGTCATGATATTGAGTGTATCTAAGTAACAACAATAAAGCTCAATAATTAGAGTACATTCACACTTGCATTTCCCAGTACTGAAACATTTTATCAGACATCTTGAGTTATTAGCTTGTTTTAGCTATGATATTTTTATGTAATTGTTCCTTTCTTAAGTGAGAGAAAGAGGCTGTTGAGATAATGTCCTTAAGATACATTGCTATAGGAAAAAACAAGGTAGAATGGGATAGCAGCTGGTGTTAAAGTTGGTATTAACCACCTGTTTTAGAGGATTTCAGCTGGTCACATGATTTCACTTTTATGATATAATAAAATATAGATGTGGTGGAGGAAAGTAGGCAACTTTAGCTTGTCAGATTCATTTGAGTAGTCTCATTCAATAAAAAAAGGTTACTCTTTGCTAAAATCATTTTGGTATAAGCTGTTCCAAATGGGGTGGGGTGGAGAGGAGGTGGTGCCCTGGCTCACCTCCTTTGTCCTGACCAGCCCTGCTGTATGAGAAAGAATATTACACTTTCCTAAGGACTCCCTTTTCCTCATGTAGATTTCTTGATGTCTATGTGGCTCTTGGGACTCTGTTAAAAGGATCACAACCCCTGACTTCATCCCTAGGAGGCAAAAGACTTGGTAGAAGAATTCTACCAATATTGATTTAAAAAAAAAAAGATTAAAAAAACTTCAGGTGGTGAAATCAGTGGATTTGCATCTCTTCTGTATGGATTATTCCTCTTAGATAGGCAGAGTCAGACTCTATTTAATCTTTTAGATGCCTAAATGGCCTCAGATGCCTAAATATGATCCTATTCCACCCTACTCAAGTCCTTGAAAGCTGGTTAATGCAAAAGGTGAAAAGGAATTTTGTTTTCTGTGACGTGGTCACCAATCTGTGAATCATGAACGCCATGTGCCCCTGGAGGCCTGGGGAGCACGGTGAGCTCCCACAGGTGGCAGCAGCGCTGTTAGCAGTGGGAGTGTGGCGATGGCAAACGGGGAGCTAGTGCAGGCCATCGCAGCGCTGTCGGCAGTTTGGCAAGTGCAGACCAGCAGTTGGCAATCACCCACAGTCGCTGCCAGCAGTGTCAGCAGCAGCCAGCAGCTATCGCAGACCACCCACAGATGCCGCCAGCAGTGGTAGTGGCAGGCGGGAAGGGTGCATGGCGAGCGGCAACTGCCCACAGGCACCACCGGAAGTGTCGGCAGCATCTTTTTGCAGGGGGTACACCGCCACACTCAGGGGGTACATGTGCACCATCATGCACCCCCTACGTGTCGCCAATGCAGCGGATCTCGATCCACCAGTAGATCTCAGAGCCTCTTGCACTAGATCTTGTCAGTCTGTGGGGGAAGGAAGGGTGAGAGCTAGACTGAGGCCCCCATGGTAAGGGGAAGGGCTGCAGAGGCAGGAGCACGGGTAAGTTGAGTTGGACCCTGGCTGGGTGGGACTTACCTGCTGGGGAGGCGTAAGGTAAGTCCCACCCCATATAATTTTTTCTCCCTCTGCCTTGATCTGCCCCTTTTCTACCGCCTTTCCTCCTCACAGACTTACCTGCTGGGGTGGAGGGTGGGGTGGCAATGCACAGTAGATCTTGGGTTGCTTTTAAGTGCCAAAGATGTTCTCCTTCTTAAAAAGATTGGAGAGCACTGGGCTAAGGTGATGGCATATTACAAAAGTAGGGTTGTTACATTTTTTACAGTGATTTATGCAGGTTGAATAGATTCACACTTGGGTACTAATATGTAGCATAGGATCTGGCCCTCAAATTTTACTTTAAGTAAGCTTAGTTGTTCCTCTAGCAAAATATTTGTCAGAGAATTTAATGCCCTCAGGATTTGGTCAAAAAAGATTGGGCCTAAAGTAATGGCAGAGTAAGGTCTAGATAATATATTTTTTGTTTCCATGTAGCATACTGACATTTTCCACTTGTAGCTGGAATTTTAAGGAATGCCTATATGATTTGGTATCAAATCATCAATGATTTTGATATCTAATCAGCTATTCCAGTTCTACCCAATGAAAAGTTCATATAAAAATATGTTAGTTTTGTAGGATAAAAATATTTGTATCTGTTTATAATTTAGAATCAAATATAGAACATTAACCATTTTGTGTTTCAGTTCCTTCCATTCTTCATTACCCGTTCTTGTTAATTTTGGTGTTGCTACTATCATGAGCAGCAGAATCCCCTGCCATAAAGCACACTCTGCTTGTCCAGGAAACAGTTTTTCATTTAGCTGATGGGACATATCACGTACATGCTGTATGTCCACTCAAAATAATGGAATGCTTGACTGAGCTGTATACAGTGGGCTGAAAAGCAGAGTGACACAAAGTTTGTTTTAAAACTAAACTTAAAAACTTTTTCTTTGATTTCTCAATCAAACTGATCAGATTATGATTTACTTATAAAAATGAATGAGCCACATTCTTGCAGGGTCTAAATTGGCAAAACTCCATTGCTATCCTGATTTATACCAACTCAGGTTTTGACTGGAGCAGTCCCCTCTGCCCCCAGCCCCGCCTCATATTTTTACTTGGATCTAGTTGTGGCCCCTGTTCCAGTGCTGTCTCCAGATACCTCCTGTTATGTAGGACATTGGGCTTACCTTGTTCAAACCTACACCTGTGCACTCCTTCTGAAGTCAATGGCAGTTATTGGGACTGAAACACTGGCTTCTTGTTTAGATGTCTGAACACTGATTTAGGTGACTAATGTTATGCACCAACATTTGAAAATCTTGAATTTCTGCATAATCATGTAATAATGAGTACTTCTGTGTTTGAATGAACCTTTTTATCAGCTTCAAAGATTGGGAACTGGAATATCAGAGGAATAAAATTCAAGTATCTCTCATCCCTTTAAGCGCCTTGTTTCTTTCTGTGCTCCTTTCCGCTTCCTGAATGGCCCTGAAACATCAGACCTAAATACTTGCTTGTTCTTATTTGCTCAAGCCTGGCACTTTTCTATACTCCTTCCTTATGCCTAGAAAAAACCAAATCATGTATGCCAAATACTCACTCACTTCCTTAAAAAAAGCCTCATTGAAAATGCATCTGTTCTCTTACAGTCTGTATCTACTGCCACAGTTAGTCTTTGTATTGTAGTGCTCTGTATTATCTCAGAATTTACTTATTGGGGACCTGCTGCTTGTTTTGAACAGATCACTCAATGTTGCAGCTCTTAGGTGTGCAAATGTTTCACAAGGTAAACCCAGAGATTTCCAATAGGAACCCATAGTATTAAAAACATTCTGGCTGGTTGTGGTCTTTTAAAATTATTTTCTTCTGAAATGAACAAAACAATTGTTCGACTGTTTTTCTGTAGTCAAAAGTCAAGTGAAAATGAAGATCTGACACTTTCTGAGGGATGCTTTGAGTCTAAAAAGGTTGAGAATCGCTGTGCTAGGAAGCTGCAGCAGCCAACACAATTTAGAATACCCCTGAGGGTATTCCTTGATGTATCAAGCATGCATTGGACTGAGGATCAAGGAGCCAAAAGGTCTTTTAGAGGTCTTTATGGACTTTGGCAAATGCCCATGCATGTGCACACAGGCACAGGCACGCACACACTGTTCTGAGTGCAGAATAAACTCATCCTTAGCATCTATCATTTAAAAAAAAAAGATTATATTCTAGAGCACAAAATGGCAGCTGCCACAAAAATCTACAACCTGAGAAGTCATAGAAGGTATGGACAGATGGGCAATTCTCTGGTCTAACTCATAGCGCTTTTGAGAGACAGCCATGAGATAGGCAGACCCCTTTCTGATGCAAGACATTCCCTGTTGGGTGGTGTTGGGGGAAATCAAGCTGATCCATTTTGGAGTGATTCAGATGAGGACCTGCCTGTCTGCAGTGTGTCTCCCCTATCCCTCACGCTCCTCACCCCCAGCTCTGGTGCTGTCAGCAGGATGGGAGAGAGTATCGAGCTGGGGTTTGCCCAGCCTGAGCTGAAGTCGGGGCAGATGAATTGGAGCCCCCTGCCTTGGAGTGGGGCAGGGTGGGGGGGCTCTAATCCACCCACTCTCACTCCAGCTTAGGCTGGGCAGACCCCAGCCTGTATCTTCCTTCCGCTCTCTTCTCTCCCTCCCACTCTACAGACGGCACTGGGGATGGGCCTGGATTGCATCAGCCCAGTCAGAAGTTCAGGAAGATGCAAGGTGCAAGGTTTCCCAAAGGGATAGTGATTAATGAAGCACTTCTTAGGTAGCTGCAGTTTGCCCTTCCCTCTTGGGGCTGCACAGCTGCTGCTGGACAAGGAAGGTGGTCAGAGTAGGACTGTATCTCTACCTCCTCTTTGCTTCCCCTGTGTGCGGATGTCTGACACAGCTCCCAGAACAAGTGCTCGAGTTCCCAACTTCATAACGGCTTGAGGTTTCACAGTGGCTGAAGGAAATACTACAAGAATGCACTGAAGACGCGCAAGAGAACAGATGCCAACAACAAGATTTGGGAGGAGCTGGCTGCCAAGGCCAATCGACACCAATGACGCCACAACCTCAACCAAGAGGCAGCCTATTTTGTGGTAAAGCATCTCCCCCTCAAAGCAGGGCAGAGAGAACAGAGGAAGGAAAAGGAGAAATCCCAGCCTACGGCCTACTCCCATGCAGAAAGACCTGCAGCTTCTCAAGGATTGAATTCTTACAGAACCTCAAGACCCATCAAGGAGCCATATTATCTTCAAAGTGAAGGATTGTCACTGCTGCTGGGGAGGTACTAGGCTGCAGTCCCTCCATCCCGGACAACGCAGGGACTAGTTATTCTGAGTCTAGCAACTGGGGCACGCCTGGCACCCTTTAGCATTGCAAACTGTTTGAATCTATTCTGGGTGGTTTTATCACAACATAATGGCATGAATGGCTTCAAAAACCCCAGGAAGGTACACACACATTCCCATTCCATTTTAAAAACCCAATGGACTAACTGTATAAGTTGGATTCAGCAAGTATCCTTTAATACTATTAACATTTATTGTCATGCAATTAAATATATATTAATACATTTATACTCTATTAATAAACATTTTATTTCATGAAAATAAGTATTAATATTAAAAGATACTTGTTGAATGTATAAATGTATTACTATTATTAGTATTTATAATAATAGATATGATTAATCTTTATTTTAATGAATTCCCTATCCTTTCTCTCCTGGGTGACTCTCAGCAGCCTCCTGGAGATGTATAGCTAATGACTCCGGGGCAATCCTGGAGGTTTGGCAACTCAGACACTGTTGCCCCGTGTCACCCCTCCCGCTGCCTTTTCAGTACAGCACCAAGCATAGTGGCTGCATGCCCCCTTTCAGTGCCAGGAGGGGAGAGGGCAGCAGATGGGATGCATCATTGCTAGGTCTTAAATATGAAATTATTATATTTGCTGGAAAACTATCATACATGGGAAATATGCAAATCAGTGTGCAAATGAACTTCATTATTTACTTTATATTGCTCACTCTGAGGCAGTGGGTAAGTGAGAACTGATTCATCGAAGTTGAAGCATATCTTTATTTTGAGGCAAGCAGTCAAAAGAATGCACTGACAGCAAACCCAAAAGTCACTTAAAAGGACTCCCTGTGAGTGACTTGGGCTTGGCATAATGCTGCATCAATTAGCTGCCTCAAAAATAATACACTTGCACATAAATAAAATAATTTGTTTGCAAATATCTAGTTGCTCTGATAAAAGATACTGCCTCTTCCACAACTTTTAATTCCTTTTGCCTCTAGACCAAGCTGGCAGCAACCTGGGTGCCTTAAATAATATCTTTTATTAGACCAACTTGAATAGTTGGAATAATTCTTCTTAGCATTTTGTCTTCTTAGAACCTTTCCAGCAATTTGAGTCGGTGTTATAAGAGACTGAATTTACCCAAAGAACCTTGTCTGCCTGTACCCTTAAACCAACAGTTATAACCAACACCCCTCAAAAATGATCCTACATTTGGCATCAGATTTCATGGTAGAAATTATATGTTTTATTAAACCAACTACATTTTTGCAAAAACAGATTCTTTATTTGCAAGCTGTCAGGCACAAGCACCCTTCTTCAGGCATAGCAGAAAAGATGGTAAAAGTCCTTCTGGACAGAAGTTTTACCATCTTTTCTCCGATGCCCAATGAAGGGTGTTTGTGCCCGAAAGCTTGCAATTAAAAAAATGTGTTGTGCAAAAATATAGTTGGTCTAATAAAAGAGATTGTCTCTACTATGAGTCTGTTCCAAACAAGAGATTTTACCGCACCTTCAACCATGAATGATGTGTATCCCCAAAGGCTGGGAGGGCATGGCGCCCACCTGCAGGCAGTGCTGGTGGTGGTGAGTGGGGAGCTCCCTCAGGCGGCACGGTGGTGCTGGGGGTGGGGTGGCAACCACCTGCAGATGCTGCCAGCAGTGTCAGTGGCAGCCAGTGGTGTTTGGCGACTGCCTGCGGGTACTGCCGGTGACAGTGGGGGAGGGGCCGCGAGCATCGACCACCTGCAGGCACCACTGGCAGTGATGGCAGCAGCCAATGCCAGGAGGTGCACTGCCAATTACAGGGGTTGCACGTGCACCCACGTGCACCCCCTACGCGTCGTCAATGCCTTCAACTCTTCTATGAAACATGAACTTCCATTTCTACCCAGGAGAACTGCTACAATCTTTTCTCCAATGCCCGAAGAAGGGTGTTTGTGCCCAAAAGTTTGCAATTGAAGATTTTTGGGGGTTTTTTTGCCAAAATGTAGTTGGTCTAAACAAAAGAGATCACCTCTACCATGAGTCCTGATTGCTTTTTTCCTCTAGACCAATACAGCTACAACCTGGATACCTGTTTGGAACAGTTCATGTTATACATGGGTGAACATTTAAAACATGTCCATTATACAAGGATGAACATTTTTCAAATGTCCACTATACACATCCCTCCAGAAAGAGCACACACCAACTGCTGAAGCTTTTGTAGCCTGACGAAGGGTTTTTGAACCCAAAAACTTGCTTAATAAATATTCTCCAACAATTTGGGTTGGTCTAATAAAAGATATCAAATTCACCCGAGGAACTTTCTCTGCCTGTGTCCTTAGACCTACACGGCTACAACCTACACCCCTGCACTATACATTGATGCACATTTCTCAAATGTTGATTATACGCTGGTGAACATTTTTTTAAATGTCCACTATAGACTGGTGAACATGTATTTGTTCAATGTCCTCTATACCCTGCTACAGGCGTGCAGGTTGCAGCCGCCTGGGTGTGAGGCCGCAGGCAGACGAGACTCTTTGGGTGAATAGAAAAGAGACCAGATTCACCCGAAGCCCCTGTCTACATTCTGCATTGCTAAGCACCGTTTAAACGCCCCCCACACGCCGGAGCGCGTGGGCCCTGTCCTGACGGCGCTGCCCGGGCAGCAGGCGGGGCGCGGGGCGGGCGCGGGCGGGTCCCGCGGGGACTTTAAAGCGGCGGCCCGAAGGTGTGGCCTCGCCTTTCCTCAACCCGCGGGAGGGGAGGGAGCCTTAGCTTTAGCCTTAGCCTTGCAGGTTCCCGCGGGAGCCATGAGCGTGAACGGCGGGTCGCAGCCGCGGCTCAACACGCTGGGCAGGATGGCGCGGGCCGACTCGGGCACGGACGTGCGCTACGACTTCAGTTCTCACGTGGTGGCCGGCGGCGGCGGCGGCGGCGGCGGGGGGCACACGCACACCCACAAGACCTACTACTACAAGAGCTACGGAGGGGACGTGGCTATGGACGGATACGGGTAGGCGCCCCGCCTGGCCCTGGCCCTGGCCCTGGTCCGGCTCTGCGGGCAGGGGCAGCAAGAAGGACGCCCCCCTCTCCTCTGCCCTCCCTTCCTGTCCGTGCCCTCGTCCTTCTTCCCTGGGCCCTGGCAGCTCCGACGTGCACAGCGTGACCCCCTTCTCACCCTCATTTCCTACCATTCAGATGCTGCCCCTCCAAGCCGCTTCCCGCTCCTCTCAGGTTAAAACGCCCCCGAGCCCCTGCTCCGGCAGGTTGCAGCCGGATTGGTCTAAGGAAGGACATAGGCAGACGCGGGTGTCTGTGATGAGACCAACTCAAAGGCCAGGGACAGACAGGAGACTTGTACAGGTACAAGTGATTGGAAACTGGTGTGTGCCTGTAACAGAGGAGACAGGTTGGGCCCACCAAACCCGGCTGTACCTGTAACAGAGCAGAAGTACAGCCCGCACAGACTGGTTAAAAAGGGCAGAGCCCTGTCGGAGAGGCGCGTCCTCCCTGGCCAGAGGGTGAATGTGTGTTGTGTGTGACATGGTTGGAAGAAGAGTTTCCAACTGTTTGAATTGGTCTAAGAAAAAATATTGCATTTCCCTAAAGTGCTCAGGCAAGTGGCACTTGTCAGGCTCCCTGGGCTGCAGTGAGAAGCCGCAGTCCCAAGCCATCTCTCGATGCAATAAAAGAAGTGAAAGAAAAAGATAAGTCTCTATTTGTTTGCCAATCCTGCAGTTCAGGAGGGATTTTTAGTTTGTTTTTTAGTGCCATGGGAAGGGCCAGTTGCCTTGTGTTTTGGATTTACTGGTTAGGTGGGGGGGAGCTTTTTAATGTCTGTGCCACTGGGTGTTAGGCAGCTGGAGGCAGGCTGCTGGAGAGCTGACAGGCAGCAGAAGTAATGTTTTCACCTCCCGTAATATAAGCACCTGAGGCTATCCTGTAATGGCGTCTGTGTGGGTGAGCGGGCAGAGAGCAGACAGTCACTTTTGCTCTTTGCTTTGCATCAGGTTCCTTCAGCATTAAACCCTGGCAAGCAGCTCCTCCAGGACTGGCTTGGAGTCTGTCTCGAACCCCCAGCTTTACTTTTTCCAAATCCAGCTCTAGTTCTTTGTTGTGCATCTTGCAGGACAGAACCCTTTGTGAAAAGTGTGTGGTTCCACTTCTCATCTCCGTTTGCATGCTCTTCAAATTCTCTGTAGAAATTTAACTATGGAGTTAAATGTCATCTCTGTAGATTTTTAACACAAATCTCTTGTAGTCGCTCCTGCTCCATTGATGGCTGGCCCTTGTCATAAGTGGAAGTGGTCTTTTAGAAGAATTAATTCATAAACACGTTTGGTTTATTGTTACTGCTGCAAACTAGGTTTAAGCCAACACAGATTTAAATAAACATTAGAGTAGATTTTGATATAGTAGAGCAATCTTTTTTTCCTAAGAAAGCTAATTTTTGTTAGCCCCCAGACTGCAACCATAGGATTGTTTTAATTGCTGCTTAGATCACTTCTTAACTCCCTATCCAGTTTCTCCGGACAGTTGCATACTAGATAGATACAAGATGGCAGGGTTAAAAAGCAGAAGAATGTGTAGATGTGTTTATCCTGGTATAAAATGGCTTTAACAATATAGCTCATTCTGATTTTGTAAAGCAAAGTAAACTTTCCTGATATAAAGTGCCCTATACCAGTATATAACTGTACTAAGGATTCCTGCTGCTTGTCAGTATGCCAGTAAAAGAAAAAAATCACATCACTAAGCATTATAGTTATGCACTTAACATTTTAAAGAATAAATCTAGTGCAGACCAGGTTGAATATGTTTTATTTGCTCATGCATGTCTTTCTTATCTCTGTCAGACCTTGTAATTTTAAGTCCTGATTCTGTAACAGATTCCAGATGAGTAGATTCCACAGGGAGGAGGGAATTCTGATTCCAGCTCTGGGTTAACAAAGAAATTCTGCTTTGACTGATACTGGTGTATATTCAGAAGTGTTATGGGGTATGATATTTGACCCCTGTTTAAAGAAAAAACCAAGTGCTGTGGTCAAAGTATATGCAAAAGGCGTTTTCCACTAATCCCTCTGATTACTGATTACCCTGAGTGAAAAATAGCAGAAAGAATTTATTTTGATAGTGTATGGGTGCTGCCTGCACCAATGATGAAGCATCTATCACAAATCCAGCACTTGAACTTCCCACTTTTTTGACAGTGCATTTTTATTCCAGCCCAGACAAACTGTAAATACACATATACGCCAAACAATAACAGTTTTATGTTCAATGTTAAATCAAGTAAATCCATAAAAGGGCCAGCACCTACAACTCTGCTTAGGTGCATATCCTTGGAGAGAGGGCAATGCGACAATAAACAAAGCTATGCATTGTCTGGTTCCTGTGACTCATGCCCAGACTTCCAGTTCGTAGTTTATTTATTTTGAGGCTTCTCTGTATATCGCTGATGAATAACTGTTAGTCCATACTGCTATATTATTTTGAAATCATCTGTAGTAATAATGTACTTTATAATACCTATTCATGTTTCAAATCTAAATTACTGTGTATGTATAGGCAACAATCAAATATTGCACTAGGTACATACAATGTCAACAGGCACTTGGGATTCCTTGATGCAGTACTTATAGAGATAGGGTGCCTATACATTACCATGCTCCAGCAGACTCCAGCGTCTTGTGTATCAGCATTTCTGTGGTGAAAAGTGGCAGCTGGGGCACTTTAAAGCTCATTCAGCAAGCTTTAGTTAAAGCACCCCTTCTGCTATTTTTCAGCGTGGGGATGCTGATACGTATGACGTTCTTTGTGCTTTAATTAGAACATCTCCCACTCCTGGAGCACATCTATAAATGCCCTTATTTCCAAGACCAAAAGCTGAGGTGTGGGGTTTTTTTTTTTAGTGTCTGTTCTGCCAATAAGACCCTACTGCAAATGCCATGACCTTTCATCTGAAATTATACATGCACATTAACCTGCTCAGGTTTTACCTAGTGTAAATTACATAGGCTTCTTTGCAGTTCCTTTGCAGTTTTTCTTGATCTACAAGGGAGAATTTATTCCTTATAATCTAGAATCCTATTTTTTTGTTTATGTTTTATGTGTAACTCAGTCTTTCCTTTCTGTTTTCTTAAATTTGACTAATAATATAAGTAGGCAAACTATTTCAAGATGGACTTAGCCTGAAGTCTTTAATAACCTTGTCTTACCATCCTTTCATTTATCCTTAAGGGCATATCATTGCTTTCATTTTTATTTGTTTTTATTGACAAGGCCTATTCCTACCTGGGGTTTGCACTAAAAATGCCTCTTGACTTCATCATGAGGTCTCGTCATGGAAACTTACTTGCATAATTCTGGTCCCACCATCGTGAGATTGTGACAGCACTTCAGGAGAGTAGGAAATTTATAATATAAAGACAGGAGGTGATTGTTCAGTAGGTTTTAAATAGGTCTTTTTTAAACATTAAATATCTTTCCTATGCACTAAGGAGTATAGTTGAAGGGTTGGTATTTTATTAAATCAATGATTCTTTTAGCTAGAATGCATCTAAAATGCACATAAATGAGACTTCTATTGCTGTAGAACTAGGAAGTAATGTGCATTGTGTACAGGATTTCTTTTGCTATCAATAAGGGTTGTGTATGTAGTGAGTTGGCAGGATCAGGACCATGATGAACTCTTTAATAGATTTTAATAAACTGCATTCAAGTTGGCAACTTTTATGCCAAAACTTAGAAATGCTGACATGACAAAACCCCTCTTTTTTTTTTTCTTTTTAAAGACTAACGTAAAAATGTACCTTAATCATAAATGCAGTTAGGTTCCATTTGGGACTCCTCCTCCCTTGGGCGTGTATTCTGCCAAAGTTGTTCACAATGAGCTGCATATTACTCACAGGTGCTCCCTACCCTAAGGCCTAGCAAGCTGCTTTTGCAACATTCCCAGCTTCTGATCTCCTGGGAACTTTGAGTACAGATACTTTGTTTGACAGTGAATCATACCATCAGTAAACTCCCTGTGCAGGTATCAGTTGCTTGGTTAGGGCTTTGTTTGTATTGGTAAAATCCAGGATACAATGAGAGAAGGGGGAAGAGACAGTGGCAAGTTAGGCAATGTTATTTGTCAATCCATAGATAGTTATCAGGCACCTGAGACTTGGGTGTAAATCCAAATTCATGTACTAGCTGAAATCGACTCCAGCTTCCATAAGCTGCCATTTGCAAGGTAGCAGGAAATTTACACCAAGGCCCTCGACTAACTATTTACGGCTGGTCAAAACAGGAATGAGGCAATGACTTTTTTGAGCGATTTATCTTTTATTGAACAAACTGCATACAGTTGGAATAATGTTGTAGTTGTGATGATCCAGGTAATGTGTGGCAAGGATTTTTGGGGGTGGTGTCTCCAATTGGACAACTGTATACTCTTGGTCCAAGGAAAGATATCATCTCCCCTAAAAATCCTTCTCTTACATATTCCTTAGACCATTATGACTATAATATCACACCACAAATAAGGAAGGCAAGTTTCAAATTTTCTTTTGCCCAGGCCATACTTCACCGGGTCCTGAACAACAGGAGGAGCCAAATGTCTCCTTTGCACTGATACTGATTGCTGTCCCTTTATAGCACAGAGTTGTTAGAGAGTAGCAAAAAAAAAAAAAAAAGAGAGACAGAAAATAGAAATAAAAGAAAACAGCTGTCTTGCCAAGTGCACCACAAACTAGCATAATTAATTACTGTACTTATATTGGGAAAGAAGAAACCTGTTCCAGCAGCATATAGTAAATGCTGCAATAGAGCAGGCACTGAAGTGGTGTGGAAAGTAGGAAAACTAGATTGTGCCTATCATAACTGGCCTTTCTAGAAGAGCATGGGTAACAATGCTTCCTTCACAAGCTGGATTTGAAAGAATAAAATCTTTCCTACAAAGGGAAAGAAATACACTTTCAAGAGGTGGATCTCTAAAGGAGGTATATTTCTACATCTGCTTACCAAACTAGCACCTTTGGTCCCAACAACCAGCTATCCTAGACTTAAAAAATGGGAGAGAGCTTTATCTGGGTAAATAATTAGTGAAGTATAATACAATCAGCAAATAGAGCTTTTAAAAAATGGTATTGTTGTCCCTACTGATTAACTCTGCATATTTCATTCATTAAACACTCCCACAAAACTGGTAGAGCTTTGCATAAGTTAAGGTGTGCAAGACTGAAGGTCAATCTTGATGCCACTGAAGTTGGTGTGAGATTTGCCATTGACTTCAGTGGAGCGAGGGTTTTCCCTCCTTAGTTTCCATTCTTTCTCCATGACAGAATTAAGGGCCAGTCCTGAAAAATACCAAAAGTTCCTTTCACCCCCCCCTTTCAAGATATACTGGTCCCCTCAATTTCTTTTGAATTCAGGATGTTCCTTATTTCTAAGCAGGTATTAAGCCTTCTCAGAAAAAGTGCTCATTTGAGGACTTAATATACAAAAGTTGGTACAGTTACAGAAGTGAAATTCTGTTCCACTTTTGAAAACATTACTTTACTACTCTCATTCACCTTCTAGGGAAAACAGCCTTGTTTTCTAGTATTTTAATTTTAGGTGACATCTATTTCAATAACATGAATAGGTATATAGCTACCTATTTACATGTATCTCTATTTTGTTGTATTTTCCTATACATATGTAGAGTTCATGACATCTAGTTCCTGACTTTTTCTAATATTTATTGTGAGCATATCTGTTCAGTGTCAGGAACATAAATAGCATGAAGTAAATACAGTATTTTAGTAGTCTTTTTAATAATGGTATATGCAGCATTTGGTCCTGGAGTTTGGAATCCAGTTCAGGACTTTGTTTTGTGTTTTAACTACTGCAGACTGAGCGTATCAAGTACTCCCTTAATGAATCTGTTGCATGTTCAAACAAGTTTGTGGGGGTGAGAATATGAGGGTTTTTTTAAGGTGTGGCTTTAGAGATGGGAATTGATTGATCTTTTGAGCCAGAAATAAAGATAGTTTTTAAACCTTGCTTTAAATTTTAGAAGAAGAAAACCTGTTTCTC
This sequence comes from Caiman crocodilus, assembly GCA_030014935.1. Lineage (NCBI taxonomy): Eukaryota > Metazoa > Chordata > Crocodylia > Alligatoridae > Caiman > Caiman crocodilus. The sequence continues at coordinate 116,514,271 of JAGPOW010000261.1, read as the reverse complement.
TGGAGCAAATGTTTACCTTTTCTACTAATTCTATCTTTTTGGTGTGTTCCTTCTTAAATCTAGGCCAAAGTGCATCCACACTTTTCTAGTCTGTGGGTATAAAAGAGTTGTGGAACTGCCATGTGTAGTAGAAATTTGGCTGTTCTGCTGCTAGGGTGATGCCTTGGTTGGTATAACAGCCCTTTGGGATCTGTTATGTTAACACTTTACAGCACTCAGAACAGCTCTTAAAAGACATCCTTAATTTACACTGAGGACATGCAGGTTTTAAGATCTGCAGGTATCCTGGCAGTGCAAAAGAACTGTATAACTGTTTGCTTACCTATTAGGTCCTGCATCACAGCACCTGAGCCAGAAGTTGAGGATCAAAGATCAAGTACTTCCAGAGGATAAGTCTTTTTGTAAAAAAACATACTTTAAAGACCTCTTTAGGCTACTTCTTCCTGTTAGAAATTTTTAATGACATATAGTGTGTCCTAGAGACTTACTTTTATCTCAGTTCTGACGCTGATTCATTGTGTGGCCTTGGGAGTTTCTGTGTTGTTGCATTTTAAAAATGGGGACAATACTGCTTTCTTGTTTTCCACCCTTGGGAGCTGTGGATGTCATTGTTATCATTTAACATTCATTGTTATAGGATTGGGCTCCACTGTGTGAGGTGCTGTTCAGGCTCATGGGAAAACTTGGTTATAAAATCTTTAGATTCATATTGGTAGTGATCAACCCTCAAGCAAGGGTGGGACACTGTGGAGAAATCTTTTCGTCCTTGCTCATCCTGTACAAAAGCTGCTTACGAAAGCGATTTTCTGGCACCTCCATCTTTTTCTTCCTGGAAGAATTGAGGAGCAGTGTAGCAGAGGAACAAACTGGTTCATCCTAAAGCATGGAGAAAATGTGTGCCTTCCATATGCAAGGAGCAGAACTTGAAGAGACTAAGGCTTGGTCACTTCTGCTGCTTCTCTTGAGATGGAGGAGGGTGCGCCTCCTGAAACCATGAGGATTCAAGCCAATTTATTAAAAGCTTCATCTCCCAAATGTCAAAAGCGGCTCTATTGTTTAGATAGGTATGGAATAATTGAACACTCAAACATGTTACCCTTCCTGCTAGAAAGTCATGAGTTTCTTTTAAAATAAATATTCTAGCCTTAGGAGGTGATTAAACATATGGTTTTATAAACAATTCCAGACCTAGATTCTGATTTTCCATGGAATTATTTTTTTTATGCTGTTATAATTCTGTGGGCTTTAATTAATTTACACTTGCATAAAACTGGAGTAGTAGTTGTGAATCATCCCCTAAATGCATAGATTTAATAAAAACGAATGAATATATGTTAATGATGTAACTCTGAGAAAAGGCTTGACCTCTGCTATTTTTTCCATCTCTGCTTAAGTGGAGATTGTCTAAATTGCAGGTTCTTCTAAACTAAGTGGAAGGGTGGTTATATGGGCAACAGAAGCCTAGTATGTGTACACAATGTCTAATGCCTAATGTATACGGTACCTTAGTCACTGACTTGAGATTAAATGTTACTGCAATAGAACTTTGGTTTTAAAAAGAGTCATTTTCACATTTTCAGCTTCAGGGGTTTGCCTCAATTTGTCTGGCTCAAATTTCTCATCCCCATACAGTTGTGCTGTGCCCATGATTTGGATGTATAAGTGCTACATCACATGGATGGGATTTTGCAACGTGTTCCCCCTGGAACATTTCACTAGAAGCTGAGTTGGACCAAAATAAAGAGCTTTTGAAAATACTAAACTTTAGTGTATTGCTTGCAAAAAGCTTTATAATCATATGGAATGAGAAGCATTATGCTGCGTTGTGAGCTGTTTTTCTCCTTTGTTATAAGAATGATGATGATATTATGATCTTAGCTATTATCAGAGGTAGCCCATATGGCTATACTCTATACATATATATGCTGCCTTTCATAGTGGCCAAGATCATATAGTATCCCTCATTCTTATAACGGAGAAGAACACATGTATACATATTTTAAGTGTGCATGTGCATGCATGCACACACACACCACACACATGTACATGCACACTACATAAATAAAAGGTTGAATTTGTTTGGTGCTACTGTGGTGTATTTTAACTTTATTTATTAACAAACCCAACTTATCAAATAACAAATTTAGCATTTAAAGATGCATCTAAACCCTTAAAACAGCATTCTTAACCTGTGGGTCATGACCCAAAAGTGGGTCACCAGCATGTATAAAAGGGTTGTGAACAAACTTTAAAACTGGATTAACAAACTTTAATAAATGGATTCTCCTTTTAAAGCAAAAAAGCATGGGAAAGGATGGCTTCTCCCTTGTAGGCTGGCAGAGTTGCAGCCTGCAAGGGGCTGCTTGGGGCCCCCCCATGCCCCACCCACTGGTGAGCTGTGGGCTGGGAACAGCAGGTCAGGAGTGAGGAGCACTGGGTTGGGATTGGCTATCAATGTTTACAAATGGGTCCCGGTACAAAAAAAGTTTGAGAACCACTGCCTTAAAATATGCAGGAAGGTGGATGGATACCTATTTTCCATCAACAGTGCTCCCTTAACCCAAGGAAATGTCCACAGGAGTCTTAAATGTCCACAGGAGTCTCATGTTCTTTTCTTCTCTTCCTTTCAGTCTCTGACAGTTTATCTTTCGCTTAATGTTAAGCTTTTCTTTTTTTTTTTTTCATTTCTGTATTAGCACTTCCTGCATTTTCTTAAGAGCTGTGAATAATCCAAATTTTACTGTCTTCTACTGTCTTTGTTTTTAAATTTTATATTTATTCCAAATTTGTACCTGTTGTTAGCTCAGAGAACTGGCAGTCTCCAGTGTGGTGGTGTTTATGTATCAATATAGGTGAGTTTAGGTGTTCCATTAGTACAGAGTATAATTATGTATTCATACATTTGTTAGAAAGTAAACTTACACTCTTCTTGAGCATCAATACCTCTTTGTTCGAGTAAATCCTCTTCCAGCATCAGTCTAACCCCCCTGGACTTAACGGAACTAAAGCATCATACCAATATAGGATCCAGTAATCCACATAACATGGTGGAAAAGAAGCCAATATACCATATGGAGAACACATAACACCAGCAGACTATCCCTATACCTGAAGAAGGGTGTTTGAGACTGAAAACTTTCAAAGAACAATTTTTCTAACTATTTAGTTGGTCTAATAAAGACATCACATTTACCCGAAGAATATTGTCTGCCTATGTCTTTAGACCAACACGGCTACAACAGACATCCCTATATGATACAGAAAGGCATCTATCTACACTTGGGTAGGGGTTTGTGATCTAGATACAGGGATGTCTTCCTTGATGAGTACATGCTAATAAATACATGGGATGAGAGAACTCTATGAACTTGTATTTGTTTTGTCATTTACATTAGTTTAGTAGCTGGTTTATGTGGAAAGAATGTTATTTTTCTGTGATTCTTAAAGTGCTGCATGTGATACAAAGAAGACTTTTAATTTTTTATGCATTCTTTGGGCCTCACCTCTACTAGTGTGGATCAGTTTGGCACTTTGAAGTCACTGCAGTGCAACTGAAGTCAATGAAGCTAGGCTGATGCACACCAGGGGCAGAGCAAGTTCCTTACCCATGGTTTTAAGGCATTTTACTCTTGGAGGGAAATATTGCTTTCACAAGTTAGTAAGAAAAATTACTCAAAAATGAAGCTTGTTAAAAGAAATCATTCCATTTTTGTGTTTGACTTTTTATGAGGGTGAATAATTATGGGTGGAAAGTCATCTTTGATGTCAGGTGCCTGTGGGTCCAAAGACAACAGCTGAGCCCACGTAATGTTATGGGTGTAGAAAAGGAGGGTGCTGTGAGGGCTGGGTTAAGCTGCAGCTTGTAATAGTTAGCTTTTCAATGTTGTTTTCTTTAGTGTGATTTCAAAATATGCAGGAGTGCACAACACAGTCAGTCTCCATTCCTTTGTTGCAGCCAACAAGGGGAGAAGCAGCTTGGGAACGAGGTGTGTCCAGAGTTAGCTTTAGGTCCTTTTTGTTTTTCCACTCCTGGCTGTTTTACTTCTGACTGTGCCCCCTTGAATAAGCTACAGGTTTCCAAATCAGGATGTCCTAAATGATGTTGGATGCCAGTGATCAAAGGAAGCTACCAATGCAGCTGCAGATTGGCAAGGCACAGTGGAGATTGTACCTCTTTGCCCAATCAGGTCTCCTTTGCCAGCTCCAGGGAGACAGATGTAGCACAGGAATTTTTACATAAACACTCTCACATAAAGGTTTTCCTACACATTGATCCTTCCAAATTTAACTGCATTTGTTGATCAGCAGCCCAAATACTGGGAAGAATTTGGGCCTGTATTTTATTATAGGTCCTGGTTTGTGTCCAGTGAAGGCAATGGAAGGATTCCCATTGATGTCAAAAGCTTTACTACTCCTGCAGCGTGCATGGTCACATGAGTGGCCTTTGTGGCACAAGTGGGACAACTTATCTGAAAGATTTGGGTGTTTAGTGATTTGAAATGGGGAAAAAGTGACAGATTGTGAGCACAATACACTGAACTGGGTGAGACTGGGAAGTTTATACATTTTCTTGTGTCTCCTACCAGTGGTTAACTTGTGTTTTAGATAAATGAGTCTGGAAATTGTCTGAGCTTGTCTATGGGCTTTGACTCAGATAGTTAGGAGTGGTTCTCAGCTTGAAGAACTTCACCCAAATTCAGCTAGCTCTGGCTCACTCTGGTGGCTGAATCCCAGCATGGATGAACACTAATGAAGCAATCTTGTATGCGTGTACCCTCTGATGGAAGGATCTATGGGAGAAAGGGAAAATACAGTAGATGTTGCTCAGTGACAGCTAATACTCAACAGGGCATCTCCACTTTGATCCGGCCACCTAGCTTGGGTTTCCTTATTTTCATACAAGCTTAGAGCCTTGAAAATTGTCTTTTGTTACTTGGTAGAACAGAGACATTCACTGAGTCACCTTCACCCTTCTTGATTTGCCTTGCGAGTGACTGTACTAGCTTCAGGTGTCAAGGATACTTGACTCACTTTGGCTTGCTATTGCAAAAATTCCAGTAATACTTCTAGAGCTAAGAGTATGCTGGTCCATATGATCATTTGTAGAAAGTTCAGTTCCTCCAACAGAAACATCAGAACCAGGCTCAGAGTAGCGTACAAGACATAGTTTATGTTTTATCCTGGACTTTCAGAGGAACAATTCACTGTTACTCTTGCACGCTTTGAGTAAGTTCCTCTGCTGTTGTCAAGGCCTATTGACGCTGCCATCACAACCTTCTCTTTTTTCCAGTGCAAGATTCTTCTTTCTGCTCAATTCTTCAGTGAAACAGCCATATGCGTGTGCTTATAAAATTTATACCTGTTCCCACAATTTGTTATGATGTGATGGTAATAGCATTGTAGCTTAACTGAAGGATAAAATAGGAGGGGCAAGAAATACGTTGGTCTTTATGAAGCTGGACTATGTTTATTATTCCATACAATTCTTCTTAACTTGTTTGGAGCATGTACTCTGTAAATCTTTTTAAACTGATGCTTAGTTAATCCCACACTTCACTGTTACTCTTTTTTTTTTTTTTTTTTTTCCTCCAGGCAAAATGGCACCGGCACAATGTCCAGACGTCCGAACACCATTCAGGAACTTTTGCATAATTGTTCAGAGTGCCTGATGCGTGCAGAGCTCATAGTACAACCTGTGAGTCCCCTTGTTTTGTGCTTCTTTTGGATGAATATTAATGTTATAGGGAATGGTATACCAGCCCTTTACAACATTAACTCAAATTCTGAAACAAAACCCATCTTTTTCTTTTCACACTGATTCCCTTCATATGATTTGTTAGGCAAGCTTACCTTTCATCTATTGGGCTGGAATGACCTTGTGAGATCCTCCATTTTCATTTGCAGTTGTATTTTCAGCAGAGCTATTTGAAAAATTCAGACCATCCAAATTGTCTGGTTAAGGAAAGGGACTTTTCTTTTCTTGATTGCAGTCAAATTCTAGTAGTTCTAATTTTTAGTTTTAGATTAAGGCCGTAGCCAATGCAAGTTGTCATTATTAATAATGGTATTGCTACTATTTGTTCCCCCAAAATTAATTGTGTGAGACTTTTCTGAGCTGCAGCTGCCTTGAACTTGAATCACTCAGAAAAAGCCTGCTGAATCTCTTTTATTTGTTTTTAATGATTGAGAAGGAAGGGCATATGAAACTAAATTAAGGTTTCTTTGAGCTCTGCTTCTCAAACATATTGGGCACGTCCAGATGACTGGACATTTGTTTCCCCAGGGACAAGTAGCAGCCACATACTTTCTCCCTGGAGAATGCCCATAGCACACATGCTCTGGTGCACAGCAGGTTACCCTGGGTAGGGTAGAGGAGGCTAAGGCCAGCAACTGTGCTGTCCCCAGTATCCTTTTCCAGAGTCCTGAAGACCCCCTGGAGCCACAGCCATGAAAGGAAGCCTGGCTGGCAGCCAGAGTGTGGCTCCTGCCAGCCAGGTTCTGGTTTTGGGCAGTGCACAGGTGGGTCTGCGGTGCCACATACTGTGTGTCCAAGCTTGTCTGAATGCAGCTATTGAGTCCAGTTTTACTTTGAAACTACAGCAGTCTTGATCCAGGCTTGGTCCATGGTCTTTCATGGAGTTATTTTGCATTTACAATGAAGGAATTGCTTTCAGTCTTGTGCAGAGCAAAGCACCTTGAATTTCCGTTGAAGCTTAAAGGAAGTGTAGGGTGCCGAGTATGTCATGAAGCACTGAGATCTGAGTTAGGTTCATGGCCTTTGCAATTGCTGTTGTTAAAAGGAAATGTTAAGACCTTCTTTGAGCTCTGGGAAGGAATGATCTCTGTGGGTTAGCAGTTTGTTTCCTTTCCTGAATTATTATTATTATGTGCAAGTTTTATGTAAAGGTCTCTTTCAGAGTAAATATTGCTTCTTCTAGCACATGACACCATGTATTTCAGCAGCATTAAATAGGGAAGTCATTGCTTCCAGCTCAGTGTCATATGTTGTACTGCATTTACTTGTATACAAGACAAGGGTTTTTCCCCCAGTTGGCACAGGGCCCTGTCTTTATAATCTCAAACACGAAAAGTCACTAAGGACACCGCTTATCATTAAATTGCTGCTGAAAGCAGCATGTGCTCAGTAATGAAACCAAATATGAAGCTGATTAAATGCAACCAACACTGAGCATGACTATAAAACACATAACCCATATTGGGCAAATATGCTGCTGGGAACCTACCACAAGAATACATTAATCCAGCCCATCTAAGACCCATGGTAGTGCCCATTAAGTGCAGTTTGCCTCCTCGCTGACTCTTTTTCAAGTCATGGTGAGCCACAACATTGCACACAGTTCACCCAGAATCCCTCTGTTGCCTCCTTTCTCAGCCTGCCACATATGATTAATGTGGCCCTGCCTTCTATGAGGCTAAGCCGGACCAGGTTGCCCTGTGCATCATCTGCATGCAAATTTTTAGAGCATCCCCGGACTTATGACAAGAACACCTGGTTCCATCCTCAAGTTGGGGATAATTAGCACATGGGTCCTTTGTGTGGGGTATCTGGAGTACACACACATACTGAGCAGTGCTGAGCTGTGGCTTCACCATGGCTTGTAATGCTGTTGACTAGTGGGGCCCAGCCCAATGAACTGTGTGGTAAGTCATGAGACTTTTGGCTTTGGACTAATATCATACATAGTTTTCTGTACATACAAGTAGGTACCAAAATGCTGCTTTACAGTGTGTTTATGGAGTTCCCATGCTAAAACTTTCAGCATTTTTGAGGAAAGATACCATCAATTCTGGATGAACTAAGTGCATGAGTACTATGTGCAATTTGTTAACCATGCTTAATTAAACAGCCATATTTAATTTTAAGGTTATTGTTTTCAGATTTCCTCATCACTTCTATGTGCATAGGGAGAACAGTGTCTGACAATAAGGAGAAGGGGAAGGGGGCTGGCAGGGGAAAAAGTTGTGGGGAATCAGAGATCAAATGGCTGCCTGAGCCTTCAGATTTTATTTTCCCTGCTGTAGCAGTGGGAAGGAGGCAAAATTCACGACAAACCTCCAATAATTAGATTCTAAACCTGGAAAATAATAACAAATGTATAAATTTTCCATATATAAAGTATGGCTATTAGGGGGTCATTTCATAATCAGGGTCATCTTCTATTCAAGTAAGTACATTAATTTTTATTCTTTTGGAACCAAGAAGCAAAGTCTGTCAGGCCCTTCCTCCCTGAGTACTGAAGTAGTACTGATGTAGATGATACTGTCTACAGAGGATGCATGCAGTCTGGCTTTGTGAGGTGGCACAGACAGTAATGCTAGCCTCCGTGCAGTTCCTGGAAGGGACAGAAGTAGGGCTCCCATAGCTTTTCTGCTGCTCCATCCCTGGTTAGGATAGCTGGCTCCATTCAGAGGGAATGTATACTGCATCCTATAAGGAGAGGAGCTGTGACTGTGATTCCCAGCACCCCAGGTGCTCTCTGGTGTGAATCGGGTATAATGTTTAGCAGAGAGCTAAAAAGTACAAGACAACCCTGCCACGTAAGGGCTTTAGCGCTTTGCTTCTGGGATAACTTCTCAACTCTGAAATTGGTGACTGTTCTGACATTCAGACTTTCAATATATTGACAGTCATTCTGACTACAGCAAGGTGGGAAATACAATCATTGGGAGCAAATATGGAAGTATTTTTTATTGTGAGAAAAATCCATACTTGGGTACAGTATTTTCTAAGGAAACCTGAAGTTTGTGGACCATTATTTTTTGAAAGGTTTGGGTTTGTACCTACAATGCTTGCAAGTTACATTAGTGAAAAAATTAAAGTAATAATAATTATTGTTTTAAAATATGAACAAAGAATTCAGAAATAAAATCAGATTTTAAAATGATCACAATACTTTTTAATCCACATCTATTTCATATTAATTGATCCGTTACCAGTTAAAATTGACAGGTCCCTAAATGTGAAATCTGTCATCTTTTCTATGTAGTTATTCCTGGTACAACAGATCATTGAGCTTGGATTTATGCATCACGCGTTTTCATTTTAGGAATTGAAATATGGAGATGGAGTTCAGATTCGAGGAAACCGAGATCTGGAAGAGTGTCTTGCACAAGCTAATGACCAAATGGATATTCTCAGTGGACTGATCCGAGAGCTGAGGGAAATGGGCCAGCCCTGCGATATATATCAGAAAAGGTGACTGAATGGGGGGACCATACTTCGGTCCCACTGCAAACAGAGAACGTTCACATTGTGCCTGTTCAGTGAGTGAGATGGTGCCGATCTCATTCACACAAGAGTGAATCTGGAGTAATACCCCTGACATTAACAAATTTGCTCTGTATTTGTTCTGCTGTAACTGAGACCAGAACCTTTCCTTGTGGTACAGACTCTCTGGCCTGAAAAACTTAGCACTCTTTTATTCCTCCTTTTTTTGTAAGATATAATACACATTTTGCATGTTGAACTGGGGGGAAGCCAAGCCTCTATGCAGTTGGAAAAGAGAACTTAACATGGGTGTTAAATATGTGGACATTTCTGCTATGGAGTTTAACAGAAGTTATTATTTGCCATACACTTATACATGCCTTATACTTCATCATGGAAAATACATCTTGCTGCAAAAAAAAAAAAAAACCCACCAAAAAAACCCAGTAGATATGCCCTACAGTCTTAAACTTCTCCCAGAGTTTCCTACTTAGAGGTCATCCTGAAATTTTGATCAAGATTCTTCCCAAATCTAAATAGTTGGAGATAGTGTGCATGCTTATTGGTTCAGGAGAAGGTATGAATTCCTAAGCTTACCTACTTTCTAAGTATTGGTGTTAGTTAGCTGCATCCTTTCCCTTTTTCAGGCTGCTTCAGCTTCAAGAGCAAATGCGCGCCCTGTTGAAAGCCATAAGTGTTCCCCGCACACGGAGGGCCAGCTCCAAGGGTGGTGGCTGCTTTTCCTCTCAGAGTGGCTCAGGCTGGGATGAGTACACTAGACATGTTACCAGTGACTGCTTGAACTGGATCAGACAGCAGAAGGTAATCCTGTCCCACACATTGATAGTATATTAGAAAATGATGCAACACGGAATCTTGCCTCCCACCCTGCAGCATTTTAGGGGCCATTAGGACTTTTTTTAAAGCTTGAGGCAATATCAAATTGTCTCTACCTTCCTTTTCTTTATTTTTTTTTATTGAAATGTATTATAAATGTAGTGTAAAAATGTGTTTTTGAATGAATGAAGGGCTGAATTCTGTTTTCAGAATCACCAATGCAATGGTACCAGCAAGAGCCCTATTTGCAGACAGAATAAAATATGGATGCCAGATTGGATAACAAAAGTTGACAGGAAGAAATAATGGTCAGCATGCCCTTATCTGAGATGAATGTTTAGTATTTCCTTCCTTCAGTCCTTCTTTATATATCCCTTATGCTTCCTATGCAATGATTTTACCTTTGGCTGGAACACTTCCACACTTATCCATGCCATGTAGGGCAGTGCTGCTCTGCTCAGGCTACCTCCTAGCTAGTCATATCCCTGATGCACAGTGTTTGAGATGATTAACCCTGCTGAAAGCCCTGGAGGCAGCACTGCTTCTGGTTTGGGAGGTAGCCTGTGTGTATCAGTGCTGTGTATTGCCAGGGTGGGAGCAATTGCCTGGTATGGTGAATGTGTGGTGTGGACCTGGCTTAGTTATCTTTATCATGGCTGGAGAAGGAAAATAGACTTCTTTGCAATGGGATGACGTTTTAAAAGTGGCTGCTTAAATAGTTCTAGCAAAACTTCCATGTGCACCTGCTGCATATGCAAAAAGTCCTATTTGCCCTTTCACACCAGGGAGCTATGTGGACAAGTGACTGAAGACACTCGTTACAAAATCTAGTCCTTTCGTTTGGTGCTGTTGAAGTGATATGCCTGCGTTTGTGACATAACAGTTCCAGCCAAGTGCAGCCTTATAGAGCTAGTAGAGTAGTGTGAAACATAATTGTAGTTGGAATCTGCACCAGCTGTGCCTCAACTTGGATTTCTCTCTCTCATTATTTTTGCAAACATATGACTTATTTATTCTGTGGTTACAATGCTCCAGTCAAGGGCATCAATGTAGCATGCTGTGTTGACCAGATGGCTTGTATGCAAACCACATGAGAAAGGGAGAGAGATCTTTTCACTCTCCCTGTGCTCTGGCATGGAATGCGAGTACCAACCATGGTTGAGTCTTTGGGGCAGTGCTGTAGCTCTTGCACAGAGGTACACCATAGGGGAGGATACAGAAGTGGAGATGCACCACTTTTGTAGCAGCCTTTGGAGGTATTGTGGCTTTGCAGGCTAGGTACTGCCAAGATTTCTCCATACACACTGTGGCTAGGGAACCTGTGCAACCATTGTTACACTTTGGGAACTTCCCCAGGGCAGACTGTCAGCTACAAACCGGTGTGAAGGGCCACAGTTGCATTCCTTCCATCAAAAGTAATACACACCTCCCCTTTCCCAGCTCCCCATTCAGACACATCTCTACCTGGAGAACATAAGTAAAAATGTTAGCAAAAGAACTCTGCTCTGGTAGTTTCCCTGCCAAAATGTTACTGCTTCATCGTTTGGCTTTTCTGAGAGTTCACATTTGTTTTGAACCCTCTTCCTTGTCCCCTTTGCCCTCCTATGTGTATTTCACTCCCCTGGCATCCAGACTCCAGATACTGAGCCCAGATAGAGGGCCAATGTTTTCCTTAGTGACGCAACAATACACAGGAAATCATTCACAGCTATCTGCTAGAATTTTGTTTCTTCTTTCATGGTGGTTTGCTGAAAGGAAAGGCAGATTGTGAGTCCTGATCAGGTTACCATGGTATACAGTGGGACAGCACACTGGAAGCCAACCACTCCCTTGTTTACATGTTGGCCGTCATCCAAGGTTGCCCTTGTTTCAAAGGCTTTGGCAGATCTTTAGCTGAAATGAGAAGGGTCAAAGTCCTGTGTAATTCTTAGATGGCTGACTGCATAAAATGGCTTTACTTGTTGGAGTCTGGCCAGCTTCACCTAAGCGAAGGTGTGGCTCAGGCTTCATTATACCCGCTGAATCACAAAGATTTTGCACCAGATTGTGAATTGCCAGGTTGAATCTTGAAACACAGGTTTCATTTTTACACTTGTGCACAAACATGCAAAGATTAATTTAGTTCTGACTTTGCATTTTGCAACCTGGTAATCAGCCTTTGTGTAGTTCATTTAACGATGGATCCTGTTTGAAAAAAGTAAAACAAAGGATGATGATCATGTGACTTAAAAGTCAGTGAATGTTCTGATACTTGCAAAATACATGAATGTTGTTCTAAATAAAACAGTGCATGCTCTGTCCTTTGATAGAGCTATTCTGCCTGTAATGAGGAGTTTTGCAGATATAACTGAGTTTAACGGAACTGTAATATGTGCAGCCTAGAGCATGTTTTCACAAAACTGTATGTTTTCACAAAACTGCATTAATCTCACTAGGACTGAATTCTAGTCACCCATGCAATTTCAATAGTGCCACTAAGGTTATGCAGGGTAATATAATGGCCTAGAGATTTTGAAGCGGAAATACACTTTCCAGTGTGATTTACGTGGTCTAGTTTTAAATAGGTCAAGCAATGACTTTGTTTTCTTTTTATTTTGGGAGCTATTATATAAGCTAAATAGGTTTTAGTTTTAGGAAGCGTCAAGTCATTTTTGTGAACTTCCTTCTGACTTAGTCAAATTTCCTTTGGTGCGTCTCCTGTTTAAGGCAGTGTTACTACAAGGATGAGACAAATACTTTTTCTTTTGACTTAGGCTCAGATGGAGTTAGTGACATGGGGTTTTGATGCAGCTTCCATCGAGCAACAAATTGCTGACCACAGGAGATTTCACAATGCCATTGGAGACTACCGCTGGCACCTGGACAAAGTAAAAACTGATCTGGTAAGAAGCTATCTTCTCAAATTTTTTTAGATCATGTACTCGAAGTCCATATAGGCAGCTACTTAGCGTTACTAATGCAGTGAGGATAGATGAGTGGCTTCTGTTTAAAAGGGCTTGTTGTTACAAGGACAATAGTTTTAGACCCTGATTCTTATTATCCCCCAATCCTTTTTTCTTTTTTTTTTTTTCACCCCAAGTATTTTTATAAAAATAATTATATTTAGCACTTATTTGGAACTGTGAAAGTATGCAAACATAAACAAATTAATCCTTGCAACATTTCAAGGTGATAGGTAAGGATTATTATTCTTATTTTATTAGCCAGGGATAGATTGGACCTTCAGAATACAGCCTTGAGCAAAAGTTTGTGTGAAAATTTTTCCTATCTCAGGAGCAGACAAGAGAGGTATCTTGTTATTTTTGAGATATCTCTCAGACTTCTGCTATTCCCTGTTAGCTCCAAGGTCAAGGGTGTGGAAACCTTATAGAGCACCCTTGAAAAGGTTGCATCCTTCCACGTATTTGTGTGTGTGAGGGAGGGGTGGGGTTGAAGGAGATTTCTGTCCTTCTTTCCTCCAGTTGTTCATATGGTGGAGTATCTGGAGAGCAGAGGATGTGCTTTGCACGAGACCAGGACCTGTCTTATATATATGGGTCTTACTTAACCAAGAAAAAGGGGGTGGTGGCACCTACTTCTTTTTTAGTCTTTTTCAAGGACAAGTAAGAAAGAACACAATCTAGCCCTCTGATTCACCCAAGGCTGCCTTGGGAGTTGGTCACAGAGAGGGTTGGAACCCAGAACTTCAACTCCCAGTGTTCAGACTGCTAGACACTGCTGCCTTTCACTCTCCAAAGCTATTTCTAGAACCAGTAAGTTCCTGCAGTTAGTCAGGAAAATGGCACAGGAGATGCTATTTCAGGAGCAGTTCTGTGCTTTGCAGATGTGGACTCCCTAGTTTAGTCTGCATCTCTGAGGCCTGCACTGGCTGTCCTGGTGCACCCTTGTGCTGATGACATGCAGTTCCCCCTCCATAAATCTTTGCCAAATTACACACAGCTATGGACCTATGGTAACAATCATTTCCTTCCCTGTAAAGAGAATGCCAGCAAACAAGCAATTAAACTGCGAAATTGTTACCCATCCACGATGTGGGATATGAATTCATCTCATGCTCATATCCATCCATTTTAGGATAGATCTTGTCTAGACCACTAGCCCCTTAATATTTTAAATATGCTAAATGTGCCAAGTTTTCTTATCTATGTTTAGTCAAATTAAAGGCATGCTCAATAATTTTTGTCCTTGTTTCAGCGTGAAAAGGCTGCAATTCATCAGATGGAAGAAGAATTTGAATGCCTGCTGGTAAGCACAAGACTTGTTTACATCCATCTCCTTTGTAACATGGGCTGTATGGTTGTGTGGAAGTGTTCATTCAAGCACTCAAACCCCAATAGATTAGCCCACCAGCCTCATCTGATGTGGTAGAGGTTTCCACTGCATCAACCATTTCTTACATGGTCGAAGTGCTGTGAATGCCTGTTCACACAAGATTTCAGCTGGTGGAACTACAATTGCAGTGGTTGAAATGTGATGTTAGTATGCATCTTATCTATGTACATGTAATCTAGACTTCTCAGTCAAGGACATTTTAGATTCCAGTGGGATGATGACTGCATATATTACCAAGTTCATCTCACTATAGTCTGTTTTCACTTTTTACACCCTCCAGTGATCAGTTTGAGTTAAATTTGAGCCAGAACCTTAGCTAGCATAAATCAGGCATAGCTTCATCTCAGTTGAGGGTGAATCTCTGTTTCCATAGTTGATATAAATCAAGGAATTCAGCTGAGACTAAACTTAAAGGAAGTCTAAAAATCTGCAAACAGAGAGTGAGAACAAAATTCTTCCCTTGGCTATGCACATCCTGTGGATTCAGTTTTTATTTACACTTCAGTGAGATCTTTAGGTAACACAAATGGATTTTAGCCTTTTGGATGACTGCAAGTGGCTGGGCTGTGTGTCCACATTTGGGACAGAAGGAATCTTTTTCTCTTACAGGATCTGTGGAGAAATAGTCTACCATCCATTGCCTGTCTCTGGAGTTCTAGGGGCCCCCGTTGATTGCAGCTATGCCACATACTTTGATAGGGATCCCATGCATAGGATTCAAGTACCCTGTCTTCAGATTAATAGCTTGTTTTAATGTACCAAGTATAAAACAAATCCCTGCATAGGGGAGAGGCATAAACTTTATGCACTACATAAATCAGGGGCAGGCAAAATATGGCCTGTGGACTGCACCCAGCCTACCAGCCCATTCTATCCAGTCCTTGGGGCCCCTAAAAAAATTTAGAAAATTAATATTTCTGTCCCAGCAGCCTGTTAAAGCTGATAGGGGAGGTAGGACGCAGGGGGAGCCTCAAGAGGACTGAGCAACCCAGCCCTGCCCGCCCCCAGCCAGTTCCCTGCTTCCAGCCACTGCCCTGCTCCACTACCATGTGACTGCAGGCTGCATTGCTGGACCAGGGAGTATGGGGGTACACTGTTACATGTGTGTGGGCAGACAGGGACAGTGTGTGTGGGCATTTGTGTGTATGCAAGCAGGGACGGAGTGTGTGTGCGTGTGCGTGTGTGTGCGCACTCATAGCCTGAGTCCCACATGCACACCCCACCATATACATGCACCCAACCCCCGCCAAGCCCCATACCCACCCAAACCCACATATCCACACACATACACCCACATGCTCTCTTACCCCACACACCCACAGCCCGCCACAAAATACAAGAGTTAGATTTCTTTTCAAGCTACTGTGCAATCATCTCTACGTTCACTACACAAACACATGTAAATCAGGACAGAAATATTTTTTAAAATCAAATGAATGAATGCTGTAGATGTTTCCTTTTTAGAGTATAATTTGATATTTTTCTGATTACGAGATGGCAAAACCTTTTGCTGAAAGGAGTGCTTCTGGAGTCAAGGGGAGGGACTTCTGGTGGCAAAGGTCAGGGGCTTGGGGTGGGACTTCTCATCACAAGATGGCAACTAGGGGGCGGGGCTACAAATGCAGCCCCACCCCCCAGCTTGCCAAAGCCCAGTAAGCAGCACTCCAACTGAAATAATTGCCCATCCCTGACATTAAATCCTTATTAAGCCCGGTCTACAGAGGAGTGAATTTAATGTTTTGAAGAGGCAAGCTAGATTTTAGAATGTAACTTACTGACAATGGCTTTAGTTTGTTTAGAGCCCTGTCTCTCTCTGTCTTTATGTATCAAAGCACTTTTAGACTTCTTCATTAACAAAATTGGTTGTGTCTGTTATACTCTTGGCATATGAATGCCAAGTGGTAATGGTAACATGGTACAGGAGGACATCAGGAGAACTGGCACTTGCCCCCTACCATCCTTCTACTCTCTGCAGCTTGCTTCCTATAAAAACACTTGTTGCTGTAGCACCTGAAGTTCAGAATAGTCTGAACTATAGCAGACTTCTCCCTTTCCAAAGAAGTATACACATTACAGTAGCAAATTTTACTGCTTTTTAGCTTGGTAGAATCATCTAAAATAACTCTCTCCTTTCAGAAGTAAATAGATACCCACCTTTAACAGCATGTACCCACGGCCCCCACATTCCATGGTTCATTTTCATATATTGAGCTATTCTGGTTCTAGTACATTCAGGGTTGAACCTATTGGCTTCAGAAGCTAATAATTTCTAGACTCTGCTTAATAAGTCCAAACACTTCTGTCCATGTTGCTAATTTCCAACAAACTTTCCTACAGTAATTTTTGCTAGCATAAAAGAAGTTGCACTCTGAGATTCTGATGTTCTACTTTTTTTGTTTTATTTCTTCTCATGGGAATTCCTTGTAGAAACAATCTTTTGAGAGAATGGATCAACTGTGTCAGTTCCAGAACCTCATTCAGGCCACTAGTAAAGAGATCATGTGGATCAATGACTGTGAGGAAGAGGAGCTTCTCTATGACTGGAGTGACAGGAACACGGATATTGCCAGAAAGCAGGAGGCTTTCTCTGTGAGTTAGCACCGTGGTCTTTTTGTGGAATATTGTAATGACTATGCAGCAAGAAGACTGACAATAGGATGGGAATCCCTTCATTTCTTAAGAAAGGGCCTGGAAGAGGCTTCCTGAGCAATACAGTCCAGTGCTCTGTATTCACAGGCCATTGTTATTTCCCTTGATCCTCACACATTACTATAGATATTTTCATCTGCTCTGCTTGGGTAGCTTCTATCTCAAGTGTTTAAATCAAGACTGGATACTTTTTGGCAGATGTTGTCAATGAGAAGTTGTAGTCTCTTATAGCCTTAAAATCTCTGTATCTATGGTGCCCTTTTGGAAATAGCTTGATGACTTCAGGCCAGTTCCTTAAGGACTGATAGTCACAAATAGGAAAAAAAATGCTATTGCTATTAGTACTTGTTGGCACACCCAGCACAAAGACCAAGGATCAAGAAAGTTGTTTCACACAGAGATTAGACCCTGCTCCTCAGCGGCTACACATGCAATAGTCTGGGAGCAATTTACTCTCAAGTAAACTACTTAAGAGCAAACTCTCCTGGGCACATGTGCAGAGAAATGGGATCAGATTTGCTACTCATAGCAGCAGACTGTTCCCATTCCCTATGACCCTGCAATGGGCCCCTGCAGCAGCCAGGGGATGTTCTAGGTTCTGCAATCACTGGGCCTGCACTGGGAGATCCTTATCTCTCAGGCCAAGTCCCCTGGTTTTGGGGCCTGGGCTGAGAGATCCTAATCTCCCAGCTTGGGCCCCACAACTGTGGAACCCAGGTTGGGGAATCCCAATTGGCTGTACTGTGCAGTAAAGCATCTCATACAGACTTGCCCACTCTAACATCAGGAAGTATAGTTGTATCCCTTCAACTCTGGAAAAACCTAGCAGCCAGTGGGCATGGCGAAGGAGCTGTCCTTACAATTAGGAAGTTTTTCCGCTATCCAATCTCCCTTGCTGCATATTAGCCTCTGACTACTTCTGCTATCACTAGTGGATGTAGACTTCCAGTTATATCCTTCTTCTATGTGATAATCTTTTACAAGTTTGTAAAGATAATGCAATATGATTGTTAAATGGCTTTTGAGAGTTGTCTCATGTTTTGCTTTGTATGCACAGAAACGCATGAGCCAGCTGGAGGTGAAAGAAAAAGAACTTAACAAGCTGAAGCAAGAAAGTGACCAACTCGTGCTCAGCCAGCACCCTGCTTCTGACAAAATTGAGGTAACTTAAACTGCTTCTGATGCTTCTGATATAACTAGATCCTGTAGCTATTTGGCAGGTGACATTCTCAGTGAAGTGGAAGGCCTGTAAACAAAGTCCTATGTGGGAAGGTTGCTTCAGGGAGATCTGTTGAAAAAACTGAAAGTGTAGCATGCATTGAGAAAATTAATATTTCATGTGAAGATGTTTAAGTTCCTGTACTTTCCAGGGATTGACTTCCCTGAGAAATGGCTTGCAGGCAGGTAGGCATCTCATTTTTTGTTCCTTCCCTTGCTTACCTGCTGTGTTTTGAAGGCAGCTACACCTCTTTGAGGATTGACAGTACTGTATTTACCCAAATCCAAGAAGACAGTGAATTTATGATGGTGCCCCCCACAATTAGATTCTATACATGGGAAATGTATATATTTGTTATATTTTTCCATGTATAGAATCTAATTACTGGCGGATTATCTTAAATTTGTCCCCACCATCACTGCAGCAGGGAAAGTAATGGCAGGGACCCCTGGCAGGCAGTAGGGATCAGGTGGTAGGGGAAACAGTAAGGAAGCAGGCAGTGGGTGTAGTAGGGGCAAGCAGTATGGAGGTGGTGGGGGCAGGCAGTGGAAGGGGACAGGCAGGCAGCTAGCGCTCTGCTGTCTGTCTCGTCCTACTTATCCCCCTACCCTTGTGCCTACCTCTCTTTTCAAACTCTGCCCCCTTTCTGCCCATCTCCTCACTTTCCCTTGCTCTGGCACCAGCAGGG
This sequence comes from Caiman crocodilus, assembly GCA_030014935.1. Taxonomy (NCBI): domain Eukaryota; kingdom Metazoa; phylum Chordata; order Crocodylia; family Alligatoridae; genus Caiman; species Caiman crocodilus. Next base: position 116,495,317 of record JAGPOW010000261.1, on the reverse strand, counting down.
TCTGCCCCTGCTCCAAATGGGGGCATGGAGCACAGCCCCCACCCAGCCCTGTAGCAGTGTTGCGGAACCAATACAATGCTGCTGTCGGACTATGCTTCATGCCCCAGGCTGGAGTGGGGACAGAGCATGCTGGCATTGGAGCAAGGGGAAGTTGGGTGGTCGGGGCAGGGGGAGGGAAAAGCAAAGGACAGAGACCATGGGGATATAGGGGTGGAGGGTGCAAGACTGCAGGGAGACAGAAGCAGCATGGGGGTGGGGGAACAGCAGCTGCCTGACCTCTCATCATCTCATAGTCAGTTCCAAGACTAGGGGCTCCCCCCTCCATGTTAAACGGGAGAAAAAACCTCACTTTGTAATCAAGTAAATACAGTATTTATCAATGTTTTCTCCAGGTAAAACACAGACCATGAGTCTGTACCCTGAGCAAGGATGTATGTTTTCACAGCTTGGAATACGTTGTTTTGTCTTACCTGACACTGAAAGAGATGGCATCAGCTTGAAAAAGAAAACACATTTCTACCTGGAAATGTTATACGTGCTTTAGTTACAAGAATATCTAAGACCAGTTGAAAGGAGGTAGTGGGGGAAGGGATTTTTCTCTTTCAGTGTGCTTGTTTTGTGTGTTTGTCGGCACTTTTTGCAAAATCAGTATTACCCCTTTATGGTTAATTAGCTGATTAGTTTCTGCCTTGATAAAATATATCAGTAGTAAATAAAAGATTCAGAGTGTACAATTTAAAGAGAGCCACATGAACAAGTAAAAAAAGTCATATTTTTATTTTTAAAATTGTTGGCAGTTCTCCTTGAAAAATATTTGTTTACAGTACTAGAGTAGCATTTCACTTTTCCAGTCATTCCCTCCCTCATTCTATGCATTTTAGGTTCTATGTGCATGAAGCAGAGGTAATCCATGACCTCATTTGTATCTCAGTTAAGGAAACCTGCAGATAACTCATTCAGGTTGTCCCTCTGAAGCCAATATACTATTTGCCTGAGTCTTGTAGGTGTTTGCCTTCTCAGTTGCTTAATTTATAGTCACTTGAAGGAAAACAAAATGTATTGAGGACTGAAAGTGAGTTGGAGATTCATGCAGTGAATCATGTTCTTTCTTTATTTTATAGGCATACATGGACACCCTGCAAACTCAATGGAGTTGGATTCTCCAAATCACCAAGTGCATTGATGTGCACCTGAAGGAGAATGCAGCCTATTTCCAAGTGAGTTGTGGTTTTGATTAATATTTCTCCTTGCAGTGCAGGCACATTATGGATTGTAATTCCATTGTTTTCACTCTTCATTTTTTTTCCAGTAAGAACTGTGGGCTTTGGCCTATGTATTTTTAATTTCATTAATACTTCATAGGAAATCTCTTTTCCTTCATTTCTTAGTTCATTCAGATATAGCCATCTTGTCATGAAAGGTGAATGAAAGCCATGCTTTCTGAGATAAAATCATCAAATTTCATTATGCATAATTTTAGTTTAAATACTGTAGTTCTGAACAGCATGTACTGTGAGTTCTTTTTATTCATTTTGTTTGTGAAAAATATCCATGGTTCCTTAATGGAGTGATTGAAGAGAGTTCTACATAACTTGAAATCGCACTCCCTTTTTCTGTAGTTTTTTGAAGAGGCCCAGTCCACTGAATGCTACCTGAAGAACTTGCAGGATTCCATCAGAAAGAAGTTCATCTGTGATAGGAGTATGTCCCTCCAAGCCTTGCTGGAACAGATCAAAGAACTGGAGGTACTGTCACACTTGACTACACACATTTAGGGCCCTGTTTCTACCAGAACCAATAGCACAACTCTCACCGCTTTCAATGAGAGTACGACTGGTTTCCTGTTCTATCTGCAGTATTCTGCAGTGTACAAAAGAATAATGCCACCTTGGTGAGTCATTCTGCTGATGTCTCACAGATCAGTCGGCACCATTATTTGGATCTGAATTTTAGCAAACTGCTGTATCACAAAACTTTCAACAAAGTTACCAACAAAGGCCCAAAATGTTTTCAGCGATTGAATAGGCTAGAAAATAAAGAAAACAGATATCAGTTTAATTTAACTACCACAGCAGTCTTTTTCCTCTTAAAAAAAAGATTAAGCTTAATAAATGATCTTCCATGATGTGTGTATATCATAGTACCTCCTTGGGAAATCTTTACACTTGTAGGTCTTTTTCATTTAAAACTTTCTGCTTTAGGAAAATGCGAGGTGACCTAAATAGGTTTTTTCATTACTTGAGATGGAGGATGATGGCATTGTTTCTCTCTGGTTTCATTCTTGTATGGTAGGCTCTTCTGTTTGACTGTATGTCTTTGGTATCTCACTTTGAACAACTCATAGGTCTGGATGCAAAATACAGTAGAATGCCTTAGTAGCTTGAGCTGGCGTTATACATAACTAATTCAATATACAGCATATACAATAGACCAATTACTGAGCTCATTAAAGTCGATGGAAATTTTGCTATGAACTCTAGTGACATCTTTCAGCATTTCGTCGTCAAGAAACTGCAGTGCTATGAAATTATTTGGGAAAAAAAAATTCCATTTGACTTCTAAAATGTACATTCTCTTTGCAGAATGAACGGGAAAAAATTCTTGAATACAAGAGACAGGTGCAAGGCCTAGTGAATAAATCTAAGAAGATAGTGCAACTAAAGCCACGCAACCCAGACTACAGGAGCAACAAGACTATTATTCTCAAGGCGCTGTGTGACTACAAACAGGATCTGGTAGTGTACTCTTTATTGAATAAGTGTTGTATGAATTAAAACTAAATCTTGAATCTGACTAATGCAATCCATTTCTACCAGCTTCCAAATTAATTTAATTTAAAATAAAAAATACACTTTCTTAAATAATTAAAATGGTGCTTTTGTCTTGACTGATCAGAATAAGACACATGATTCTCTTTCTGTTCCCTAATTGGATCAAGTCACAAACTGTTCTAGAAAAGATAGATAGATAGATGCAAGCAGAGTTTGCTTGTGGGGTAGAAGGCCTCAGGGCTGTTGGAACTCCGTGCATATATGGCTGGTGTAACTGGCACGCATGGTGCCTTTGAGAATTACTGAGATGCATTGAGCCTCCTTGTGCAACCAACTTAAAAAGGAAGTAATTTAAAGTCATAAGTGGTTCCTCCCAAATCAAAAACCACCCATCTCACCCTTAAGGTGTATCTTAAGATTATGGAGAATACTTTTAATAATTAAATTATATGTTTATAATTATATATTATAATAATTTTCCTGTGCTTCTTACAGAAAACAGTGCGCAAAGGAGATGAGTGCATATTAAAGGATAACAATGAACGCAGCAAGTGGCTTGTGACTGGCCCAGGAGGAGTGGATATGCTAGTGCCATCTGTCATTCTCATTATTCCGCCCCCAAATCCATTGGCTGTGGATGTTGCTACTAAGTGAGTGACTGAGAAGGTTTGGGGAATTGTGCCTAAGTCTGGGTACAGACTGAAGAGTTTTCTTAAAAATCACCCTCTATAAATTGGGCTTGAGCCTGCTTCCTTTAGTCAGGTGTGTGGGTTAAACAGCAAGTCTTTATTTTTTTGGAACTTCCCTCCTGAAAGAAACTTGTAATATCCCAGTTCTAAGCCTAAGAATATTGGAGTCATTGGCACTGATACAGGCTAGAAAATGGGTGGCCAACATGTGGCAGGGCTGTCGCAGATGGCACAGACAGCCTGTGTATGTGGCACGTGGCAGACTGAGGAAGGAACTGGCCTGGAAAAACAGTGGCAGATAGGGCAGGAACAGAAAGCAGAGTGGCAAACTGGGTAGGCAGGGAAAGAAGAAGAAAGCAGAGCAGCAGATTGGGAAGGGAATAGGATTGGCATTTGAGGAAGGTGTGGGGTTCATTTGTGGTTCATCTGCCAAACAGATTGGCTCCTACTGGACTAGAACATGGCTGTTCTAAACAATTTCGAAACTTAGCTTTGTGCAAAGCAGCTCTAGCACTGAAGGATTTTAGCAAATGTTTCTCCTCCTACCTTCACAGCTGAGGACTTCTGAGAATCTAATTTATCCTTAGGAAAAATGTTTCTTTTCCTTTGAGGGTTTTATGTCAGATTCTTGACATTACCGTAAAGTGACCTGGAAGAGAGATGGAAATGGGGTGATGCCAGCCCAGGTTTAGAGACTCTGACTGGGATTCCTCACGGTTATTGTACTGGTTTAAGGGTAAGAGGCATAGAAATTCTAATCAATTGTGAAATCTTCCCCTCCTCAGAATTGAGCAATATTATGAAGCTATTCTGGCTCTGTGGAACCAGCTCTATATCAACATGAAGAGCCTGGTGTCTTGGCACTATTGCATGATTGACATTGAGAAGATCAAGGCTATGACAATTGCCAAGGTGGGTGTTCATCTGGCTTTCGCTGTGATGGAGCTATGACTTTCAGCCTTTTTGCACAGTTGCGTCAGTTTGATAAACTTCTGTACCAAATGCTACCTGCATTGTCTGTTCAGTTATGTGCTCTTATGCATGCTGGAGGGGAATTCGAAATATCATTCAGTCACACTCAAGAAGTTTAGAGCAGTTCAAGCCTTATGTAGGGCACAAAGTAGAAGGCAGGAAGGGACTAGTAAACCACTTGAGTCCATAACAGTCAGTTATGGAACAAGCTCAGAGAACCAGTTACTGGAAGCCGGAAGCGCTAGTACTGCCATCTACTGCACCCCTGAGCATTGGTAACACATTGTTTAGAACCAAGGTACAGATTATTTCGTGGATGTATGGGGCAAGGGGCTAGATGGTACCTTCCACTGTTATTTGCTCTTTAAACATAGCATGGATATAATGTAAGGTGAGCTAGAGAAGAAATTTGCCATGTCGTTGCTTCAGTAGCTCCTGCTGTATTAAGTACTGATAGATGCTGAGCTGTGACAAGTTGTTGGCATCTTAACAGTTACACTTTTTTTTTTTTAACCTAAAGAGTGAATGTACTATACTTTACCCCTGGCATCTTTTTATTTTAGGCAGTCAGGCACTTAGGTTTTTTTGTTTTGCATGGGGCTTTTTTGCAACTATGCATCCTGAATTGTTTGAGAGCAGAGCCAGTGATTAACCTGCTCCAGATGTTTCCTTTTTAACTATTTCTGCCTCTCTTGTATTAGCTGAAAACAATGCGTAAAGAAGATTACCAAAAAATAATAACTGACCTGGAGATTCATTACCAAGAGTTCATCAGAAACAGCCAAGGCTCAGAGATGTTTGGTGATGAAGACAAAAGGAAAATCCAGACTCAGTTCACTGATGCCCAGAAACAGTATCAAACCCTGATCATACAATTGGTACCCGGGCAGTGCCCATCAAACACAGGTTTGTTGTCAGCTTGTTATTTTATAGGAACCAAATAGTGGGGTTTTTTGTTTAATATGTTTAAGTTCTGTATTTTTCTAGGCCTGGTCTGATGCCCCCACTGAAGTCCAGTGTTCCATTGACTGTAAACCTTGGTTCAGGCTATTGCTGATGCTGAGATCAGAAGTGTATCCAGGCAGCTCTGTGTCCACATGACACCCAGGGGAGGAACCAGCTGCTGTGGTGCCAGTCACAGCCACACAATTGGCCACCACTGTGGTCTTGGCTATTTTTTCACCCTTACTCCTCAGAAAGGCTATGTCTGGGGCTGCGGTTCTGGTGTCCTGCCTCCACCACCCCACCTCAAGCTGCTGGCTGAGATCCTTAAAGTCACCTTAAGATGTTGGTCACAGTACTTCTGTTTTGCTTTTCCTGAGATGACAAAATTGGATGGCATCTCTGGGAGCAACTGGCAAGGAAGAATGGCTCAGTGGTAAAGATACCGGCCTGGAATTTGGGAGACCCAGGTTCTCAATGTCTTGCCTTGCCACTGACCTGCCAGGTGACCTTGAGCAAGTTGGAACCATAGAAAATGAAGGTTGGGTTGGACCTCAGGAGTTCGTCTAGTCCAACCCCCTGTTCAAAGCAAGACCATCCCCAACTATATTGCCCTAGTCGAGGCTTTGTCTAGCTGGGTCTTAAAAACATCCAAGGGTGGAGATATTCTACAACCTCTCTGGGTAACCTGTTCCCGTGCTTTTCTACCCTCCTAGTGAGAGTTTTTTCTAATATCTATCCTAAACTTCCTTTGCTGAAGCTTGAGACCATGGCTCCTTGTTCTGTCATCTGCCAGATGACAGAAAAGTTCCTAAAAGTGAGATCCTTTTCCATCTATTAAACACCTAAATGTGATGCTATTCTACTCTACTCAAGTCCTAAAGGAAAAAAAAAAATGCAAAATGCAGATAAGTTCATTTTTTTTTTTTTCTCATGGCTTTCTTAAGAAAGTAAGCCCTTGAACATGTTTTCAGGGACTTCATCAGGGTGGACCTGGATCACAGTTAGGCACCTGAATAAACTTGGGTTTTTAATAGGTGTAATTGGATCTGGCCCTTACTCTTCCACTGTGGGACCCAAGGAATAACCATCTTTACTGCAGTCTTCACCAAATTACTTATAATCTGCAGTTTCTCTAAACCCCATGTTTACTCCCCACTGATGTGAATATGATCATCTCCTACTGAAATAAATGGCAACTCTGTGAGGTTTGCATTGATGGAAACGAGAGTAGAACTTATTCTGCACAGGATATTTTCAGTGTTTAGGAAAAAAGCCCTCATTTTTGCAGTGCTTTTTTTCTTTTCTGGTAGCTGAATTGTCCCATATTTTCCTTAGAGTTACATAAGCACGAATGAAGATGTATATTCTTAATCTTTCAAGGTGAGTAAACTGTTAGATCAAATGAACCTTGCAAGAATTTCTCTGTTGAGGATCCCTTTGACAGATTTCATGTACCAATAATTATTCCTCAATGCATTTTTCAGTGGTATCGACTGAAACTACCCGAGTATGTAGTGCACCAAACACAGTTGTGGTTGACAGAAACAAGGAACAAGAGAAGCAAGAAGCATGGTTGTTGCTGGAACTCCAGAAGCTTCGTCGGCAAATTGAAGCCTGTGAGATCCGAATGATGCAAAGAGGCTCTCTGGTGCTGGATCAAGGGACTGCCCATGATTTTTCAGTCAGAATAAAGGATTTGGAGGTAATTGTAAATGCTTTTCTCAGTGTGAACATTTTCTAACAAACTGTGTGATAGGTATATCCCAAATCAAATGGCTACATCTTGTTTTTAGTGTGTATATTTGTGAACATAATTGAGGAAAGAATTTTTTTTTTTCAAATAGAAACAGAGCATGGGTTGGAACATCCTCCCCCTCCTAGGGAATTTAAGAGAGAAAACAGTATGATTTTTAGAAGCATTTCACTGAGGCTGCTAATCATTTAGTGTGACTTCCTGTTGAGCTTTATACAAGTGAAAGTACCATTAACATCCTTATGCACAGATAATGCTGGTGTAATTCATGCACAAGGTTTATGGGCTGTACTTACCTGCCACTCTGAAGATTTTAGAGTGAAATGGAGTCAGGAAAAGAAAGTGTCTCTTCTGACCATAGCTTTTTAAAACCTGAGTTTGGTCCTTTATATAATGATTAAAATGAAGTAAAATAAACTCTATAAATTGGATTGGATTTTTCTCCAGTGTTGCCTTTTTTGAAAGATAACAGTGATATCTATGGCTTCTCAGAGAGGAAATCAGCTTGTTGTGTATGAGTAGCCTCTGTCTTTTGCGGATAAAATTCCTAAGGGAAACTGAGGCTGCAAAAGCCTCCGGGATAGCAGCAACCTGGCACCTCTAGTGGATGGGATGGCATCTCTGAGGGGACTCTTTGATGCGTCCTTAGGGAACCTCTGTAGGAACACTCTGTCCTATTAAGCTGACATCTGTAGTTGTGCAGTGAGGCAATAATTGACTTATCAGTAGGGAAAAAAAGTGGAGGCAGTGCTTTAGTCCTCACAGAAATCTGTTAGACCAATGAAATGGCTTGAAGGGGCAGATTAATGGTACGTAGACTGTAGAATATGCCTGCAAAATAAGCCTTTTTTTTTTTTTATCTTCTATCAGGGTGTACAGAATGATTCACAAATCATTGCTGAAAACCTCAATAAGAGTAAGGATTTCCTGCCTAATTTCAGAGGCTCTGACAAGTATGTCTATTTGCAGTCAGAGATAAATGCCTTGTTTCAAAAGCTGGAAAACATTAATGGCATTTCTGCTGGGTATTTAGACAGGTAAGATGATGAAAGCCATCACAATACATTAATAATCGCAATACTGTAAATATTTCCTTTTCCTCTACTCCTTTGTTTGGGAATCTGCTGTGGAAGCTCAATAATATAAAATGATGCTGTTTTATGCAGAGGCTTCCTCTCTTACAAATATAGAAAATGGGGGGAAGAAATCTTAGCAATCTGTTTTATAACTGTTGTTTTTTAACAAGTTTAGCAAGTGTTGTTTAGCAAGTGTTGCAAAACACTTTTGAATGTTCTAAGTCTGGATTCTTTATAATGACCCATTATGGAGGAAACCCTTTATCTATGCACCCTACCACATGTGCTTTAAAAGAGAATGTGTATATATTTGAAAACCACGGGTGGAGCTTGGTTTTCTTTCATGTCACAGACATGCCCTTTTGACTAATGACAAAGAGTGTCATAGCACTGGAAGGGGCCTACTGGCTCATCAGATCCAGTACCCAATTAGATTTACACAGCAGATTCACTTTTGTTTGTGTTGTGCATTGCAGCTTGAATGCCCTGAGGTCTCTGCTCCAAGTTATTATGCAAACGGAAGATGTGATCAGAGTTTTTGAAATCAGACTCAGTGAAGAGGAAACCATTTCCTTGGATCTTGATAAAGCAGAGGCTTACCGAGCCTGTCTAAAGGTAAGAGTGCCTGTTGCAATGCCATATTTCTGCGTAAGATAGATCCTTGGCTGGTATAAATCAGGCCAGCTCCATTGATTTAATTGGAAGTAGGCTGATCTGCACTACATGGCATTATAGTGTTTTGGAAGCTTCCCAGGTATGACCTTTTGTCATCTCAGATGTAAGAAGCTAAATCATACTTTTGTGGTAGCCAGTGGCCTCCTGCTGCAATAGGGTTTATCCCAAATCTTCCAGTAAGAACTGTAAGTACTCCATAATTACAGGATGAGTAGGGATCATCAGCTTTGCTAGCAAATCGAGTTAGATTAAATAATTTTTCACCTGGACATTATGAATATGCATGGACTACACTGTAGCAGTTAGGATATTTTATAGATGTTGAAATTATATTTTAGGCTCCTGGGGGCTTTCAGTAAAAAGTCTCTGAGTGGAATATTGCAAACAGAAAACAGACATTGTCATTAGTCATATTCAGTTCCCTACTGTCTGCTTCTTGTGTAACCTTCTATCTAGAGACATCTGAAGAGTATATGAAAATGGATAGATAGACACACCTCAATAAGAAAAGAGTGACAGCCTTTATCAAGAGCGTATTTTGCTTGATTAAGTTACTCTATTGTTTTTAGCTGGAGAGGGGACAACTGCTATGTATTTTGCTGTAGTAAAATCTCGTCATAGAACTAATTTACCCACCACTGACATGGCAAGGAGTTTCTCTAGCCATTTTACCTTCTTGCAGCTGGAGTATCAGGAATGAGAGGGCATAGCTGGAGCAAATGCGTAGCCAACTGGTGCATCCCTACACCACAGCAATCAACACCTGCAGCTGTAGCTCCTGGGAGCCTGCTGTAGCTGTTGTAAGTTTTGAGCAGTCCTGGGGTGCTTGAAGTTAAGAGACTAGAACAAAGTGAGCTTTACTGTGCGAGAACCTGCATTTGTGTTTTATTTTAAGTCTACAAACAACTAATCTGGAATCGAGAGAAATGTCTCAGAAATGTAAAGAAAAATAAAATAAAATAATTTCCAGTCTTTTAAAATAAAGTCTGTACCAAATATATTTGGCAATTTTGTGGTCTGATAAAACAGGGATTCCATATGCAGATAGTTCTTTAGGGAGATTGTCAGGTACATAAATCTTTAAGGAGATTTTCAGGTATCACGCAGCTTTTAGAGAGGCCACACCACATTATTTTTTTTTTTTTAAACTACTCTATACAGTTTAAAAAAAAAAAAAAAAAAAAAGTGATGGTAACTCCAGAAAATGATAGTTTGCAGCCCTTCCATCAGAGCACTTAATATAATCCCTGACTTTAAGCAAATGCTGAAGTCTCTCTCTCTTCAGCAAGTAGTAGGGTTAGAGCAGTGTTACAGTTGTGATAGTCCAGGAAACCTGCAAGAAGCAAGGTTTTTTTGGTGGTATCTTTCACGGGACCAATTCTATAGTTGGGAAAGATGTTGGTCAAATTTACAGGCACAGAATGCCCTTCTTAGGTTTGGGGAAGAAACAAGTGCAGCCTAAACTAAATAGTAGATCAAACTGCCTGTGTTCAGCAAAATGCTAAGCAGTGCAAAAACTGGAAGCACACGCTGAAGTTCTGTTGACATCAGTAGTCAAATGTTTTGCTGAATCAGAACCTAATTGCTCAGGTCAACTTCTATAACATACGCTGATGCTGTAGGTGAAAATTCAGAAACTGTTATGGAAGTAACTGCCTGTCACTGTGTTCTGTCCTTCAGAAAATGAAAGCAGACCTAAACATGAAAAAGTCATTGTTGAGTACCCTGGAATCTGAGATGCAGAAAGCACTGCAGTTCCATTCACAGTCCTGCCAGACCTATGCACTCTATGACTTGGACTTCGGAAAGTTCACTGACAGAGTCACCCAGCTGATAGACCGCTGGCAGAGGGTAGACAAACAGATTGATAACAGGTTTGTCCAGATTTCCTAATGATTTTACTTCTACATCCTTCTTGTTTTGAGGTAATCCATCCATGCAACCATCTACTGGTGTAACTGGGAATTGTAGTTTTCCACTGCACAGAATTTGGTTTTGTGGTAGTACAAGAAAGAACATACTAAACCCTTTATGAATAATTGTAAAGAATAAGCATGGGCATACTTGAAAGGACATTGTCCAAAATGCAGACTTTGGCTGGGGCATAGGGCATGTTTACAGCAACTATTACTGGGAGAGTTGTTGTTTTTAGGCCTTTTTACATGGCATCAGAACAATTAATTATTAGGATTTAAACATTTCCCTGTCACTGTTTTTCCCCTTGGGTGCTACAACACTGTGTGACTGCCTGAAAACCAAAAAGTGGTACCATCTGGAAAAATTTTAAATCAGCGGCTAAAATGGGGAATTTTGAAGTGATTTGCCTTACTTTTCTTGTTGTTTCTCTATGCAGGTTCAAGGTAGAAATAATGTACATAGACTTGTTGCACCTAATTAAAATTAAAGTAAATAGTGTAAAGATTGAAAGTAAATTTATTTCAGTTGTAATGAACCAGTTATATCTTGAAAGTCTTACTTCAGACCAGACAGTTCTCAGTTGCATTAGTGAGTGTAGATTCTGCTTCTGTTTCTGTAAATTCAGAATAACCTCACTGAAGTCTGAAACCTTGATTCTTGTAACAGGTAAAAGTTGATACAGCCCCTAGTGAAATTTTTAGAAACCTCTCCAGTGACTTTGGTGAAATTTTAATTCAGAAGCACATATGGTCTACTCAGAGCCACCTCTAGGGGTGTGCGAGGTTTGGGACAAATTAGCCTGTGTGGGGCCCCCTTAACACTGTGTGGGACTGCGGTACCTCCACAAAGTGGGGGTCCTCTGTGCTTCTTCCACAGTGTGAGGCTGAGCCACCAGCTCCAGGTGGGCCCCACAGCAGGGGCCATGGCCACTCCACCCGGCTCTGCAGGCCCCCCAAAGCATGGGGCCCAGGGCAGTCGCTCCAATTCACCGTACACTAGGGACAGCTCTGGGTCTATCATGTACAAGTTAGCCTCTGAAAGCCTTATTAGGCAATTAAATAAGTATCCTGATTTTTAGAGTTACTAAGAATTAACACTTTCCTCTGAAAATGAGGCCACTTTATTTGGGTACTTAGATGCTAATTTTGTTCTGATTCTTCTTTCAGCATCTGCTGTAGTTTTATTAATTTTAGTATTGATAAAGCTATTAGAAATATCAGGACAAACTGAAAAAGAAAGCATATTTTAAACTTTCATGGATTGTTTGTTTGTTTGTTTATTTTTTCCTTTCCCCAGATCCTGGGATCTAGAACGACAAGTTAAACAACTGAAAATGTACCGAGATTTATACCAGATTCTGAATAAATGGATCTGTGATGCTAAGCACAGACAAGACTCTATTGAATCTTTGAAATTAGGAGATTGCAACACTATCATGAAATATTTGCATGAGCAGAAGGTATGTGTCACCTTCCTGCTACATCTTCAGTAAATTGGACTCTTAAAACATTTCAGGACTGAGAGAATATTGGCGTACCAGTGTTGGCTCCAAACTTATGGCCTATTTAGAATTAGAAATAACCATAGGCAAAAAGATGCCTGTAGAAAGGGAAGAAGTGAGGAAATATTATCATTCCCATTATCCAAGAGTCCAGCCAAGGATGCAGTACAGGTCCTGGGAGGTTCATAGTACCTATTGATACCTCTCAGCCATGCCCTTTGAATTCAGTCCAGGGGAATCCAAGTTGATGTAACCAGGGGCAGATCCTAAAAGATGCAGTGGAATAGCTGCACCCCTCTTTTGGATTGGAGCACACCACGGGAGCCTCTGAGGCAATTTTTAAAGTCCCTAAAGCAGATGCAAATCTTCCCTCCCTTCCCTTTCCACTCCTCCACCTGCCTTTTTCTGCTGTCCTGCGATGGGAAGGCACCAGAGCCATTCCTGCTAGGGGTGTGCAAAGTGGGCCCTATTCGATTCAGATTTGGGCCAAATCAGGGACAGTGATTTGATTCCTTGATTTGGATCATCATCCCCAATTCAATTTGGCCAAATCCGAATCTGAAGATTTGATACTGATTCAGTGATTCGGTCATAGACGCAGCTTCAAATGTTTTTTCTACATACCTCGAGACACCAGGCATAGCTTATGAATGCAGTGATGCTGGGGCCCTTCCACATGCTGGGAGTGTGGGGGGCCCTTCCACATGCTTGACGGCGAACCTGGAAGCAGACCAGAAGTACTTCCAGGTCCACTGAGGAGCACACAGGGGACCCCCCTCAGCTCAGCAATCAGCTGTGGGGAGATCCCAGGTGCCCTCCCCAGACCCAGGAGGCACCAGTTGCCAAGCTGGTAGGGTGCATGGAGGCCCACCACACCTCCCCAGTAGACCTGAAGTGGACTGGGTCTGCTGCCGAGTGTGCTGGGAAGCCCCCTGCACTCCTTTGGGATGCTCTATGTGCCCCAGCATCGCAGCATTCACGAGTTGCGCTGCTACCTAGAGGTATGTAGAAAAAACGTTTAAAGCTGTGTCTATGTCCAAATCTCTCTGAATCGATTCAGAGGGTTCTGATCCAATTTGCAGTGATTAAAGGATCCTCTGATTTGATTCAGAGATTCAGCCACCAAATCAGGCCAGATTTCTAAGGAATCGAATCGGGGACCGAAGCTTCATGCAGTGCTAATTCCTGCCCATTGTGTGGGGGTGCTGGGCTTAACTGGGGATGGGGACAGTGGCAGCGGGGATGAATGGGGGTTTCTCTTCCCCATAGTGTGATCAGGAAGGATGGGGGGAGAACTGCTCTTCCTCCACACTCTTGCCACTGTCCCCTCCCCAGCTGAGCCCAGCCCCTGCTCAGCCCAGCTATCTCTAGAGCTTCCCCACTGCTGGGCAGTGGAGAAAGAAGCAGCAGGCAAAGGAGATGGGGAGAAGGGGAAGAAGAGGGGAGTGGGCTTGCCTCTGAGCAGGGAAGGGAAGGGTGGGGGAATTTTTCACTTGCTTTAGAAACTGAAAAATTTCCTCAGAGGCTCATGTGGCACATCTGTCCACACTGGTGGCACAAGAGGCTGGGAGCAGGGGGTGCAGCCACTCGTGTGGTGCAGGTTGCTGCCTCCATATTCCCTTTGGGAAATCTTGGATCCATCCTGGATGCAACTTACCTGATAAAGAACAGGAGGAAAAGAAACTTAAAAAGTTGTAAATGGATTAAAGTCTCAATCAGAATCTAGGGAATGCTAGATTTTGAATCCTCCTTGATCTTTGAAAGTGCCTACCTATGGACTGGATAACAACAGAATAAGGTTTGTAGAGCTAGGGCTTCCCTGGATACATCTGTATTATAGTCCAGTCACCTTTTTGTAGAAGCAACAGGAACCTGCTGCTCTCCTCAGTTAGAGGGGAATCTTAGCAAATGGTAATATAGTATGTGTTTATCCATTGTTGCTTATTTATTTATTTATTTATTTATTTACAGAACTTGCATAGTGAAATAACTGGAAAACGGGACAAAGTGGAGGAAGTTCTCAAGCATGCAGATCAGTGCTCAGGTGCAATCAAGGTACTTTTTATGTCATAACTTTTTGCCAAAATGGCTTTTTGTTACAGGAGCCCTATCCTGCCACCTTTTTACAGGCAAAATTTCCATTCCATATTTATTACTGCTGCATGTGTGCAGAAATGACCAAGCGTAAAGCATTTTGGTATACAGAACTTAATGGAAGGAAACTGTATCCTCTTTTGCTTGCAAATTTAGGCCGAAATCTTCCTTTGAACTCTGTAGTTCCCATTTGCTGCATTTCTGCAGAAGACTTGAACACACGGTATTGCTGAACCAAATTTTGCCACTTCTCATATAAAAGGAGGGAAGTGGACAACAGACACAACTCCTGGGTTGCTCAAGGAGGCAGAGCTGGGGGCACAGTATGGATCAGGAAGGAGCAGCAGTATAGTTGCCACAGTGGGCAAAAAGATGCAGAGTTCAGGTCAGAGCGTTATGTTTTTGTGCGGTTCCTTGTTTCTCCCAGCCCCCTCCCATGCTCCTCAGTAATGACTTTGCTGTGCTGGCATTTTTACAAACTGATATTAGATGGATAGAGAGCTAGCACTATTTCTGAGGAGGGTTCAGTGGAGAGTGCTACATAGAACAGTTGCCCCAGTGACTCTTTCCATCTTGCCCTGCTACACTTCCTCAGCCAAGAAGAAACACATACTTTTCCCCTCTGTACAGCACACTCTCTATCGCTTTCCTCTCCTGCCCCCAAGCTGTCTTTGTGGCACTTGTACTGGTCAGATTCCCTTCCACTGTATAGATAACAGAGCATATAGCTTCTTTCAAGCAATAAACACTGGTTTAGTGTTTAGAAAATCCAGATCATGAATTTTCTCAGTAATAGTTAAATTGTGATGTTTTTGTTTTGTTTTGTTTTGTTTCCTTCATTTCACAGGATTATGAACTACAGGTTGCTTCTTATAGCTCAGGATTGGAAACCTTGCTCAATATACCTATCAAAAAGACTATGATTCAGTCTCCTTCAGTGGTCATTCTGCAAGAGGTATCTATTCTTCCCTACATCCTGCAACCCCCCCTATCCCTGCCCCCTTAAATAAATCTTTTAAAGTAATTTACTCGTATGAGATTTTGGGGTGAAGCCATCTTGCTGAATCCCAGGCACTAGCACTGCTATAGTTACTGCACAAAAAGCATGTGCCGATTTGGGGTGAAATCACGTCCTCGTTTACTGGTTACTTCTTTTGGCTTAAGCATGTAAGAGTTTAAATTTCATTGACAGGATATAGGATTTAGGGTCCTAAGTCACTTTTTGAATTGAGGGTCAAAAACTTTCAACAACCTGAAATCATTTGTGACTACATAACAAATCAGTGAATTGAACCCAGAATGTCACATCACACCTGTTGTGGGGCAGTAGATCTTGAAAAAGGCACACTTGTCAGAAGGGAGCATTTTTACTCTCTGAAATCTTTGAGGGTTAATGGGAGTTTTGTGAAGGCCTTGAAAAGAGCATGAACTTTGCAGTCTCTCAAGAGATGATTTCTGAAATCTATTTAAATCCTTTAAAAATCCCAGGATACCTGTCTGATCTTGTACAGTTTTCAGGCATGGCCTGATAATGATGCTTCTTTTTCTTTTCAAGGCTGCAGAAATTCAGGCTCGTTATATAGAACTTCTTACAAGATCGGGGGATTACTACAAATTCTTAAGTGAAATGTTAAAGAGCATGGAGGATATGAAGGTAATCTGCTTGTTTTACTATCCATTTTACCATTATATTAGCGGAAGTATTAGTGCTCAGAACTTTTCAATTTAGTAAACTGCCAAAAAAGTAAAGTTAAAAAGCACTGTTACTTATATGAATCAGCAAATGAATCCTCCCAACGTTTCTGTGAGGTGGACAAGTAAGGGTTCTCATCCCTCTTTTTATAGATGAGGATGGTAACCTACAGAGTCAACTTTGTGGTGATTTGAAAGGTGCAACATATTAGACTTTCTTGCATAGAGAGAGGGATTATTAGAAGGATACTAGATGAGTATAGCCACTCCCATTGGAAAGCAATGGAAGCGCAAGTATGTCAAAATCTGTCCTACTGCAAATAAATCAGGGGGGAAATATAGAAAATGGGGAAAAGAGATCTTAGCAATCTGTTTTATAACTTGTTGTTTTTGCGATGTATTGGATATAATGCTTTACAACAGTTGTCACAGTAAATTTCCTCTGTATTTATTTTACAGATGAAAAACACCAAAATAGATGTCCTGGAAGAAGAGCTAAGACTTGCTAGAGATGCAAATTGTGATAATAATAACAAGCATAAGTTTCTGGAACAAAATCTGCAGCAGTACCAATTGGATTGTTCCCAGCTCAAAGCAAAGCTTTTGAGTCTGGAAGAGTTGAAGAGACAAGCTGAGATGGATAGTAGCAATGTTAAGCAAAACCTGGACAAATGCTATGCTCAGATCAAGGATCTCAATGACCGAATCACCCGACTGACTTATGAGATCGAGGATGAGAAAAGGAAAAGGAAATTGCTAGAGGATAGATATGAGCAGCAGAAGAATGACTATGATCAGTTGCAAAAAGCAAGGCAAAATGAGAAAGATAGCCTTGGTTGGCAAAAGATAGAATCTGAGAAGGTCATAAAGGAGAAGGAGTACGAGATAGAAAGGCTAAGGGTTCTTCTCCAGGACGAAGGCACACGGAAGAGGGAATATGAAAATGAGCTGGCTAAGGTAAGGAACCAATTTAACGAGGAGCTGAGTAATTTAAAGAACAAGTATGAAACTGAAATTACAATTAAGAAGACCACAATCCAACAGATAGCTGCACAGAAAGATGAGGATGCAAAAGGTCTCAGAAGCCAGATGGATAAGCTGGTGAGGGAAAACCGAGACCTGAAAGATGAGATTGTGAGACTCAGTAACAACGTTTTGCAAATCACAGATCAGCGAAGGAAGGCAGAAGAGGAAGCTCTTCAGCAGAAAGCCTGTGGTTCTGAAGTGTCGCAGCAAAAGCAGCAGCTGGAGCTGGAGCTGAAACAGATCATTCAGCTGCGCAATGACGATAACTGTCGGTATAAGCAGGCACTGGAAGAGGCTGCCTCAACCATCCAGGACAAAACAAAAGAGTTAGAAAAACTAAAGATTCAGATGCAAGAAGAGGCTAAGAGCCGATGGGAACTTGAAAAAGAACTGGCTAAGGTAAGGAACAGTTTTGATGAGGAAATTATTAGTTTAAAGAACAAGTACGAGACAGAAATTAATATCACAAAGACCACGATTCATCAGGTTACTTTACAAAAAGACGAGGACACAAATAAGTATCGAGCACAACTTGACAATGTCTCCAGAGAAAATAGGAATCTGTGTGAAGAAATTAGGAGACTGAAAAATACGTTAACTCAAACAACCGAGAACCTTAGAAAAATAGAGGAAAATGCTCACCAGCAGAAAACTGTTGGCTCAGAGCTCTCGCAGAAGAAGCAGCAGCTGGAGATTGAACTAAAGCAGATCATTCAGAGGCACTCTGAAGAGAACCTGCGACACAAGCAATCACTTGATGACGCTGCAAAAACAATTCAGGACAAAAACAAAGAGATTGACAGACTGAGAAAGTTGTTGGATATGGAGACAAACCAGAAGAAAGAGATGGAGGAGGAAAATAGTCGGTTGAAAAGAGTTCAGTTTGATCTGCAGAAGGCTAATGCTGCTGCATCAGAGACCATCAACAAACTGAGGGTCCAGGAACAGGAGCTGACACGACTGAAAATTGACTATGAGAGAATTTCACAAGAGAAAAAAGGAAAGGATCAAGAGAGCATGAAATTCCAAAGCACCATGAAAGACTTGCAGCTCCAGAAACAGAAGCTGGAGGATGAACTCAGCAGGCAGAAAAAAAATGCAATGGATGAGTTATCAAAAAGGAAGACATTAGAAGACGAGTTGGAAAACATGAGACGGTCGCTCAGAGAGCAATCAGTTAAAATCACCAGCCTCACACAGCAGATAGAGGAAGTATCTATTGTAAGGCAAAGGAAAGAAGATGACCTTAGGCACCAGAGAGAGGCATTAGATGGCCATGTAAGAGAGAAGCAGAGATATGTGGAGGAAATAAGAAAATATACATCGGAGGTTGAAAATTTACGTCATCAGTTGGTCCAAGAACAAGAACAACTGAGACAGGCTCACCTACGATATGAGCACTTGCAGAAAGCTTCTGAAGACAAAAGCAAAAGTCTGAATGAATGCAAAATAGAAATAGAACGACTTCAGTCTTTGACAGAGAATCTTACTAAGGAACACTTGATGCTAGAAGAAGAGCTGCGAAACTTAAGATTGGAATATGATGAACTACGAAGGGCTAGAAGTGAAGCTGATGATGAAAAGAGTGCTACTCTTATTGAACTAAGGAATCAACTTCAAACAAGCAACATGCAAACCCTGGAGCTTCAGGGGATGATTAATGAGTTACAGAAAGAAAGGGAAAAATTGAGACAGGAAATTGAAAAGTTCCAAAAGCAAGCTCTAGAGGTATTAAAAAATATTTGATCACAACTTTACTGTTTCTCGGATAATATCATTAACTTAAATAGATATCAATGTAAATTACACCCTTCTATTCAAATTCACTGTGATTCAGATTTGATTTCTTTCTTCTGACCCTTTTTTAAGTGTGATGGTAAAATATAAGGCTTTATAGCAGTAGGGGTGATAAAGAAGGGCCAGGGGGCTGTAAAACTGTCTTAATTATTTAGCTGAAGATTCCCCTGCTGGTGTGAGGAATTCTCTAGCCCTCCACCAACTCCACAGTTATTCTTGGGGAAGAGCAAGTAACTAGATTGCCACTGTGTTCTTGCTGGCTAAAGCGAGCCCTAGAGAGTTAGAGAAGTCCTGAGGCTACGCTAAATGGCACCAGGAACTGATGAGCGGCAAACCCTAGGACTGAGGAGTTGAGAAGTAGCACAGAGCCACTTTTGTCCTCTCTTCTTTGGTAGAATACATCTTGACCTGCAGCTTAGATCTTCTGAAAATTATACTATGAGCGTGCGTTTCCTGATTTAGGGACACGTGATTTTGCAGAAAATGAAAAGAAAACTCTACTTTATTCTTCATTCTTCTGCATTGTTGCTTGCTCAAAGGACAATATATTGCATACAGCTGAACACTTAGGAAACCTTACCAGTGATAAGAATTAAATCAACATACATTATTTGTAAAGTAGTGCAACAAAGCAAATTTGTCTCTGATCTGCTTTGTTTTCCAGAAAGTAATTCTTCTGTATAGTATGTATGGACATATATACTAGTTTTGTGAGTGTGATATAGGGCCAAATTCATACATTTGGAGTTACAGTAAAACAACTTTACTGCTCTGCCACCCTGTCAACTGTTTACACATAAGTCTCACACATACCATACACAGGTACCAATGTATTCTATTTCACTATAGATCCAGAGATATAAATTCGGGTCAGGCTCTGAGCCGTGTCTCTGAGAGCTGCTCTGGTTGATCAGGTACTCGTTTATAGTTAGTTCCTGTTGAGTTTAGAGTCAAAAGTGGCCAGCTGCGTCCTAGCTGTATCACTTCTGGCTACAGAAACTGGTATGCTCTAATTGTGCTGACAGGTGAGCCAAGTAGGCCAAAAAGGCCTTTGACCTTTTGATATTACATTTTATGCATATCTGAATTTCTAACTATGACAGACACAATAATAGTCTACTACTAGTAATCTCTAGCTAACCTAGAAAAACATCCATTCATGACCTTTTTAGCTACACATTCATATTCTTTAAAAAAATTTTACTATTGTTTCTCCAATTTTTCTACCTTTCCCCATCATCTCCAGTGCATTCATTTAGTCTGTTTTTAGCTGTCCCCTCCCCCATGTTTAATTTATTTTGGTTTTGGTTTCATTTAGTTTTACTTTTTAAACTCCTAATGTTGATTTGCTTTTTCTTTAACAAGAGTATTTGTGTGTGTGGGTGTGTGTACACACATGCCACATGGAAACATTAAATGAATTTAAATCTAAAGGAACACATATAAATGTTTGGAGTTTAAAATAGCAAAAATGTTAACAGGGAAGGGAAAGACAAGTCTATTGCTTAAATCCATTCGTGGCTGATTCTCCTATGCTGTAAACAGACCTGCTCAATGGAGATATATTCCCTTATACCCCCAAAGTATCCAAGTTGGCATGTGTCATCATCATAGATGATGTAGAAAATATAAAAAATTTAGTAAGAAGGTCAATTGTTACCAAAAAAACAAGTTTTCACTGAATCTTGAAAATGAGAAATTTAAAATGGGATGCAGTATGCCTATTTCATTTTATGAGTGTAAGGCAATAAATTCCAGGTGGCAATAAAACTATTTTCTGTGAATATGCAGGTATATATTTAAACATGTCCATAATCTTGAATATGGCCTGGTAATGTTCAAAAGAAGGGTTTTTCAGTGTCAGTATGTGGTGAATCAAATTTTTGGGACTGGATTAAGAATATTATAAGCAGACAGTGTAATTGTAATAATTCTCTCTATTTTTTCTTTTTGAATTTTAGGCATCCAACAGGATTCATGAATCTAAAAATCAGTATAGTCAGATTATGCAAGAAAGAGAGACCCTATTGATAAAAATAAGCACTTTGGAACAAGATAAGGCAAGGCTGAAGAGATTAGAGGAAGAGCTGAACCGTGCAAAAATTAGCCTAGAATCAGAGTCTCGTTTGAAACAACGGCTGGAAGGTGAGAAACACCAGATCCTGAATGACCTAAACCAGTGGAAGAGTCAGTATTCCCGGACAGAAGAGTCCATTAGAAAGAGTGAGGCTGAGAGAGAAAAGAGTGAGAGGGAGAAGAATGCCCTGAGGAGTGAAATTGAAAGGCTACAAATGGAGATTAAGAGGCTTGAAGAGAGGTACAGGTGCAGACTGGAGGAGACAGCCCAACAAAGCCAGTTGCAGTGGGATGCTGAGCGTCTCCAACTGCAAAGGGAAATTGAAAAACTTCGCCAACGCCCATATGGATCCTGCAGGTCTACACAGACAGAGGAGGACTTTGTCATTGACCCTTCTAAATTGTTGTTCAGTGGGCTGCGGAAGAAAATTACAGCAGTTCAGTTATACGAATGTCAACTGATAGACAAAACCACGCTGGATAAATTGCTGAAGGGGCAAAGGTCAGTGGAAGAAGTTGCTGCTGACCTTGAGCCCTACCTGAGAGGAGCAGGTGCTATTGCTGGAGTCTCTCTTTCTCCAAAGGAGAAGTACTCTCTGGTGGAGGCTGAACGGAAGGAGCTTCTAATCCCTGAGAACACAGTTCTGCTTCTAGAAGCGCAGGCAGCAACTGGAGGTGTGATTGACCCACACAGGAATGAGGTGTTGACCGTGGACAGTGCCATTGCCAGAGATCTGATTGACTTCGATGACAGAGAACAAATCTATACAGCGGAAAAAGCCATTACGGGGTTTAAAGATCCATTCTCTGGAAAGACTGTGCCAGTGTCTGAAGCTATCAAGAAAAATCTGATTGACAGGGAAACGGGCATTCGCCTACTCGAAGCCCAGCTGGCTTCAGGAGGTATTGTTGACCCTGTCAACAGTGTTTTCCTGCCAAAAGATATAGCTTTGTCCCGTGGGTTGATTGACAAAGACCTGTACACAATCCTGAATAGCCCTCGAGGCACAGCAAAGAATTTAATTGACCCCATAACCAAGAAGGCAGTCAGTTACACACAGCTAAGGGAAAAATGCAGGATTGAACCCCACACTGGTCTACTTCTCCTTCCTGTGCAGAAGAGAAGCTTGTCATTCCAAGGCATCAGGCGGCCTGTTATGCTAGAGGAATTGGTTGACTGTGGAATAATTCCAGAGCCAACAAAAATAGGCATTGAGCAAGGGACAATAGATCCAGAAATGATTCGTGAAGAAATTAAGGATTTCCTCCGGGGATCCAGCTGTATAGCAGGTATCTACAATGAGGCCACTAGGGAGAAACTTAGCATTTATCAGGCCATGAAAATAGGATTGGTTAGACCAGGTACAGCCCTTGAACTTCTAGAAGCTCAGGCAGCAACTGGTTTCATAGTGGATCCTGTCAGCAACATGAGGCTAACAGTTGAGGAAGCTTACAAAAGAGGTCTTGTTGGCATTGAATTCAAAGAAAAACTTCTGTCTGCTGAACGAGCTGTCACTGGTTACAAAGACCCGGAAACAGGAAATATCATCTCCTTGTTCCAGGCGATGAACAAGGAGCTTATTGAGAGAGGTCATGGCATTCGTTTGCTGGAAGCCCAGATTGCCACTGGTGGAATCATCGACCCCAAAGAGAGCCACCGTCTTCCTGTAGACATGGCTTACAAGCGTGGCTATTTCAATGAAGAGCTCAGTCAGATTCTCTCTGATCCAAGTGATGATACTAAAGGGTTTTTCGATCCCAACACAGAAGAAAACCTAACCTACCTGCAACTGACAAAAAGATGCATGCTAGATAAAGAAACAGGACTCTGTCTTTTGCCCTTGAAAGAAAAGAAAAAGGTGGTGCAGACTTCACAGAAGAACACACTTAGGAAGCGGAGGGTTGTCATTGTAGACCCAGAAACAAACCGTGAGATGACAGTGCAAGAGGCATACAATAAAGGTCTTATAGATTATGATACCTATATGGAACTTGCTGAACAGGAATGTGAGTGGGAAGAAATAACCATAACAGGATCAGATGGTAGTACAAGAGTTGTCCTTGTTGACAGGAAAACTGGAAACCAGTATGACATTCAAGATGCTATTGATAAAGGTTTGGTTGACAAGAAATTTCTTGAACAGTACCGTGCTGGAAGTTTAAGCCTTACGCAGTTTGCAGATATGATTTCCTGTCGGAATGGTGGTGATGATGTATTCCGACATGAGTCCATCAGTAAGTCCCCCACTGTGATGAGCGTCAGAAGTTCTTCACTGATAAGGAATGATTCACTTTCAGAGGCCCCAGAGGAATGTAGTCCCATTGCGGCCATATTCGACACTGAAAATCTGGAGAAAATCTCCATTTCAGAAGCTATGCAACGGGGCATTGTTGATAGCATTACAGGGCAGCGGTTGCTCGAAGCCCAGGCCTGCACTGGTGGCATTATATGCCCTGTCACAGGTCAAAGGCTTTCACTTCAGGAGGCAGTTACTCAGCGTATCATTGATCAGGATATGGCCACACGGCTCAAGCCAGCTCAGAAAGCCTTCTTAGGGTTTGAAGGTCTAAATAACAAGAGAATGTCAGCAGCAGAGGCAGTTAAGGAAAAATGGCTGCCTTATGAGGCTGGTCAGCGCTTCCTTGAATTCCAGTACCTTACTGGTGGCCTTATTGACCCCGAAGTGCGTGGAAGAATAAGAACTGAGGAAGCCATCAAGAATGGATTGATTGATGGTCGCACTTCTCAGAAATTGCAAGACCCCAGCAGCTACCCCAAAATTCTGACCTGCCCTAAGACCAAACTGAAAATATCCTACAGAGATGCAATGAAACGGTCAATGGTGGAAGACATCACTGGGCTCAGACTGTTGGAAGCTGCTTCTGTTTCATCCAAAGGTATATCCAGCCCTTATAATGTCTCCTCTGCACCCGGCTCTCGCTCAGGTTCTCGTTCAGGCTCACGTAGTGGATCCAGGAGAGGAAGCTTTGATGCAGCCACAGGTTCTTCATACTCTTACTCCTATTCAACCTTCAGCAGCAGCTCTCTTGGGCGTTCGTAAAAAGTCAGCAAGGGTATCTCCCTTAATTTCATTGTATACCTTTTACTTTCAAATAACCAACAGAAACTGGTTTGTGGTCATATTATTTGCTTGGGTGTAATGACCTAGTTGGAAAAGTCACATCCACCCTTCTAAAAAGAAAACCCGTAAAGACTTTTCTAGGTCTTCTCTTCTCTTTTTTTAAGCTGTAATATGTCTGGGGTGCGGGCTTGTGCATCAAACATTACAGGAGAGCAAATGCAACAGTTATGAGTTCGGGGTCTTTTTAAAAAAATGTTTGAATGTTTAATTACTCTCTTCCTGTATATTAAATATGCTATAGTTTGCTTCACCCATTAACCAAAATTGTCCCCAGAATTGTAACCTAATAATCAAGATTTGAATGTTCTTTAATAGTTCACTGTTTCCCCAGCTAGCTTTTTTTTAACTTTATTTAAAAAGAAGGGGAGAAAAATATTGTGGAGGAAAAAAAAAATCCATATCAACATATCTTCTGCACTGCAATATGAAAAGCCATATCCTTTTCAAGAGATATTGTACTTAACTATAGCTGATTGACTATTTGCTTAGTTATAATATGGTACATATTTGGGGATGTTATAAACATGTGCTCTTCTTTCACTGTGACCTAAGTATTTTTTCTGTTAATTTTGCTTGTATGTTTTCAATGTAACATCAACAGACCTGGCTGCCTCAAATTTAGCTATTCTAGGCAATAAACTTTTGAACTTTTAAAGTCTCTGAGGCTTGATTTTGAAACTTCTGAATGAGTGCACTTTGGAAGGAAAACTTAGAGAAAGACACCTTATTTGTAAAACAAAAATAAAACTATGATAGAAGCACATGACATTGTCAGTGCAGACCAGAAACATTTTGTCCCCATGATGCTGGTCCAATTCTATGCATGAACACAAACCTAATCGTGCATTGCCCAAAAAGAACATGGAAACTGAACTATAACATATCCCTACCAGGAGCAGAAGGCCATTGTTCTGTGATCCGGTCAAGCCGGTCCAGAAGAGCGGTCCAGTAAGTGAAATGGGACCGTCAGGCAGGCGAGTGGATGGAGAGGCCGAGACAGCGTATTGGTTGCAAAGAGATTTTTACTTATGCCTTTGATGGTACTGGCGCAGGTGAGAAGTGATTGTGTGGTTACAGGTCACGTAACATGATGAGTCGACAAATTTGTGAACGCAGGGAGCGTGCAATGGAAGGGGTACGTCAGGCCGGTTGTTGACGGGGAGATGTTGGTGGGTGATCAAGCCGCCAATTGCCTCTGAGGTGTTTCTCAGAGATCCCCGACGGGCGGAAATTAAACAGGCTTTTATAAGGCAGGCTGGCCAATGACGGACCACCAGGTACGAAACCGGATTGTTGATGTGTGTTATGCCCATATTTGGAGGCCAAGACAGTTGCTCGGGATGGGATCTGTTGCTTGCTCAATCCATTGTGACATGGGCATTTAACTACTTAGAGGACTCATGTATGACATGCCCCCTTGCTCATGGCACAATGGATGCATGGTTTTGTTTAGATGGCTGCTTCATCCATGAACTCGTCGGTTTCAAGGGGTTCAGGTAACCTGGTATATACAAAAGCAGATAACTTGCAAAACACAATATCCCATACAAACAACCACCGCAATTGTAACAAACGGTAACAACACAGTGATAAGGGGGGTTAACAAATGCATAAGCCAGGAAGACGTATCCCATTCCAGCCAACTAAAGATATCGGCTAACCATCCTTTTTCCAATCCGGAGATCTTATTTGTATTTGCTGCAATCTTTTTTTATTGCTTCATTTTGCTGTTCTAAAGGAATGGAGATGTTAGGGATACTAATACAGCAGTGAGTTGTAGATAGATTAAGGTATTGGCATAGTCCGCCATGGTGAAGTAGCATGGCATCTAGGGCTAGCCAGTTTTGCATGGTCATAGTGGACGTACTTTGTAACTGCTGATTGAGTAAGCTTAAAGCTTCCGAGGTAGAATTAGCTATGCCTTCAACCTGTTCCACTAATTCAGCTATAGCAATCTTTGCCTTAGCGACGCCTATCCCCTGGAAAAAATAACCTTCAACCGCCCATTGCCTTGTTTCGGCAACTTTTTCAGCCCGAGGGAAAGAGTTCCAAATAGGGGCATGGCGCCTACCCAGGTGAGAAGTATTAATGCTTAAGGGAGGACAGAGTAATACGATAGCTAAGAAATGATTAACATTTGTTAGCGTGGCTGAAAGGGTAGTATATAGGCATCCATCTGAACAGGCCCATAGTAAGCCAACCGGGGCGGGGGTGTTGATGTCAGTACAACTTTGCTTCTTCCACCTGTCGGGGGGCTAGCTCACTGGGCAGTTCAGTAGTGTGGAGTGGTCGGTTGTACCATGACACCACTGGCTGAGGGTCACTGCCCTCTGTACGGGATAAAAGAATGAGGACCATTTTAATGGATTGGAGATATTAATGGCCAGGGTGGCGTCCCACGTAACCAGCGAGGCATGGTGATTAAGGGGAGCGCTGGTAACGGGGTTCTTAGTAGCTTTGGTTTGTGGCCCAGGTGGAAGTTTTTAAGAACCACAGTGGATTGGATTTTGTCGGGTCCCGCGCTAGGGAATTATCAGGCCTGGCTTAGCGGACCCCCTTAGGGTTAATTCCCCACGGTACTTCAGAACAGTTTATCAAAACTGGAAAATCGTCTACTGGGTCACCCAGGAGACTTGCAACGGTTTTTGTGCAACTTGTGGTTACCATACTCTGATCGTCAGATTTTTAGCCCACATGTAATTGTACTCTATGAGTGATTGCTGGTGTATCTGCGTATCTACAACCGTACCACAGGGTTTATCACTATTCCTGGCTACAAACCACTCACTAACATTATAGGCATATACATAGGGGCTTGACACTGGGCTAGTAACTGAAATGGGTAAACGTATACACGCAGTTAGTCCATCCTTGGTGTTGGTCGCCTCATCCCACATTGACAGCATAGTCAGCGCAGTGTTTGAGTCTAGGGCTGAAACACTCGTAACATGGCAGAGGAAAATTACTCCGAGTACCGCCTGTCTTCCTCTAGAAGGAAATTTCTTGTCTTCTCCTATCTTGTCGGAATGAGGGACCGATCGTGAATGCAGGTGGACATCCTGTAGGGCTGGGGTAGTTCCTTTCACTTCTCGTCGTCATTGAATTCCTCACCTAAGTCTTATCTTCCACAGGTACTATAACAGTATTTAGTTATCTGGAACACTCATTGGTGGGGTGTGCCGAGTTAACCAATTATGATGTGCTATAGTAAGGGGGCGGTTGGGCTTTTCTTCTAATAAAACAGAATAAGTGTTTGGATACGGCTTGGATTGATGAGCCGTCCCCTTATGGACTGCTGGATGGGATTGGCGAGGGTGAGGTATCGAGACCCACACTAACTCATCGGTTGGAACTTAGGTTCCCAGGGTAAGGGTTTCTTGGGGGTCACCTCGTCCCATTGAGGTTTTGTAGTGTTTAGTGCGATGAGGACATCATGATTGTGCTTAGTCCTATTTTTATATGTCCCTGCCTTTCCATGACACCATTGGATTGCGGGTGGTATGGCAAATGGAGGTGCCATGTGACGTCATGGAGATAGGCAAATCTGTCTAGCGCATTAGAGTTAAACGAGGGTCCTCTGTCCGATTGAATTTCATGAGGGGTTTTCCAGACAGCAAATGCTGCAGTCAGTGCAGTGATGACAGCGATAGCATTGATTTTGACTTGTAATTGGCAGGTTCACAAGTCGACGATGACTAGTCCCTTGTTTGGCGGTTTTGCCCCCGGTAGTGGTCCTAATAGATCCACTTGCCACGTCTTCCCAGGGGAGAAGTGTTCTGGGTTAAAGGCGCCAGCGAGGTGATTTAGTACGATGGCACTTTTCTTTTGCACATGCCTCACAACTCTTAGCGATTTGCCTCCAGTCG
The DNA here is from genome assembly GCA_030014935.1 of Caiman crocodilus. Lineage (NCBI taxonomy): Eukaryota > Metazoa > Chordata > Crocodylia > Alligatoridae > Caiman > Caiman crocodilus. The sequence goes on along the minus strand of JAGPOW010000261.1, from coordinate 116,467,324 downwards.
GCTTGGGAGGCATACGGACCTGGTTCTTGAGCTTTTAACTTCCATCGTCAATGGCTGACTTGGGGTCCTGGGTGCCCCCACTGTTTGTGGAGCCATACTAAAAATGGATTGGCTTCAGGAGATGTTCTTTGAGCTGATTACTGTCAGAACCACGTTGCGCCGCAGAGGATCTTCTAGTAGCTTACTGATAGTTGAATGCACTGGGTTGGTGTCAGACCTGTGTGACTGCGTGTGCGTCACGAACAGAAGGGTCGTAAAGGTAGAAATTGCCTCCCTAATATTCTTCCAAATGGATCGATTTTTCCGTCTCCGTTGCTGTGCCCGTCACGATCTTATAAATGTAAAGGGAATCAATCGCTATGACGGGAACGGGGAGTGTGCCATTGTGATGAATGAGGCAGAGTTGCACGGTCGCCTTTAAATCCCAGGAGCTCACAAAGTTGGGGCGAATCTTGTCCCGGGGTTGAATTGAACATCTTGGCATCATGTCATGGCTTACAATAATATCCATAGCGCCACCCCTCCCCTCCCCGTTTCGGGATGTTCCATCACACCCAATCCACGCTGGAGCCGTAGTTCCGTATAAGACTGATAGGTGGTCATCAACTGCATCAGGGTGGGCATGGTGTCCTCATGTTTCCAACAATGCCAGTGATAATGATGATTAAGGACCAGCGTATTCCTTGTTTTGGGCTCCCCTTGGAAATATTGGTCAATCCTTTCGGGGTCCACTGAAGGTATTAACGTTGCAAGAGAAGCTTGAAGTGTCCCATGACCCGAGGACAGTGACTCGGCCAGCTGGCCCGCGAGGGGGGTCTTGGCTAATTGCCCGTAACGATTTTGTGCGGCTTGCAAGGTCTTGCGCGCAGTGAAGATGACCTCATCACGGCCATTAAGCGCCATGGTCCATATGTGGGTGACAGTGCATCTGAGGGTGACGACTAAAGGTTCGTTCTAATTAATAGCAGTAAGTGAGGTATTTTTGATAGCTGTTAAGAGGCGTCGGAGGTGCCTGTCATCCCTTGCCGCCCATGGTGTGGATTTTTGGGTCTTCTCACGGATTTGACGCTGTACCTTTGTGACGATGGGCAGGTGCAAAGGAGGGATGTAATGCCGGTACCAGTTGAGGTGGCCCAGGAGTCGTTGGAGTGATCTTCTGTCTGTTGGTAGAGGGTGTATTAAGGGCTCCAAGTCTGGGGCCCCATGAGTAGTGCCACGTCTGGTGGTGCCGTCAAAGGTTGTACCCAAAAACGTGATATTCACGGTGGGATGTAAACGCGATTTTTCTGAATTGACTGTCCATCCGTCTTGTTGAAGGTGGTTGACGAGATGAGTAGCAGTCTCCCTGACGACCAGGGTATTTCGACCCCATTTCGACTCCCATAAACTCCCATTGGGCGGCTCCCATCTTTTCGCGCCCTTTTTCCTCCTTGGCGCCTTTTTCATGCTGTGGCTCACCGCCATTTTCAGGCAGCGGCTTGGCGCCATTTCCAAGTAGTGGCTCGGGACTTGCCACCGCTGCTTCCACGGCTGCCTTGCCTCCTGTGTGCAACTGAGCCTCTAAATTTGCGTTTTCCCACAGTAACGCCATTACAGTGCAGAATAACAAATTGATCATCTTTCCTTTATTCCATTTTAGGCCTCCCCACTTCACTGCAACGCGACCCTCCATTTCTAATCCTTCCCGGAGCTGGTGGAGGAGCTCATTACTGTGCGACCCAGGCATGAGTACCAGACAATTAAATCAGTCCGGCAGGGTGGGTTCCCCTTCTTCCCGCAAGCGCTGTATGCAGCGGGCATACTCTTGGGCAGAGGTCAGTTCTTCTGACCTCTTGGGATGGGATCTGTTGCTTGCTCAATCCACTGTGACATGGGCATTTAACTATTTAGAGAACTCGTATATCACAGCCATGTTTCACATGTCAAGAACAAGGATGAGAGGAAGAATATTTCTTCCCCTGGTGATCCAGCAGGTGTTGTTTGCAACTTCAAGCAAGAAAGTCTGGCTGAGATGCTTCCCCTGTCTTAGGGCAGTCATTGCCCATTTCCAACAAAGTACAGGTGCCAACACCCATCGTAGAAAGCTGCTTCTAAAACTGCAAAACTACCTTAGTAGCTCCTGTAGTGCTGGCTCTGTTGGGCCTGTTGAAAGCCATTACGCCTAGGCACAGACATTCAAAAACCCCGAGGTGGAATTGGTCTTCGTTACATGGGTTTCTATAAGTGGCGTAGTATAAATTAGTAGTGAACAAAACACGCATTTGCCCTTTTGTGGGGCGTGGGCAAATCTTAGACCAGGTTCTGCCATTTTTAAACCAGTCTGTGCACTGAACTTCTGTTCGATTATGGGTATAAACTGGATTCCGATCACTTACATTAGTAAAGTGTAGTGTTTGTACCTGGCCTACAAGTTAATCTCCTCCAGGTTTTTCCATCTTCTGTGCTGGCCCACTGTATGAGAGCAGAGTGATTCCAAATTCCAGATGTACGGACATAATCTAAAGCCCCCTTATTTGCACTGAATTCTCAGCCAGGGCAGAGGGTTGGTCCTTAAGGTTCACGATTTGGAGTGGAGCCAAAAATATCAAGTCTGTACATGCTGGCTGTTCCACTGCCATTCCCTGGCACTTCCTATTAGAGGCATCTTTCCTATCAGTCTGACCATTTAACGCTAGCACTGCAATGGGAGTTAACAAAAGCCCTGGTAACAATCTGAAAATCTTGCCAAGTGTACAAAACAAGTGGCTCCTGGCAGTTGAAAAATGTTTCACTGAGGCACATGGCTTACAGCCATGCATCATGCTAAGATTCCACTTCTCAGTAGTTGTTAGTAGTTAAAATATCTCTGTCAAAACTAAAAACCTAATTTCCATGAATACAAAATGTTCTTTAGCATGATACTGGGTAAGTTATGTGATGTGCTTTTTGTTAGGGTGGTGGTTATAAAAGGTGAGTAAAGTAATGGAATTTCACATCTTTGGCCCCTACTGGAACATAGCTTGTAACCTTAGAGTTCCTATGCTGTCTGGAAATCAACATCTGTGTCTAAAATCACATCACAAATCATCCAAATTATGGAACTAAGAAGCTGAATTGAACAGTCCAGGTATCTCTGTAGTTGCAGTAGGTAGGAATGCGAGCGTGTAGAGATGAGTCCTCTGGAAAAGCTTGGGACCTGAGCATTATACTTTGACAATATAATTTAAGGTCACGAACTGAGCTGTTGACCTAGATTGAAGGCATGACCCAGTTCCTGAACATTTTCTGACCTCTTCTGTCTAAGGGAAGGAACAGCTTTTTGCAACCTGCTGACAAGCTTGATTTATAAATTCTTTGTTTCACTAGTGTTAAGCGATACAGTTGGCTTGGGTATGTGCTGAGTGGTTCCATTGGCTGCATGTATGTGGGTCCTGTTAGAAGAACCTGTGTACTTCAAATGGCAGAGTTGCTCCTGTGCCATCAGCACAGTTTATATAAGCAGGCTTTGGCATCACAGAGTTCCCTTTGTTAGAAAGCTTATCAACTCCCCCTTTCATGCGCAAATCCTACATTCTTTTGGAGCAGGCAGTCAGAAATCTGCTTCACTTTGCTCAAGTGGCCACCAGATGGCCCTGTAAGTGCACTGTTCTGCGCACTATGGCCAGATGGCTAAAGTTTTCAGCCCTGCAATGAAGATCCCTTTGGGATAGTCTGGCAGAGTGAAGTTATGATGGGCTGTGCCGTGTGCGAGGGCTCTGCTTCATGTCAGCATAAAAGGTCTCCTACAGAAGGATTATATAGACCCACCTTGGAATGCTCAGGCCCAGCCTGGATAGGATGCAACAATAAAGCTGTTCCAAAAAATCTCTTGAGCACCCAGATTTCAGGTGGAGCAGACAAGAAGTCATTTGCACGAGCTGCTACAGTGATGGGGTCCCTTACCAGTACCCAGAGAGGCCAGTCAAGCCAGAAGAGCTTGATCCAAAGTCCACTGAACTTTGTAAAGATACTCACTTAATTCCAGTGATCTATTATTGTTTTCAGTGGTTTACCAGCTCTTCTTATGGATTCAGCTTTCCATTTAGAAGGGGTGTGGCAGGTCATTCAAAGGCATTTCTATCGGTTCTTTGTGAGCTGCACTTGGGGTTTGGAGTTGGCTCATGGCCTTCTCATCTTCATGTTGTTAGATGCTATGCAAAGCAAGTGGCCTTTGGTTTGACTATAGACTGCCTACTTCTCTGCTACTATAGGAATTCAAAACAATATAGATGTGTGCAAGGGTAGGGAGATGCATTCTGCCAAATATTTTCATGCTTGCTGTTCCCTTTCTACCACAGGGTCAGTTGTTTGCAGCTAGCCAGAATTTTCATCAGTCTGTCAACTGTCCAGCTCAGCTAAAGCAGCTGGCTGAAGTGCAGTCTTTTTTTTTTTTTAACCTTGTCGCTTTGTCCTCAGAAGGTTTTTGTTTAGTAGTGCTCCTTGTCTGATTAAAGAAACCAAAGGGCTAAATAATGATTTAAGACCATATGCCTGCCTTAGAACCTCATCACATATTTAGATTCAAGTGACCTTGCCCCAGGACAGGGGGTGTGCAAGAGTAACAGGCCTATTTACTCACTCCAGAACCAGTGGTAGGAAGGAACAACAAATAGACAAAGCCCTGGCCACATCCTGCCTTACTCACAGGCCACTGTAGTTGTGCCTACAGTAGTAATTTAGTCCTAGTGTGTGCCACTACAATCCGTCCAAGCACTGGGTGGGAGGTGAAGGGAGTATAACTCTGAAGGGTACCTCTTAGCCACAGTGAGTATCTGTACACAGCAAATGTTTTAATCATTAAATTAAATAGGTTTATAAAATTGAAACATTTATTTTGGAGCATTGCATCTGTGCTTACGTGCATTAGGTTTTCAAATGAATCGAGCCTTGGAGTGTCACATCTGTGTTTGCACACACTAGGTTTTCAGATTAATTAAGCTGGGTCCCTGGCTGGTGTTGCAAGAGAGCAGGATGGTCCAGTGCTGCCCCTCTACCCTGGGGCCCCTCACCCACTCTGTGCCCATGCCTGCCAGACAGCTGTGGAAACAGGGAACCAAAAAAGAAAAAGCCACACAAGAAAAAGAAAGAGGAAGCAATTTAAAACCAAAAGCTATTTGAAGGCGTGAACTACAAAAACGTTGCACCATCATCTGGTGGACAAAGGAACTCATTACATGGGGGCAGTTATTTTGGGCTGAGGGCTGCTCACTGAGTTTTGGGGATCTGACGAGGGCCACATGGTTAGTACCACCCCTTGACAGTTGCCTTGCCCCTGGTTGTCCTGTTGGGACCAGAAGTCCTGCCCCAACCCCTGACCTTTGCCAGCAGAAGTCTCTCCCCTTGCCCTGGAATTACTCCTTTTGGGGGGAAGAGTGTGTGGCAGAAGGCCACCTCTGTCCTCCCCAAAAACTCTGCTTTGTGACAATTTGGTTAACCTGGACCCAATAGAGGGCAGACATCCCATCTCTTTAGGTAACCTGAGTTAGATACGTTCCTGAGGGAGGGAGGAAGGAAACCTGCTCTTTCTGCATACGTGACTGGCATTACATACCTGGGTGAGGGTCTTACACTCCCTATTGTTCTAAGCAATGCCAACCTGACTGGGAGGAGGCTAGCGACCCTGCCAATCTGCCCAGCAACCAGTTATGCATTTCAATTTGGTTGGCTGGCAGCCAACAGGTTCTGGTCTCCATTGGACCAGGTAAATGAGGTCATAAGGGCTATATAAGTTAAGGACTGCCCAGGAGGAGAGGCAGTGGCCATGATGAAAACTCAGAGAAGAGCTGGACCATCTGAAACTTCCTCTCTCTCTCTTGAAACTCACGGTCAACAAACCACCTGCCTCCAGAGGGAATCTCCACCTGCCTCTGGATGATATTTGTGAGTAAGCTACCTGAGATCTAACTAGATATATAGCTTGCAGTAACTCAGATGCGTAATCAAAGGCTACCCAGCCACCCTGTTTGTTCTATGGGATTTGCCTGATATTACTCTACCCTGTACCCTATTCCATACCTACTCCTTATAATCAATAAAGTTCTCCTTTGTACCTAGAATGGAAGACTTATTGGGAGAGGGGCTAGATTATGCCTTGGGGTCCCCTTTGTTTGGCTAAGAGAGACCACTATTTGCTTCAGTCTTAGGGAAGCACCCCAAGTTCCTGAAGTGGGTTGAGTACCCTTGAGGGATAATAGGTCTGTGTTTCCCAGGGGGCACAGTGCCAGGATCAGGCCAGACCTGGGTGGTGGCAGCACTACTCGCAGGCTAGTGGGTGTGCCCCAGGAAGGGGGTTGGGTAGACGTGAGGCACTCAGAGCCTGGAAGGTGGTCGGATGCAGTGAGATGGGTGGCTCAGCACAGGAGCACCCCCTATTGGCCTGCCACAGAGTTCTGCAATCTTGAAACCAGAAAAAACCCCAAATCACGTACAAAAAATAATAACATCTACTATAACTTATCTTAATTTTATTTAAAAATATTTTGAACCAATTTATGTGTTTATGAAGAGTATTTAGAGGTGACTGCATCATAGCTCAAAATACAGTCCTACTGTATGTTGTGTGTGGGTGGTAAAGGGGTGTATGGTTGGGGAGTGTGGGGGGGGGTGGTTGTGGTGGGTGTGGAGAGGTGTGGGGTATGTGGTTGGGATGGGGATTGTGGGAAGGGTTGGGGTTATGGTGGGTGGGGTGGGAGAGAAAGAGAGATGGGGCCAGGCTGTTGGCTCTATCACCTGTGGCTCTCATGCGATGCAGCCAGGCAGACCCCATGATTAATAGCCAGCTTTGTGAATTCCAAAATGAGAGGAAGAAACATTTACAAAATGACAAGTGTGAGACTCAGTGTAAAATTGTTTGAATTAATAAATCATAAATAGTTGAAGCGATTTTTTTTTT
>JAGPOW010000261.1:116447587-116460314 GCA_030014935.1 Caiman crocodilus | reverse complement strand
TTTTTTTTTTCTTCTTTTTTTTTTCTATAGCCCTTCACGTGGTGCAGGGTAAATTCTGCTCATCTGTATTGTCTAAATGTAGAGTAACTATATTCTGCAATAACTCAATGAATTTAAAGAATTACACCTGAGAGTAGGATTTGTCCCTTTTTTGTTTATAAGACAATATAAATGAAATGTCCAAAACAAAATCTAAGTAAAAAATTAGGTTATTGTAGTGTGTATCAATGGGTAATCAAACAACCCAAGAGCTTTTTATCAGCACACTTAAAACTGAGCAGTGTTTGGTAGTACTGAGGGGAGAATCTTTTGTGCTGGACTTGGTATTATATTTACTTGCCTATGGTATTTGTACAATATTCCCATTGCACAATTTGCACATAGAGTACAATAGTATTACAAATGCTATTTATAACAATCCTCTACTTATTATTCCAACCAGACTTTTTCATGATTATGATGCAGCAAATTAACTAACTCTATTGAAGCAAATGCCCTCTTAATGAATATTTCTCTGGGTGGCACAAGAGTTCATTGTAATGATGAAGTAGCACAGCATATGACTGAGATATATATTGAAGAAATAACAACAGTCGGAGTTCCATTTGTAATGGGTTTTTTTGTCGTTTTAGCCAATAATAAGAATTTTACAGTGGGTGTTAGAGACATTGAGCTGTTTTTAACCTCTTAGCCTTGCATTATTACTCATTTACAGTTAAATTGCTGGTCCCTTTACAGATTCCTGTTCTGCCGGCAGTTTTGGAGCATAGATACCACAATCCGTTGCTTCACATAGGCCAGGGATGCCTGCAGGACCAGGAAATCCAGGCTACCCAGGAGGGCCACTGTATCCAGGAGGGCCTGTTGGGCCTGGCTGGCCATCTTGGGCAGTAGCGGGAGGTCCAGGAACCCCTAGAGAACAAGAATGAGATCAGGAAATGATATAAAGGATGAGGGAAACTTGAAAGAGTTGAATCCTTCCTTCCCAAACTAGGGGAGGTTCTTCTCATGCTGGTGTGAGGAAAGAGTCTCTCTGTTAGCCCTGGTGGAATTACACTTGTGTAAAACAGAGAGCCGAATCAGCTCATGGCATGGAGACATTCGGGAAAACCAACAAACTAGGAGGGTTAAAAGGGTCAGTGCAAAATCTAGCTGCTGACTCGGGGGGGAATATTTATACCCTCTCCATGAGCCAATAACAATGTTGGCCTCTCTGACCTTCCTCCCCAGCCCAGGTACATAAAACATTCACATAAAACAAGGCTTCTTCACAGAACCCTGTTAAATCAGTACAAAGTACAGCTTCTCATTCTATGCAAGCCAAAACCTCAGTGCAAGCAGCTGAATACAACAAAAAACTGTTGGGGAACATTGGGTTCTCTACACAGTCTTGTACTAACTAGTCCTATATTATTAGTGCCCTGCTTTAAGGAGAGTTGATTTTTTTCCTTATAAAAAGGTCAAAAAAAAAAACAGTTGCAAGGGATGCTCTGCTCCCTTTTCCTTGAATATTCCTAACAGCCATTATCATATTACCGAGATCCTCACAATGTCATCATTAGCACTGTCTGCAATCGAAACCTTCACATTTTGCAGAAAGAGAGAGAGAAACTAGCAAGTAGCAAACTTATACTTGGAACAAAAAAATGTGTAGGGGTTACTGTGACTAGCCTGAATAATGTTACATATTTGCACCAAGACTTGTAAACATTTTGCTGTACAAAACAGTGATTCAAAAGGTTGTATATCAATGGTTCATGGCTGAATCTAGGAACATCTGTGGGATGAGAATAGAAAGAAGTAGAGTGCAAGGGAGTTTAAAAATCCTCCAATGATACATTTGGCCATCATTCATTACCTATAGACCCTGGAGATCCATCTTGTCCAGGGAGTCCTTTACCCAGATCTCCTCTATCACCTTTCTGGCCTTTTTCTCCTATGTGGCAGAGAACATATAAAGAAATGAACACAAGTCTTAACTTGCAGAGGAGTATTCCTTATCAATCCATATAGAAACATTAGTTTCTCTACCTGGTTCCCCAACTTCCCCATTAATTCCAGGAAATCCAGTAGGTCCCCTGGGGCCAGGTTTCCCAGTAAGTCCAGGAAGACCTGGTTTTCCCTGTTCAAATAAATATGAACAGCTTTATTTTGTAAAGAGCCCAAGCAGTGTGCTTGACTTCATCATATTTGGGAAAACAAAAAAACAATAAAAAACAGAAGGGATAAGAAATGCATCATTAGAAGAAAGGAAACTTCAAAGTTTCATGCTAAAGTACATCAGAGTTTACTTACCTTTTTTCCAGGTGGTCCTGCCATGCCAGGAAGTACTGGGGGTCCAATTAGTGTCAGATTAGCAGTGGGACAAGCACTGGTACATTTGTATCTGATACCTGCTGAATATTGGGCTATCTGAGCTATGATCACATTACGACACAGTTCATACATGTGCTCCTCAGGCATTCCTGGCCCCTAAGAGGAAAGTATTTATTTATAACACAAAGAAAATATCACTGATATCTTATTGAATAACACTCTAGGGAATTCATTATACTGTAACTCAGTAGTGTTCAACCTCTCATTTTCAAGATAGATCAAGCCTATGAAACAGCAGCATCCAGCTGTGGGGTCTCCATGGGTTCAGAAATTTGGCAGCAGTGGAGCGGTAATAGTGTTAATTGCTCTCAGAGCTGTAGCAATTAATGCTGCCACCCTTCCTTCACCATCAAATTTCTGGGCCTGTGGAGAGCTCTAAGGTCCAGATGACATGGCTCCACATCAGGGGTAGGCAATTATTTCAGGAGCTTATTGAGTTTTGGCAAGCCATCAAGGGCTGCAAGACAGGCAGTCAGGGGCAAATAAATATTAATTTTCTTATTTTTTTAGGGGCCCCGCGGGCCGGATAGAATGGCTTGGCGGACTGCAACCGGCCTATGGGCTGCATTTTGCCCACCCCTGCTCCTGTCATCATCCTGCGGTAAGATCTGGCATGCAGGGTCACACTGTGGCCAGATGTGGCATGCTGGGTTGTGCCAGCGTGTGGGATAACACCCATGGTCTAACCTCACATGCCAACCCTGCACTGAATCAGGCCCATGGACAGATCCTGCTGTGGACTGGTCCCACACCACTCACCTGGCCTGCAGGGCTGCTATAAATATTCACCAAATAATTGGATGAATGGTATACAGATTTTGGTTTGTTCAGAAATTGTTCAATTTGACCTTTTCCCATGTGCAATGGGTCACCACAGTCATGTGGTATCTATTTAGGGCAAATTTTTAGGAAGGATGAGAAGAAACAACCCATGGCAAATGATAAGCAACAAATATTGACTCGAAAAACATTCCTGTGAGCATCAAAAGTTGTTGACCTTTTTCTGGAAGGTTTAAACAGGGATGGACTGGCTGACCTCCCAATGTCCCTTCCTGCCTCTTCTATGACTGTATTGTCTGTATCTATGGCTGTACCAAGAACAGGTATCAGTGCATCAATCCATTAGCACTAAAGTTTACAAACAGAGAAGATGATGGAAGCAAACACCCATTTGTAGGAATCTGAACAAAGCTCATTTTTTCATCTTTAATTAGGCCAACATTCCAGGCCCAAAGTGATCCCCTCCTCATCGGCAAACTATCACTACATCTTCCTGGCATCAGATTTCATAATACCATAAATTCTTGTTTGTTCACCAACTTACTTAAATGTAGACACCAACATTTCAGGTAGCTTGGCACTGGTGTTTCCTTCATCCCACTTCTAAAAAGTGTTTGGTTTTGTTGTTTTTTTTTTAATTGCTCAAATTATCTCTGAACACATTGAATAGTATCAGCAGCAATATTTGCATTAAGCTTTATTCAGAAATGCAGCCAGGGCATTACAGACAATGAGTGTGGGGACATGGAGCTTATATAGGAAGATGATTGCGTTTTGTTTTTTTAATTATGGGGAAATTTGCTTTACTTTTTGTACTTGCTGCCTTATTTGTATATGAATTTAGAGCTGATTAAAAGTGCTGACAGCTTTAAACACTGAACTCTTATGATCTAAAGAGCAGGCCAAGTACTGGCACCAGCTGTGCTACCCCAGGAGGTGTGCTGGCAAGGAACTGACTCTAGGAAATGACCAAATTAAGATATGTTAATAAGGAGCAGGGACTTTACAATGTAAAGGCTGATGTATAATAAGTGCTCAGATGCCTGTAATTACCCCAAGGTAATTTAACTAAAAGCTAAACTGGGGCAATTTAGCTTTGTTTCATCCAAGCTGCCTTATTTTATTAGCTTTTACAGTACAGTTGCATCAAACGCACATTTAACTTGCGCAAATTCAACTTTACGCAGGGTGGGAGGGAGCTTCAGTTTGTGGCGGTGGTGGGAGGTTTTGGCAGCATGGTGGTGGCTCGGTGGTACACAGCCATCCCCTTCACCCCGTGCTGCTGCCTCCGGCCACACAGCTCCAAGCACAGCTCTGTGGTGGCGGCAGGAGGCAGAGGTAGTCACTGCTAGTCAAATCACTGGCAATTTGACTGTGTGAGATTTTCGTCTTAAGTGGTGACCTTGGAACCTAATCCCTGTGTAAATTGCGACATGCCTGTACTTACCAGAGGCTCACTGCGGATGCATTAAAAGTGACCTTGCACCAGCTGTTCCATAGTAACAGAATCCCCTGCTATTCTGTCTATCCCCTGCTAACTCATTGGAAACTGAGCACCTGCCCATGGTCAGCCTAAGAGTAGAAAAGAGGGCTCAGAGGCAGAGCTCCTGTGTCTACTCCTAACTTTGCTGTGACCTTGTGGGATGGTCTAGGGAGAGTCTTGCAACTTCAGTATGCCCCTGAGCTCACCTGAAGAATCATTTCTTCTGGTGAGTGAGCAGAGCAGTCTGCGTGACTGTTTGATCTTTGGCCTCTCTGCCGAGTATTGGTTTTTTTTCCCAGCAAAAACACTGAGCTGAAGATAATTTGTGATTTGGCCCCTAGGAAAACTGACCTCTGATAAACCAAAGCAAAGCAACAGCCACTAGAGAGCAAAACCTCCCAGGCCCTTCTGATCCAGGCTGGACTTGTACTAGAGACACAGATAATAGACTCTATTCTGTCTCCAGTCCTGAGAGCAGGATATTTCTTCTGGGATGGAATATCTGAACAGCCTGTCAGCTTTCTAAAGCATGACAGCTGTATAAGCAGGAAAGTGGATGGGGGGAATCCTGATCCTCACAAAATCAGGAGGAGAGGGAGAAAACACCAGAGCAGCAAGAACTGGAAAGGGAACCAGCATAGAAAAGAGAGGAGATAAAACATACCTCAGGTCCACGAGGCCCTGGAGATCCAGGGGGACCAATTATTCCATTCTCTCCCACAAAGCCTGGAAAACCTCTTGGACCAGGTAAACCAGGGACACCTCTTTGGCCTGCTCGACCAACTGGACCAGGAGAACCACATTCTCCTTGCCATTAGTGGAAATTTGAAAGGAGAAAATGAACAAATGGGTATCTATTCCCCCACCTTCCTCCTTTTCCCTATCTACTCTTCTCCATTGTTCTGTCTGTTTGCATGTATAACAAGTGTGCCTGTGCTCATTCAGCACTGTAAATAGTGTTATAAGACAGTCATATTTAGAATTTCTGATGAGCAGTGGTGAAACCTTGCATATCAGGAAGCCAAGTGCCCTCCTCCTCTGCACATTGAAGGGGAAGTACTTCAACTCAGAATGTTAATTTGCTTGTCCAGAGTATTGATAAGTGATCATCTCTGCTCACTACCTCCTGCTGTGTGGTGTGTTTAATAATTTAGAGTGGCATATCCAGGAAAACTGAACGATCAGTTTTATATTGATGACCCATTCAATTACTAATCATTCAATTGATTAATATGCAGAGTGATAGATCACTGTTAAGAGGCGTTTTTCTGAATGGCTCATGCAGTTGTAACTCCACCTTGATTCCTGCTACACAACTTCCCTCTGACTCTTCCAGGAAGGGTTTTCATAGGAAAAGGACTCGCTTCAGATCAAAATTTGCAAGTATCACACAGGTAGAAGCAAAGGGATATGGAGGGTAGAGTTGCACCCTCCTTCTTGGACAATGCCACAGGAGCAGTAGCCAGTAACTTCTAAGTCCCCAAAATAGGTAATAATTCTCCCCACTCCTTTCACCTCCATGCTCAGCAGAATGTCCCCTCCCTGGCCCACTGTTGCCACTATCCCTGGCTGGCCTAGAGGTGGAAGGAGCTCCAGAGCCCCCCTTACCCCACTGTGTTTGGGCTGCATGGGGAGTTAGGCTGCATGGGGGGGAGCAGCAGCAGGGGGAGACATGTTCTCCCTCCCTGCTCCCCATTCATATCCCCCAGACCAAAAGCAATCTCAGGCAGGGGAAACAACAGGGCTGTCCCCAGCTGAACCTGGCTCCCCATGTGACCTGGCTAAAGGGAGAGGCAAGAGTGTCTCAGAAACCTTCCCCTGCCTCTCAGATCCTGACACTGGGTCAGCTTATGCCAGTGACAGTTGTGGGCAGGAAAGAAGGGGAATAGGAGGAAAGGGAACATGCTACTGAGCATGGAGGTTAAGGGATGGGATGGATTATGAGGGAAGGAGCCTTAGCCCATTTGAGGACTTAAAAAAAATCCCCAGCTGCTATTCTTGCACCATGATCTGCCTGCTTTGGTTGCTGGAGCAGGGGGAAGGAGGAGGATATGAGATCAGGGGTGTAGCCACTCCAGGCATCTCAGTTGCTGTTTCCACAACTCCACTCTACAAACTCTTGGATCCACTCATCAAATCTTATCATATAAAACACCAGCCCCATTAACTTCCTGATTAACCAGCTCCATTAACTCCACTGCTCTATGTCCATCCTAGTCTAGCAGGCAAGCTACTTGCATGTTCATAGCACTGATATCACATAAGCAGGATGCAAGCTTTGAGGTTTTCTTCCCCCCCCACAACTCCACAGCCAGGGCAAGTTTTGAACGTGAGTTTTAAGTATTAAGAAGCTGATTCTGGTGAAAGTTTATGTTCTGCGTTGCACACACTAAGGAACAAGTCCTTGATTCTGCACGCAGCATGAGTAACCAGACTCTCCTCAGTCTGTGGAGCAGCAGCCCTGAGGTGCAGTGGCTGTAATCTTTGAGCTCCAGTAGCCCTAATGGCTGGTATGCTTGTCATAAGCAAATGGGGAATAACTTGTGGGCCATGTCAGCTGTAGTCCACAGCAAACATGTTATGTGCTGGGGCATGGGGAGCCCCTGCAGAACACAACTCTGCTGCCTGTCTTTGAGGATGAAACTCCTTTAATTCTGACTTCTCATTTCTGAGGCCAACCTGTTTCCTGTGAAGGAGCTTCCCTAACAGTGGGAGCCAAACAAATAATTCCCCACAACTCAGCGCAGCTACAATGGGCATTATAGCAAAAAGCACAACGTACTTGGCCTTTGTCTCCCCTATCTCCGGGATCACCCTGCAAATTGAAACCTCAAATGTCAGCTCATTGGGGTTAGCATTTGCAAGGGTCTTGAGCACAATCTTAAATTCAAAGGCATGAGCTGTACCTGGGATCCAGCATCCCCAATGTCTCCTTTTTTTCCAGTATCACCCTGTAAAGGAAGGAGTGCATTGTATGTTCTGGATATACGTGGATAGAAGGTATGGTCTAGAATTTAAATCACAGTCTTTTCCCCTAGAACTGCCACTGCCTTGAAGAGTGGCCTAGGGCAGTATTTCTCAACCCTTGGGTCATGACCCAAAAGAGGGTTGCAGGACTATATGAAAGGGTCGCAAACAAACTTTAAAAATGAACTCTCCTTTCAGTATGAAAAAAACATGGGAAACTGTGGGTTTTTCCCTTGCAGGCTGACTGAGTTCCCACCTGCAAGGAGCTGCCCTCCACACACCAACCTTCTGCCCCATACACCGGTGGGCTGAGGCATGGGGGTGGGAGGCTGTGGATTGGGAGTGAGGGGCACTAGCAGGGCCAGTCAGCTGTTTTGTACTTAAACTATTTACTGGGTCAGGACTGGCCACTGATGTTTACAAATGGGTCCTGGTACAAAAAAGTGTGAGAACCACTGGCTTGGGGCAAGTCATAGACGTTCTTTGTAACTTGTTTTCCTCATCTCTAAAATGGAGATTCATTTTTCAGTAGAGTGTAGGGAGCACATGTTATTTGGTAAAGTGAGGTCTATGGATGACAAGCATTATCCCTTTACACTCCCACACCCACATCCAACACAGCCCCCTCATCCCATCCGCAATTTTAGGATTCAATGGGCATGTCTACATGAGACATTTACTGTGGAGTTGCCTAACTAGTTCTGCAGTAAATGTCTTGATGTCTACATGTGCAGGGCTGTTAGGACAGAGTAAACTAATTGACTCTGCTGTAGATAGTGCTTGTAAGGTTTTTGTTGTTGTTGTTGTTGTTTTGTTTTTCACTCTGCAGCAACACATGTTTAGATGCGGATGCAGCTGGCTTGGGGCATAAAGGTACTTCAGTGCAGGGACTGCCTGCCAGCTAGCCCCACACTGAAGCACCCCCATGCCCCAGCCAGCCCCTGTGTAGCAGGTTGGGCTAGATCAGAGCAGCCCTGGGCTAGCCGGCTGATCCTCCAGGCCCTCTGCCAGCTGGGGTGCTTTGACCCAGCTCCAGGTGCTGTGGTCCCAGACACACATTCAAACTCCAGCATAGTATGCACATTAATTGCATGTGTAGATCTGCCCAATGTTAAGACAATCTGCCTTGTCATCAGAAAAGGCCCAACTCGGCTCCTCTCATGATCCAGAGCCACAAAAGTACAAGAGGGTATTTGAATGTGATAATAGATTTCCTTCTACCTTAAAGCAAGAGTTCAGGCTTCCTGAGAATCCCCCATCCCTGCTCAGCCCAAGGAATATAGCACTGGGATGGTGCATGAATGCTGACCTGCTGTGTGGCAGCATCATTATTTCAGCGCATGAATCAGGTTTGAGGAATATGAAAGAGTGCCTGAGTTCTCCCTCAGAGCCTGGGTGGTATGTCACACATAGAGCTAAGTGTCATGACCTTACAAAACCCAAATGAAATCTTCTTTCACTGTAACACTCCAGAAAACCTTGTGTATTGTAAAACTCTTTCATAAATCAGAGTGGTACACCAGTACCATTATGACACCATTTCTGTGCAACAGCAGATTTATAGTTGCCTTTCTGAAATATATACTTCAAAAGCAAATATACCATACCATTGGGCCCTGATCTCCAGTCTTGCCTTGAGCTCCCTGTGGAAAAGACAGGCAATAAAATTAAATGATACCCAGGGAAGACTGAAGTAACCATTTGAGTTGCTCATTAGTAACCTGGACTTGTACCTTTTGGCCTTTTATTCCTTTAGAACCGGGTTTACCTGGTAGGCCAGGATCACCCATCAGGCCTTTGGCTTCCTGCATGGAAAAGAGACAAAGAATCTGTAACTGTTTTCCACAAATCCTGTTAAATTAGATTTCAATATCGGTTTAAGTTTTTCTTTCTTGTTGCTTTTTTAAACATTTAATTTGAATTTAGACATCGGGTTCATTCATGATGTCACAGTCTTCACAAAGTCTCCTTGCTAGAACATGTCTAGTAGGAAAGGAAAAAGTCTAGCAAGTCTTTGAATGGAGCAACACACTTATGGAAACAGTTGATTATCTTCAGCATAGATAAACCTAAGTAGTAAAACATGGTGGCTCTTTGAAAAGTATATTATCCCTGTACTTAAATTAATTTGACATGTGCACTGTGTTTGATTTATTCCCAGATGTATTTAGAGTGCTGTTTACTTGGGTGTCTGATTCTTTAAGCTACTTTTTACTTGGTGCACTCCAGAAACTCCAGTCACCTGATGGGGCTCCTAGCTACAGGAGTGCATGGCTCACTCCCAAAGCTTGCTACTTGCTGGTGCAGGGGGAGCCCAGAACTGGTTGACAGATCCTACAGAACAATGGCCCCAGGTGCCACCCCTTTACCACAGAGCAGTGTCTGCAAGTGGGAAAATGTCCTGCTTGTAGATTCATGCCTCAAGAATCCCCTGCAGGGGATTCCTGGGGTGCTCATTTCATGCTGTTGCACCCCAATATGTGAAACCTGCACCCTGGGAATCCCCTGCAGGGGGACTCTCATGGCATGCAATAATCGGACAGACATCCTTCCCTATAAGGCATCAGACCCTTGACTATGTTTGGCTGTGCAAATATTTTGAGGCATTTGGAACATAAGAAGGGGCAGGGACATCTGTGACATCTGTTCAGTCACAGCTTATGCCTCCATAAAAATGTTTATGGCAACACAAGGGTAATGTCTGTTTGCACCCTAAGACTGTAGCTGGATTCTGAGAGAGGTTAAAAAAATTTCTTGCATCTTGTGTGGTTGCATAAGAAGACTTCCTGCCACTCCCTCCAACTCTGTAAGGCAGCTGGGAATAACAGCATTCTCTCTCCAAGCAACCCTGGATGACCATGTTACCACAAAGGCCTCTCGCCCCCTCCCACTCTCACCAACAAAGGTGAGTGATTTTTCCCACACCATTCCACGGCCCAATGCAGTTCTGTCCCCAGTGCAGTGACGGTCCTTTTAGACTCATCTTACCCCAGGATGAACATCTTGTTTACAGAATAATTTTTTCCTATGTAGTTTTCTGAAGTGGGAACACACAGTCACCTCTTAGTATATCCCTTACCATGGAGCCTGATCTTCCTGGTGCTCCCTTGGGACCCTGCTCACCTTTGTTACCCTGTCAAGAGAGCCAAAAGCAAATTAAATATCTGGGGGGGTGGAGGGAGCCTTGAAGATGAATCAGCGATAACACAGTCCCCATTTTAAGAAGAGGTGGAGAGGTTAAGAGAGGATTCAGAGGACTGTGATAAAAATGATAAAGGTGTTAGAAAGCAAGCTATATGAGAAAAGGTTGAGAGAACTAGGCATGATTCACTTGGAGAAAAGGCAATTAAGGAGGGGGATGTGATAGTAGTCTTCAAATATCTGAAAGCCTGCCATAAGGGGAGGGAAGGGGATAACTGTTCTTTGCTGCATAGGGTAGCATGTGAAACAATGGCTTCAAAGTAGGTTTAGATTAAGTATCAGAGGATGCGTCTACATGAGATGCTTTACTGTGGAGTTGACTAATTAGCTGTGCTGTAAAGCATCATCATCTACACATGCACCCCTATTAGGTTGGAGTAAACTAATTAACTCTGCTATAGGACAGTTCTGCCCAACACAAGTACTATCCTACAGCAGAGTTATATACTCTGCTGCTATGTACTTGTAAACAGTGACTGGGGCTGCCTGCTGGCTAGACCTGCACTGTAGCACCTTCATGCCCCAGCCAACCCCTCTGTAGCACACTAAGCCAGGGGGAGCAGCTCTAGGCTGGCAGGCTAACCCCCTGGGCACCCTGCCAACTGGGGCTGCACCATCCCAGCTCAACATGCTGCAGTCCTGGGCACTTGTGAAGATACTGTACCCGGGAACAGTAAACTCTGGTACAAACTGTGCCAATGTTTATTGTGTCACATTAATCACATGTAGATGCCCCCAGAAAGAACTTCCTTACTATTAGGATAGTGAAACAGTGGAATAAACTGTAGAATCTTTCACTGAAGGGTTTTCAAGGTTTTGGATACACTTTGGCTACAGATGATTTAGTAAAACCATTCCTGCATTGATGTAGGGAGTTGGACCGAATACCCCTTGAGGTCCCTGCTAACCTGACAATTGTATGGTACTTGGATTGGATTTATTTCAATACTTTATGCCATGGTTAAAGTGAACCTTTTTTTTAAAAAGGAGCTCAATTTAGCCATGTCACGGCATGTTTGAGATGGGTTTTTGCATTACATGACAAGTAGAAAGTTAAAACTGAAAATGCTACTGGGGTGATCAATAATGAAAGTATGATTATATGTAATCACCTTCAGTGGAACCTCTGAGTTTCCTTTAACAAAAGTTTTAGGTTTAAATTGGAACAGTGTAGGGTCATGGAGTGATGGACAAGCATGTCATGTAAATTATCTTTTTGCTAACATCTTAATTCCCTAATTCTTGTATTGGTTACTGTTAATGGTGGCTCTCTTCTTTTCATTTAATTTTCAAGTTGTTTTTACCTTTGGTCCCGTGAGTCCAGTCTCACTCTCTAATCCTGGGATTCCCAGTGGACCCTACAAAACAGTGAAATATCTCTCAGAACAAATTTTTATTGCCTGAAAATGAATCCGTTATATCTAGGTCAGTGTTGTTACATCTCTTCCTGGCATGCCATCACTGCCTGGGATTCCCATAGGTCCTTCATCTCCCTGAAAATCATTAGAACCAAGTATTCAAAATAGCTTCTCAACAACATTCATCAAAATAATACAAAAAAAATCTACCATTGCTTTTGTCTGTATGTCTTAGTGTATGTCTACTCATGGAAGATTCTGCCTCAACACTCCTGAAGACTGAAGTTTGTTACTGAACAACAGACAGACAACTAAGGGCTAGATTTTGTTCTACCTATTAGGTGCATAAGTGGACGTAGGGGCCTAAGTGTGATTCTATTTTATCCTGCCCAAATCCTTGAAAAACAGTTCATGCAGAAGGTGAGTGGATCCTCCTCCTCCTCGCTTTGTTTTTTGTAACTCAATCTTCATAGTATCATAGTATCATAGTAGTTAGAGTCGGAAGGGACCTGGGCAGATCATCTAGTCCGACCCCCTGCCTTGGCAGGAAAGAGCACCGGGG
>JAGPOW010000261.1:116411876-116447487 GCA_030014935.1 Caiman crocodilus | reverse complement strand
TGTAGCAGGCCACAAGATCCCCCCTCAGCCTTCTCTTGTGGAGGCTAAACAGGTTCAGGTCCCGTAGCCTCTCCTCACAAGGCCTGCCCTGCTGACCCCCGACCACACGGGCGGCCCTCCGCTGGACCCTCTCCACACCATCCACGTCCCTCTTGAAGCGCGGCGCCCAGAACTGGACACAGTACTCCAGCTGCGGCCTGACCAGTGCCGCACAGAGGGGGAGGATCACCTCCCTGGTTGGATTGATTAAGATCATCAATCTTAATGGTCAGTTAATGGCAATTTACAGAAGTAGATTGATTGATGCATTTTCTGGGCCTAGAGCAAGGTAGAACAGGATCATACCTAGGCACCTAAGTCCACTTAAACACCTAAGTGGAAGAATGGTCAAATAGCCATATAATATTCCACCAATAGGCCTAAAAACTGATTTGATGGGACTATCTCCAAGGATGAAAGAGTAGATGAGTCTCCATGACTGTTCCAAAAAATGTGTACTTGTTCCCTATGTTCCTCCAGCTCAGATCTCAAAGAAAGGTTTATTAACATTTCAAGAAACAATGACAATGGGATGGTGGAAATTCATGCATGATTGGAAATAAGATGTCTGAAGAACAGCTTACAATGAAATCAGTTGTACAGTAGGAATAGAGTAATGTTTTATAGCCAAGCAGCTTGTATTTTCTCTCATGTAGGGTACAATAAGACATTTGAATTGTGCATTCTTAAAATCCTCTATTTCCCTTACTGTTATACCTTTTCAATATGTAAGTGTTTAATTAGTTCCTAGTTCCAGCCCATCACAAACAATATCAAAGATCCTCTTGACCTCACTGGGGCAGGATATAGTGCTTAACCCAGCCAAAATAGACCTTTTTTATACCTTAGGCCCTGCTTCTCCAGTTTCTCCCATGGCTCCTGGACAACCCTGGGTGAAAGGGAAAAAAGAAAATTGAAGGAATGGTGGTATAGCAGAGTAGTGTTAGGTAAAGGATGTTGAACAGTTTGTGAATTTTGAACAGAACATTATATTTTTCACCTCTGATAAGATATTGATGGTGCCCTGGTCCTTTCTGATCTCTTGTAGCCCATTACAACTTTTGGGATTCTGTTTTTTCAGATTAAAGAGCTCTAATTTATTATGAGGTATCCAAGGGAGTGCTCTGTGGCATGTCACATGAACCAAACTAGATATCCTTTTGGATCCTTTTGGGCTAAACATCTATTGTATGTTTGCCTATTATCACAGGGGCCTGGATGTTATGATGCACCCAGGTCCCTTTCTACGCTCCCAAATTACTGTGTCACATCAGATCTAAATCTCAAAATGAGCCTGGTGCAAAAAAAGACAGTCAGGTACAATCATTGTACACAACAATTCTCTTTCACTTTGATTTTTTTACAAGCCCAGTTTTGAAAGATAGGTCTTACTAATCATGTAAAATAAAGAATAAAAAGTAACAATAGAAAGTAGTTCTATGCTTAGGGAAGGCTGAAGCTTGCCTGCATGTTATGCAGCTATGCATCAGGAGAAAGTGCTCAACTGCTTCAATACCTTTTTGATTCAGTAATGTTCGCCCTTCATTCCTTTTAATTTTTTTTAAGGAATAGCAACTTTAAATAGTAGACAACACTTGGGAAATGAGACTTAGACCTATCTATTTAGCTGAGCCTATCCATTTTAGGTATAGTACCACTGCTGGCATCCTGATTCTGTCATTCTCGATGAATATATTGCTCCTTGAATAGTCTTGCTAAAATCAGTGGCAATTCACTGATGAGCACTTCCTCATTTCTGAGAGCCTTCTTGATGTCACTGGGATTACTTGTGAGAGGTTCATGAGTGTAAGGAAGGAAGGGCAGGCTGGCACCAGAAGTATCCTGCGTAGCAGATTGAGCTGGGTCACAGCAGCCTTGGGCTGGCAGGCTGCGTCCCTGGGCACTCTGCCAGCTGGGGTTGCTCTGAACCAGCTCAATAAACAAAGAACTCTTAGTCACCTTAATGGGACTCTCACCTGCTAGGGATTTACATGATTAGACTTTTACTAATAGAGACATGAGGCACAGTTTCCTGCCTTCTAGGTTTACCATAGATCCTTGCTTTCCATGGGCTCCTTTGGGTCCATTAGCACCAGCAAAGCCCTGGGACAGAAATTTGAGAGTTGTTATTTCAATGCATCATGTTCTTCACTAAATTATATCTGTAACTTGAGTGTCCAATCCATTCTTGAGTGAGTGACTGCATCTGCATTCCAGTTTCTGGCTCTCCATTATTTCTCATCCTGGAAACCAGCATTCTTAGTATGAAGATGGGCAAGGATAAGTAAAAAAAAAACTGGACCCATGAACACCCCTTTTTGGCTGTCTGTGTATCTCTGTCCCCAGCAGTAGGACTTCTCCAGGCATGAGGAAAGCTCCTGCTTAGCCCTCTCAAGCAGAATGGTTAAGTGCAGCAAATATGAAGTGATGGGGGGCACTTTGCAGCAGAGCTGTTGCTATATTGCATGAAGAAAGTCTGCATAAATCAGCTACACTTCCTCCAGGGAGTTCTTGCAGCTGTTTGGATCCTACATTAACCTTGACACAGCTCTGAGCTAAGGACATGGCATAAACTGCACCATGTCAGAAACAGGCCAGGATGTACCATGACTAAGGCATCTCTCCATCATGACTCTGCCCTTGCTTCTGTCTTGCTCTTAGAGTTTATACCACCAGGAAACTACTATATGCCTTCCCCCACCCACAGAAGCAGTGTAGCTGCACTGGCACAGCACTTCTGGTGGCATAATTAGCACTGCTGAGTGACACTGCTGATTAGCCTAGCTCTATGTCAGTTAGCCTGCCTGCAATGCTGTCTAGCTGCATTGTTTTTGGTTCAGAAAGCAGCTCAGCCTGAACAATTTGGTTTTCTATGTAGATGTTGACATTAGCTGTTTTGGGGTCATTTTTGCTTTCCCTTCTATTTTTAAAAAATGATATTTTAAGTGTAATATATTTATGATGTGGTTTTTTGAACAGTGTGTTTTAAAGATGGGTTGTGTAAAAAGTTGGAACAATACAGCATTGTATGAAAATAAAATGTTTCAATAAAGGGCAACAAACATACTCAGAGGGCTTGAAAAAAATGACTCATCATAGTAATAGTTTGCAGTTATAACATTTTTAATCTAGTAGAGGTTTCAAGACCAGCCTCTTATTTGAAGTGCTGGGATGCCTGGAACTAGAATTCTGGTTCAGTCCAATATAAAGCAAGAATGCAACCATGCAGGCAGAAACCTGAACCCCCTTGAAGTTTTGGTGGGCACATGAAATTAATGCAAGACAATAAACTCTGGTACACTTTGTGCTGGAGTTTACTGTTCCCAGGCGCAGTGTCTTCACATGCAGCTAGGACTGCAGCATGTTGAGCTGGGGTGGTGAAGCCCCGGTTGGCATAGGGCCTGAGGGGTCAGATGCCCTACTGTGGCTCAATGTGCTGTGAAGCAGCTGGCTGGGGCATGCAGGTACTATACTGAGGGATCAGCCAGTAGGCAGCCCCCACACGGTAGCACCCTTGTGCCCCAGCCAGCTGGATCACCATCTACACATGCATTGTGGAGGAGTAAATAACTCTGCCATAGAATAGTACTTGTATTGGACAGTACTATCCTACAGAAGAGTTAATTCATTTACTTCGGCCTCTTAACACCACTCATGTAGATGGTGACACTTCACTAAGGAGCTAATGAGGTAACTCTGCAGTAAGCATTTCATGTAAATACACCTAGTGTGTTTGTATTTGAGGAATTGTGTTAGGTCTATCTTTTCTCATTAGAGAAATTTAAAGGGCTAAATATGTAAAGCTGATTTAACTTGTACACACAAGCACACGTGTGCAAATAGGTAATATGTATGGGAGGCCAAACTTTGAGAAATATTCATGGTTTCAAAGCACTGATGTTGAGAGAAGATGCTTTTTAAGCAGAATATTGGTGAAATCTTCCTAGTAGTAAGGTATGTAGAACTGTGTAAGTTGTGGCATACAGTGCATAATGGGTTAACTTACCACTTGTGGGCTCCTACCAAAATGCCTCACCCTTCACCACTCCTTCTGTTGCTGGGTATCTGGGTTCCTTCTCCTTCCTCTGGCTTCTACTTCCTACCCTGCCCTTGGGGGGCAGGATAGCACAGTGTGTGTATGGTACGGAGGGAGGGGGCATGTTTGCAATCTAGCATCAGTGAGCCAGATACTCAGTTTTTATACAGGTCCATAATTCCACTAAAATTAGTGGCACTTCCGACAATTTACGCCTGCAGAAGATATTTTTTCCAATGAGTTTCATTTTTTGGTACTGGGTTTTCATTCTGGCCTATTCCTGGTATAAAAGTAATGGGCCGATAAAGTATTATTTGTACCAAATAAGCTTATAGGGGGAGAAGTTTATTATTTAGGTACCAAAGAGGTAGTCCGCCATAAGTGGGAATGAGGCCACTGGTCCCAGGCACTCAGCATCACAGATCAAAGCAATCGGACTATATTACTTTTGCACTCTTTTGTGCTGCTCCAGCTATTTGGTGGAGAAGAACTTGGAGTGTGAGCTCCTTTGGGCCCTTGTGGTGCTCTCACAGTGATACTCCCAGACTGTATCACTGTTCCAGTCAGTTGATAGGAATAGACTTTGGGGACTCTACACCTTTGTTTTTGGCCACTATTTTATATGACCAAGGTAAACTAGGACCCAGGGTCAATGTGTTTTATCTTTTTACTAATCAAGCAACTACCTTGATATTGCTCACTGAGGTTCTCAGTTAAAGTAATGAAAATGGGAGCTGAAGAAAAAAGAATCTTGGGAGAATATAAGTAAGTGTTAAAGGGATTCAAGGTTGTTTAAAGAAATTCCAGCAAGAGAAGACAACAACATAAAATGAAAATGAAGTCATCTGACAGGAGAGAAAACATATCGATGGCCAAACCAACTAGTGTCAGTGGTCCACTGCTAAAATGCTCCAAAATTAAATGCCTGGTACTGTGAGAAAGTGATTATTTACAACATTCATGGTGCTGGACCTTGTTTTTTTGCTTATGGGTCAAAGAAAGCCACATAGACATAAGAAACTGCCATTTTGTACCTCCTCCCCTGGAGCACCAGAGCTGCCATCCTCACCACTCCTCCCAATGTCACTCTGAAATGCAAAAACAGCTATTACTTCTGGTCTTAGATGCAACTGAATCCCCACAGTGATCCTTATCTAGAACAGGGAGACAGACAGACAGACCCCAGGTTGCTTACTGCTTCTCTTTTTATTCCAGATTCACCTTCAGGTCCAGGCAAACCAGGTTCACCCTGTGGCAGAGAAGGATTCATAAACAGGTGAGCTGCTTAGTTTAAAAAAGGATTGCCTTGCTTTTGACACACAACACTCATTCTGAGAATTAATAGGACATGCCTGTTCTCTCTCCTGTGCCCAAACATTTTTTGCATAAGAATGCAAACAGTTAATAATGAAGTAATAATTAACAATTAAGAACTGCAATCAAGGATCAGGGACCTGCCAGGCCAGGGCCTGTACAAACAAGTAACAAAATGACAGTCTTTGCCCAAGGTAGCTTTATTATATAGATATCGAAAATAGATATTGAGTAAAGTAGATAAGATAGATAAACAAGGAAAATGAGTCTGGGAGGAGAAGGTAACAATAAATCAAGTAGAATTTATTTTTAAAATGGAAACACCCACCATTATCTCCATGTTACCTTTTTCCCTGGGGGACCCAATTCACCTCCCTCTCCAGGTATACCGATGAAACCCTGAAGTAGAAGGCAATATAATTCACTTGACTTTAGAAGGAGAAAGATCAGCATCATTGCGAAGCATCATCTTTTGTGGTCCAGAATTTGGGGGCTAGGGACAGACATTCAAAAAGCCTGTGCCTGAATTGATCCAATCTTTGCATGTTAGTCTAACCTGGCTAGGCTGAACTGGTTTGCAAGTGCACAGACATTCTCTTCTCAACTGAGAAAATGCAGGCATATGCTTGCAGTGACTTGAACAAGAAGCTGAGAGGGTAAAGGGGGTTCTAGAGCAGCCCTCCTTTCCACAGTGGTGAGCTGAGAGAGGTGTGGCCAAACCCTGGCAGGATGCTCTGATTAGGGAGGGGTTCCCCCCACACTGCTCCTTACCCGGAAAGGAGCCAGGAGGGAGTTACACAGCATTTAGTTACACAGCAGGGAGTTATACAGGGAGTAACAGAGCATTTAGCACCTCATCAAAATAAAACAAAACAAAACAAAAGCCTCTCTCATTAGTTCAAGCTCTTCTTAAACAGCTTTTTCCAAGGAAGGAATGGAGGGACATTATGAACTACCTGTTGATTAGCTCCAAAAACACCTAAGCAGACACTGTCCTGTCTGTCTTTGTCCTGTCTGCCTTACACACTGGGCCCAATGATCTCACAGGGTCTCTTCCAGGCCTAAACTTCTGTGAATCTGTTGTAATCTCAACATTAGCTAGCATACCACATGTTGGCTACTGTCTATGCTATGGGAAAGGGGAGGGGAGAATCCCTGCTTGAGCAGGGAGGGTGGGGGCAGGAGGAATCCAGGCAAACTCCACTGTGCCTGCAGTCTCTGTCAGAGCTCCTGTCAGGGAGCAGAGGGGTGCAGCCAGCCCTGTGGTGGAGCAGAGAGCCCCGGCCAGGGCTGCAAAGTATCTGGGATGCTGGGAGAATCTGGTTTAAGTTTAATCAGGAAGGGCTCTGGGACAGACATTGCATAAACCAGTTCAACTCAAATCAATTAAGTCTGATACTACATTCAGCCAGGTTTATCTCAAACCAGTTTTAGCCGTTTTCAAACTGGTTTATGTACACTGAACATCTGTTCTGTTACATGTTTAAACCAGTTTCTGATCACTTAAACCAATTTATGTGTAATGTCTGCCTCTGGTCGAGATGACTTAAGTTTTCAGAATCATGTAAAAAAGAAGTCATAAAAATCTTGGAAACTGATATGCATATTAAGGCATATCTGGCCCATGATGATAGAATATGAATGACAGAGATCAAAAGGAAACAGTGATCAAAATTATTCCAGACCTCTCTAATCAAACTCTTGCATGCCCCCTGCAGTGCCTCACATTGCTCTTAGGAAAGTGCATAGGGTCATTTGTTTTTTTTTTCCATTTCCTTACCAGGGCTCCAGAATGTCCAGAAGGTCCTTCAGAACCTGTTTGTCCTAGATCACCCTATTGCACACAAAGTGGAGATATTTAGGCTACGTGCAGACAGTCAAAAAGCCTGAGGTTGAATTGATTCAGTCTTTGCAGGTTAGTCTAAGCTACAAAAATTGAACCAATAAGCAAATGAACAGATATTCACTTTTGATTCAGGAAATGCAGTCATATGCCTGCAGTGGCTCAAGCCAGAAGCCAGAGGGCACTAGAGCCAGCACGAGTCAGTATGGGCTGTGCATTCACTTCCTCTTCCTGCTGCTCCCAAGGTCTCTGGGATTTGTTATCCAGACTTGCAGCAGAAGGACTCTGCAGGGTTGCTCACCACTTCCTCTTCCTGGTCCCCACAGGTGCCTCTAGGATTTGTAGTCCATAGAGGCAGCCAGCACTAAGCAAGCCAGCAGGGTACCTCCGTACTTGGGCGAAGGGAAATTTAACGCCACCCCCACCCTACCCCACCCCCAGCAGGGGTTTGCCTGTGGGGGAAGGCAGGACCAGTGAGCCAGTCAGTGAGGCCAGTGAGCCAGCTCTCACTGTTCCAGCTAGGGAGAAGAGGGAGAAGAGGTGTGAGGCCAGCCCTGCTCTCTGGAAGCCCAGCCCAAGGCTACAAACTACTGGGATACTTTGATTTAACTTGAACCAGTTCTGTCAGGGACAGAAATTTCATAAACTGGTTTGACCTAAATCAGTTAAGTCTGATACTACAGTCAACCAGGTTTATCTTAAACCAGTTTTGGCCATTTTGAAACTGATCTATATGCACTGAACTTCTATTTCTGATCTCTTAAACTGGTTTATGTGTAACTTCTGTCTCTAGCCTTAATGACAACTTTATAGCAGTGGCAGCCCTGAGAAAAGCATGCAATGTCATTTTCAAGCTGACATGACTTTCGTCATTAGCTAACTTTGCAATAAAATAAGGGATGAAACTAATCCTGCAAATGTAGTGGAAAAATACCTGCTTTCCTGAGATGTACTAGCAACTTTGGCAGAAGGGAGCCTGCTCTGCAATAATTTATAAATGTTGTGTGCAGGCTTCAGGGTTGGGATCATAGGGAAGTAGAGTTGGAAGGACCTCACAAGGTCATCTAGCCTAGCCCCTGAGGTGTTTAGTGCATGAGCAAGGTGTATAAATAGTTGCTCAAGAAAAGCTACTTCCCTGTAAAATATTCAGGATGGTTAACTATTAGCTGTGAAGATGCTATCTCTAAGCTCTAGCCAAGTTATAAGATTTGTTTACCTAGTGCTGTGACTGTGCAAATCAAAAGGACTATAACCAGAAAATAGAGTTGGAGCATTGCTAGCCATATGATAGTCCAGGAAATACAAAAGAAGCAATATGTTTTTTGGTAATATCTTCTATTGGACTGACTGTATAGTTAGGAGAGATATAGGATATGCTGTTGGGCATAGTGTCTAACATCTTCTCCAGCTATATAGTTTGTCCATACGTGATATCACCAAGAAGCACCTTGTTTCTTGATTATAGCCAGATAAAAACACACTTGCTGGCTTGAGGTGGTGCAGCTGTAGCTGAGAAGCTGTTTAGATGGACTCCTGTGGTATGCACTCAGTGAAATGTCAGCAGTGCAACTAGCTCTGTAACCATGACACACTCTCTTCCTATTTAACAGCTTGGTGAGGACACCAGCGTATAACAGCTTCAAGCAGGGCCCAACAGAAGGCCTATTCACTATGGAAATGCAACTCACACCCTATTTTGAGAGCTCTAGGTGAGGAAAAAGTCATGCCCTGGCCTGTAAATTGAGTTGAATTTCAACTGCTCTGAATAACATAGCACATGACTGTTATACCAACTAGAGGTGCAAGGAAAAAGTGATTAGGCTGAACAGGGAGGAGAATCTCTAGGGATTTTTCCTCCTATTTTTGCTCTGCTTTGGTTCTACTTTGCTCTAAAATTGGCCCTTAAACTGTACAGGATGGTATTAACTAATAGGTTCTCTACTGATATACTAATAGTGTAGGCAGGAACCCTGTTGATATTTGCATTTGTTTCTGTAGTGAATGTATTATCAGGGACTAGCAAATAATTAATAGAAAATAAATTTAATTTAATTTAATTTAATTCAAATCTCCTTTAAAATAATAGAGAGAGTCCTCACTTGTGGTCTAGGATTATCTCTTCTCCCAGGAGACCCTTTTACTCCATTGTATCTCTATGGAAATATTTCATTTGCTGATTTTGCTTTTAAAGCCACGTAGAACACATTTATACATCACAGCTTATCTGATATACTTCAGATCAGACCTACTGGTGTTTATCTCACTCACTCACCTACACACACCCACACATACCCACACATACTCCCTTCCATGCTGAGGCTAAGGAAGGATGCTCCATGAGCATGTGTAGAACACAGGATTCAATAGAATCTCAGCCATTTTCAGTAATGACTAGGAAACAATTTGCCAAATTGCTAAATATAGTGAATGACCAAATAAACAAATACAACTTGAAAATGGTCACTGCCTTCCAATACTTTCCATTTTTCATATATTTATTTTATAATTCATTTGTTTATTTTTCATGGATTATTCGACAAGTGTGGCTCAAGGTGTCCACTCTTATTAGTATATTAGGGATGTCAAACCCAGCAGAGTTTTGGCTTCCTTATCTGCAGAATCCCCATATGCTATTGTCATCACTGCTGTTGCCATCCTCATTAATGGCCCCAGCACTAAGAGCTGTTCAACAGCTCCTTCAGTTTTAGGGGGTCTCAGTACCTATTAGGTTCAGATCCATAGTTTGATTTTAACTTCTGTCGGAATCAAACATTGCAGAAGATTTAGAAAGCTCTTAACATAGAGCTGATGAGGCCTCAGTGAAAGTCCATAGAAAGTGCATGATTGTCTTTTAGGGAAGATAGGCTGGACTCAAACTTTGCAACCTTACGAACGTCTTGCTTTGCTACCTTAATCAGTGACCTCTTGTGTTTTCCCTCAATGTACAATTATCAATTACCTGTCTTCCTTGCAATCCTGGGAAGCCTGAGGCCCCTTGATCACCTTTTTCACCCTGGAAAATGAGCATGCAATGTTTTATTACCCAAGGGGACTGCTGCAATAAATGACAAAAGAGGCCACAATTTAAAAACATTTGAGGGCGATACAGTCTCCAGGTCCCGGTTGGACTTTCTTTGCATTATTCTACATTGAATATTAATCATGTACCCTACTATCTGACTACTCTTTGTTTTCTCAGATGCAAACATATGACACATATCAGGGGAACCAACTAATTGATAGAATGTAAACTGTTTTAAAATAGTGAGTATGAAAAGCAAAGATGAAAAGTGTTACATGTGATTATTTCAGAGGTTAAATGGCTACGATCTTCACAGCACTTAGGAGCCGTCCCTTTTCATATTTTAGGTTAAAAGCACAAATATTTTCCAGATATAAGACTCAATCCTGAGAGTCCTTAGCGCTGGTAAGAATGCTTTGGATTTCTCTTGTCCATGTCAAAGAAAGAAACTCTCATGATCAGGACTACAACTTTAAAGACTAAAAAGCAGAAAGCATGGCTTTAATGGTAATCAGGCTTTCCTACAAGGGTTGGATTTCATGCTTCAATGCTTCTAATAGATCAGTGAGAATAACATTTTACAACATATGTGACAGAGGTTTGTACTGAGGAGAGGGAAATAAGAATCCTAAAGAAAACTCAGAGATTTTGGTGTCTACTATATAAATAGGCTCTAGGCTAACAATATTTTACTTTCCGGAGCCCAGCCAAACTGTTATCAGTCAGTTCCAAAATGTAAGGCGCTGATTGCTTTATTATTATACCCAAGAGTAAAAGTACCTCAGATACTGTGCTCAGAAAAAGCCTATTCACTATTAAGTTTCTCTTATTTATGTGAACAGGAGCAGCTTAAGTCTATAAAAGTCACACATGATGGAGCAGCAGCAGAAATCCATACCTACAATTTAAACATAGGCTCACATCAAACTAACCGGGCCTCTGTCATCTGATGCAAGCACAAACAAGGTGATAATAGAGTGTAAGTGATGGGCCTTGCCCCCACAAATAGGGTAGCTGTGCTGCTTGGACTAAGTACAGATATTCAGAAAGCCCAAGGCTGAATAAATTCAATATTTGCAAGTTAGTCTAACCTCCATGGATTGAACCAGCAAGCAAGTGAATACACATTCATTTTTGATTCAGGAAATGCAACCACATGCCTGCAGTGCCTCAGGCCAGGAGCCAGAGAACGCTAGAGCGAGACCTCCCTTCCCTTCAACAATGGCCAGGCAGGAGGGAAGCTGAGCTGTGGGGGGACATGGCCAGGCCCTGGCAGGCTGAATATGATTGGGGAAGCGTTTAAACCCCCACCCTGGCCTGCAGGGACCCCAACTGGGGTCTGCCTGGAATATGTGGGGGGAAGCAGCCCTTGCCATGCTTCTGATGGAGGGGAAGGGGAGCATAGCCAGACCCTGGCCCCTAGCTAGACACTGGCCCAGCATGGCCCCTAAAATGAATGGGGTGGAGAGGGGGTTTATTCTTCCCTCCCTCCCTTTTCCTCCTGGGGGATCCCAGCTGGAATCTGCCTGGGCAGGGTGCAGCAGCCCCTTTCAGGGTCCCTCTTCCCTCTCTGCTCCAGGGATGGGAGCATGGCCCCCTGAAGCAATGGGGACAGGGAGGGGGTTTATTCCCACCTCCATCCTATCTTCCACCAGGGACCACAGCTAGGTTCTGCCAGCCCTGACTGCCGCCTCCACAGCTTGCTGCAGCCTGCATGGGGCAAGTGGTGGCAGCACCAGAGAGAGGGGGCTTATGGGGCTATGTCCATCCAAAAATTTGGCTTAGTCTCCATAGCCACCCCTCTAAGCCACCATCACTTGCCCTGCACAGACTGCGGCAGTTCTGCCCATCCCACTGCCACCCACAGCACAGTCCCACAGCAGGAAGAGGCTTGTGCTCCCCAGGACATCGTGTCCACGTCCCTCCCCATCACTGCTCCACTGGCAGGGGTGGGGACATGGCCAGACAGTGGCCACCATGGCCCCTTAAGGTGAAGGGGGCAAGGAGGGAGTTTATTTCCCCCCTCCTTCTCCTCTCCCCTCATTTGGGGTCCCAGCTGGGGCCTGCTTGGCCAGAGGAAAGCAGCGGAGGTGGCAGCTGGAGTTGGCAGACCCCAGCTCTGGTCCCCCAGGGGGAGAGGGGAAGGAGGGGGAAATAAACCCCCTCCCTGCCCCCTTTGGCTCAGGGGGCCATGCTGCCTGGCATCTGTCCTGTCCCTGCTCTGGCTAGACAGCAGAGGGGCAAGGCCAGCCCTGCTCTCTGCAACAGATGGCACAGCTCAGCCCACAGCTGAAAAGCATGTTGGGGATACTGAGGGACTTTGATTTAACTTTAACCAGGAAGTGGTCTAGGACAGAAGTTCCGTAAACTAGTTTGACCTCAATCAGTTAAGTCTGATAATATATTCAGTCAGGTTTATTTTAAACCAGTTTTGGACATTTTGAAACTGGTTTGTGTGCAGTTACAAGTTTAACCCAGTTTCTGATTACTTGAACCAGTTTATGTGCAACTTCTGTCCCTAGCCTTCAAGATGTAGGAGGAAGTTCTGGCTCCAGTGAAATCGGTGCTTGTTGTTAATTTCATTGGACTTCTATCCTTATTTTAAAAGAGAACCTATTTTTTCTTTATAAAAACAACATTACACCTTTATTCTCATTTTTATGAATCCTTTGTGCTTTATGTTCTATTTAAAAGCAACTCTTTACTAATTCATAATAGCTCATTCTTCTCACCTTTGACCTTTGTACCAGGAAAGCCAGGATAGCCCAGCACTCCAGGCTGGCAATTGCAGGTTTCTGGAATCTTCCCACGACCTGAGCTCCCACACTTGGGAGAAACAGATTCAAAAGAAATGCAAATTAACAGAAAGGTTTTCAGCACCTTTGAACTATATTTTCCTTGTGTGTTTAAAGCAGGGAAAAACAGGCTTATTTCTAATTTTCCATCACTGTGCTTTGGGAAACTCACCTGGGCATCTTCCTGTAATGAAAGAACAGAAAAAAAAAATGTAATTCCATTAAAATTTTAGAAAAACAAAATGCATGCTTATTAGTTGCAGTCTAAGCTCACCACTCCAGGTACTTCACAACACGTTTTGTCCTCTGTCTGGCTGTGGTCTGTGTAAATCTGAAGTTGCTGCACATCCACCTGTTGTGTGAACAAATGAAAAAAAGAATTCAGAAATCCTAGTAAGGCTCCACCTTCATCTTGTTCTTGCTCTCAACCCTGCCAATGGAAGTCCAGAAGTCCAGAGCACTTCCCAATAACAGAACCAGTTTCTTCTCTGCTTTGAGAGAAAAAGCTTAAGTCTATGGGTTCTCTATTTATATTTGTATTCATTGGTAGGATGGTGCCATGCCATTTCTGTGTGAAGAGAGCATTGAGGGAGAACTGGATCAAGGCAGAGAGCTTTGCATTCTATTCAGGGAGCAGCAATGTATGCAATTATTCTTATATCTTGCAGCAATGAGCACCATTTCATTGGTCCTATGAAAGGTCTGTCTCGTGCTCTCCCAGTGGGTCAACAGTCTCAGTTCTCCAATAGTAAATTTGTGTTATGAGGTATCAGGGTCATAAAGAGAAACCAAGCTCTAAGCCAGTTGTGCCAAATCAAATACTTTGATTATGAGGGCAGACACTTTGAACTGAACTTTCTCTTTTCAGTGGAGAACCAATGTTGACAGCAGATCATTTATTGCAGCTTCTCTTGTTAAGAAAAGAAGGGCTGCAGCATTGTGTACAAGAAGGCCTGTTTTCATTATTAAACTATTTAGGGGTAAGATCCTCTGCAATGGAAACTGACCCTATTTCCTAATTTTATTCATGTTCTTCAGGCTGAATTTGTTTTAAGTGAATTCAAGACAGGCCAGGCATGCCAGGAAACAGGTTGGTTGTGATTAAAAAGCCATGTCATGCTAATGTAAGTTAATGTAAGTCCCTATTCAGAGTTATGAATATAGTTCTTTTGGAATGTTTCTGGACATTCAAGATTAAGTGTATATGTACTAGAGGAGCTCTTTGGGTGAGAATCAGCAATTTTTAGTTACATTTCTATACTATATAACTTCATTATGGAATAAGGAAAAAGCACTTCAATACTCTGAGGTATTAGGAAGGTATGTATATAGTAAGAAGCATAGTCTGGTACTTACCAGTGTAGTGATGTCATCCTTTATTCTCTTGGCCAAGACAATGTTTCCATCTGTCCTGATTGCTCCATAATGACTGACAGGGGCAGTGCCCACTGGCTGGCAGTCTATATATAAGGTAAGCTGGTTCCTCCTGGCGCTAAGGGCAAGCTTGTGCCATGTCCCATCAAAAAGCTTCTCCACATTCTCAAAGGTGGTGAGCTCACTACCTGATGCTTCATCTGCTGCACTGTATATGTCAACTGCGGAGCTTTCTCTGTAGAGACGCAGCCTGAACTGATCAGCTCTGGCACTGTCCATCACTCTCCAGAGATCCCACACTACTCTCTCATTCTGAAGGTAGAAACTACAGAGAATTCCTGGGAGAGCCCCTGTGGCGGAAGTAATCTAAAAGAAAAAGGTATGAAAGAGCTTAGGAAACTTTGTCATGTTGGTATTTTGTTCAACTCTAAATTCCATTGCAAGTACTATGTTGAAATTCACTGTGATACTAACTAAAGATATTAACAAGAGAAAAGGGCTGGTCCAATCCCAGCTCAAAGGCAAAAGACCTTGCTGATGTCATCTGACATACCTGGTTTCTCCTGTAATGTGCACATGTGGTCCAAGCTGATATGCTGTCTGGTCACTTTGTGATCCTGGAACAGTATTGACTCCAGAAGCACTGGAAACTCTTAATTCTTGCAACAGATCAATGACTAAAACAGAACAGCAGTCAGCATGACTACATATGAGAAAAGGTGTTAAAGGTAATTGAAAATAAGTCACTTGCTTGAAAAGCTTTGGATGAAAACTTCATGATTTACTACTCCCACTATACAAGCCTGCCACCAGCCTCCTTTCCTATTGACTTTCAGCATACCTTATCAGCCTCCTCACAGTTTGTCTTCTGCAGAGGGAAGGACTGGGTCCCCATGCAGCTCAGGCAGGCAGGCAGGCTCCAGGGGGAACAAAACAGATCCAGGTCAGTGCTCCTGCCCGCTTCCCCCACCCTTGGTGGAGCCTGCCTTCCTTGGCTGCTGCCAGGCTGTGCTTGCATTGGCTTCCTGCACAACCCCTGAGCTGCACGGAGCCTGGTGCTTCACTCCTTGGCTGTAGGGGCAGCAAACTAAAAGTCCTCAGAGATGTTTTAGTTTGCTGAGCCCCAAAGTTATTTAAGGCACATTACTCTGCTCAATATGCTACAGTGGCTAAAATTAATGCGCAATACATCGCAGATGCATGTGAACACCAATACTATTAAAACAGCGCAAAAGCACTTAACCCGCTTTAAAGTGTTGCACACACATGCCCCTCATTTTGTTTACATGTGCCCTTTGACCTGGGCCACAACTGAAATAGTCTACTGTGCTTTGGCATCCCAAAACATAGAGCCTCAGCTTGATCAGCACACCCACTCATCCTGGCATGCCGTCTCACAGCTGACCATGCAGAATGGGCAAGGCTGACCTGAAGCCTCCATCAGGACCTAACCATCTACCCACTCCATGACACCGAAGTGGCTGATTGGATCAGCTGACCCTCTACTTCCCCTATACAAGTTCATGAGAAGGAACAGGAAGGATCCATGCAAGAGTTTAACCTGATCCCAGGGTGCTTTCTACTCTCCATTCAATCTCTTGCCTTTTTGACCCAGCTTGCTTGCCAATTTCACCTTCCACTTGATGTCCTAGCTTCTTGGCCTGGCTTGCTCTCTGACCACTCTCTTTCCAATATCCAATCTTCCTGACTCAGCTTGTTCCTAGACCCCACTCTTGGACTGACTTCTGGCTTCTTCACCCAGCTTGCCCCTGAATTCTGCTCACCCCTCCTGACGCTGTTTGGCACCTTGATCCCTCAGTGGTCTCAGACCTGATCACAATGAGATGGTGTGACAGATCAGGCTTGTGGGTCATATGTTTGATACCTCTGGTCTAACCTGTTAGATTAGCTGTTGGCTACTCCTTCTCCTTGGCTACTCTTTCTCCTATACAAGTGTGTGGAGCCTGCTCTCACACTCTAGAAATCCAGTGCTTTGAAGCAGACTCAATTAATCAAGTCTGCTGGAGCACAGACATTGACACATTCCGGTAGTCTTCCGCATCATGTGTATCAGCATCCCCATGCATCTCCGTGCTGAAAAAATGGCAGTGAGGCACTTCAAAATAAAACATGTTCAATGAGCTTTAGTTCAATTTTTCAGCATGGGAACATGCAGGGATGCTGATACGCATGATGCATGGGTGCTTTTAATCAGTGCAACTCACTAATTAAAGCACCCAGTGCTGCATCCAACAATATGTGTAAAAATGCTCTTCTGTGTTAGCTTCCCATCCCCTGCCACCTTCCAGACAATGGCCATATGCACTTTGAAAGAAAAAGTCATGGGATGCAGAAGAAGTGAAACTCTTGAGATATATGGGAATAAAAGATAGGCACATAATGATAATACAGGATTTAACAGAAGCCTTTTTGAGGAGAAAGGCAAGCAAGACAGCTCGGGTTCAAGGGGAGGAGTGGACCCCAGCAGGGGAGGCTGGAAAACAATCTGGTAGGATTTCTAGGTTCTGGAAACACAGACAAAACTCTCTAGGAACTGCTTTAGCTTAGAAAGTAGTAGTGAGGTATTTCTGCTTTTGTTTCTTTATATTTTTCTCCAAATGTAACAGCTGCTTTTTCCTATTTGTTTTTTTTCAATCCTATGTAATAACTCCTATTTTTGTTTTATATCTTGGGCTGTAAAGAGACATCTCATTTGATGCAGACCTAACTGTACCAGGGGTTGAACCGGATCAAAGTATACATGGCACAGGCATTTACATGTTACCCTTCCAATCTCCATTTGCTGCTTCTTCAACAATAGGCGCCAGCAACAGCACACGGCCTAGCCAGCTTGTCCCAGAGATGCCCTGTATTAATCTTACAGCCAAAGAAAGCCACATCCTGGGAAAATGTGTTAGTACATTTTATCCTCTGTTCTTCAGAGGGACTTGAAGTGGAAAAGTAGACTTGTGTGTCTGTAGGACCCCAGGACAAAAGGCTGAACTCTCTTGGGACAAATAAAACATCTATTTACATTCTTATTGATTGTCTTGTGATGAGCGATATTGCGGCAGCCGACTCTCACAAGAATGGCAGACCTTGTTCTTTTCCCAGACTTAGGGGACTCCACAAAGTCATCCTCCAGCAGGCTGTATGATCTGGTTAGGGTGTTGGTTAAACTGGGATTTTGTCAAGGAGAAGAGTTTCTTCAGAGCAAAATCCAGTCAAAACCCCATGGACATGAAGTAGGACATCTGGGGAGAGAGCTTGGAGCTCTGGGATCATCACCCTGAGGTTTGTCACTGTATTACACATACCTTCTGTTTCCCTTGAGACATTAGGAACAGAGAAGGGATCTTTCTTTCTACTGAATGGTGTCTGTGCGGTTACGGTAATAACTTCCTTTGCATTGTCATAGGGCTCTGTTGGAGTAGGATAAGTATATTCCTCTCTGTTTAAATAATATCCAGAAGATATTGACTCATAGTAAACAGCCATGGTCTCCTCTAGGTAATAGCTGCTAGGGTAGTCTGTTATGTAAGGGAAGCTTGTGGTGGTCATCCTCATGTCACCTCCTGATTCGTAGCCATCGATAAGTGTACTGTCTGCTTCATGCACATACAGATATGATTCTGTCCCCCTGTCAGTACCTTCATCACCTAAACCAGTAATGAGATACCAATAAAAACAAAATATGAAAATCTCATAGAGGTAAATAAAGCCCTCACACTTATTTCTTTTCTTTGCTTAGCAGTCCAATGTTTTGGGGTATATTCAAAACTGTGGTGATTAAAGAGGAAGGACTAAGCCACCTATGTGATTGAGTGGATATTTTTGCTAGAGAAAAACAAAATTACCTGAATAAACAGATGGAGATTGATAAGAAAAAGAAGACTATTATCATGTACCTGACTGGTATCCTGAATGCTTTTGCCCACTAACATGAAAGGCCAACATAATAAGAAATATACAGGCCAGCATGCAAATCCCACCTTTGTTCCCTTGCACAGATGAGATCTGAAAATACAGGTAGGAAAAAACCCAGAATACATATGAGTAAGACTAGAAACCATACCTGTCTTCATCCCTATGAAGGTATTTGTCTATTTAATTTGTCATGATAGTTATAAAAAGCATGACAGCAATCATGTTCATAACGAAAATTCTACTAGAAATGTAGTCTACTCCTCAGTAAAGTGCACCTATAGATGCACCCACTTAATACCATTAGTTATAAAGCACTTATAATAATGTGAAAATGACCCACCTTCCCAAAATTTCTTACTGATACATTTCAGTCTAAAATCTTAATTTCAACCTAATACAAAATTGGTTCACAATGAGACCCAGATCTTTCTTCTACTTGGCTCAAGTTACTACAGCTTTCCATATGAGTTGTTTGTGTTATTTTTTCCGACATGTGTTTCCATACATTTAGAAAAGCATCTGCCTGAAATTCTTTAGTTTTCTCTAATCTTCCCCAGTCTAAATCATTTTGCATCATCTACACATTTTGTTCTCATTAGCTTCCTTTTCCACAACCCTTATACAGTCACAGGACTTTAAAAGCTTCTCTACTAAAGTTATCTTTCATGAAAATTGACTTTCTCTCTCTCTTCCATCTCTTGGCATTTTTGCCAAGTGACTAGTTTTCTTCACAGCTTCCAGTGAGGGAAGACTGGTGGTTTTATACTTATGGCACTGGATTGGGGCTTTGGGGATCTGGTTTAATTCCTAACTCTGTCCAAAACTTACTGTCTGATTTGAAGTTAAATTCATTTTAATTTCACTGTTTCTCAATTCCCTGTCTACAAATTGGAGATTTTGATATTCTTCTCCTGAAAAGAGCATGGGGGCATGAAGACAGAGCATTTAAGAGAAGGGTAGGCAAATATTTGGGCTGGAGGGCCACTTAAGGAAGTTGGTGAGCTGTTGTGGGCTCTGATGGTCCAAATAGGTTTAGTTGGGCCTTGGCCTCATAGACTGAGGTCCCACAGTGATAGTCATACTTGCTTTCTATAGGCATCCCTACTTTATATTTAGCAGCTCAGCTTCCTGCAGTCCCTTCACAGCATCTGGTGAAGTAAGCCCTCTACTTGCAAAATCTTATGCTATACATTTCTCATTTAGTTAGTTGATAAAGGTGCAAATCTACCTTGCTTTCTGCCAGTCATTGTACAGACATTGAAAGACTGTATCCACCTTAAAGTGACTACAGTCTTAGTATTATCCATCAAATTGCTGGGATGATCAAAGAATGCTAGCAAGACATCATCTTCAGCTAGGAGTTAAATAAAGCTAATGTTAGTTATTGTTTCAAGCAGTTAAGCTGGTAAGGGAATGGTAATGCCTGCTACCTGGTAGAAGTACTGCATATTTTTCTTAGCAATTCATTCTTAAGTTCCTTGGGCATCATGGCTACACACTCTCTGGTCTTGATTGAAATTCAGACTGAGTTCAGATCAATGGCAAAACTCCTGTTGACTTTTGCCCAGAATTTTAACCCTGGGAATTTATGGCTCTTAAGTTCACCAGTTTGTTCCAGAGCCTTCTTTTTGATACCTCATTCTTTGACAGACCCTCATCTCTAGTACCTGAAAAGAACACATGTGGGTGGTGATAGTATTTCTCCAGGTCCCTCCAAAATCAGATGTGTACTTGATATGTGTCCTGTAACAGATCTTCACTGCGGTATTTACTAGAGGAACTGAAAGAGCCAGTGAGGAGGCCCATAGACAGCAGGCTCACCCTTTTCCTCATTTGGTCAGCCCCTATGAGAAGTTTTATTCCCAAAAGTAACAAAGAAATCATTAACCTTTCCTGAAATCATTATCCTTTTCTACTTTCCTCTCTGCTCTTTAATGGTCCAATGGATCTAGCAATTCTCACAGGCTTTGTGCCTTTAACATATTTAAATCATTTCTTGTTATTTCTCCCCTTGTCATTGGTTATGTCCTTGGAAGCCCTTGAACTCTTTGTGGTATTCAAATGGCTTGATGAAAAATATAAAGCCTTGCTTCATTTTTTTCCGTGTTGAAACAGTAACATAAAACTCCAGATTATAGCAAATTCTAGCAGATAGTGTTCTACAAGAAATTGATTTTACTTTTAAAATGTTCCTTTGAAAAAGTTGCATATAATTTCACTTAATATCAAACAAAAACAGGGAAAATAAATCTTTACATATTAGATTTCTTTACATTTTTCCAAAATAACTGAAAATATACTTTAAAATGCTCCAGCCCATTTCTCAGGACACATTCATCATCAAATTTCAAACTACATATTTTTGGTAAGATATGGGAACTGTTTCTCATAAAATTAAGCATAAAAATTGTAAGTTAAGTTGCCATTTATATTATTTTACTTTATTTTGCTAGATAGGTAAGGGCATTCATAAAAATACTCTTTCATGAGCATTTTAAAAAAGACTGTACAATTTTCACAAATGATGACAAAACAAGCAGGCAAAATATTTACAGCTCCATGGTCTACCTCAAAGTAAAGACAGGCCTATATCACTTTGAAATAATAAGTATGTTGAAACAAAGGCACAATATTTCTAATTTGGTTGATATATAATTTTAAGAACTGTAAAATGTTACCACAACATGTTTTGGTGCATTTAATTTTATTCAGCTAGTAGCAAACTTTCCTAATTTATTATATCATTCATGAAGTTATTATAGTGTATTTCATTGTGTACCAGGCCCTCTGTTCGTGTACCAGCATTTTACACTGATGTGGAACTGCAAATGATTTAAATGCATTGTAATGA
Organism: Caiman crocodilus; assembly: GCA_030014935.1. Taxonomy (NCBI): domain Eukaryota; kingdom Metazoa; phylum Chordata; order Crocodylia; family Alligatoridae; genus Caiman; species Caiman crocodilus. The sequence continues at coordinate 116,426,286 of JAGPOW010000261.1, read as the reverse complement.
GCAGAGTTCAGAAGGAACAACCTGGTAGCAATCACTGACTGAGATTTTTTGCTAAATTTCTGGCTTACCCACAGACTGCATAATTAAACAGAAGCAAAATAAAATCAGGATTCTCTCTCTCTCTTATAGGAGTCCGTATCATGGATCAACTCCATGCTCATTCACAATCCTGAAATAATTTTGTGGCAAGCACAACAATTACTTAGCAGTTACTTATAGCTGGACTCAAAGTGAGCCAGAACCATCAGTTCTGATGCTGCAAATTATTAATTCCTATTGACTTCAACTAGGACAATTGTTAATTGAAGTTACTCAAGTGTTGGAACTGCTAGGTGTTTTACTGTGTCTATGTCTGAGAGTATACAGGTCCAAACTCAATGATAGGCTCCACCTACCACTAAAGATGACAGAAATCTTTCCATTAATTTGAAAGAATGTGGATAGTGTCCTATAGAAAGACTTTTTAAATAATTGGTACCTCTAAAACATGAGAATATACTATGTATTTGCACTTTTCTTCTACGTTCCTTTAAAATATTACTGAAACTTTAAAACAGATTCTGAAGTTAGACAAACCAATAATTTTGTTCATGAAAAGCACAGAATTATTTATCTTCACAATAATTTTAATTGAATGCCTTACATCTACCTTACCACCATGTCAGTCTGGATTTTGTAGGCATTGATTTAATAAATAGAAGAATGAACATGCGCTGTTAGCTACATAACACTCAGAAATGGTGAACTACAAGACTGTGAGATATCAAAAACATGCACATAAAATACATCTCAGAAGATACCTTTTGAAGATATCTGCTGACATCTGATCATAAATTACTTAAAAAGCCAAATCACCTTTTTGGGGAAATTTCAAGAACTGAATTTAACCAGTTTGATTTAACCAGATTAAAAATTAGAAATGGCAACTGAGGAGGGGAAAAGAGAGGTTTCACTGTACCTTTCTACTTGAGGCTGCCATACTTTTCCGTCTGCTAATCCCTGAAAGCACTGTCTAGTTATGGTAACAAGACCTCTTTTCCTTTAACATATCCTCTTAAACGTCTGTATATTTTCTCTCCCTTCCTTGGCTATGCACTTCAAGGCAGGAATTTCACCAGCTTTTCTGTTTGCCTTCTGGTGCATGCTGAGTTAGACTGCTACTTACACAGCCATCTTCAAAGTGGTGAGAAATATTTGATTCTAAAATGCAAATATCTGTTTACCTTCCACCTCTGCTCTCAGCCCTCACCTGGCCTCTGACCCACCATGATTTATGACTTAAATAATACAAAATACTTTCTCCACCTTTTACAATTTTTTCCTTTTAAAAAAATAAGTATAAAGTAGTATGTTCAGGAAATGTTAAAGTCACCCAATTAGAATGTTAAAATGACAAGGCAAGGTTTAGTCAAAAACTAAAATAATTTCAGCCCAATTGAAATAGCACATATTCAATATTTTCTTCTTTCATTCTTGTTCTTATTCTTCTAGTTATAACTAAATATAATTAATTTTAAACATTTTAATAATGTGTACCACATTTTTATTATTTCTTGGGTGCTCTCCTCTTCCTTTCACAAGAGGACAATTTGCCTTTTCATGCATCCCGGAAGAAACATTCAGTGGCCTTACATGCTTCTCCAACTATTGCTCAATCTCCCTTCTCCCTTTCATCTCTGTACTCAATGACAACATGATATTTAATTATTGCCTTGATTTCATCTCCTCCAGTTCTACCTTTGTCCTTTCCCAGTTGGATTCCTTCTTCCACACTAAACTGAAATGACTTTCATGAAGTTCGCTGGTTAAATCTCAGCACCTACACTTCATTCTCCTCCTCTGTGACCTCTCTGCTACTGGAGATCATTCACTCCCCCTGTGGTTTTGCATCATTGTTTTTGTGATACTGTTCCTATTGGTTTTCTTATTACCTTTTAGAAAGTCCTTTCAACCTTTCTATTAGCAAGGCCTTCTGCTCTTCTCTTTTGCCTCTTTGCCCTCCTCCTTCCCTTGCCCCCTTGCAGCACCCTGGGTAATCACATCCATTCCTATAGGGTACACATAGAAGTGCAGCTCCCAGCTGCAACTGAGAACACTTTGCAGGAAGCATTTTGAGTTACAATGATCCCATGGACCAAACAAAAGTTCAGTGTTGGTTCCAGGGATGAAGGAAATCTAGCTTCTGGCTGAGGCTGCAAAGTTTTCAGAATGGGAGTGAGGAAAGGGAGCAGAAGGAGCTCATTCTAGGGGTTCCCCAGCCAGGGATGCAGGGTGGGGTTGGGTGAATTGGAGCTTCCCTGCGAGACCGTCCCCCTTCCATTCTGAAAATACTGACAGGCTAGCAGGCAGGCAGAAAGAAGTTAGAGAAGATGCCTTGTTTTGAAACATCATCATCTGACCCCCTTCCCCATGCAATGAGGGGTCAGATTTTCACCTAATCAGCCATTTTTAAAGCTGTCTGCAGCCATGCACTTGTGTTTGGTCATGGATATAGACTTCTTTCTGTGGCCAGATAAGGCAAATCTTGTCACTTCTGTCTGAATCCACAGTTTCTACTCCTGTCTCTATAGTGGTGATTTTCCAATCTGCTGCTGCTTCTCAGCACTACTTCACTTCATCCACTTCTGCATCTCAGATTAAAACTCAAATTCCTTATCTTCCATCCAAAACACTCTTCCGTCCAAAACTCTTTTGACATAAATGGTTGTTTTCAGTCCATGAAATAAAAGATAAATAATATATTAACCTACCCTACACCAATAAAACTTACTCTGCAAGGCCCAGAGAAGTAAGGTAAGAGAATTTCAGTAATCACGTTATTGATGGTGAAGCATTTCTCTGTAGAGAAAGGCAAACAGCTACATACATGTTTAATTTAATAACAGGACATTTTTCGTTTTCTGCAAGATCGGGAAAGTCGGTCTCATGTATATGGGCTTCCCAACAAGATCTTGCTATAAGGAACTGTCTATGGTGCTGAAGCCATTGTTTAGGCTGCCATTGACATTGGTAATCTTAGAGGAGGTATATGTGGGTATGCTGCACTTGTCAGATGGGACAGCAGATAGTATTATGGAAATGAGAACAGCAGCAACAAGTACCAGCCATAGTAATGAATCCAGGTCAGCAACTAACTGATCTTGAATCATTTCAACTGGGCTGCATCTGGGGGCTATTCCCTTCTGTATAGGAAAGTGTAAAATAGAAAAAAAAATGCATTATTATCAACAGATATGCATGGAGTAAATTTTTGCAGAGAGACAGTGTGCCTTTGTCAATACATACCTTCATCTGGAAAATGTCTTTTAACTCTATGCTTTGGCTCTAAATTTAGGTGAAGCTGTTGCTACAACCTCCATAGAAGAAAATTAAAGGCATTGATGATTAATGCATAAACCTACTACATAGATATTAATTATTCTATGCTAAGACTCATTTTCTAATAAACTATTCTTCTGTTTTGCAGTTATACTGGAAGCAAAACTTTCCCTAGGAATATTTGGGAAAGGAAACAGTTCAAACTTGTTCCATCTCTGTAGTGGCATTTTGCCATGTCCATCAGTGGAACAACCAATGTAAAAGCAGCCTCAGAGCAAAAAAATAATGTCTTAACTTTGTTCTGTGTTCTTCATGGATGCCTGTTGATTCATATTAGGAACTGGATTATCTACTTCATTCACAGGTGTTTATTCCCTACAGCTACCAGAGAGGAAACAAGTCTTATGACAGAGTGAAATTAAGATATTATCTGGAAAGGTTTCACAGTGCATTAGTATTATAAGGGAAGAAGCTATAGTGTCAAGAAAATCTAAACAAATAATTCTGTGAATTATTCTAGGATAGAATGTAACCCTTAGAAATAAAGGAGAATTCAATTACATGGTGAATTCATCTACCCAGGGAACTTTTCTAAACATACACTCTCCACAAAGCAGAACTCTATAGCTGTATGGGAAAAGGTAAGCAAAATTATATCAGAGGGAGAGACAATTCCTTAATGATAACCCTGTTACGGAAAGGATCCCTAATAGGTGATAAAATAATTCCTGGATACAAAGAGATGAGCAATAGGAAATTGTTAGGAGGGAGAATTGTGAACTACAGTAAGATGCCACAGGAAAAAGATGGGTGAGAGAAATAAAGTTAGTAAAAGTGATAAGCTATCTTTCTGGAACAGAAACAGAGATATGGGTATTGGATATGAGAAATATAAACCACAATGAACACTTTCTTCATTCACCTTGTAGACATTATAGATGAATTTGCTAGAGTATGTAATTTTGTCCCACTTCAGAAATGTATTGAGCCCAATATGCAATAACTGTATTGATAATAAAAGAAAAAAGATCAAGTGTAAGCCATTGTTTAGACAAGATTTGTATTGTTTATTTCCCCTCTCTGTCTCATTCTAAGATATTTGATCTTAGAAATGGCTGAAGTCACTCAGACTGCTATCCCCTGCACTTGGAATAAAAAAAATTATAGCATAAAGAGGGAGAATAATACAGACCTCTCTAAATCTAAATAACAGAATTTTTTTTTTCCTAAAGAATCTTTTCACTCTATAACAAATGATGGTTTTACTCCCTGGAAGTAAGTCATGGCAAGTAAAAGTGGCAGATGAGGGACAAATGTACTTGCAAGATCTCCATAATGGAAATCCAGCTTGAATTATGTGACTGCTTGCAAGATAAGATGGACAATTGGATCTGTAACAACTTAATTCATATAAGGAAGGGCAGGGAGCTATTTTATGGTTTAATTCATTCAGAAGGCTTTTGAAGACTACACCCTACTTTTTAAGGTGCTATGAATAGACTTGCAGAGAGCAGGAGTTATTAAAAAATGAACAGAGACATTCAAATGCAAAGAATCGGAAAAGGGAGGAAAGAAGCGTGTTCTGCTGAGAGACAAAGGGAAATTAAAGAGATCAAAAGGGACAAAGTAGTTAACCCAGTGATGGACACAGTATTTATAAAAATTAGTCCAAGTAATTTACTAATAATCAAGAGTCTCTGCTGAAATCATACTTAAAGCAATCTGGTCTCTTTATGATGTCTCGTTCTGCAAGTTCAGATTCAAGTTAGTTGTTCAATTTTGTTGTTTAAGAACAGCTACTATGAGGTCAATGATGGACTGTCCAGGGAAGTTAACCTAATTTATGCAACCGTTTCTTCTCTGCACCAATACCTCAGGCTATACCTGTCCTCAGGGTGAAGGTGTTTAAGCTACACCTGTTTCATATCCTCCACGAAGAAGAGGAAATCTAGGTTATTAATCCCAGGTGTCCTCAAATGCTCTGAATGGGCACCCTTATTGTTCAAATGTCTAAATGTTTTCTATGTAATGAGAACATAGGCGAAGTAAATAGTAAAGTATAGAGGACCCAGGAGTCTTGTACAGTAAACTGATATATAACTTCAAATTACCTGGTCTAGGGGAAGTTCTTCTCTGAAAGCTCTCTGAAAAGCAGCCTGTGATTGATGATCACTGTCAGGCTGAGTCTTCCTGAGAGGAGTTGGCACACATTTGTCTAGAGGCAAAGCTTGTCCTTAACGTAGCCATTTTGATATGAGTCCTGTAAAGGAGAAGGAGACACAAGAGACTAAAGGATGAGAGTCCAAGAGGGCAAGAGTACATAGATTTGAATTTGTATGTTATTTGTATCCCTATTCATGCACGTTGTGTGTTGATTTTGCATCTGTGTATACTTTTTTAAACTTTACGCTAGGCAGATGACACCCTTTTATTGGGATATCTGAATTTGCAGATAAATGGAGACCAGTGGATTGGGTGGATGACTGAACATGAGGACAGGGACAAAGACCTCTTAATGCTGGACAGTGGAGGTATGTACCTTCTCCAAAGACTTACAAAACCCACTCCATGTTGTTATGGCTTCTCCAGATGACTGAACAGCATGTGCACCATCTCTACCGTGTAACCGCATGCTCCAGCCCTGGGCTAGATGTCCCTGTAAAAGCTCTTTCCAGACATTGTGGGCTAGGCACTAGGACTGGAAGCAGGAAAACTAGCTCATGTTCTCAATGATCTCGTCAGCTAGTCCCCTAACACATGGGAGGACAAAGTTATATGATTTAAATGCAAGGACCAAAAAAAAAGGTAATAACACAACTGAACGAAAATCCCTGCACTGAAGGAAAGAAAAGAGTAGATTGAGATAGGAAATCTAGTAAGACTGAGACTGAAAAGAGATGAAGAGACACCATGCCTGGGTCACCATGCCTGAGAGGTGACTAGAGCTGACTGGGACAGGATAAAACTGGAAAATGTGACTGGCTGAGTAAGGAGTCTTGAGCTATGCATCAAGGGAATGTGGGCTGATGCTGGGGATCTTGGATGGCTCCTGTGACTTTGTAAAATGACATGACAAAACAAAGGTTGCAGGTACTAATCACCCACATGAATGATGGGACAACAAATGAAGTTGCATTTTTTTATTCTCCAGCAGTGAGTCGCACAACACAGCCTATGAAGTCACTATTTCCTATATTTTTCAGAATCCTGCTGACTGCAAACCTGCATAAAAGAACAGAACAGACACACAACTGCTATTGCACCGGTCCCATTGTTTTTATATTCTATCTGCTGACTACAAACCAGCCCAGAGAGACAAGAAGGAGTCTTAGCTTTTACTGAAATGGTTCCATATTGTTCTGTTCTTTATGGCTATATATATTTATGACCTCCTGTTTTTATATTTATGAATACATGAAACATTCCTTATAGCTAATTAGCCCAGACCAATGACCCTATATATAATTAAATGAAATGAATTAGCACAGACCAATGACCCTATATATAATTAAATGAAATGAACTGAAATAGGTTGTTGTTTCCCCACGCAATAAAACTGTGACCAGAAAATCAGCTATTTCAGGCAGTTGCCATGCTGGAAAAGGCTTTTGTGTTTTCCATGATATGCAGTGATTCTTTTCTTATCATGGAATAAGCTCCAGAGGTGTCACAGCTTAATGACTAAATGTGGATTGTTTTGTCCCCCAATGTTTTGGGAAATTGTGTAAGAAGGGGAATTCCCACTCTGGGGCAAAGAACAGTGTTTTTTTGCGGGTTTGAAAAAAGCAGGGAAAGACCCATGGGAGGTCATGTATAGCATGCAATTTACCACCTTGTGCTAGAATCTAGCTGAAATGTGTACCTAGCCCCATCATCCTACCTTTGCAGTATCCTATCTCTGAAGTGCCATCTAGTGGCTCTGAGCACATTGTCCATTGAGAAAATAATGATAGATTTAACTGAATTAGTTGAATGACAGAAGGACAGCAGCCTCTCAGTCCAGACAATGATTGAAAAGTCCACTCAACCTTTCAAATTCAGCAACATAGGACCTGAAATACAAAGCATGTGGCCTGCCCTGGCCACAAGATGTGAACAAAACAATACCTGATGAACAAATACCCGCATCAGTTGGGATATGAAGCTATTTGCTGCACCTGGAAAAGAGACAGCAGTAAAAATAAAACTAATGATCTTTGAGTAGATTTGTAAATACAAAACCATGGGAGAAATGGGAGTGTTACTGTCATTTATCCTTTTACACAATATGTAGGTACAACAATGTTAGTGTGAAATAACTGAAGTCAAAGTTATGGGTGATCTGATGTAAGCTAGTGCATGTCCACTAACATTCTGTGGACTTTTGCCAGTTTATACCAACTGATGGTCTGGCCCTCAAGGGGCCGTAGTGTTGTTTAAACCTAAAGAAAACAGAAAAACTGAAGCATTGCTACTTATTAACCTCAACATCAATTAATGCAATTCATTTTTCCCCTAAAGTTACTGAATTCCTTGTGGGCAAACAGTGTGTTTGTTGTTACTACACTGTTTTACAGCTCTTAATTCTTTAAATAACTCATCAAGTTTCACTACTGGTCCTTTTCTGCAGTTGACAAAAGAGCAGTAGTGCGCTACAACCCAGGAAAAATTGCAATGCTTTTTAAAATACAAAAGACATTACAACCTTTTCAGTCTTATAGTTTTTCTTTTAAAAAAAAAATCTCCATTTAAAATTGCTGTGTATTTATTACTTTCATATTCCTTTTCTAGGTGGAATCAATGCAACATCCATTTCTGGGTGCCTTAATGTGTATCTGTCATAGCTGCCAGAGGCCCTGCCAATCAACAACATTATCACAGGTAAAAACTTTATAAGAAGAGCCTAGGTAAAAAAAAAAATTAGCGCCTACAGGAAGAGTGAGTTTGGTCCTAAACCCGAGCATCATAGTAATAATTAAATCACATATTGCAGCATAGTTAAGGGAGTTGCAATTTGGTTACCTTGTGAAACTATCTTGGAAATGAGTATGGTGTGATCACATAGACTGAGAAAAGCAGCTTGTTTAATTATGCCCCATGCTTAACTTTCATTTGACTTCAGTGATACTTAAGCAGGTGTTTAATGTTCTACACATATTCAAATGCTGTACTAAATATAGATTCTTTCCCAAATTAGGCCACTATTTTCACAGCACAGGGGATATCATCATTTCTACTAGAAAGGTATCCATGTTTGTTTGTTTATTTATTAGATTTATATGCCATCTTTCCCAACAAAGTCCCAGGGAAGCCTAAGTAATAGACAAAATAGCATATAAAAGCAAATAAAGTTTACAAGATGGACCAGAAAAATGTAGGATTCTAAAAATGGGATTCTATTTAAACTTGGAACAAAATTTTAATTACAAATCTATAACTTTAGATTTTACCGTATGAAAAATTCTGTTCAACTGGGAATGTTCTCAATCATGTTTAGCCAAGTTGGCCTGTTGCATTTTAATTGTCTCTGTTATTGTCCTCAAATACTATGCAGTTAAGGTCAGACATACTTCTTAACCTATCCAGGTCCAAATATCTGGCATAAGATGTGGCAAAACTCCAAAAAGAGACAAAAGCTATTCATGAAGGAAACAAAGTATTCCTTTTATGCAAAAAAACCTCTGTGGATTCAGTTTATGATTATATATTTCTGATGTAAATAATCTCCAACAATAAAAATAAGTGGTCACCAAATTTGTGGATCATGTAGTTAACTTTGGGACTAGAAGAAGTCAAATCCCTTGACCTTGGGAAACATATGCCTGATTTAGTGTTAGATACATAAGAGCATCTGCGTTATCTGTGTTCTGTTGGTGCACAAATCATGATCAGCATTTACAGGTTGTACTCTTATATACCTCCCACATGAATGCTTTCAAATTTCTTTGCCTAATGAATAGTGCTAGCAAATTAAGCATAGTTTTCAATGGGCATATTTCCAAAGAGCAAAGATTTTCCCATTAAAGTTTGCAAAAATACTTTCAGGTCACCATAAAACATCTGCAAAGCAAAACATGGACGTTTCTCAAAGTTCTGCTCACGTACCACTTAACTTAAATGTGTTTCCCTTTAAAGCTGGTAGCCTATACTCATGTTTGGGAAGCTGATCATAGTAATTTAGGAACAGAAACTCCAGACATGTGGCTGGAATATGGTTGGGAGAAAAATAGAAAAACCCAAGTTAACTGGCTCTGATAATAATTTGAAATGCAACTATCTAATTATGTTGTTTTCTGATGGGAATTTAGAGAGGAAGGGAAAAAGTACAGGAAGCTAATTGATTCTGTAGTTTTGAAATGATATATGCTGCATTACATATTCAGTCACTTGTTATTTTTACTTAGCTTTTGGCTGATAAAAATGCCCCTATCAAGCCATCTGAGCATATGTACAAAATCAACCATTATCAGGTTGACTTAATTTGCCAGTTAAATGAATTCAGGAAACTGCCAAAAGAAAAAATGTTTAGCAGATTAAAAATTTGCATACTGAAATTCAAGTCCCCCGTAATTACTGGATCCTTGTTTTCAATCGCGGCATAGAAAGCACTGAGCGGACACTGAGACTAGATACCGAAGCTCAGCCACTCTCTCACCACTGAGGAATTCTTTTCTTCAGGGCCAAGGAGTGGAAGCAGACACAGCCACTGCTTCTGTGGTTTTCCAAAGAAAACTCTATCATGGAGACAGTGAGGACATGGCCTTAACATAGAGGAACAAAGAAATAAAATCAGTATAAAATAAGATGACTGGGCTGGATCCAGATGTGGTGGCAGTGGTGGGACAAGCTGCAGCAGAAGTTAACATAACTGTTGCTCACTTCCCAATGCCAACATGCATCTCCAGTGGGGTTTCAAGCCCTGGATTTTGGCAGCAAGCCCTTCCCCTGCTTGCCGCACCCCTGAGTTCCCAGCCTTTCAACAAGCTCTGTGGGCCAGACAACATGGCTCTGTGGGCTTTGTGTTTCACACCCCTTCCTTGGAGCCCTTGCACTACTCCCAGCATTTAGTTTAATGGAATAGCTTTACCATGTTGAGGATATATTTCAGTATAAGGCTGCATCAGGAGTGTGAACATTTCAATAAGAAGCTCTGACACAGTACAGAACTGTGCAGAGCACTAAGGACCCTTTTCAACAGTGGCTTTAAGTAACACGTACTCATGCGTGCCCTATTAAAAAGCGGACTGTTCATGAATCAGAAGCAGTTCACAACGCCCTGACCAAATCATGCCCCAGGATTGGCACTAACTGTTCTGTGCTTCTGTAAAAATGTATACCCCCAAAGCTGTGGCATCCTGGCACCTTTTACAAGACAATATTAGATATATTTAACAGATAGCTGAAGGCAACACATGAGTCCAGCTACAGAAATTAAAATATATTTTGATTACTGGGAATTATCTGGGTAAAGATACACTTTAGAAACTTGAGTCTGAGCCTAATCTTTATACCCAAACAAAAGTGAGAAACATCATAACAGAAGGCATAAAACTCAGTGTGGGAGAAGGGAACAGGAGCTAGGAGGCAACGTATTGCTGTGTCAGTCATCTGTACATAGCAATGTATTTTCCTGTTCTCAAAAAAGGTAGTAAACAGAGACATCCTCAGCTTGCCTAAACTTACCATAGTTTTAGTGGCTTCAGTGAACCTACATTCATGTACATCAGCTAAAGGGCTGACTGAGAATGTTTACATCACTGGTTTTGAACCTTTTTTCATTTGCAGACCCCTAAAAATTTTTGAATGGAGATGCGAAGCCCTTTGAATTGTAAGCATAAGTATTCACATACGTTTGATTGCTCATAGATCTTTCTCAGACCCCTTAGACAGTCTACAGACTCCCAGAGGTCCAGAAACCACAGGCTGACAACCACTGGTTTACATTAACTGTTTATACAGGAATTCTCTGTTGGTTACTTGGAATCAGAGGGAACTATGAGTAGGGTGACTACATGTTTGCCTGGGAGAAGTCCCAGATTTCATAGGCTGGTCCCTACCTGCCTGCCTCTGCCTCTACCCGCAGCAGTGCTGCTGACTTGGAGGTGGGGAGTGGGAGAACAGTGTCCTGAACTTCCTTAAAAATATTATGGCCACTCTAGCCAATATAAGCCTACAATCCCTCCTAATGGATGGTACAGCAGTGGACTCCCCTTAGAAAGGGGCACAGCTCATCACAGGTTCATCTGGTGGCATTAGGGGAAAATTGCTTTGCAATGTCCTTCTCATGGGATTGGAACATCCTCTCAAGTGTGGGCACTCAGGTCTGTGGCTTGTGCGTGGGGTTGGAGCAGAGAGGATGGCAGAATTCACTCTCTGTCCCACTCAGTAGCACCAAGAGAGAACTATCTGCGCTATACCCCTGCATTTGCCCATATCTTGGAACTGCTATTTGTACAGGCCAGAAAGCAAGCTGCAGTCTCACTCCTGGAGTTTTCACCATGTGATTTCCTCTGATTCTAGTGTAGGTCGTGTGGCTACACATAACCCCATACAGCTGTCTGGAACGCACTGTGAATTGGAATGCAATCTGAAAAAAGATAAACAGCCCTCATTATTTCAGGCTTCATTCATCCAGCCTTCTGTCTGTTTTATTTTTTGTAAGATGTTTTCAGAGCTTCTGTGCTAAAATTGTTCATACCCCTTTTAAATAAAACACAGCTGTAAACATCTGTTTTCCATTGCTTCCCATAGGTCCAGGTATTAGTCCAAATTAGATATACAGCTGGATCCCTGCTTTCAAAGCTTTGCTCTGGGTCATAGCCAAGCCCTTTGCAAGTAAACTCTGTTGAATGTTTTCTACAAACAGTGAACAGAGACTACTGTGACCATCCCTGCTATTCATCATACCCACATACTGGAAATCTTTAGAATTGTAAAACTGGCCAAGTGTTCTGCCTGGAGACATAATCTGTCTTAAAATAAACCAAAAATCACTAAAAAAGTGGTATAATTTTCCAAGAAGAGTTATAACAGCAATTCTTCAGTGATGAATAACTGTTGTGTTCTTTTGTCACTTAGCAGATTAACATAAATTATCCTTGTGCCAAGGAAGTTAGTCAAGGCAATAAAATATATGTTGTAATAGCACCATTTTCTTTATCAAATTAAAGAATTCCTGGCAAGATCCCCATTTACTTCAATGGAGCCAGGATTTCACCCTTTTTGTTCAAGGTCACAACATTACCCTCTATTTTGTTTATAGGTGACAGTAAATAGAGAGGCAATATATGTCTGTCAGTAGGTATTAAACATGCTAGGAGCACTGCAAACTCCATATCAGGACTTCCCAATCCTCTGAACACTGGAAGCTGTAAGAGAGGTGAGGGACAAATACTCTTCCACTTGATATCTGCTCTGTGCCACAATGAGACAGGACAGTCAGGTAAGTGGGACTGCGGTCTGACTCAGTATGCCATCTCTTACATTCATGTTCAAAGGATAAAGGATATTTAGGATAGCAAGAAGTGGAATTTTGCCAGAGCTTAGAGTAAGGCAAGCCTGTGTTTTACAACAGGTATTCAGTTATATTTAAAATCCAGCCCCATTCCTGCTGTACAATACATGATTTGTAACAAAAAATATCTACTGGGGAAGAAGAAATCCCTGAAAATCACTTCAAATTGTCAAGTGATTCCTAGATTCATAGAAGTAAGGTCAGAAGGGACCTTGTAGATCATCAAGTCCGACCCCCTGCCCTGGGCAGGAGAGAAAACCGGGTTCAAATGACCCCAGCCAGGTAGACATCAAGCCTCCTCTTAAACACCCCCAGGGTAGGAGCCATCACCACTTCCCTTGGAAGTTGGTTCCAGATCCTAGCCGCCCTGACAGTGAAGTAGTGCCTTCTGATGTCTAGTTTAAACCTACTCCCCAACAACTTGTGGCCATTATTCCTTGTTACCCCGGGGGGGTGCTAGGGGGAACAGGGTTTCTCCCAAACCCTGCTAGTCCCCACTGGTGAGTTTATAGATGGCCACCAGGTCCCCTCTCAGATTTCTCTTGCGAAGGCTGAACAGGTTCAGGTCCTGTAGCTGCTCTTTGTAGGGCCTACCCTGCTGTCCCCGGATCATGTGAGTGGACCTCCTCTGGACTTTCTCAATGCTGTCCACATCCCTCCTGCGGTGCCCAGAACTGGATGCAGTACTCCATCTGGAGCCTGACCAGTGTCACATAGAGGGGGAGGATCACCTCCTTGGCCTTGCTTGAGATGCATCTGTGGATTCACAACAAGGTATGGTTAGCCCTACTAGTGCTGGTTAAAAATGTATTTTGTTTGAAGAAAAGAGCAGCTAAATGATTATTTATTATTGGATGAAAACAACCTATTTTCTACAAGAAACAGTCAGAGAAATATTTTGATACCATAGCCATCCCTTATCAAAAGTTACTCCCATTTCTAAATGTTAATCCTTGATATCAAATAACTTGTAACATCAATGCAAGACAGGGACTCTTGCATTCACCCCAAGTCACCACTTCAATTTATAAAATCTGGGGGTCCACTGTAATTAAAAGGTCCAAGTTTTCTGGGGTGGACCTTGCATGGAGATATACAAAGAGAGAAAATAACATGCCTCATACTTTTGAGGGAAAAGGGAATATTAAAACAAAAAACCTAATGGAGACTTTTGTTGTCTTATAAGGAAAAGAATCTTCAGGAATTCCTTAATAAAATGGTGAAATCTGTCTTGACCTCCTTGACCACAGACTGGATCATTTGGCATTCCTTCCACTGAAGGAAGTGGAAGACTATATGATGTCTGAGATGCAGAAGCAATCTAAGTGGGGTGCAGTGGTACAGTTGCACCCCTTTTTGATTCCTGTTCCACCCCATCCTTAAAAACCAACTAACTAGAAAGGGCTGTGGCATTTCTATTCAGGTAGTGCTGAGAAAATCAACTGATTACATGGTTCATTATCATCTCCCTGATTCTTAGTAGTAGTAGTAGTATAGTAGTAGTATCTAGGGTCAGAAGGGGCCTAGAGCAGGCCATCTAGTCTGACCCCCCCACCAATGGCAGGAACGAGTGCCAGGGTCACAGGACCCCAGCCAAGT
>JAGPOW010000261.1:116382003-116403055 GCA_030014935.1 Caiman crocodilus | reverse complement strand
AGACTGACTGGCCTATAGTTGCCTGGGTCCTCCTTCCTCCCCTTCTTGAAAATGAGGACCACATTGGCCCTTTTCCAGTCCTCCAGGACCTGGCCCATGCGCCATGAGTGTTCAAATATTCCTGCCAATGGCTGTGCAATGATGTCAGCCACTGCCTTCACCCTTGGATGGAGCTCATCCGGGCCTGCCGACTTAAACACATCCAATTCCTCCAAGTGCCTCTGCACCATCTCAGGGTCTATGCTTGGTAGTCTGGCATCCTGCTGCTGCCTCTCTACAATCCCATTCAGAGACTTGTCTTGCCCCTCGCTTAGGAACACTGAGGCAAAGAACTCGTTGAGAAGTTCAGCCTTGTCCCCCCTGTCTGTCACCAATTGCTTATGCCCATTTAGTAAAGGTCCTAGTCTACCCTGGGCCTTCCTTTTATTCCCTATATATCTAAAAAACAATTTTTTGTTATCCTTAACTTGGGATGCCATCATGGACACTGCCTTTTACCCAGTGTAAACTGATGTACTGCCTTTTACACAGTTACTGTGACACAGTTTACACAGTGTATTCTGTGTTCCCAGTGTAATCATTCACTGATTCCTTCACCTTGCTCTTGGTGCCTTCCCCCTGCTGTCTGTCCTTCCTGCCACACCTCCCTGTGCCTGCCTCCCCTCCCCCCCTGCAGCTCAAGTTATGGTTTACTCACTGAACCTTAAAATGTGGGGTGGAACTATATACAGGGTCACATATAGTGGGAACAACATGGTATGTTGCTCATGTGTCATGTGACTTCTAAAAGTTATTTTTAATGCTTAATTGAGATGTAATCTAAACTAGATAACAAAAAAAAAAAAGCCTCAGTGATTTATCCTCAGTGATCTATTTCATCCAGTGTTAGCCCATGGGCAAGACTATAAGATATGGGGGCTTGTATTTTAAATGTGAAGCAGTAAATGAGAATGTGCATGTGACATAACATTTTCAGTTTCCTCTTGCCTGATTCATTTAGTTTTGACATACTGCCATTTAACTTAGGATGACAGCTGTATGAAAACTAGCACTTGCAAAACAAAAACCCAGCCTTAGACTTCAAAGAATATATCAAAGTACTTGCGTGAGTTGTCAAACAGAGGTAGCAAAATAAAAAGAGACATGTTGCTAATCCTTAAGTTAAATTAACTATCCTGCCATTATCCATGGTGGAGGAAAATGTCCATGTCCATTTTGAAAAATATCATGTCATTTGTTTACAATTAAAACATTAGCAGCATTTGCAGCTGTTTCTAGAAGAGCAGTAACTGCAGCACTAGTTTATAGGCAGTTATTTACATTTTCAGGGTCAAATCCTAACCAAGACACCTTCATTCTACTTTAGCAGGGCCAGTATTAAGACTAATTATTCCTGTCACTTTATTTACCATTTTTTGTACTTTCTTAAGCAATTCCCTCAGGAGTCAGAGATGATTTCATCACTACTATATATAAGACACTTCCATAGAATAAGACATTTACAACAGAGAAGGGATAGATCAAATACCAAATCTACCATTACAGTTCTATTTGGAGATACCCAGACCTTTTGAAGCAGTTAATGAGGGCATATCAAATTTTCATTTGTTTAACTAATTTTACAACAGGAAACTTTGCTACAGGAGGTGTTGTCATAAACCTATAATAGACTTTAGCTATTTATATAATAATTATGTTCTACCTTTGAGTTAAGCTATTGTCTGTCTTAATGTGCTTTAATAAATAACTTATCTTTAACTGGGAATGAGTTATTTGGAGAAGTCTAGGCTTCTGGATTTTTCTATTGCATTTACTCCAAATTGTACTGAATAAGTAGTGTTTCATCTTATGGCTATACTAAGGTTCAGAAAGAATACAGGTTCTTATCAGTTTACTAGAATGCATTATGTCAAAGGTGTTAAACTCACCCCACTCTCTGGGCTGGAGCTGGACCATGGGGCTTCTCATGGGACAGATTCAGACCTGGAGGTGGCAAGGCTATCTGTGGAGGCAGAGGGGCAAACAGTAGTGAACCAACTGATGTTGGGGAGTGGTGGTGCAATGAGTGGCGCTGTATTGGCACAGCCCTTGTTCACTGCCCCCGCACTATTAGTCACGTCAAATGGGGTCCTGTAGCCCTGGATTCTGCAGCAGGCCCCTTACCCTGCTAGTCTTGTTTCCAAATTCTCACCAGGAGCCTCATGGGTTGGATGGAACAGCTCCATGGACCTTATATTTGATGTCACTTATCTATGTTCTCTACAAGAACAGTCCTCTAGGACAAATCTGTCCCTGGTGTAAGTAACAACACTGATTTCAGTTAAGTGACAGCAGGTATGAATTTGGCATATCAGCTTTTTCTGCTCATATATCTACTAGGTTTTCTACCCTTATTATCTTGCTTCTATCTTTATGTGTTTCTTTGCCTCTTTGGATACCTTTAAGAGTGTTATGTATAAGTTGTTACATTGACCTGGGATGGCAGGAGGGAACAGCAGATGAGTAGGATAAAAAGGTTCTCTGAATAAACCAGCTTTATCATTCTGTAAGTTTAACTCCTTGGTCTTTTGAGAATAGCACGTGGTACCAGAAGATCAGTGTGAAGAAAGCCATAAACTGAAGCATCTCAGAATTCCAAAGGAGTTTAAGCTCCCTAGCAATATATCAGAAAACTGAAAGAAATTTAAGTAAAGACCTTCACCATATATATGATAGCCAGTGGAGCTACAGCAAAGGAAGATCTACTCAAGCTATTTTTTAAATATAGCAGGCCCAGAAGCTTTATCTCTTTATAATAGCCTACAAATATCAGGAGCAGAACAGAAAAGCTATGGAACAGTAATAAAAAAGTTTGAACAATATTATATACCCAAACAAAATGAAACCTTTGAATGGTATAATGTCCACATGAGACAGCAGAAAGAATGTGAAACAATAGAGGAGTTTGTCAAAGACCTCAGATTGCTGAGCCAGACATACAGTTTTGGAGACCTAAAAGAGTCCATGATCAGAGATCAATTGGTATTAGGTATAAGGGATACAAGTATCAGGAAAAGACTGCTAGAGGATCCTGAACTTAATTTGGAAAAGGCAGTTAGAATATGCCAAGTGGCTGAGATAACAAATGCCAGGCTGCAGAAGCTGAAGGAAAAAGCAGAACAATCTGAACTAGACAGGATTACAAGAAAGCAAAAACCTAAAGCAACATGCAAACAATACAGAAAGGAGGACCTCATGATGAAGCAGGCAAGCGGAGGTCAAAGAGAATTGCTTGAAGAAACAGTGGCCAGCTGCAGATGCTGTGGAGGTTCCCACAAACCCATGCAATGCCCTGTATTTGGTTAGTGCTGCAATAAATGTGAAAGATTTAATCACTTTGCAGAAAGAAGCAGTATTATCACACAGGAAACAGCAGGTGTGTGCTCTATGCAACAATGAAGAGGAAGAATCTCTTATTGACAAGAACAATGCAAGAAAAGTTAATTCTTCTGAAGACTGGACAATCACCCTGGACACCAATGAATTAATGGTAACTTTTAAATTAGATACAGGGGCACAGGTCAATGTAATACCAGAATTCATTATTCAAAAAATGAAAACTAAACCTGTGTGCTATGATAATAAGAAAGTGAAACTTAGAGCATATAATGGGAACATGACTGCAACCAAGGGTAATATAGTAAAAGTTCAGTTTGTAACAGTGCCAGGAAAGCTAGTGCCAATTTTCAGATGGCAAACATGTAAAACTCTAGGTTTGGTTAAAAGAATGAGGGACTTGAAAACAAGAAGATAGAAGAAGAGTCTCTGGGTTAGGGTCAGAGGGGACA
This sequence comes from Caiman crocodilus, assembly GCA_030014935.1. NCBI lineage: Eukaryota > Metazoa > Chordata > Crocodylia > Alligatoridae > Caiman > Caiman crocodilus. Next base: position 116,399,228 of record JAGPOW010000261.1, on the reverse strand, counting down.
GTAACAAAGGTGATGTCATGGTGGAGGTTTAGACCACCAAACCAGGAGGATGAGGGGGATGAGGCTTTCTTCAAAGAGCTAGAGGAAGTTTCCTGATCACAAGCTCTGGTTCTCATGGGGGACCTGAATCACCCTGACATCTGCTGGGAGGAGAGTACAGCAGGTGTAGGCAATCCAGGAAGTTTTTGGAGAGTGTTGGGGATAACTCCCTAGTACAAATGTTGGACAGAACAACTAGAAGCCATGCTCTTCTTGATTGCTGCTCACAAACAGGGAAGACTCAGTGGGGAATGTAGAAGTAAATGGAAACTTGAAATGATTGCATTCAGGATCCTGAGTAAAGGAAAGAAGGATAGCAGTAGAGTAAGAACCCTAGACTTCAGAAAAGCAGACTTCAACTCAGGGAATTGATGGACAGAATCCCCTGGGATGCCAGTTTGAGGGGGAAAGGAGTCCAGGAGAACTGGCTGTACTTTAAAGAAACCATAACGAGGGTGCAGTAACAAACCATCCTAATACACAGGAAGAGAAGCAAGCATGACAAAAGACCAGCTTTGCTTAGTAAGGAACTCTCCGGTGAGCAAAAGCATAAATTGGAAGCTTACAACAAGTGGAAACTTGGACAAATAACTAGGGAGGAGTATAAGAGTATTGCTTGGGTATGTCAGGATGAAATCAGGAAGTTCAAAGCACAATTGGAGTTGTTGCTAGCAAGGGATGTGAAAAGGTAACAAGAAAGAATTATATAAGTATTTCAGCAACAAAAGGAAGATCAGGGAAAGTGTGGGTCCCTTACTGAATAGGGGAGGCAGCCTAGTGACAGATGAGGAGGAAAAAGCTGAAGTACTTATTGCCTTTTTCATCTCTGCCTTTGCAGGGAAGGTCAACTCCCAGGCTCTTGCCCCTGACTGCACAATTTGGAGAGATGGTGAGCAGCCAACAGCAGTGAAAGAACAGGTTAGGGACTATTTAGAAAAGCTGGACATGCACACAAAGTTGGACACAATGCAATACACAACTTGAAGGTTCTGAGAGTCGGCTGATGTCATTGCAGAGCTGTTGGCCATTGCCTTTGAAAACTTGTGGTGATTGGGAGAGGTTCTGGATGATTGGAAAAGGGCAAATATAGTCCCCATCTTTAAGAAAGGGAAGAAGGAGGATCCAGAGAACTACAGATTGATCGACTTGATCGAAAAATCATGGATCAGGTGCTCAAGGAATCCTTTTCTAAGCATTTGGAGGAGAAGAAAATGATCAGGAACAGTCAGTATGGATTCACCAGGGGCAATTCATGCCTGACCAACTTAATTGCCTTCTATGATGAGATGACTGGCTCTGTGAGGTGGGAAGAATAGTGGACATGATATACCTTGACTTTAGCAAGGTTTTTGATACAGTTTCCCACAGTATCCTCACAAGAAAACTAAGGAAGTACATATTGGGTGAATGGACTGTAAGGTGGATAGAAAACTGGCTGGATCATCAAGCTCAGAGGGTAGTAATCGATGCTTCAATGTCTAGTTGGGAGCCGGTATCAAGTAGAGTAACCCAGGGGTCAGTCCTGGGGCTGAGTTTGTTCAACATCTTCATCAGCACCCCGAAAGATGGCATAGAGTGCACCCTCAGCAAGTTTGCAGATGACACCAAGCTGGGGGGAGTAGTAGACACACTGGAGGGTAAGGCTAGGATTTAGAGTGACCTTGACAATTCAGAGGATTGGACCAAAATTCATCTCATGAGGTTTAATAAGGACAAGTGCAAAATCCCTCACTTAGGATGGAACAATCCCAGTTCAGACCAGTACAGGCTGGTCAATGGACCAGTACAAGCTGGGGACTCACTGGCTAATCAGGAGCTGTGCAGAAAAGGACTTGGGGTTACAGTGGACAACAAGCTGCCTATGAGTCAACAGTGTGCCCTTGTTGCCAAGAAGGCTAATGGCATGCTAGCCTGCATTAGCAGAAGTGTTGCCAGCAGATAGAGGGAAGTGATTATTCCCCTGTATTTGGTACTGGTGAGGCCACATCTGGACTACTGTGTCCAGTTTTGGGGCTCTGACTATAGGAGGAATGTGGACAAATTGCAAAGAGTCCAGCAGAGGGCAACAAAAATGGTTATGGGGATGGGACAAATGACTTATGAGAAAAGGCTGAGGGAACTGGACTTATTTAGTCTGCAGAAGAGAAGACTAAGAGGGGATTTAATGGCAGCTTTCAACTACCTGAAGGGGGAGATGGGTTCAAAAGAGGATGAAGCTAGACTTTTCTCAGTGGTGGTAGATGACAAAACAAGGATCGATTTTTCTCAAGTTGCAGCAAGGGAAGTTTAGGTTAGATATTAGAAATAACTTTCTCATTAAGATGGTTGTAATGTACTGTAACAGGTTACCCAGAGAGGTTGTGGAATCTCTGTCCTTGGAGGTTTTTAAAACCTGGCTAGACAAAGTCTTGGCTGAGATGATATGGGTCAGAATGGTCCTGCTTTGAGCAGAGGCTTGGACTAGGTGACCTCCAGAGGTTCCTTCCAACCCTAATTTTCTATGATTCTGTGATCCTAACTACCAAGCCATGAATTCTAATCATGAAAACAGAAATGTGCTACCTATGACTATTGCAGCATATTACTGGCAAGCATTGATAAATTGTATTTTACTAGTTACTTCTGAAAAATGAAGAGTTTTCAATCTTTGGGGGGGAGGGGGAGTTGGCATCTCAATTTTGGGGTGTTCAAAATGAAATGCCTCAAAGTGCTCATCTTCCACCCACAGTAAATCAGGCCCTTCAAAAGCATTTCAAGTTCCACACCCATAAATGAAATACTCAGAATCATAAATGACTTCTGAGAACCTTAGCTCATTTGTTTTCCCTACTTTTGTCCCTGATCTTCAGACTGTTGGCAATTCTACTCCATAATATTTAATTTATGCACAATCCTAGTACTAGTACTGTGTATAATAACCACTGTATGTTGTACTTGATGAAACAGAAAAAAGGCATTAAGGTAGGGTCAGGAGTAGTGTTCTTATAGTAAGTCCTTGAAAAATTACAGTAATTTTTGCAAACCAACAAAAAAAAACTTAAAGCTTTATTTTCCCAGGACATATGGATGAGTTATTTATAGCATGCTAACTGACTTAATTGAGAAAATTACAATGTTGAATTTTGCAGTCTAGTACAGTGTTTCCAGCTGTGAAATGGTGTTTGGGAGACTCCTGGTTCCTTTTATGTTTTAGAGGCAGCAAAAGATTCCTCTTCTGTCATGCAGTGGCATATTAAATCCACAACATTTACTTTCAGTGTTTTGATTTCCATCGTGGCGGTTCAATCAACAGCAGTGCTTTCTTCCAGCACTTAGAAGTAATGATACTTCAGTCACGCAAGAAATAGATTCAACTCTGTATTTCTGAGGTGGGTGGATGGGCAGAGGAGGAGTACTTTTAATGACTAATGGGTATTGAGGGAAGGAAGAGGGAAGGAATATGTTTTTGATACACCCAAGCAAAGATCATAGAAATAAAATCTTGTCCACTTTATATTGAGTCTGTCTGTTCTCATGCAAAGCATCATGGAATGGTATCAACATGAGGCATAAATGCAACACACAGAGCCATAAGCCAGTGATCTTCCTCCATAATTTGTGGTCTTCACACATCCTTGAGAATCTTGCCATGCCACATCCCATCCATTCAGTTGCATTGTCAAACCATACTTGCTACTGCTACCCCCTTATCCTGTCATGCTTCTTCTTTTCTATATTACTTCCTCCCACTTTCCTATGGGAGTTTTGGAGGTCCACTAGAACCAACACAGAATTATGGGCCAAATTCTGCCTGCCCTTCTCTAGGTATTCAGTGATAACAAAGACACAAATATTCTCTCCCTTCCAGTTCCCATGCAAGGGCCAGTCTGAGTTGCTGTTTTGTGTTCAGGTATCATTAGTATTGCTGCAGCCACAATCTTCATTTACACCCTCCATTTAGGTGCATCCAGCATACAAAAGAGGGCAGAAAGGAGGCAATGCCATGATTTCTTTCCCTATGTGAGTGATTCTCAAATAGGGTGCCAGAGCAACCTAGGGTGTCACAAGACACTTTGAAGGGTGCCATGAGATGGTAGGAGATAAGACCCATGCAAGGAGATAAGCAGGGGTACACAGATTCAAGTTCACCACTGCCTGGCCATCTCCCTGCACCCACTGCATAACCCCTTTGCAAAGAAGTAAGCAGTACTCAGTTAGTTTTTTAAATGGAGTGCCACTCGATTCACAAATGTTATGAATGGTGTCTTGAGTCTAAAAATATTCAGAAACTCCGCCTTATACCCTCTCTCCCACTCTCTCTCTCTCTAGGAGACTCCCTGGCAAAGTACAGACAGTCAAAAAGCCCAAAACGGAATCATTTCAATCTTTGCAGGTTAGTCAAAGCTGCATAGATGGAACCATTAAGCAACTAAACAGTCATTCACTTTTGGTTCCAGAAATGCACATGCTTTCAGTGGTCCAGGCCAGAAGCCAGAGGGTGCTACAGTACATCTCTTGCTTAGCTGAAGCAGACATCTTGGGCCAAGACTAGCCCACCCACCCTGCAACAGGGTTTTGCAGGGGAAGTGCAAAGCATCCTGGGATGCTGTGGGACTGTAAGCTAACTTGAATCTGGAGGGGATTTGGGAGAGAAGTTCAATAAAATGATTTAACTTATATCAGTTAAGTCTGACACTACATCCATTAAGGTTTATCTTAAACCAGTTTGGGTCATTTTGAAAGCAGTTTATGTGCAATGGACTTCTGTTGCATTACATATTTGAACCAGTTTCCAATCACTTACACCGGTTTATGTGTAGTTTCTGTCTTTGGACCTTATCAGGGTAATGCATAGCAATCTACATGCCATTTCTCTGTTCCTTGGGAGTGGCAGAAGGAATCTTTATACCTTCCATTGTTCTCACTTGTGCAGGTGACTCTGGATGGTCTGCAAGAAAGCTGTCTGTCAGCATTCAACCCTTGCCCATCCCCATTTTTTCCCAGTGAAGCCATTCTCTATAAAAAGAACAAGAGGCTGCAACCGTAGCCTAAACCTGTCCATTCATAAACCACCTCATCTGCCTTCTTCCAAAATGATTTCTGCTGGCCATGGGAAGTGTCATTGCTTTGAATCAGGAGACCTACTATATTTAGCATACCTCCAATGAAGTCATGTAGCTATGCTGACTTACAAGAGGCAGCCTGCTGTTAGCTCAGTTCTTTAAAAAGAACAGTTTGCTTGTGATGGATGTAAGAATGCTCATGAATGCTTTCTAGGCCTGTTTCATTACTTTAGTTGATGTATGTGCTTCTTTAAATAATGTGACTCTGAAAAGGAAATAATCCATTCAGAAAACCCACATTATTGGTAAGAATTCTCTTCCTCTCACTGGTAACTTAAGTGATGTTATATGAGATGATAGAGGGAGTGGGGGGAGAGATGTTAAAAGGAAGTTAAGAGTGCAAAAAGAAGTAGTCAAGTCATGAGATGCCAAAAAGTAAGGTTAACCAGACACTATTTTACTCTACCCTCTTTTGTGTCTACATTATGATTTTGTGCCTTGGTAAATGACCACTGAGGGTTTTTTTTTTTAACAACAACAAAAAAATTATTTAAAAAAAACCCAACCCCCACAGTTGGCATGTGACAGTCCCTAAAAATATAGTTGAGCATTGGGGCAGCAGGTTCATATATAACTGCAAGTTGCACAAAATATCCTACAGCAGAGGTGGGCAAAATATGGTCAGTGGGCCAGATCCAGCCTGCCAGGCAATTTTGTCCAGGCCATGGACACCCACCAAAGTTGTACCCCACACAGCTCATGCACCTCACTCCCAGCCTAATGCATGCGAGGGCTCTGGCCTGGCCAGCATACACAGCTTCTGGGTGGGTGTGGGAGCTGCTGCCACTGCTCCAGCCACCACACACACACCCCACCATACACACACCCAGTGCCCCAATCACACCCTACACACTCCTCCACACACAATATACAAGAGTAAGACTTTATTTTTGAGCTATTATGCAATGACCTCTATATACACTATGCAAACACAAATAAAACAGAATTGTCAAGGGGCAGGGCTACCCTTGCAGCCCTCAGAAGCTCACCAAAACTCATTATGCAGCCCTCCAGTTGAAATAATTGCCCACCCTAAACCTACAGCCTTTTTATGTCATAGATTTCATAGACATTGGGGCTGCAAGGGACCTTGGAAGATCATTGAGTCCAGCCCCCTGCCGAAAGGGCAGGAAGTCAGCTGGGGTCATAGGATCCCAGCAAGATAAGCATCCAATTTTCTCCTGAAGATGTTCATCGTATGTGCTTGGGCCACCTCTGATGGCAGGCTGTTCCAGACCTTGGGGGCTTGGACAGTAAAGAAATTTTTCCTGATGTCCAGCCTGAATTGGTCTTACAGTAGTTTGTAACCGTTCGAACTTGTCATCCCTTGGGGTGTTCCCCCAGATACTAGTGGTCACCCCAGGTTTCTAATAACAATCTGCTCTCTCTGTATCTTTTCTAAGGCCTGGCTCTTTTATCTTCTTCACATTTAAACCAGGTAACCTCCCCTGGCAAGTTGGGCAGATCAGAACCAGATGAAGTTCAACAATGAGAAGTGTAAAGTGCTCTATCTGGGGACATACAATCCCCAACATACTTATAGGCTCAGTGAAGCCAAACTGACAAGCACCATGACTGAAAGGGACATAGGGGTAATAATAAATAGACCATAGTATGAACATGATCCATCAGTGTGATGCTGTAGCCAGCAGGACAAACAATACTCTGTCATGCATCAACCAATGCATCTCCAGCAAAACCAAGGAAGCGATTCTTTCACTTTACTCAGCATTGGTGAGACTGCAGCTGGAGTACTGCATCTGGTTCTGGGCACCACACTTCAACAAGGATGTGGAAAAGCTTGAGAGGGTCCAGAGAAGAGCCACCTGTATGATCAAAGACTTGCAAGGCAAGCCATATGAAGAAGGGCTGAGGGACTTGGGTCTCTTCAGCCTAAAAAAAGAGAAGGCTGAGAGGGGACTTGGTAGCAGCTTACTGCTATATCAGGGGAATACATTAAGAGCTTGGAGAACAACTGTTCAACAGGGCACCCTTGGGGAAAACCAGGAATAATGGCCACAAACTCCTGGAAGACTGTTTCAAGCTTAACACTAGGAAAAACTTCTTCACAGTCAGGGTGTCCAGACTGTGGAACAAACTCCCTCCAGAGGTGGTGCAGTCACCTCCCCCGGAAATCTTTAAAAAGAGACTGGACAGTCACCTCTCTGAGGTCACCTGACCCTAGTAGTCTTTCCTGCCTAGTGTAGGGGGCTGGACCTAATGATCCTGCAAGGTCTCTTCTAGCCCCTAACACTCTATGAATCTATACTATAGGTCTATTGAGCTGGTGTAATTTAGCTCAGCATAGAATTGCAAGTGGCCCTCACTGTAAATGTAAATTCCCGTGTTTCACTAACTATAAGAATTGCCTCACCTATGGGTGGATGTGGAATTTTGAAAGGGTGGGGTGCATATGGTGAGGTGCATCATCACCTATAAAACAACATATATTTTTCTCCAGTTAGTAAAGCTTCCAGTTTATTTTTAATATGGTACGGGCCTGGGGCTGTTATTCACTTTAAGAGAGAAGCAAAAACAAATATAACTTCACTGGAATGAGTCAAAAACAAACTGTAGGGCTGTGAAATGAGAGCTGCATTAGCAGGAGCAGTAAACAGACAGCTGAATGGAAAGGACAGCTTAATTGGTGGAATATTAAAATCATTAAAAGGAAGAGAGTGTCATTAACATTTATGCAATGAAGAGTTTAGAAGGAATCAGGTAAATTATAACCAGCCATGAAGTCAGTTGACTCTCTCAGCACTGCCTGACTTGAAATGCTGCTGCCACTGCCAGGAAGTTGTTTTAAAACTATGGATGGACCAGCAAGCAAAGTGGGGTGTAAGTGCACCAATGCACTCCCCTGGATCCTCCTTTGACTCACTTACAGTATTGATTACAATACCTTTTGGAAATCCCACTGGAGTGAAATGCTACTATTGCTAAATGAGTGGCAAGTTTTTTGGTCCTTGAATAGGTATACAAATTTTTCTGAGCAGCCTTTTTGAACTAGCCTTCCTGGACAAAATCATTTCTAAGTAGGCAAAAACAGGGTCCTGTCAGCACCCTTTTAAAACAGTTTTTGGGAAACCTCAAGAAAAAACCATTAACAACCTTTAGAGCTCCGCTGACCCTAAAATGAAACTTTCTTGGGTTTATTGCTGCATAGCCTAACTTTTCTGTGGTGTTTTGTAGGAGATTATTTCTGTGCTGGTTATGATTTGAAAAAGCTGGCCTACAACCCAACCTCAATCAAATTGGAACAAGATGTCACCAAAGGTCCTTTGTCCCATCGTATGTATTTGGAGACAGTACTGCACAATATGGAGAGTTTTCTGGTGATTCAGTGAAACTGAAGTCAATTTCTACGGTCAGAAATTGCTGCGGGATCATTTAATTGCGTTTCAGTTATTTTGCTGGGTGTGTATGTATGTGTGTGTGAGAGAGCGAGAAAGAGAGAGACAGCTGCATACTTTCAGGAGTCAAGAAAATTTTAAAAGCTTGATTCATGGAAACAAGTGACAAATTTCTGCAAGTTATTGACAAAAAAATGAGAAAAAATACTTTTCTTTGAAGTTAATAAAAAACAAATGGGATTGTGTCCCCAAAGGAAAAGTAGGAGTTTAGTTATGATGCATCCCCTCCCAAAAATCTTGCAAATTATACATACTGTACCCTCTGTTTATATAAATATGAATTACATGATTGTGTGTACAGGGTCATTTCCAGTTCACATGGAAATACAGTGCTGTTAGGCAGAGACTGTTGAGGGATAGACAGGATTAAAGATCTACCATTAACTCTTTTTAATGCTATACATCAGCTACTGTTCTTTAAGTTGAGTGAAAAGGGAAAAGTGGGCCTAGTGTCATTCAGTCTTATCTAGAAACCTGGATTTCCCACAAAGTTAAAATGAGTATAATGAGCCCGGTACTCCCCTGTTTACATGGTATCTATACTATGAAGACTGGCACAGTGGTCACCATTTTACCTGCAGTCAGGCTGCTTGTAGAATCAAATGAACCTCTCTGCCTTTCAAAAATGATCATCTTATTAGTCAGCCTTGCTGTGGTTGATAGTAGAGTAGCGATAAATAGGAACATCGTAAGATCTTTAGATTTACACGGGAGCTTGCTAGGTATGGTTTCATCATGAACTAGAAGTGTTGTCAAACTGGATTCTTTCTACTTGGTATATGAAAACTAGTAATGAAGACTCTTCTGGTCAAATTGTGCATTTAAGTATACATCCGAAACAGTACTGACAAAAGACAATTGCCCCCAGTGATACCTGGGGGCATAAGGGGCCATAAGGCTGAATTTGAAACCAGTAAATTTTCACAGATGTGCCTGAGGTCATAATTTGCTCTGCATCTTTATTTAATCTTTATGAGTGAAGCTTAGAATTTCACATCCATTAGCATCTGCTTACACATCAGTTAACCATTCACATGGGGTAAATGTCTGTTGTTAATTTTTTCTGATGCTGTCCTGATTAAACAGCAATCACTTTCATTCAGTCCCATTAGGCTAATTTGGTATTCTGGAATATTTCCCACTAACACTACTTCCAGATAAACTGAATGGACTGTATTCATAAACTATAAATTAATCACAGCAAACCAAAATAATAAGTGGATTTTTTGTTTGTGGTGCATTATTTCATATATTGGTTTAAATACAGAAACAATCCTGAAAATGCTTACTGCCAGGCATTGCTTGCCAAAGTCAGTGAATCCTCATCCTATGTTAAGCATTACATTGGACCCTTGGTACATACATAATGAATGAATGAATATGTTTTGTTTTTTAATATTTTGATGGCGATTCTTCCTCAATAAAGATTTCCAAACCAGTGATGGCTGCAGTGAGTGGGTATGCAGTGGTTGGTGGACCTGAATTGACTCTCCTGGATGCCTTACATGGTGTGCTCTTTTGCAGGCATTTGTGTATGTTTTCATGCAAAAGCTCTACAGAGATAGCAAAGGCCAGATTTTTAAAACATATCTGTAAACTTCCTTTACCAGATTTTGCATGCATAAAATGTATATGTGTGTTTGAACTGAATATGCAGACGTGCAGTTTTCTGCTTTGTGTGCATGCCTGCTTTGCAGCCACAAAATTAAAGAGTGATTGGAGAATATGGCCCTGGTCCCTGGCAGTCTCTTTCTTTCTTTACTGGTAGCAACTAAGTCTATTTAGTGCCTGATGCAGGAAACTTTATAGATTAAATCAACCTTACCCAAACTGAATTGCTTAGCAAGTAATTTTAACCATTATGGATAAAATACATGAAGAGCAAAGTAGGGTATATACCTAGCAGTGGCCCCAAGTAGGGAAACATTGAGACAAACTGTCAGTGTAGTGCAACAGGAGTGTGAGAAAGGACTGTCATTTTGCTCCTATTGTTCTTTAGGAAACTAGTGCTGAAATAGCAGAATATACTAGAGGTGAAGCTAAGAAGAATTATTTGTCTGTTCCATAATATGCATAATCAGGTTGATTACAATCACAACCTATACTTCATAATTCATATTTTGTATATCATAATTTTAAGTGGAAACTGAATTAAAAAACAATTGATTTATGAGGTATTTAAGGTGCCTGAAGATGCCAATATGCTGCTGGTGGGATTTTCAAAGTTCCTATTAAAATAGATGGGAATTCAGCACCTTGTTGCTTTTGTGAATTGCATTTGGATCTGGTACCTAAACATCACAAATATGACACAATTGCCATGTATTTTGTTGTATCCTGAGAACGCCTATTCTCCCCAAATTGAAAAAGCATGAGCAGTTTTAGTAAATTAAACAGTTTATGATGTAATTTTCAATGCCACTTTCAGAGAGAGAGATTCCATTTTTATAAATAACATAATCACTGGGAATGAAGATTAGTTTAAATATTAATAAAGCCATAAATACCTTTTATAGTTATTGCTGACAAAAATTGCCTAAGATTTATATCATTTTTTTCCCCCATAAAATAAGTTCTCATTTATACAAGTGACAGGAATGAAAGCATGAAGTAAAGTGTTTATATATTTATGCTTTTAAAATCTGTAGTATGAGTGGGGATTATAGCTAATTCTTAGCTAACATTAAAGTTAGCTTCCCATTTTAAGAAACAACAAATCAAGTCAGGGTCTTGGAATGTTCCCTACTACATTCCTGCATAGAGATTTTCTAGGAAATTTAGCAACTTTGGCAAAGGGAAAAAATATACATATATTTTTTTTTGTTGGCCTTTGTTGGCACTTTCTAATACTTTTGGCTCCCAAGGGAGATACCTAAAGAAGGTTTACAAAAATAAACAAGCAAATGGAAATACGCTGTGCAAGTGGGGTGCGTGCTATTTAGACAGAGCTGCAGACAATTGCATGTGCCTAGCTTTCCCACCGTGTGAATTTCAACAGAGCAGCTTACTGTAGGAAAGTTAACAGCATGTACTTGTAAGAAGACTGGGACTTTAATCAGGCAGTATGATGTTGAATGCTGAAAGATTATACAGAAGCTGGAAACTAAGGCCAGGTACAGACATTCAGTTTCTACTGAAAGAATTGCTTTTCTCCTGGTAGAAACCAAAACAAAAGAGACAATCAGGCTTTTTCTTCTAGAGCAAAGGTGCAAAAACTTATAAATAAATACAAGTAAAAAATAGTTTGGCAACATCCAGGGTTAAATCCCTGGCTGGAAAGTTTCTCCTGAAAGACTGAATCTCAATTCATTTTCCCCTGGATTAACTCCTGGAGATCAGCAAAGGTGAAGCCAGGGGAAAGGCCCCCTGCCTTCCCAAGATTAGGGTCATAGAATTATAGAATCGTAGAAAGTTAGGGTTGGAAGAGACCACGGGAGGTAATTTAGTCCAACCCCCTGCTCAAAGTAAGACCATCCCCAACTTGATCATCCCAGCCAAAGCTTTGTCCAGTCAGATCTTAAAAACTTCCAAGGATGGAGCTTCCACCACCTCTCTGGGTAACCTGTTTCAGTTTTTTACTACCCTCCTGGTAAGAAAATTCTTCCTACTATCTAACCTAAATTTCCCTTGTTGCAACTTGAAACCATTGTTCCTTGTTCTGTCATCTGCCAACCATGAGAACAGTTTAGTTCCATCCTCTTTGAACTCCCTTTCAGGTAGTTAAGTCCCTTCTTAGTCTCTTCTTCCCTAGACTAAATAAGCCCAGTTCCCTCAGTCTTTCCTCATAAGTCATGTCTTCTGCCCTCTCACCATTGTTGTTGCCCTCTGCTGGACTCCCTCCCATTTGTCCACATCCTTTCTGTAGTGGGGAGCCCAAAACTGAACACAGTACTCCAGATGTGGCCTCGCCAGTGCTGAATAGAGGGGAATAATCACTTTCTGACCTTATGGCAACACCCCTACCAATGCTGTTAGCCTTTTTGGCAACAAGGGCACACTGTTGGCTCATATTCTTATTGTTCACTGTAACCCCCAAGTCCTTTTCTGCAGAGCTGCTGCCCAGCCAGTCAACCCCCAGCCTGTACTGGTGCACAGGATTCTTCCATCATAAGTGCAGGACTTTGTATTTGTCCTTATTGAACCTCATGAGATTTCTTTTGCCCCCATCTTCCAATTAGTCTTGGTCACTCTAAATTCTTGCCCAGCCCTCCAGTGTATCTACTACTCCCCACAGCTTGGTGTCATCTGCAAACTTGCTTAGGGTACACAGTCTATGCCATCTTCCAGGTTGTTGATCAAGACATTGAACAAAACTGGATCACCCTGGTCTTGAGAAAGCAGGAGGGACAACTGCTTCCCCTCTGCCCCCTCCAGCCCATAGGCTGGAAGGTGAGGGGGAACAGCAGCCACCACTCCCTGCCTCTTTCCTTACCTGGCAGACTAGACAGCAGCTGGATGTGGGGTCCACAAAAGTCTCCCTAATCTGGCTCCAGCTGACTCCTCCTTGTCACCATGCCACTATGCAGCTAGGCACTCGGTGAGAAGATTTAAAAGCTATTGGCTGGGAATGGCACTCAGGAACTCTTCTTCCATCCACTGGCTTTTAAGTCACTATGCTACCTCTCATTTTAGCACTGGGGAATCCAGAAACAGGCAGCTGGGATGGGAAAAGGCTCCATCCACCTATCTTCCAGCCCCACTCAGCTGAGTGGTGGGTGGGGGTAGAGTGGGAGGTGGCAAAACGACTCTGTACAGCCCCTCCAGCTTTCCCTTGCCATCCATGCCACTCAGCTGACCCGAGCAGCACAGGGTTCAGAATCATTGCCACCGCAACAAAATGCTCCCACCTTGCCCTGTTCTGCTCTGGGTCAGCCTGGAGCAGCTTGAGGCGAGTGGCTGAGTTTTCCCCGACTCTCCCTGCACTCCTCTAGGTCTGCCCCAAATGCAAGGAGTGGGGATGTTCTCCTGTGAGGAGTGTTCCCACCACAGATGATTGGTGGGGGGAGGGGAGCAGGGGGCATTCTCATGCCATGGGAACCATATCCAGCTGTCTATGGCAGCTCCTGCTTAGTTAAAAAGCTTCTGCTTTGACTATTGCTGTGACTTCATTAGTTGCTCCACTGAATTCCATTTGACTTGTTCACAACTTGAATTACAAAAGTTCTTGGAAACTGTTGCCATTGCTATAATTGGATTTTACAGCTTTGATAGTTTGCCTATAGTAACTGGACCTCACTAGTAAAATTGTAACATATAGCAGATGAGGTTGTTTGTAAAGGAAATGGTTGAGCAAGGGCAATGCAAACCACCACTCATTAACAATGTGGCTAATCTTAATTGTTCATTGGCTCTAGTGATCATATGTAAAAAAAAAAAAAAAAGGCAGAACTAGGAATACCTGGGGAATACAACACCTGCTGGTTCAATCTCTGTTGCTACATTATTGCATTTATTGCTGTTTGACTAATTTTAAATTGTTGGCAACAGAGCATGTACACATATATTTATACGTATACAGGAAACTTCAGGGACATGACACTAGTCTTACAATCTGCTTCATGTGCTGCTGTTATATGAAATATCTTTGGATACTCTCTGTGAAGCCAAATGATGCTTGTAAAGATCTACTAAAATAGCTTCTCTTTGAAGAACTGTGGTGGTGGCAGCATCTAATCGAAACCTGAATACTTAAAAAAAACAAACCCCAACATCCACAAACAAAGAAAACCTTGGACCAGAAATAAATCCATATGGCAGCATCCTGTTGCAGCTTAACTCTGTTATGGGAGAAAGAGTAGCCTAGTGGTTAAGGCACTAGTTGGTGATTCACCCAATGTGAATTCAGTTCTCAGTTGTCTCATGGTCTTCCTGTGTGACCTTGAGCAACTCCTTTAATCTCTGTGCTTCATTCTCCATTTGCAAAATAAAGAATGTTCCTTCTGTACCTCAAAAGGCATAGTCCTACTTTGAGCAGGGGGCTGGACTAGATGATCTCCTGAAGTTCCTTCCAGCCCTAATTTTCTGTGCCTCTATGTGGTGAGGATAATTTATTTAGTTGTTCATCAGTACTATAGTAATAAATACTACTCTCATTCTTAAAATATAGTAGCAGAGTGAACCTAACTGAAAGTCAGTAAGCGGGATTCTTTTATGTTTTAGGAGACATCAAGGCTGCCTATACATGTGTTGGGGAGGTGGGGGTGGGGATTTTAATTAGAGTAGTTCCCAGGAAGCTGCTCTAATTGAAATTCCACAGTATCACATGTATTAAGCCACAGGGAATTTAAAAATAGCCACAGGATGCTTTATCTGAGTCTTATTCCATGAGGTTTAGTTAAAGCACCCCATGGCCATTGTAAAATGCACAGGGGTTTAATAAACATGATGCTGCAGAGATGCTGCAGCACTCTAATCAGAACATGACTAATCAAGTCTGCTCCAATGCATTCAAATTAAAATGCCAAGGAGCATGTGTATAAGCCACCCATAGACCAGTTTGCTGTTTAGTTGATTAGTAGCATTTGTGCAATTCCACAAAGGATAAGATGTTTACAAAATAGGTGTACTGAGGGCATAATTCAATCTTTGGTAGTTTTATCAGGAGTGAAGACTGAGAAGAAAGGGATACAGGTTGATTTTGAAGGCTAGACTGAGACCCCTGCTACATGTTACATATATTATACAATTCTCTGGTTAATTGTGCAATAAATTTTAGACCAGCCACACATGCAAAGCAAGACCAACCACAAGTGCAAAGTAATTATTGCGCAATTAGCTTGTTAGATCAGCTACACATGCAAAGTAATTATCACACAATCAAAATGACTATCCTGATATAAAAAGATCTAATCATCTATAAATTTAGTGCTTGAAAATGTGTAACAACTCTATAGCTGGTTTCTATCCAGCTTTAATTTGAATGTGTAGCAGGGTACTAAGTTTGAAGAACTTATAAACAGAGTAACAAAAACCTTTGTGTGTGTACAGGGGAAGTAGGAGAATGGCGTGGAAGCTAGTGATGCTGATTTAATAATCACTTTTCAGTGTAGTTTGAACTGCATTTAAAGTTTTAAATAATTGTCAGCTGTGAAATTAAGGGAGACTACAGTAAACATTTTCTTCTGATAGTAGTTTTTTCGTGTATTGAAATTAACTGCATTCAAGCAAGATGTCAGGAATGCTTGCCTGAAGAAAGGTATGTAGGTTCAGTCCATGTTGTTGTTGTTTAAAACCTAAACCTTTCAGTTCTGGGGTTGTTTGGGGTTTTTTTTACCGCTTTGGTTTCCTCTTTGAAAGGGTTCCCATTCACTAATGGTGGGCACTGTGAGGCTGCAACAAATAAATGGCCTTTCAAGGGCCTTAGATCTAATTCTAGGTAGCTATCCTGTTCAGATACAAATTTGCCCTACCTAGTTGAATTGTCTCTGGCTGCAGTATTAGTGCTTTACAATCAATGTAGGAAAACAAAGGTTCTACATGTAAATCTCTTACTGGTGTGATCAGCTTCTGGGCTAGCTTTCTGAAGACCAGTAGATACAACAATAATGATTTATTTAATAGAAATAATTTCTAATTTGAATGGGAAAATCTTTAATGCAAGGAATATATGGTGCCTAGTACAGTTTAGACCAGGATGCCTAATTTGGCTTGTTAGTCCTATCATGATATAACTGGTAATCATGAATAAATGACAGTTGTGGTGTAATACTAAGAGGGACCATTTAACTATCAGATTCAATTATCCTGCTGCACTGTTTTTGTTATTAGTACTTAAATTAAATAGATCTGCAAACAGGCTGCTAATAACAATGTACCATTCAAGTGTCATAAAAAAGTGCAGCTGGAAGGGATCTCATGAGGTCATCTAGTCCAGCCCCCTGCTCAAGGCAGGATTGTCCCTGATTAAACCATCCTAGCCAAGAGTCTGTCCAACCTGCTCCTGAAAATGTCCAGGGATGGAAATTCCACAAGTAGCCTGTTCCAATGCCTGGCTACACTCAATCACCAAGTTCTTCCTAATCTCTAACCTAAATTTCCTCTGCTGAAGGTTGAGCTGATTGCCTCTAGTCTTCTCCCCTGCAGGCATAGAGGAAAAAGTCATCCCCATGCTCTTTACAATCAGCCTTCAGGTATTTGAAAACTGTTATCAAATCCCTCCTCAATTTTCTCTTCTCCAAACTAAATAACCCTAGTTCTTTCATCTTTTCTTCATGTTATGCTTCCCACGCCTCTGATCCTTTTTGTTGCTTTCCAGTCTTCACATCTTTCCTGAAGTGTGGGACTGAAACCTGGACACACTATTCCACATGAGGTCTCAGTAGTACTGAATAAAACATAAGAGTTATTTTTCTTGATTTGCAAGTGATACTCCTGTTAATAGAACCCAGTGTGCTGTAGATGTTTTTGGCAGTAACAGCCAATTCTAGGCTCATATTCATGGTATGGTCCACTGTAATCTCCAGATGCTTCTCTGCAGTACTATCATAGTATCATAGAATCTAGGGTCAGAAGGGGCCTAGAGCAGGCCATCTAGTCTGACCCCCTGCCAATGGCAGGAATGAGTGCCAGCGTCACAGGACCCCAGCCAAGTACCTATCTAATCTACTCTTAAAGATGCTCAAGGTAGGAGCAAGAACAACTTCCCTAGGAAGCTGGTTCCACATCCTAG
>JAGPOW010000261.1:116364932-116381903 GCA_030014935.1 Caiman crocodilus | reverse complement strand
CTTCCAGTCCTCCGGCACTTGTCCAGAGCTCCAAGAGTGCTCGTATAACCAAGCCAAGGGCTCAGCAATCACCCCCGCCAGCTCCCTCAACACCCTTGGCACCTAGACACTTATTTCCCAGTCTCTGTTCATGCAATTATTCTGTCCCGACTTCAGGACTTTATATTTGTCCTTGTTGAATTTCATCATATTGATTTTTGGACCATTTCTCCAGTTTAACCAGGTCATTCTGCATCCTAACTCTACCCTGTACAGTGTCTGCAACTCCACCCAACTTGGAATCATCTGCAGATTTCCTAAGCTTGCAGTCAATCATAATCATATCATCCAAATCACTAATGAAGATATTAAGCAATACAAGAGCCAGGACAGCTCCCTGGAGAACCCTTCTTGATATTTCCTCCCAAGTAGACAATGAGACATTGATGGCTGTTGTTGAGCATAATGATCCAACCAGTTTTGTATCCACTTTAAAGTACTTTTGTCCAGTCTGAATTTCCTTAACTTGTTAATCTGAATGTCATGGGAGACGGTGTCAAAAGCCTTGCTAAAATAAAGGTACATCACATCTTTTGCTTTCCCACAACCCACAGAGCCTGTCACCTTTTTATAGAAGGAAATCTGGTTAGTCATCTTGGTGAATCCATGCTAGCTGTTCCTGATCACATTTTTCTCCCACAGTACTTTGAAATAGATTCCTGTAGGACCTGCTTCAAGTCTTTTCCAGGTACGGGGGTCAGGCTGACTGGTCTGTATTTTTTGGATTCCCTTTTCTCAGCTTTCTTAGAGATGGTTGGTGTATTTTCCAATCATCCAGGACCTCTCCCAATCTCTGTGGCCCTGAAATTACATCAGCCAATTTCTCCAGTACCCTTGGGTCTGCCCCATCTAGCCCTGACAACCTGAAAGCTTCTAGCTTCTCTAAATAATCCCTAACATGTTCTTCCACTACCCTAGTGTTTGTCTCCTTCCCTATCTTTGCTGCCAACTGTGTTCATCATCTAGTGGCTGACCTTATTTATGAAGACTGAAGTAAAAAAGGCATTAAATACTTCAGCTTCCGCTGTATCATCCATAACTAGATAGCTTTCTGCATTCCGTAAAGGGCTTATGGTTTCTTTGCTCTTTCTCTTACTTTTGACATGCTATAATTCCTTTGTTATCATTTTTATGTCCCTTGCCAGTTGTATCTCAAATTGTGCCTTAATCTTCTTAATTTTCTCTCAGTATGCCCATGCAATGCTATTATACTCTTCCCTAGTAATATGACCAAGTTTCCACTTACTATAGAAATCCTTAGTTTCAACTCATTGAAAAGATTTCTGTCTAGCCAAGACAGTATCCTGTTGTACTTCTCCTATCCATTCACTTCATTATACAAAGCTGTTCTATAACATCATATAGCAAAAACCAGATCATTAGTTGATGGGCTGCCCTCATTCCATTAATTTCAATCAATTGGCACTGCCATTCTTTACAGAGCATAGTGTATGCGCCATGGAGTTCTTTGATGAATGCTCATTACATTCACTAATTTATTTTGTTGTAAATGGAAGGAAAGAAGACTTGCCAAAAGCTGTTGTACAGTTTTAAAAAGTGAAATCAGTTTCTCTATCATTTGAAGTGAGGGAAATGAATAAAACTTTTTTTCTTACCCTAATAGAAGACAGATGTAACACTTTATGTTTAAACTAACAAAGCCATGTACTCTAGTTTCTCCACTTATGAATCAGTCTGGTCCAGCCACTGTAAGGTTCCTTGAAGATCGGGGCTTTTTCATTTCCTTTTATAATTAATTAGCAGCTGCCTCCATCTCTCCAAAGCCTAGAAACAAAGACAGTGTAAGGAACTAGAATTACTGTAGGATAGAGTCTAACTTAGAATAATTTCCCTTACAAGTTTAATTTTATGTTTCCATTCCAAAGAAAGGTGCTGCTGTATAATCACAAAAGCCAGCCAAACCCCTTGGTAACTTTTCACAATGAGTGATGTTATTTTTGATCTATGCCAGCATGGATTACAGCTCAAGAGAAGAAACACTGTTAACACTCAAAGAGCACAAATAGTGACTAGTTCAGACCCCAGTTCTGCAGGCACCATGCTTACAGGAGTAGTTTTAGTTTTACCCTGTGTACTGATTTCAATGGTGGTAGCTGTAAGAGCAAGGACTGTACTTGAAAGATGGTTTTCAGGAGCTGCCCATCATTTGTTTTTCCCTCATAATGCATTGTTTTGAAATATTCCTCATATTGTTGTACATTCGTAGGCTGGGCACTCCACTAAAGATGGGTTTAGTTAAATTTTGGGTAAATTATTGCATAATATCTAGATATGTGTAGACACCTCACAGATGCACTGAAATTGGCCTCAGTCTTGATCCTATATTGACTACTAAGTTTAGTGTTACTGAAATCAGTAGTGCTGCTACTGGTAAGAAGTGCTATTCTTTATGGTCAGTATATGCAGGCTCTGGCCTTAAGAAAAAAAATGGGTGAAGCAGTGTTAAAGCTGGAGGGATTTTTTTGCTACATTTATACTGTTCCCCGCTTGTCCACACATGACAGTTAGAACATAACAGCTGCTACTCTTTTGAAATGTTCCCCTTTAGAAGTGGCTCCAAATATACATGTATCTATAAAAGTAAGGGTTTGTTGTACTGCGAGGCTAAGGACAGACATTACACATAAACCAGTGTAAGTGATCAGAAACTGGTTTAAACCTGTAACAGAATAGATGTTAAGTGCACATAAACCAGGTTGAAAATGGCTGAAACCAATTTGAAATAAACCTGGTTGAACATAGTATCAGACTTAACTAATTTGGGTCAAACTAGTTCATGCAATGTGTCTCAGACCCCTTGCTGGTTTAGGTTAAACCAGACCCCCAGCACCCTGGCATGTTCTTTGGGCTGGGCGAGGCTCTCTGCTCCACAGCAGGGCTGGCCCTCCTCTCTGCTCCCTGCCTGCAGCTCCGACACAGACTGGGTTGCTCCCCCACTCCCACCCACCACTCCCTGCTAAGCAGGAATTCTCTCATCCCCTCTGCCGTGTGGAGAGGTGTCTGTGTATTAGCTAGCAGACCACATGCTGGCTATGGTCCCTGCAAAATCAATATAATCAACAGACAGAATCAACAGGTAGTTGATAATGTCCCTCTGTTTTCTTAAAGGGGTGATAAACACTGAGTTAGCAGTTCATAAACATTGTTATCAGTTCCTTACTGGACTAATCGGAGCATCCTGTCAGGGCCTAGCCATGCCCCCTTTCAGATTAGTGCTGTGGAAGGGATGGGAGGGCTGTTCTAGTGCCCCCCGGCTTCTAGCCTGAGCCACTTCATGCATGCCCCTGTATTTCTGGGATGGCTGTGCCGTTACAAACTGGTTCAGCCTAGCCAGGTAAGACTAACCTGCAACGATTGAATCAATTCAGGCTCAGGCTCTTTGAATGTCTGTCCCTAGTCCAAAGAGCAGTCAAACAATACAAAGTAGCTATATCCACAGAGCATCGCCACCAGGAAAGTCAAGGTTTAATCCATGTCCCTGGATAGGCCACCTAGCTCAAGCTTTAAGGGTGCCTATAGACTTTTAGGCAGTCTGTCAGGGAGGTGCTCTAACTCAGTGGTTCTCAACCTTCTTTGTACCAGGACCCATTTGTAAACATTGATGGCTAGTCCAGACCCAATACCCCTCACTCCTAACCTGCTGCCCCCCACCCCCAAGTTCCATCTCCACAGTGTGGGACAGTGGGTGGGTATGTGGGGCATAGTCGGGTATGTGGGGCATAGTCAGGTGTGTGTGGGGCAGGAGGGCCCCAAGCAGCCCCGTGCAGGCTGGAACTCTTCCAGCCTGCAAGGAAAAGCAAGCAAAATGAGAGAAACACTGGCTTGCATCCATAGATGCTTCTCAAGTAAATTCTGGGATGTCATTCTCCTGTTGTACTCGGCCTTGGTGAGGCTGCAGCTGAAGTACTGCATCCAGTTTTGGGCTCCACAATTCAAAAAGAATGTGGAGAACTTGTGAGAGTCCAGAGAAGAGCCACGCACATGATCAGAGGTCAGGAAAATGAACCTTATAATGACAGGCTGAGAGCTATGGGGCTCTTTAGCCTGGAAAAGCATAGGCTCAGGGATGATCTGATGGCTACCCATCAGTTTATCAGGGATGTTCACCAGAATCTGTGGGAACGATTGTTCACCAGAGCGCCCCAAGGGATGACAAGGTCTAATGGTTATAAACTCCAGCAAGACCATTTCAGGCTGGACATAAGCAAGAATTACTTTACTGTCCGAGCCCCCAAGGTCCAGAATAGCTTGCCACCAGAGGTGGTTCAAGTACCCACTTTGAACGCCTTCAAGAGAAATTTGGATGCTTATCTTACGGGGATCCTATGAGTGCAGCTGACTTCCTGTCCCTTGGGCAGGGGGCTGGACTCGATGATCTTCTGAGGTCTTTTTCAGCCCTAATGTCTTGAAATCTATGGAAAAGCCATGGTTTCCCACATTTTTTAGTTTGTTCGTGATCCTTTCATATATTCTTGTGACCCACTTTTGGGTCACAACCCACTGGTTGAGAAATGCTGCTCTAATTTATGGTGCTTTATACAAAGGGCTATGAGTTAAAGCACCACAGAGCCCAAAAGGCTGGGGGTGGGGAGCGGCTTGAGCCTGCTAGCAATGGCCCAGTAGATGGGTTTGCTCCTGCAGCCTCCCAAGATGCCAAACTGCCCCTCTCATCAGCCCTGCCTCATTGTCCCATCTCACGTGCAGTCTCAGGACCTGCACGTGGCAGCAGGGAGCAGGGAAAGCAGCCAGCTCCATCAAATGGAGCTTCCCCCAGAGGTGCATGAGACCCAGGAGCTACATGTGAGCCCTACGTGATAGAAATTGGACAGCTTGGCTCTACTCTGCTACCATATGCAGCTCCCAGAAGTGACTGGACCTGTGCATTGCTGGGTGACTGCATCTGTTTAGGCCATGAGTACCCTGAGGGTCCACTGCCAGTGGCAACATCAGCAGCTGTGCGCCACAGAGGATGTGTGTGTGGGGGGCCCCCCACACCTCACAACCTCTCTCACACTCCATCCACCCACACCCTACCCATCTAAGATTTGTGCTCCTGCAGCCCTGCTAGATGCGTGTTCTGTACTTTCACCAGCCTGACCCCCATGCTTCATGCTCCTGCCCAGCTGCAGCTCTCTACCTGCTGTCTGGAGCCAGAACTGCAAGTCTATGACAGGGACACAAGGAGGAGCCACTGGAGATCAGGAAAGTGAAACAGGTCCCCTGGTGGCTGCAGCAGTGGCTGCAGCAGCCCTGTTCTGAAGTTGTGCATGCTGGCCAGAGCCAGGGCCCTCCCACACACAAAGGCAGGAGCAAAGCACATATGCTGGGCAGCCTACAACTAACTGGTAGGAGTCCGTGGCCAAATTAAATCACCTGGCCATGGTTATAAGGCAGATCCAGCCTGCGGGCCATATTTTGCCTGCCTCTGCTTTAGAAGGTAAACGTATGAAACCTTTTGTAGCAGTCTGAATATTTCCTTTGTAGAAGGAAAAAGGAAGACACTCTTCACTGAGCTATTTCAACCTGAATTGGCCTGGAAACTGGTTTAATGCACAGTAGCAGCTGCTTCTCTTCAACTTAAACTGATATGACTGCTGCTTACTTTAGCCTGTTTTCCTGACTTGTTAACCAAATGATTATTACAACATGTACTTTTAAATCTAAATGCAAAATGGTCTCTGGGAATAACATTTTTCTTCCCTAGCTGGTGTGTTAGTGAGTTTTTAGAAGGAAATTAGCTGTGAGCCAATTAGCCATGACAAAAGGTACAAATGTTAAAATATTTCCTCTTGTGCTCTGTGAGTATTTTAAATTAGGTTATTTTGATCATGGACTATGAAAGGAAAGAGAGGGGGTCAGCTATTACACAGTAAGTTATTCAAGCCTCTTGAAACTGTTGCCATTTCTCAAGTCCAAAAAGTGACTAATGTCTCCATAGACTTGCTGTCATGTACTATGTACATTCTGATATCCTGATTCTTTTTAAAATATGAGTGTTTTGGTTGGCATTGGATAATGTATCTTTGAAGGAAATGTGAATGAAACCAGGTTTTGTTTACTGACCATGCTGTAAGCAAGTGAGAAGTGTATGAAGTGTGGTTTAAAACTGCTGGATACAGACCTAAATGGAAAGCAAGGAAAACCTGGTGGTTGGGTATGCTATTGACAGGAAAAGCTTGGGTCCAATCCTCAGCTGCCACTGAGGTATGTTTGACTGTAGTGAATAAGAGATGGGCAAGGCTGCTCTCTACAATTCTAGAACCACAGAAGAATGGGGCAGGAAGAGACCTTAGAAGGTCATCTAGTTCAACCCCCTTCTCAAAGTGGTATTATTCCTATATAAACCATTCTAGCCAACATAACCTGCATTTAAAAACTTCCAGTGATGGAGACTCCAGAGTCTCTTTTAAGTAATCATTTCAGTGTTTCAGCATTAGGGCTGTGCAAAATGGCACTGTTCTGCTTTGTTGAAACAGTGAGGCTGCCTGGCGCTGTTTCGCCTCTTTCGCTGGACCATGGGACTGGGGAAAGGAACTAACCCCAGCTGGGCTGAGTTCCTAACCCCAGCCAGGGGCAGGGAGGCAACCCGGCTGGGCTGCCTCGCCACTCACTGCACTAGATCTAATGCGGGGGATGGGGAGGTAGCCCAGCTGGACTGACTTCCCATCCGCAGAGCTATGGTTGAAACATTTCAACTAGCCTTGTTTTGTTTCAAGGTATTTCAACAACCTTTGTTTCATTTCCATTTTACTGTTTTGACCTCAAAATGAGTCAAAATGGTGTCAAAATGAAATGGCCATCAAAATTTTGCGCAGCCCTATTAGTTAGAAAGTTCCTCATAGTTAGAAAGGTTTTTTTGTTGTTTTTTTTGTTTTGTTTTGCACTATCTAACCTAAATCTCCCATATTGCAATGTAAGGTCTTTACTTCTTGACCTAATCCATGGGGCCTCCTTCTGTCCTAGATCCAGTCTGCACTGGGCTGCCTCCATGGAACAAGATGCAGCATAGCCAGCTTTAACCTGTTTGGGCTACCAGGGGTCCTGAGAAACAGACTGTCATTGCAGCCGGAGGTCACTGAAACATTGTGTGTGTGCGCCTGTGCCTATGAGCTAGTAGCTGAGGGGACTGTATGCCCTGCTTCAGCACTGTAGGTCACAATAAATGAACAGCTAGGTCAGGAGAGATTCTCCCAGGGCTGCTGCATCTGCTAGGTTAGGGTGCACTTTGTACTGGTGGAGGGGTCAAAAGCAGCCAGGTGGTTAATGTAGCTTAGGATGACTTCTCTTGCATTTATTTTTGTAAAAATAAATAGTGTTACCAAAATTTTTGCTTTCCAAAGAATCCTCCCTGTGAGGAGGGAATAATACATGTAGAACATTAGAGATTTTCATGGGTATATTTATTCTTGAAACTAGAAACTGAAACAGGAAGAGGGAGCTGCTTGGTCTACGGTCTTTGAGCCTATGACAGCTCTGCACAAAGGCGCTTCCTAATGTTGTTAAGCGTGTTCCTTTTTCTTGTCTTTGCATTGTCCAGGAGATAGTCTCAAGTATCATTTTGTAAGATTAGCTAGCAATTTTAACATGTGTTCTTACTTCTTTTTTCTCCTTCGTCAGCATTTAAGCAAATTTTCATTTCATATTTATCTCATATAAATTCCCTGTAATACATCCTTGGTGCTAAATGACACTTTCACATACCTGGATATTAAACTTAGAGAGCATGGTCCTTTGTTACCTCCAGATGGTTAGCTCATATCATGTGGATCTAGAGTTTAACTTTGTTTTTTGTAATTGTGTTTGTTTGTTTATTGGTAACAGACTGGTATCACTTGAGACAAACAAGTATGCTGTAAATGTTTCCTTCTTTCTCCCAAATATGTAATTTATCACTGTTAGAGATATGGGACAGACAATATATTTAGCTGTTTTATTGACAACCCCGAGGCCTGCATCACTTGAAATAATTGGAAAAGGGAGATTTGAAACTTCCCAGTGGGACTCCACACTTGTTCCTATGCCTGGAGCATCAGATTTTAATCTTGTACTTAAAACAGTTCCTCCTTTAATATTTTTGGTGCTTTTTACAAGTTTTCCATTTTCCTTGCATCATTGGATCACAATAACAAAGCATTTGGTTTAAGAATAATGAAAGCTGTTCCAGTGAAAATAGCCCAGGACTGAAATGGGTTACAGCAGATGCTCTGTAAGGTAGAAAATGTGTGTAATATACAACACCGGATGGGGGTAGCATTTGCCATCATTTGGGGAGATCTGCATAGCTCACAAGTGGTAAAGCTGTTCATGAGAAATGCTGTCACCCCAAACTCCTGTAATAAAACCTTACATCACGTCACATCATCTGTCTCTCCCTGGATTATGGCAAAGCCAGAGGATTGAGGGCCTGTTTAGATATAGAATTTTGGCATACTGTATTTCAGACGATTCTGTTTCTGTGAGTGTTTCCTACCAAAAGATAAATCTAATCTTTGGAGCAGGACCATGTACTGAAACAAAATCATTTCTGCTTTCTCTCAGATTCTCCTCAGTTGGCTACAGAGGCATACTTTCTATACCTAACCATGCTACATTCAGAAAGACAAACATACTACTCCTTGGAAAGATTGCAGGAGGGAGAAATTATTGACTGGTGTGTCTTGATTCACCATGGACATATCAACAGTTAGGGAGGGACTCTGACTCTAATCGAGGTGTAACCAATCTAGAACGATATTTTAATGGTATGAAACGCTCTCCTAAATTTACTGAAGCCTAGCTTTTCCTTGGTGAGCCACAGTATGTTCTGTGGTTGATGATGACATTTAAAACTGCACATTTTTCCATCCTTTTTGTTTCTTTTCTCATTTCCACCAGCTTTTATGAGCTGAGAGAGTACAACACTTGAAATACGTGCTGACACAAGAGGCAAGAATATTTGCTTCTGTGTATGGAACATATGAAAAAGATCTTTTCTGATATACTAGCCATTGTTGCATTTGATGGGGAGGTAAAAGCTCCATTGACCTAACAAAAGATTTTTCTGCTGCCATGTGACTTCTGTTCAAAAAACAACACAAATTGCCAAATAAAAAGTTAAAGATGAGTTTATAAATAAATATTAATACATTTGAAACATTAGAAAACAAGTTATAGCAAGCATTTGAAATTGAGGAAATTTGTAGTTTGGCGTTCTATATATGAATTTGCCTCCATATTCCTTCCCAGCCCTGACCTAGAAACCTTTATATCCACTCATCATTCCTCAAATGAACACTCAGCCTTAGCCACAAGCCACAGCCCATTTGCCAGACATGGCCCACAAAATTGTCTAGTTCATCCTCCCATCCTAAGCAATAAACACCAGCATTTGGTTTCTTTTGTTCCTGTTGGGATAAATGAGGACAAAACAGTGGAAGTTGCATGCACTTCCACTGGCAGAGAACTTTAGAGAGATTCAGCCCTCTCTCATCCCAACTTTCCACTGTGTTCAACAGACTTTAGTATGTTATGCATTTAATTTTCTTAGACCAGAAACAACATAATCTTCTTCCTACTGTTCTACTATGAACCAGATGCCTACCAAACTATTAATTATATGCCTTGGAAACCCCACTGTGGTGGAGCACCTGCCCCGCATGAACTGCCTCTGGACCTCCACATCCCCCCAGAGGACCATGAGGTCACCAATCTCCTCCTGGCTTCAGCTGGGGACCTGGGTGAGAGGCCCAGGCATGTACATGTGGGCAGAGCTGGTGCTCAATGGGGAGGACATAGTGGTACCTCCTGTACTGGCTCTCTGGGCCTTTGTGTAGCTGTCCTTGTGTGACAGGTCCTGCACTGTGGCCAGCAGTGCTCAGCAGAGGGCACAGCCAGGGACTGGGAGCTGCACGGCAAAGGCAAATGTGCCACAGCACCTGAAAGCACAGGAGACAGTGATGAGGGTAAGCAGCAGCAGGGAACAGGTGCTGGTTCTGCTGCTAGAGGCAGCCAGGCAATAGCCCTGGGGAGGATGGGCAGGGGCAGGGGGTGCAGCAGGCTGCATCTTTTTGCAACATTCACCTGTGCCCAAGTAGGAGCTCTGGCTACAGGACAGCACTGGCAGAGTTGGCCTGGGTCCTGTCCAGGGGGCACACTGGACCTACAGTGCTCCACAGTCCTGGTGCATGTGCCCCAGGGGACAAAATAGACTCTGGCTTTAATTGCCTGCAGGTAGGGGCTGCTAGGAAAGGTGGCTAGCCAGGAGCCCCGGGGCTGGGCTCAGGGTGGTCTCCTAGTGGCTAGTGGACCCAGCACTAAATTTAGTGTCAGGTCACATCTATATGTGCATTAATGCACTTTAACTAATAGCGCCTAACTTTGCTAAATTTAGGGGCGACTAGCCATTTTTATTGTGCAGTAAGGGCATACATGTGTAGACACATGCCCATACTATGCAGTTAATTAGGCTGGGGCACATTATCACATCTTATGTAGATGTACCCTCAGATGCCCAAACAAGGAGAGAAAGTTATCCGATAGAAAAATGTAACTGACAGACAACTCAGAGCAAATATGGTACCTGAAAATGCTTTTATCTTTTTTTTTTAATTTGTCTAGCCTCATATTAATATTGCCCTTTTAAAAATATTTGAAATCATGGGCTATAAGTACATTTTAAAGTTACAATCATTAGAATATAAGTGTATGCTTGTTTGATGGAGATGGTGGACATGGAAATTTGAACAGGGTTATGATTGTTTGTGGAACTTTGACAGTGACTTACTTTACTTTTCAGTATTTGCTTTTATAAGGATACTGGTCTAGTAAGGTTATTGAATTGATATTTATTTATAACCATCTCTCTTGAAAAGATTTGGATTTGGTAAATCTGCATTACATATTTTTAGAAGATATTTCTAGGTAATGAAAGTTGTGGTTCTTTGCGTATGAGTAATAACTTATTATTAATAAGATGTTACTATTTTTTAAATGCCTCTACTAGACTGGCACTAAAGAAACTGTATTCATCAAGGAAAAGGGAAAAAAATGTAGGTATACCCAGCAAATATTGTTTTTAGTCTACTTTACTCTTTTGAACTGAGTTTATACTAAACCAATATTCCCCAATTCACAAAAAGAGCATGCAAGCCAGTAAGTACATTACACTTATTGTGCATGCTTTGCCTTCTCAGTGTTCCAGTTTTAAATGCTATACATTATAAATAGCTCATTCCACATTATTACGTAAATCTTAAAGTGTAGATTTTTTTAAAGCCACATTTTTGTATTTCTACTTATAAATCTCCAGTATGCCATTGAGCCAGTTGAACAAATCTCTGCCTTTCTTCAGCAATGCATGCCTGCAGACAAAAACTCTCTTTACTATAGTGTCTTGGATGCCTTTACATTGGCTATGCCAATTAAGACTGACATAGGTACCCAAGTACTTTTGAAAAAGTCTATCACTTGAGGTAAACCTGAATCAGCTTTAGGACATGGAAGAAAACTAGCTAACTAACTAAAAACTAGCTAACTTAACTAAATAAAAATCAATAACTTTTTTTTTGGTTCCTAGGGGGACAAAGTCTAATCATTACAGCAGCATAGCCTATGGTGTATTTACAAAGATAATGGAAGTTCTGAAAAAGTTATTATATATCAATATACATTCAAAATGAATTAATTCCTCTGTTTATGTGATCTTGGTGCATGGAAAGTTAGGTTTAAGAGCATTAGTAAGTTAAATGATTAAGTCCTTGTGAATAGAGGAAACTCTACCTTATATATTAATATGCTGTATCTTAAAATGTTTAATATAATAATGCAAGCTCAATTTTACTTTACCTTGCTCTGAAAACACCTAGATTATAAACTTATTTTGTCTTATTCATTTGGCTTTCAATGCCCAGCCTTCTATTTATCTGCTTTTATTAAAAGAAACAAGAGTTACTTCTCATAACCAATATATCAAATGACTAAAGATGCATTTAAATGTGTTATTTAAACAGACTTTATGAATGGGTTGCTAAAAGAAGACAAGTAACAACCAGCTAGTAGTTAGATTAGGAATAGGTAGCACACTTTTAATTATTTACAACCTAAACACTAGAGCTGCCATAAGAAATTAGCTACCACAGTTAATCCTTATTGGCAAAACTCTGTACCTTGAGAAGGGATTCCTCCGGGGTAGCAGGTCTGTTCAAGGAAGTGTATATTATGGAGGGGGAGGAAAAAAAACCCCTGCACCTGCTCAGTCCTAATACAGACAGAACGTTGGCTTATAAGCAAGAATTTAAAGCAGTTAAAAAAGTATTGCTACTTTCCCTGCATGGAAGGCTTTCACAAGTTTTTCATTTCACCACCAGATGTCCTCCATGAGTAGGAAAATATGATGACCTTAAAGAGAGACTGAAGCCTGAATCCACAACATTTTTGATGATATGACAGTGGAAGGAAAGTTTGAGTGAAAGCAAATGTTACCACAGAGTTTTGGATGGCGTTTGTGTTGTGGAGACTCTTTGGCAGGTGAAAAATTCTTTCAGTAGCACTACAGTATTTATTTAAATTAACTTTTAAAATGTGTGTCATAATCTGCAAAAAATTACGTAACATATTTCTTTTGCATTTTCTCAGAGAAAGAGGTATTGCTCTCAATTCAGATGTTCTAAAATCCATTTTTAGAAATGTGCAGTTTCAAATGCCAAAACATTTGAAATTTATAGCTGTGGAACAACTTCTGTAAGGATACTTAAGCCTTTCATCTTTTCAGGTGAGTTTCTGAGGAAGCAGAATATAATGCACTATTTTTTTTCTTGATCAGATGACATGGTCAGGATCCAAAGTCAAGCACACTCACATAGATAGTGGTAGTTTTTCAGGGACACTGACAATAATTGTTGATATCCATAGCTAAAGAAAGGTCAGAGAATGACCTATAGCACCACAGCAAAGGTTACAAGTTATTTGTTAGGGAGAAGGACTCAAATGTCTATATAAACAAACAGGAAGATTAATTTTAAGACTGAGGTAATTTAGTAGAGAAGTGTTGGAAAAATTACTCCATGTCTATGTCCCCACAGTGCATTAGCCCTGGGTCACTCAAATGCTGCCAGTTCTATAGCTGCATTGCTACAATAACACTCAAAATGGAACATTTCAAATATTTTTCTTTAAGAACAGAATACTTCTAAATGATGCAGTCCCATTACTGCTCAAAAAAGCAGTATTCAGTACCACAGCAGTTGTTTGACAGTGCCAAGCACTTTTCCCTGCTCTTGTCTTCAAAAGTTGAGAGCACCTACATAACTTGACTGTATTTTTAAAAAAGTATATTTTTTCTGGTATAGAGAAGACATGGAGCGGAATCAAAGAGCTTTTCTGGGAAAGTAAGACAAACTGCATCTACAGTGTGTAGATTATCAGGCCTAATATCTTAATGCTATGATATCAACTATTCCCCTTTTAGCCCATTTTCCCAATAGTTACCTGAATGGATGGTTTTCTAGGTCCTAAACTTGGTTTGGGTGAATATACAAATATATCAGGACTCATAGTAGAGATGGTAAAAGATACACTTTCTACTGCGAGTCCTGATTGCCTTTTCCTCTAAACCAATACAACTACAAACTGGATACCTAAACAAATATATTACAGCCATAAACCTCCTCTTCTTTCCCTTAGAAACACTCCTCAGCATACCCTTCAATAGTTTCACCTGAGCTTAGAAGTGAGGACAGAATTGAAATGGAGAGCTTCTATTTTGCACTCATTTCCCATGGAACATGGGTTTTCTACTCCATTTCTCTCCCAGATATCTACCAGCATCTATCAGAACTTAGCTCTTGGTTCCTACCATACCTCTGAGAGCCAGTTTTAAGTGCTGTGTAAAACCAGCGATGTGAGGAAAGAAAATACTCAGATCATTGGGAGAAATAATCCCAACCTTCCAGCAGATGTGAAGCGGGGAATTGAGAATCCTTTTTTGGAGCTTCTGGGGAACGGGTAGTATGACTGAGAATTTCTACCACCACTGGAACAAAGCTGCCCAAAAATTTTAGATACAGCAGTTTTTAGGGTATTAATAGGAGGTCATCGGTTTTGGTCCCTAGCACTCTGACTCCCAGTCCAACTCCATGGCAGCACAGCTCCATGTTTCTAAAGATTCATTTAACTGAAATCTCTTTCATATTTTAAAAACACTCCATAGAACAGCTAATAAACTCTCCAAAGGCAAAGAGAATATGGAGTGCATCTTGGGTTGTGCCTCCGTCCAACACATGACTGCTCATTTTCCAGAGAGTCTGAAATTGCTTAAGAGCCTGCTGCAGTTCCTTAAAAAGAGGGAGTGTGCAGTCCCTTCTTTGGTACAAGAATGAGGAAGTCTCTGCACGGATCTAGTTAAGAACACAATATTTTTGTGAGGGGAAAAAACGATCTTTAAAAGAACTCATGTTAATATTGGATGTTCTATGATTAGTCATTAAAATACCAGTGTATAGCCTCGCCTTCCTCCTGAATAAATATTCAAAGCCATCTGAACTTTTGAAAATAAGTCTTCAGTATTGAATGTTCTCAGCTAAGTCTGAAAAACTGAATGTCAACATAAATGTCAAATTCTGATTCTAATGAAGTCAGCAGATATTTTCCCAGTAACTCCTAATGGACCAACATTTGCCTATTAGGACCAAGCTCTATGCACTTACCCCAGTTTAAATATAGGGTAATTCTGCTGATTTCAGGGGATCTAGCCTGAATTTTCTAGTCAAATGGAAGGGTATCCTGAGGAGTGTTTCTAAGGGAAAGAAGAGGAGGTTTATGGCTGCAATATATTTGTATAGGTATCCAGGCATGATTTAACCCAGAAGGATAGATGACTAGCCAGAGGCTTTTTCATTTTTCTCTCTGCTGAAATTCTACAGCTTTTTGCCTAAGATTTGCTCTTTTCATGACATTTCCTTGGGTTTTCAAGGTTTTTCAAGGTACACAAACACAACACTTGTTCACAGGAGTTGCTTTGGCCTTAGTTTGGGATGATCCAGTTTGACCAAATGCACGATGCTATATACTCACGAATCTCTTCCTACATGGTCCATGCAATATTATACCTTGTTAAAATTATCTTGGATATAGTATTTAGAATGAAAATGCTTTGGAAGTAAAGATAATTAAGGGTAACATAAATGTGAAACAGGTTGGCAATGGAAAGCATCTAATGATTTCAGTACCCAGATCCATTTGTTTCTTGTTATAAGTCTTCCATGTCCAGCCTATTTAACTATTGTACTGAAACAATAGTTAACAATAGTTCAACAAAGCAAACTGACAACTTGGTTTATTTTAACAACTTGTTGGAAGTGCAAGGACTTTTTGTTAATCTATTCACAAGCTATTCCAGCTGAAATTCCACTTATTTTTTATACAAAGAGCAGAGAACTATACAAACAAATAGTGGGAATCACAATTACCTATGCAATTATGGAGATAATGCATTATGTTTGATCAGGAAAAGGTCTCTTATGATGTGTGCTCCTCAGCCTCCTGAATCCTGTGGAAGAGGTTCATCAAACTTAGAGAGGGGTTCAAAATGCTCCTTGATTTATACTACTAACAGTGCCACAAGCTGTTTTACAGAGGAAGATAAAGTTCTCAGCAGGGACTCAGTCTCCGGTGCTTGCATGTTTTATGTGAATTAATCACGTCATAGAATCATAGAGAAGTCAGGCTGGAAGGGACCTCCAGAGCTCACCTAGTCCAACTCCCTGCCTGAAGCTGGATCCCCCCTATCCAAACCATCCTATTATACAAATCCATAACCTAACTTCTCAGTCAAATGACTGTCACTAAGTTCAAGTCAGTGGTGTAATTTAAGCAGAAAACCACGTCTTCAGTAGGGCTCCGCATGGATGCAGCCCAGCCTGTGGGGATCACACTGCAGAAGGGAGGCTTAACTAAAATGTGACACTTCATGTAGCCATCAGAAGGCAGTGAGGAAAGGACTGAGAAAGAGTAGCATGACAATGAGCCAAGGTCCTCTTGCCATCCTACTAGAACATAACAACTGCTATTTACTGGGTCAGCCTAACAGACCAGTCTCTGGTGGCATACAGGGTTATCCTCAGCCAGAGCTGCCACAACTCTTGTGCTCTACCTGAACAGGAAGGAGGCAATGACTGGGGTGCTGTGGGGCCATTTTCCTGTCCCTGGTCTATTTGCATCTCTGGGCAGAGTTCCACTGGGCAGTGTCCACTGGCTCCTCAGAAGTATCTGAGGGCCAGCGCGCACTGGCTGGTATGCTCTGCTCAGTGTCCCCCACTTGGCACACTCATTTGGAACCTCTGACTTTTGCTCCTGTTCCTGTTTTCTCTTTAGTTGTTCCCTGGAAATCAGTAGCTGTGTCCCCAGTGGCCTCTCGACTAAGGGAGGTGTATAGTTCTTCCTTGCCAAGTGCACAGCCATAGGTCTGTATCCCACCCTGGCAGAGAGTGGCTGCTTCCAAGGAAGAATGAACTGGGTCTCACCAGGGAGTCCCACCCCTCCCTCTCCCACTCGCAGCCTCAGCCCTACCCCTCTGGCCTGGCCTGGCACCGTTTCAAGGGCCTTGGGTTTCTTGGAGACCGAAGAGATGTCTCCAAACCAGCAGAGGAAGAGCAAGGGCAGCAGCAAAGTCCCCCTGGAAAGCAAGTCCCCCCACCTCTACCTTCACCCCTCACAGTACCCCTCTGTCCTCTCATCCCACCCACATTTTCCACTGCGCCCTTCCAGCAGGGCCCCTGCTCCGCAACGTAGCAGAGTGTGTGTGTGGAGGGGGGGGGGGTGGCGGCATAGCGCTCTCTTCTATGATGGCAGTGCTGGGTGGGCAATAGAACCTGCTTCTATGGTGGAGGGACAATACCGCCTCTATGAGGGGGGAGGGGGGCAGATCAATAGAACCCG
>JAGPOW010000261.1:116330340-116359281 GCA_030014935.1 Caiman crocodilus | reverse complement strand
ATCCCATCCTGTTCTTGTCTGCCCACTCATGCAATCAGCCCAGATCCCGCTGCAGCCTCTCCCTCTCCTCTGGTGTCCCCACCTCAGCCCACAGTTTGGGGTCATCCTGAAAGGTGCTGGCTTTTATAGGAATTGTGGGTGCTCAGCACTTTCCAGTATAAGGCCTTGGGGAGAAATACTATAGAGTAGAAGTAAAGGTGCTGATTCAAAATGGTCATCAGATTCAAATTGATTCAAATAATTTGGATACAGATGCTTATGTAACCACAAGGAAAATTATTTATGTAATGAATTAGAATAACACAGCTAAAATGCTAACTATGAGGAGCAGGAAGTATGAATCAACATTAGAAACTTCTCACCAACATCCAAGTTTTTGGGCATAAAAAATTATGTTGCTTACACCGATTACTTCTTGATCTGTCAACAGTTTAAGAACAAACTGAGGTTATCCAAGTCATTTGTACTTTGTGTCTCTTAACTGAACTTTTTGGGCTTTTTGGTAGCCTAAAAGTATACTACTATTTACTTTCTTCCTCCCGCCTACTGAATTCCCCCATCTTTTCTTCTCTGATTCATGTGAGAGAGCTTGAGCTATACACCAAGCCTAGACTGAAATGTTGATGTGGGGGGGGAAGGCAGCCTGAACTGCTGCGGGTCAAAATGGGATGACATGGTATATCCTAAAAAATAGTAACAAAATATTTAGGATCTCCTTATAAAGGGACTGTTCTTTATTTTCCAGGGCACTAATTATTCCTAGGAAGTGTATGTTAAACAACTGCCAAAACTCAGAACTGACCCACCTGCAAGGGTTGCCAGAATGATTATGCTAATGATGTCTGTATGCTGTCAAGACTCCTATCAATAAAAAGGCTATTTACTTGACGTCTGCTTCTTAACAGCTATTTTCTGTTAAAAATGTTGTCTTTCCCACAATTATTTAAGTAGCAGCTACCAAATAAATTGGTCTGTCCTGCTGTTTTCATAATAAAATCTGAAATATAAATTCTTCTGTGACTGTATATCAATGTAGCACTCACTGTACCTGTGGATGGGTCTCAAGCTCACACACCTGAAGTTTTGAGAAAGTCTTTCCCTTAGTTCTCTCACAACTCAACTCTGGGGGAGATGAGGATTCCTAAAAGCAGGGACAGGAGGGATAGGTCAGGGAATCCTCAGGAATTCTTGTA
Organism: Caiman crocodilus; assembly: GCA_030014935.1. Lineage (NCBI taxonomy): Eukaryota > Metazoa > Chordata > Crocodylia > Alligatoridae > Caiman > Caiman crocodilus. Next base: position 116,358,088 of record JAGPOW010000261.1, on the reverse strand, counting down.
GCACAATAGTCAGCAATCTTGTTAGGCTGCAATCTGGTGCAATCCAGTTCAGGTCTGAGGAGGATGGGAGAGCATACTAGGACCTAGCTACCATCCTCACTTCTCCCTGCTGTGGTATGGGGAAAGTGATTGCTGTCACCACTTCTCAGTGAAGTGGCACAAGGAAAGCATACATTGCTAAAGGGTCCCACTGCCAAAAGCTACTAAAGGCCCATGTCCATGATCTAGGCCATTGGATCGGATGGCTCTGAAGGCTGGATCCATAGGTTGACCCCCGCTGTAGAGTAACTGATGAAGTTCTTTCTTCAAGCAGCTGTCAGTGCATGTACCTCTCACAGTACTAGATTGACAACTGATCATTGCCATTTTCTCAAGATGCTGGGAATGAGAAGTTTCAGCTGCATCAGCTGAACAGTGATTGTGGTACTGCTCTCTTAAAGTTGGCATCTGCACTGGCAGCTAGATATGGGATGGAGTATTTGAAAAAGGTTGGTTTACTCCAGCTGGTCACCTTATGGATCTCTGATGCTGGCACATTACTGAGACAGGTGGAAGATGTTGCTTACGCTCCAGTGGACTGGGTCTTGATGGTCATTGGGAGACAGTTGGCAGCCCAGTGAGAGCTATGTTGTATCATTCATTTCAATTATTCTCTGAAGGAGACAGGTATGACCTCAAGAACACTCAGCTACGGTGACAGACAGATGGGCCAATGCTCTCAATGGTATGCCTGTGTCACAATAATAAAGCAAAGTCCTGGATGCACTGGGGAAGTGTAATTTCTTTTCTTCGGGCCCTGAGTGCAGTTTTGGGAAGAAGACAGTAGGCTGATTGGCTGGTTGATATGAAAAATGTCAGATCACTTCAGGAATGAACACCAGGCATGGTCTCAGCACCATGTTGTTCCATTGAAGTACTCTGTATGGGGAGCTGGAGGGGAGGGAATTAGCCCGAGGGCTTGAAGGGAAGCAGATTCTTTGACCAGTGGGTAAATGTGGAAACACCAGATATACAGTGGAGTGAGAAAGAGGTAACTAGGACTGTATAGGCAGAGGACATGTTGAAATCACCACAAGGTGGACTTTAAAATGATTTGCGTTAGCCCTATTAAATGTAGTAGATAGTTTACAGGGGTGTAGGTTATAGCATGTTGGTTTCAGGACTTAGTCAGACAAGGTTCTTTGGGTGACTATGATATCTTTTGTTAGAACAACTTAAATAGTTGGGGGGTGAGGAGGGTTTAAAAACCCTTTGTCAGGTTGAGGAAGACTCTGCTGTTGGTGTGTGCTCTTCCTGGATGGAATGAATAGTAAAGAAGCCCTTGTATTCATTTTATTCATTCCATCCAGGAAGAGCACACACTAAATGCAGACTTCCTCATCCTGATAAAGGGTTTTTATACCCAAAAGCTTTCTTTAATATTTTTTTCCAACTATTTAATTTGATCTAATAAAAGATATTATAGTCACCCAAAGAACCTTGTCTGACTAAGTCCTGAAGCCAACATGCTATAACCTACACCTCTGTAGACTATGCCGTAGATTGTTTACTATTTTTGTTATCAAGGTCTGAACCAGGGCCAGACTCTGGGCCACACGCATTTAAAAGCTCTTCCCTTCAGACAGCTATGCTCTTCTAGAAGACCTCTTCCTGCTTGAATCAGGATTTCTAGGACCTGTAGAAAGTATCTAACAGCCCTGCTCTCAGGTTTAGAGACTGAGACAGAGTAGGCTATGGCAGTTGTGTTGCAGGATCAGCTCTGGGGCATACCTATAGTAGGCTCAATCTTCCCTCCTCAGGCAAAAGTTCTAAAGTTTGGCAAACAGGTCTATCAGTAGGGGGTCTTCAGTGTCAGACCTCTGCAAAGAATTTTTGTGGTAGGTTCTGCTTGCTCAGGAAATCCATTGGCTTGTTGCTCTTTACTAAGGTGTGATGGCCCATTGGGTCACTCTGATCAGAGAAGTTCCAGTCTAGAACTTGGTGGCTTATGGACAGATAGGTGAAGAGCCAACATATTATTTTCTTAAGTATTTGCACTATTGGGTACCAGAAGGTACAGTTGGGTACCATGCCAGCCAGACTGATAGCTCTGGGTTTTAGGATATTCACATGCAACACTTGTGTGGAGGTAAAGCTGTCAGGATCTATAGGTGGTCCAAGAAACTTAACAGCCTATTTTAAAAGCATCAAGTGCTAGGGTAGGGGATGATGGTGTCTCTTGGGGTGGAAAGAGCAAAGTGAATCCAATGACTGGATATGATGCTGTTCTTCCATGGCTCCCAGTTCTTGGGTGCTGATATTTAGCTCTGCTGTTGGAACCTGAGTAACCATACTGTGAGGGAACACCCTTCCCACTTCCTCTTTCTAGAGCAGAAGGAGGGTGGATCTGCTCTGGGAAACCTGAGGTGACACTCCTCAGTATGACCGAGGCCATGTAAAGTATGGACCTAGTTAGAGCCAGTCAATGTGATGCAACTTGCGTTATCTTCATAATGGTGCCTTGAAAGAGGGACTCCTAGTACCAACTCAAATGCCTCCTTCAGAAGGGAGTGGGGAAAGAGTCCCTGCTTCATTCCAAGGCAAGGTGTAATCCAAAACCAGTGCTGAAGAGTAATACTTAGAATAGCTGCACTGTGGGGCTGACTTCTTGGCTCCAGATTCCAGCACTACACTGATACTGAGAATGTCCCAGCGATTCCAGGAAGGTGTGTCTTTATCCCATAACAGTGCAACTATAGTGCCTGGAGCATCCTCCATGCCTATTTTAGCCCCGTTGGCTTACTTTGTGCCACTTTTTTGGCAAAGGACTTGGGCAAGTTGTCCTTAGAGATGTGATGGCTTTCCCCCATTCTTTTTGTATCTAGAATTGTCTTATCTTGGTTTGTCTGTTCCTCCTGGCATTGCTCTTTTGCTGAGGTACCAGTATGGCCCAAGTGATTATGACATGAGTGCTGAAGAAGCAAGTCGGAGTCTGTCTGTTCTTGTGCCTGAGTGGTTGACACTATAAATATTTGAATTGTGGTGGCCAACACTGAGGGTCCTACTGCCAAGGTAATCTGTGTCAATGTGCTCAGTTTTCTTCTGTCCTTCCTTTCTTTTACTATTGACCACCAGCCTCCATTGTGTATTAAGTATTTAGGATGCACATTGCAGATAATCCTTTAGATTCTTTTAAGGCAGATGTTTACCCTGATTCAGGGAAATATACAGTTCCCAGTTCTGGGAAATATACTTTTGTGGTTTTGGCTGTACATCCCTCACTTTGGGACTTCTCATTGTAACTCTTCCTCTGGACAGAAAGGGCATTAGCTGTGCCTCTCCACTGAAAGAATAAGTCCATAATAGGTCAGACAGGGCTTAACTACTAAAAGTTTATAGTCAGGTATAGCTGTTGATGGGAGGCCTGCTGTATAGGGAGAATGATTTTTGTAGTTAAAAATCAATGAAGACAAAGTGGCTGAAGAAGAGTTTCTCTTCAAAACTAGTCGAAGGATGTTCGTAATTTGCAAAGAAATATTACGATGGATGCATGCTAGGTTCTCTCTGTGTTGTGTAGCAAGAGGAAATCATGACAGGTCCACAGTTTTCAAGCAGTAGAGCTAAAATTTAAGAAAATACCTGGATTGGAAGTACAAGCTGAAGTAGATGATGGCTTTGTGATGGCCTGTGGCTATCTTTGACTTGTTAGTGGAAAAAAAATGGAATAGATTTCTATGTCCTGTAATGCAAGCTGCACAGGGTCTAGATAAGCACAGTGGAAACACTCTCAGAATTATTGGTTCTAGAGTTTGTGCCATTAAAATACTTGGGACCAGCTTCGTTAAAATGCCTTGTGGAGTATTCCATGTGTGGACTGTGCCTTGAACATGCCGTTTGAAGCTGAAACTTGCGAGAGACTAGAAAAGGGAGAGAAATGCTTTTCCCATCCCATGAAAATTTTTGAGCTTTCTGAACATTTTTTTTTCTCTTGATTTGGGCTCAAAAATTGAAATTTTAAAGGGTAGAGGGGTGGAAATCTCCATGAATAACTGAGTATTTTGGTTCAGGCCAATCAAAACGTTCTGTTGGTTATGAACTGTTTCACTTCAGTCACAAAAGTGGTTTTTTTATTGTATAATTATATTTTTAAGTAGAAAACCAAAATGAGTTTCATGAAAATGTAGAACATGAAATTCAAATCTTTTCAAGTAAAAAAAAACAAAAACCACAAAAACCTATCAAAGCTCACTTTTTTTTCCTGTAAAAATGTTGGTTTGGTAAGTTGGAGGTTTTAATGAAAATGTCTGGTTGAAGAATTTCCGGTCATTTATCAGGGATACCCTAATTTAAAGCTATGGGGGAGACTAACCTTTTTGGCAGATGTGCCACATATTAGCCCCTCACTCTTCCCAAGTGCTACATTGATCCTCTTCACCTGCCCAATTTGATGCTGTTTTCTGATCCTTGCCCTATCTGCTGCTGTGCTACCTGACTCCTATCTGATCTGTTATGTGCCACACCCACAGGCTGTCTGTGCTATTTGTGGCACACACGTGAGAGGTTGGCCACCCCTGAGCTAAATCATACTGGCCCTGCAAATAGCTTGCTGCTGGGGAGACTGGCACAATGATTTATATGAGTGCCAGCCTTTGTTGGGGATTCCGGGATCCATTCAAAGCAAACACCATTCCTTTATTTGGTTTACACTTCAAAAAAAAAAAAAAAAGTTTCCAACGTGCATGAGGGAAATGGGGCAGTAGACTAGCCACGTGATGGAGATGGGATTATTGCCCCATTATTGACTTGTACAGTTTACAATGTTAAAGGAAAGTACACATTCATTAAGAGAGAACGTAGCTCCATTGTCGATTCCTATGATTTCCCAGTTGTTATATAGTAACTGTTATTTAAGTAGAATTCATCTACAAACAAATAGCACTTATATTTGACTATAATAATTACAAGTTGTGTAAGAGCAGACCAAAAGATTTTGTGCATCTAGAACTACCTAACTGAGTAAATTGCCTGTGATGTTTTTCAAGTCTTGTCTATGTTGATTGTTCAGAGCTGAATTAAGGAGCTGCCACAGAAAACAGCCATTTGCAAGACAGCAATTTCTATTGAGCTCATAAAAGCTATGAAATATGTTACATCAAGGGTACTCAACCTGTGGCCCATGGGCCAGATGTGGCCTGCAGAGCCATGGCATCAGTCCTGTGGGGTTTTCTACAGGCTGGGAAATTTTGCAGCAGGAGAGCAGTGGCAATTAATACCATCACCCTCTCTGCTGCTGAATTCCCAATCCTGGTATGACGCATTGGAGCTAGGCCATGCCTTCTTCCCTTCATGTGGCTGGGTTGGGACTGGACCATACCCCTTTCTGCCTGCAGGCCTGGGTTATGCCCCTTACCTCTTCATGACTTATTTGGGGCCAGGTCATACTCCCTTCCTCCCATGAGGCTGGGTCGTACCCCTTCCCCTCTGTGGGGCTAGGCTAAGTCCTCTTCCTCTGCATGGCTGGATCAGAGCTGGGCTGCTTTCCCCCACCACCAACTCCCTACACAGTCAGATGGGGCCCCACTGCACTTACTTTAGGTGCCAGATTGGGACTACTGACTGGATCCAGCCCACAGATGAACAGGGCACTGCACATCCAGCCAAGTGGGCAGAAAGTTTGAGCACCAGTGTGCTACATAGTTTTGACCAACTGTAAATGGTACCTGCTAGATCTTTACTTGCATACTAACATAGGCTACTCTCATTAAAAGAGTGTTTTCAGTGCCTACCTTTGTCTACAGCTGCTGTAACTGTACCACTGCTGACCCCTAATATCTAGCTCTTGATTGAAGTGGAGCTGTTTCCATTTGAGGTTCCCCTTCCAACTCGACTTTGGCAAGATTTGGGCTAATGCTTCCTGAATTATCGGCATTTATTTTCCACTGTAAGTTTAGAATGATGATGTCCTTTATTAAGTTGCCTCTGAAATATTCTTGCTGGATGACAGGAAACAGGGTTTGCTATGATTTAGCTTTTAATTGCCTCAAAGTATTGGCTCATTGTGGTAGGCTTTTCTAGTTTGTAGCTTGGAAGGATAATTTCCAGTGCTGATTCTACTGAGTTTTAGGATTGGAGGATCTAATTTCAGGTCTTTAAGGAAAAGGTATTTAAGTAAGCACATTTTTTTTCAAAGTGAAATCGATTTTAGGAAGGATGTCAGAATTGGGCCCCTAAGATGGCAGCCAGCCATGGGGAGATGTTTCTAAATTACTCATTTACTCCAAGTCAGCTAGACAACTGCAGAGAAGTATTGTGTTTTCTGGTTTTAGTATTCACCGCTCAGGTACTTTGTCATAGAAGCCAACACCTTATTGTAGAAGGGGGGAAGTGTTATAGACATGATGGCTCAGGGAATATGTGAGAAGCAAAGACTTTTTTTTTGGTATTATCTTTTATTGGATCAACTACATAACTCTTGTTGGAGGAGATGTTAGACAAACTTTGGAGCACAATGTAGTCTAAGGCAAAGGAGAGGCACTTTGTGCCTGGAAACTTATCTAACGTCTCTCCCAACAGTAGAGTTGATTCAATAAAAGAGATTAACTAAGGGTTTTTCTGGTAATCTCTACCAGCCTCTGTAATTACAGACTTGAGTAATCGAGTCTGCTCCAACGCGTGCTAGTTAGCACACATTGGAGGAGATGTCTGGCACTTGTACAGGTTCCCTTAGTCAGATCAGGATTTGTAACCTGGACTGTTCTGCCAGCTTTAGGTACCAAAGGTTTTCCTTTCAAGGGTAGAATATAGGTCATCCTCTTCCTTTGAAACAAGTCCAGAATAGGAAAAGGTGATGGATGTGGCATCTCCTTCGTATAATAGTTCAGTGATTAGAGCATTTGGCCAGGTAGTGGGAGACCCAGGCTAATTTCCCTTCTCAGCTTGAAGCAATTCAAACCCATACTTCTTGCCTCGTATGCAAGTGTTCTGCTATTTATGCTGTAGGATAGGCTGAGCTCTCCACCCTTCTGTTTGAAGCTGGGCTATTGTTCATCAGAAATAAAACTGTGCTTCAGTTGGTCAGTGAGAGGGTGCAGGAGTAAAATGCATAGAGTCCTGGATGCAGGAATTGGAAGCAGATTTTTCCTTTCCCACATGAATGACCTTTTTGTTGGGCCAGAGTTTTGCTCCTTTTCTCTGATGCAGTGAATCTTTCCCCTGCCCTTTGACAGTGGTCAGCTTCAACAAGAAGAGTGGAGAGTGGCTTTGCAAGATTTTTTAATTAAAGTCGCCATGACTGCAGTATTCGGTGTGGTGTCAAATCCTGTTGATGCATGTTAGGCATGCTCTGAATGCGTCTACTGGATCAGGCTGCTCAAAGAACATAAGTAGATGAATGTCTCATTTTATGGGACGTTCTGATTAGTGAACGGGATTCCATTACAGCAGAAGTTAACAAAGTTCTAGTTACTTAAACGGTAGGAGGATCCCAACAGGTATCTCTGAGCGACTCTGTGAAAGAGGCCAAGTTACAGCTCTAACCTCATTTAATTTGGCCTCATTAGTAGCAGGAATGGTGGGAGGACTAAGTACACAAGGTGCTGGCAGCCACTGTGTTTTAATCCCATGTTGTCTAGACCTGCTTTGAGCAAGGTTAATCAGCACCATGGCTGACATGTCAGCAGCTGCCTGGAGCCCTTTCTACATTAGAGTGCTGCTCATCCTGGCTGGCAATGATAGAAATAGTGGTAGAAACAGCGTGGAATTTTTTGGCAAAGAAGAGGCTAGGATAGACAGAGCCTAAGTGTTCTGCAGATTGAAACAGTAGCTGTATTTTAAAAGCTAGACATGACTGTTTTGATCCAATGTGCCGTTAATCACAAGAATACATAACCACTTTGCTATGAGCTTTCCTCTTTAAAATATCCAGTGATATCACCTGATGTTGTATACTAATACTCACTATAACCAGAATCTGGAACAGCTGGCTCCTTATGAACTCAGTTTATAGGTGAACCAACTGAACCAATACTTTCCATTTTTGAAAATGGATACAAAAGTACAGTATGTGAAATTTGTTCAGCATGTGGCTTTACAAATTAATCAAGCTAATGCAAACGTTTGTGTTGCAACACCAAATTTCCTCAGTCCTAAAGGCGAAAGTTAGTTAAATGGTACTCCAAAGATGTATTGTTTAATGATCCTTTATAATGGTTCATTTTGCCACTTTACTGTAAAACAATCAGTTATCAACAGTGTTGATGCAAATATGGTATATTTAATCAAGTTAAACCCTTGCTTTTATCAAGCAGGAGTTACAACTTTTTTTAAAGTGCCTGTTTTTAAATGCTTACAACCTAAATGGCCATGTTAGAAGTATATTTCTTTATGCAGGTGCACATACCGTATACTTATCTTGTCAGTTTTTGCATTACACTTGCCTTGCATATACTGTAAAGGCGTTAGACACTCTGTTTACATAAGGGCTAAAGGGTGACATAATGTCTATTGAAGCAAAGCCACTTAGCTCTGCACTAGGCAACAACGAGCATTTAAAAAATGAAAACAGATTAAAGCTTATAGGAAGGTTGTGATATTCGTGCCCATGAGCAAAGAGGTGTTGGAGAAAAGTTCTCAAGTTTTTCTGAAACAGAGGTGCATTATTGCATCACTTTCTCTCCAGAAAGTGAATCCCTTGAGTTTCCAAGCCATTTGAAAGATGAATCCAGGAGTATAAAATCATGTGCAGCCACTCCATGGAGCCTGCTTAAATATGACTGAAATTGTCCAAATGTAGTAAACATATGCAAGATGTAAAAGGCCATCTCCTGGGTCTTTGTAAAATTGCGTTATAAAACTTGTGCAGAACTGAACAATTATTATAGTCAGAGTTCAGTATATCAGGCATGCAGCAGGAACTGTGTCTTGGAGTGTGGAAACAATTGCTGTTTTAATCCCATTGAATTTTGACAGGATCAGTCAAATTCATCTCAGAGGTGCGAAGCTTAAGATTTCACTTCACAAAGTTTGAGTGTTGAAGGAGCTCAGGAATGAACAACTTCTCCCTCCAGCCCTTATATTAGTGACAGCCCTTGAATGAGGAGGGCTCAATAAAACTTCCTCTGGGACTTGAAACAGGATGTCTTGTACAGTCCCTAGGCAGCTGAGGAGCGATATGAGGGACGCGGCATACTGTCATAGTGATGTTCATAGTGACAGTCCTTGTTGAACTGTGGAGGAAGATAGATCAAACCTCTGTGACTTTTGCACAGCAGCAAAGAGTGCTAAGCACAGAGCATTGAACTTTTTTTTAACTTACATTAATAATGGCATGGGGAAAAGTAGAATTTTCAATCCCAGTTCTATATTTGTATCGCAGTACAAGATGTGTGCATATTTTTAAGTATCCTTTTTAGGCTGGACTTGAAAAACTGAATTAGTAATGCCTAAGAATGAACTCTGGGACTTTTACCAAGCTGTGGGCTGGAACAATCCAGCTTCAGTTTAATGCAGGTTACTTTAATGATGCATCAGCAGCAGGGGGCTTTGTTTGCACCTGCACTGGGTTCAGGCTGCTGGGAGCTGTGACTGTGCCAAAACTTGCCCCAGCCCCTTGCTCCCTGGCTCCACTGTGGGCACAGCTTTCGGCTGATGGGGAGCTGCCCTGGGGCGAAGCAGCTGGAAACTCCATCCTTGCTGTCACTTCTTCTCCCTGCTGCTCTGCTCCACACTTCTTCCCAGCTGTGGTATAGTTCCCCCCGCTCCCCTCCCAAGGTAGAATCTGCACTCGCACCGCTGCCAGGGAGTGGGGGACTGGGGAAGCAGCAGTGGCACAAGTGCAGCTTCCAGCTATTGGGCCCCAGTACAGTTTCTTGCTACCTGGACCTGGCATGGCCACAAACACAGACAAAGCCCTCCAGCTCTGTAGGCTAGATCCAGACCCACAGGCAATCTGTTACAAACTCCTGCTTAAGATCATCAAGTGTGGTTATATTACATACCTGGTCTGCTTATGATTTCATGCAAAGTACCACAAACCCAGTTCCAAACTTTGAGCTGGACATGCTAATCAGCAGTTTATACTACAAAACTAGTATTTATACCTATACTACAAAACTAGTATTTAATACCTGAACCCACATTTGCTCCCCAGAGAAAGCAGCTGAGTGCCTAATTTTAAATGATGAAGTCTGAAAAACTAATAGCCTTGCTTGCAAAAAGGGCATTTTTTTCCTTGTTCACAAGCCTTCAATCTCTCCATATTCCCATGACCAATTTCCAGAATGCAGAGCTATGGATTGAGTTAATTATTATAACATCAAAAGTTTTTGACATGAGAAAGGAACTAAGCAGTGGCTATATCAGATAATGATTTGTTTATAAAAATAATTTTAAACAGCATATGAAAAGGATAAACATGTGTGTCCTGCCAAAATTTCCTTTATGTTTTGCAGGCATCAGTGATTGTGACCCTTGGCTTCCCGTTTCAAATTTTCCTCCCTTCAAAATTAAGAAGTAGAGGGTGAACAGACAAAAAGGAAGGTGAAAAAGCTGTCACATATAAGGAGGTTACTATTTAACATACTCTGGGGGTTAGCCAGCAAGAAAATACATGCTCATAAGGGAAAACCAGCATTTAAAGATGTCTATATTTTTGTCTCGTGTGTGCAATGGTTTTTACTCTCTAATGACTGTAACAGCCATCTAGTCCAAAATGTTCCACTCTGTGGTATGTGGAATGTTTAGTACTTATTAGAAAATATAAAGATATTACTTAGTCCTTCATCCAAGGTTCTCAAAGCACTTCATAAATGTGTAAGCCTCACAACATGCTTTGAGGAAAGTAAATACCTATTATACTCATTTTCCAAATGGTTAAACAGAGGCACTGAATTCATCACTTGTAAGAGATCATCCAAAGTTGGGGGAAACCCAGAAATCCTAACTTTTGGTCCTGTGTTTGAAGCACCTAGCTACATTCCCCATTATTGTATTGGGCACGAATCCAAAATACTTACAAGCACTGAAGAGCCAGTGGAATAGTGGAATCTTATTCAACAAAATCAGCCTACCTTCCTGTCCTGATGTTACTTAATTGGAAAGTGATTTAAAACCCTCCAAAGAATTCTCAATAGATTTATTCTTAGAGCTGAGAAGGTGAAAACTTGTTGGCATTATTGCAGAATGTATACACTGTACTGCCACTCTGCATTAGAGCTATATTTTGGATCTACCTGAAAATGTAAGCTTATTTGCTTAATAGGAGTGGAGGGTTTCTTAAGAGGATTTTAGTCCTCAGATATGATGCTACTGGGGCACAGACAGAATATCAATTGTCTATGTCTGATTATTTCTACTTGCTGAAAGTGCCAGGGTTTTTATAATAAGCTACTGTGGTCTGTAGGTCTTTAAAATTAAAAATAAAACCCCACAGTAGTACAGAGTCTTATAAACTAGTGGTGATGGTTAGAGTGTCAAGGAAGCTGCCTTATTTTATCTACCAGCTCATGAGCTGCCTGGTACAGTGGAGCCCTGACTTTAGTTGGGAGCTCTAGTTGCTACTCTAATCCAAACAATAGGGAGGCTTACTTTTCAGGAAAACCTGGTAACAATGAGTACTATGATTTTTATATAGTGTCTAACATCTGCATTCCATACATCCCATAGGAAAATCTGTCCCTGGCACAGTCTATAGATGCATTTCAGTTGCAGGATCAGCATCTTCTGCTCTATGCTCTTCCTGTTGTTGATGTATGTCTTGGTGGATATTAGTGTGTAGAGACCTAAAATGTGGCTCTGTTCCTGATATGAAACTACTAAACTGTAATTTCCACCTGGCCCATTTTTGCATTTTTGTTAAAATACAGCTTTCTGTAAGAGACAGTAGCTTGACCTTTAAGAAAAGCTGAATTAGGAAGTTGAAAAGATCATTCTTGCATTCCACATGCACCCAAATAAAATAGGCACCTTGTTTTTGGAAGGCAGGATATAGAAAAAAAGATTTGGCCAGAGTCATGGCCTAGAGCTGACTTTTTCATGAAGACACTTCTACAAGATGGCCTCCAGTTTTTCTGTCCCTGCCAGCAAGCAGGAGGGGTCCAGTCCAATGTTAACCCTTTCACAGCTGCTCAGCCCAAAAATGATTCCAATATAAGAGTGGCTGTAAAAAAAGTTAACACTGGATATACATCCCTTCTGTTTGCAAGCAGGAAGGAAAAAAAAAGCTGGCAGTCCTCTCTTGAAGCAGTGTCTTCATGCTTCTAGTCCTCTGGGGAAGAAAATTACCTTTTCTGGGTAAGAGATGCACCACAGTTTTGGAGGGCTGATTTTTTGTGGGGGGGAAGTTGTAGGTGATAAGTATGGTATCAGTGAAACTGAGTAAGAGATTGCACGTCCAGTCCATGGCTAAACTGAAGGTGTTGGTAACTTCTGAGGAAGCGAAAGTGGCATATTTACACAAAGTTGTGTCTATGTTCAAAGAAGCATGGACACTGCTGAACATGTTGATTATTAATTTTTACGTTAAAAGATTTTGAATAAAATGTAGCATAATGACTGCAGTCAGTATAATACTTCCTTTATGTTGCAAGAACTACTGGAATTGGGGCTGTCCGATACTTTCACTATCATCTCTCTCAGTAAAAACAATTTTATGGGGTCCCAAAAACATTTTGTTGCTCCTGGCAGAAGTCTGCAGAGCTGGCAGTTCTGATTCAAGAAAGCCTGAAGAGATAATTCATTAATTCATGGCACTTTCCAGAATAAACACCATAAACCTCCTCTGAAAAAATGTACAGTTAATCCCAGCTGTCATTCAAAACACTGCGTTTGTCTTTAGAAAGGAATTGTAAGGGGAAATGTCCACCTTCTAATGAATGAGAAAATGAACAGAAGGTGAATTATTTATTTTATCTTACTTGAAACAATAAACTCTTAGTAGAGAATAATATTGAACCTTGAACGATGTATTTTATTGCTGTTAAGTGTGGATACAATCCAAGTAATGGCCATGGGGCAGATCATCAGTTGGTGTAAATTGTCATAGGTCCTGTGGGGGCAGGGAGGGTCTGGGAGCCTGTGCTCTGATCCTGAGAGCTCTAGGTCATTTAGAGGTTCAGTTTTCAGTTTCTTTCAGGATTGGTGCTGTGAAGAGCAAAAAATCTTCATTCTCTGTGCTGTACAAGACTTCTTAAGAGTTATTACAAGTTTGAATTGCTTGTAGTACCCAGATGTTTTGTGAAGCTTGTTATTTTCTATGTTGGAGGTTATGAGTCAGATTACTGTTACCAAAATGTTTATGTGAAATCATTTCTGAGTCATATATTTGCATCATATACAACCTGTCTGACAATCAAAACATTCAGCACTCAGCTAATGATTATACTAAGTTTTCCAACACTCTGCTCCAACATAACATAATTACACAGAAAAGTGTAATATATTACTTTGACAGGGTTCACCATGTGTCTTGTAATGTCAGAACATTGGAATTGGTATTATTTGAAATTATTGGATAACTATGCCCCTCACTGTATGAAACAAAGTTAAAAAATAGCAACACACTTCGAATGGAACCAAATATCCTGTAACTGCTCCTGAGAACCTGTGTTTGCAGTCCTCCAAATAAGTGATGAATCCAAAAAGGTCAGTATTAACTTTGTTTTTCCATATCAAATCGGTATTTGATTAGGTTCTAGTAATGAACTAGTGGAGAGTCTTGTATATTTGTCTGGAAAAACTGCTTGACTACCAAAATCCTACAGCTGTCTAGAGCCTGTTTGGTAGTTTCTACACAATACAGTTTACAAGAGGGAAACTGGAGTATTTTTAACAGCTTGGAAAACATAAACAGCCTGTAAAACTATAACTTAATGCACACTCTGTTTATCTGTTGTGTAACTTGTCGCATAAATAGGAATTGCTTGCAAAAATACTTTGAGTAAATTAGACAAACATTTTAAAATATATTTACCTTATCTGTATGTGGAGGTAGTGGCATGGCTATTTGATTATATTATCCTGCTCTCAAAGATGTGAAAACCAGTAACTCCTCTCAATTTTTTTTTTCCTAAGGAAACAGTCTTTTTCACTGTTTTACAGAGTGCAAGTTAGAGATCTTTGGAGAAATACTATGTAAATACATAGGTAGAAGTTGCCATGCTGGGATGGGGTTGTTGGTTGCCATGTGTGCATTTTACATATCTATTGAAAAAAAAACATACTTGGATATAAATGGAAAATTATTTTGGGAACAGCTTGTCAGATGCAGCCTGAAAGTTTTTTGGTTCATGCTTTTTTAGAATTGGAGTTCAGTTACATGTGTGAAGGGCACTGGCAGGTCCTTTTAACTATAAAACATAACTGGGTTTCATCACTTTTACTAGACTGGCACAGTGCAAACGGCAAGATGGGTTATGATGACATTCTTTATGTCTGTGGTGAAAAAAAATCTAGGATGGACAATACAGCAATGGCCTTTTCTAACTGCAAATGACTAGACCATGCTTAGTAATTAGTAAGCCTGCATTTGGAGCAATAAAAAAGCTTCCCCATGTGGTACCAGTGAGCACTGTCTTTGCTTATCCACTCCTTTTGGCTAGCATCAGTGGCAAATGTATAATTGGACTATGAGGACCAATATATTGTAAAGTGTAGTGGAAAATGCCAAAAAAAATCTGTTGGATGAAGTCCATTTGTTCTGTGTTAATTTCTAGCCCTGTAAACAAACACAGCTGCTGAGTGTAGGATCGGTGCTCTAAGTGGTAAAAACAGTGATGCATTGCTAGTGAGATCACAGCAGAAAAAATATGTAACGTATGAGACTGCAGCAGGGCTCCAGACTATCCTCAGCTCTGATTAATTGTTTCTGTTTATATGTTTTCATATATTTATGACACTATAGGGTAACTTGAATGTAAAGATGTTTTACTTCTAAATTGTTCAACTGAGACTGTCAGTATTAATGAACTGACAATTCTGAAAAAGGGTTTGAATTGGGGTCTGTATATATAACATACTGATATGATATGATATATGATTTGTTGAAAAAACAGATTATTCTTTCTCATACCAATATGTCATCAATTCAGGCTTTTTTTTTTTTTTAAAGAACCAAAGTGGGGGGTTGGGGGAGGGGCATTTATCTGTCATTTCACCTTTAATAAAATGTCTTGTAAAAATCTGTGTCACTGAACAAATGACATGACGGTTAGAACATTAGAAACCTTGGGGCCAAGTCAGCGAGGTCATTGGCAAATGCAACAGCACTCACACTGTAATTTGTCATACAGCCCAGTTACATGTTTTGACATCTCTGAACTAACTAATTGCTCTGAAAAAAAGTTGAGGATGGTCTTCAGTTATTAGAAAAGAGCTTCCTTTATCTCTGTACCCTCCCTACCAAGCCACACCAGTTTTTTCAATTGTTTTAGTATAACATAATACAATATGTTTACATAATACCAGTTACATAAGGCCCCCTGGTGGCCTTCACTTCAGTGCAATTAAATAATATTAATGTGTGTGGTATATGATAATGCATTGCTTTTTATTTCAGAGAATTAAAGATGTTATGTTGTCTCCTTAGTTTTGTTCAAGAAACCTTAGGGTGCCTTTTTTCACCAATTTACAGGGAGCAGATGTGGCAGATTATAAGTCACAAAGTCAAATACAATTTAGGTTGGTAGATCTGAAAGAAGAGCCCTGGTTGCAAATTTTCTGATGGAAGGGGTCCTCTTTTATTAGAGAACACCACGTTATCAAAAATCCTAAATCTTTTGCTGAAACAGTACAATTTTGACAAAGTTATGGTAGAACGTATATCAGCTTCAGACACCTTCCTGGTTCCTCTACAGCTCACCTGGCAGGCATGAACCAAACGTTTGAGCACCCTGGTTTCTCCCCAGACTGCCTGGTTTTTTCCACAGCTTGACAGGCTACTGTGGAGCAGACTTTCCTGACTTAACGTGGACCTGCTAGGTGACATATGAGAGAGCCTGAAAGCCCTGGGAGTGCAATCTCAGAAGCTGGTGAGGCCTTAGCAGCTGGGGTTTCTAAGGTACAGGGTAACCTATTAGGTGTACAGTGTCTCTGAGCTGAGGACCTTAGTGGTTCTGGAGCCTGGAGGTCCAGAGTTGTGCACCAGGTAAATTGTGGTAGAGCCAAAGCTTCATTCCTTTTCACAAAGAACCTTGGTTTTTAAGTTTTCATTCCAGTTTGGTAGGGAACCAGATAGTGGAAGGTCCTGTGAAATGGAAATTGCCTTTCTTCACATAGCTTTACTCTATGAAAGCTGTACCTTTGTGGTGGCTGTTTAGCATTTGGTGGGTTCATTCCAGTCTCATTGATAGCATGAGTCTGCATTGCTGCCATAACTGACACCCTCTTTGGCATTCCAAAAAAGGGAGACAGAAGCCAGGATGAGAACAGACTGAACTGAAATGATGCCTTTTACCCCAATGGCTATACCTCCATGACCTGGGGGAAGCATGTTAATGAGGCAGTGTGGGGAAACTCATATGGCTACTTTTGTTGTGCTGTTTCTGCATATATACTGACTGATATACAGAATTCGACTCTCCAAGGCTGTCCAGAAATGCTAAATTGAGTCTGAGTGGTTAGGACTAGGACTATAAAACATTCTCTTTAGTTACTGCTACCAAAAAAGAGAGAAATATCTGCATATAGCAGACTTAAAACAGTGGAATTCGTGCCTGTGATGATGATGCTTGTACATTTCCATTTTTATACTAGTTTGGCAAGAAGTTAATTTAAATGGCAAACCAAAGAATTTTTATGTAAACATATACATTATTCCATCTTACTTATACAGCAAATACTACTTTAAACCCACACAAAACAGCTGACACCATATGTATTTTCTGAGTCTGGCTTTTAATAACTCGAAAACGGAGTGTCTAAAATAAAGTCAGGAATCAAGATACTTTATTTTCTGGCTAGCAATGCATCTATTCCTGAATTTGGCCCTTTCAAATTTGGGATGGAAGAGACTGACTGGTTTTATACTCTGGAACCTCTTAACACTTGATTTAAAAAATATAGGCTCTGATTCATAAAGAGATTTAGGTGCTTGCCCACTCTTCCCTCTCTCTAGTGGAATTTGCAGTCATGATTTACGTGTCCATGGACCTTACCCAGTGTATGGGGAAGACTTCAGGGGATATCTAAATTAGAGAAGTTGAAAAGAAGGATGCATGTGATATCTTGCCTCTTCAGAACACAGGTGTAATGAGATGAAGCCCAGTTGGGACAAAGCCAGTGTGAGGCCTCAGGAAATCAGGCCGAGTCAGCCCCTCAGGAAGAGGGTCCTGTTCATACTAGCCTATATAAAGTCAGACCACAATAGCAGCAGGCTGCCTGGGTAGCAGATTGTGTTGCTGTGCCTCTAGCCTGCTTGGAACTTCTAAACCTAATTCCCTGCTCTGAACGACTGATTAGGACCTTCCTGATTATTCCTGTCTTGGACCTCCTGGCCTGGATCAACTGCTTGCCCTGACCACAGCCTCATCTCAACACTTGGCTTGCTATCCTGGGTGAGGGTTGACACCCAGCATTGACCTCGGCTTGCGCTCTGGTAAGGCCTTGATTTAGTGTGATCAATTTAAACTGACTGCCTGTGCCTCAGTCAACCCTTACATCAAAAGCCTTTGAGAGATTAGGGTTTGTAGCCCTAAATTCCCTCCTATATTTAGATGCCAAGGCCATCTCTGATACAGTTGTTTGTACCCAATCTTCAGTTCTTAAAGCATATGGATCTCTCATTTATCTCAGCAGAGCTGTTTTATGCCCTCCTCAGCCCAAAGGATTTCAAGCCCTTATTTTCAGTGTCACTGTGAAGTGCTCTAAGCACTAGTTGCCAGACTAGCTAGGAGTTGGAGCACTCTCCATCCCTTCTGTTGAAACTGCAAAGACGAATGAAAGATTCATAGACTCAGGGGGAGACCACTCTGCTCCCAGTATTGGTTCTCTGTTTTATATAGCAACTCTGTGTAATGCAAAATGCATTAGCAGTTAACACAGGCCTATCTGTGGGGTGCCCACAGAACCCCAAGTTTTTCCCCACTGTCTTGCTGCTTGTCTTAAGGAACAGACCAATGTTTGCTCTGGGATAACTTCTTATCCCTGCAAGCCTCAGCTCTGCCACTTTTGTACTGGACTCCACAGCTGCAGCAGGGGAATCTTTCCCAGCTCTAGGTAGATACCTCCTGAGTTGTGTTCCCTCTTCACCACCCTAAAAGAAGCTAGCCTTGATATCACTTGCCTTAGGATCATGTTTTACTACAAACAATCATTAAAGTGACAAAACAACAAAAGGATTACCTAGAAAAAAATTCAACATGAGAAGTTGACCACCTAGTTTGAAGATGGAAGGAAAACAAGAGTTCTCACACTTTCATCTGGCTACAACATAGTCCTTCAGAGAATCCTGCCAGTATTTCCACAGATCTGATGATCCTGACAGACATGACTGCTAAGGATCTGGACTCCCCACAAGGCCTGGGATAATGCAAAGACCACTGCTATCTCATAGATAACTCCTAAATACTGGCTGCATCACTGTTTACATAGTTATGGCTTCTTCTTGAAGCAAAGCAGTACAACTTCACAGATGAGAAGTGAAGACTCCCCAGCCTCGCTTTGCCTGTAGCTGATGATTAAGGCGCTCTCACCCGGGAGGTTGGAAGTGGAAGGCTTGAAATTCTTCAAGCTGAGGAGGATATAAAACCTGAGTGCGTTACTTCCTGAGTCCATTCTCTAAGTTCTTAAGTGATGGATGATGGGTAACTGGTGGGCTGTTTTTGAACTAGTGTGTCTGTGGTTGCTGTTTTTTACACTGAACTAAATGCTCAATGTATGCTTACAACAAGACTCAGATTGGATGGATTTAGGCACCTTGTTTGTAAATACCATAATGCCTTAGGTGTGAGATGGACGGTGTCTCCTGATGCGAATGCAAGTAGAACTTCAGGTGTATAAGTCATCTGCCTGGCAAACACTAAGGTACTTAAGACCATTTTTGAAGGCCAGCCGCTTGGACTTTGGGTCCCTAAATTACATTCAGGTCTCATTTTAGGCACCTAAGTCCTTTTGTTACTCTTTGCCTTAATGACTAAATCAGGCCGTTGCTATTTAAAATATCAACTTTTTCATGTTTTTTTAAATTAAACAAAATGAGCAAATGAAAAAAATCAGTGTTAATAAAAGCTTGGTGGACAAACAGTCTAAAATGTGTTTTCTAAAGTGTATTTCTGGCTTGATAAAAATAATCATTTAGTGGTAGATTCTGGTCCTGCACCCAGGTTAAGTGGCAGCTTTTATTCTACAAATAGTCCCTCTAGACTTCTGTTTGAGGAATAAGAATGGCAGAAATCTGCCTTCAGGATATATACAAGCAAAAGCAGGTAGGTCTGCTTCCAATTATATCCACCCAGGAAGAATCAGTTCTTCTTGTACTCAGAATTCATGGCCTTTAATTAATTCAGTTTCTTTGTTGTTGGAACTATACAATGCAGACTTGTGGGAGACAGATGGGTTTTCAACTTTTGATTCTCAAGAGTACTTATCTAAAATTTGGTTTGATATCCTGGCAGCACTAGTTTTACTACAACTTATTGTGCAATCAATTTTAGGGTATCAGTACTATCCTATTCACTTGATTTTTGCTTCATTCTGCAGCAAAGGCAGGAGGACTGAGGAAAGCCTCCTACTTGCTTGTTGTATAAGCCTCCAGGCATCTAGATTAACTGGAGATCTAAAGAAACAATTTAGAAGCATGGAAGAGCGATTCTAAATATATTCTGTTAACTTCATAGTTTCATAGTTAGTAGGGTTGGAAGGGACCTGAGCAGATCATCAAGTCTGACCCCCTGCCATGGCAGGAAAGAGTACTGGGGTCAAATGACCCCAGCGAGGTGTTTATCCAGCGTCCTCTTAAAGACCCCCAGGGTAGGAGCCAGCACCAGTTCTCCTGGAAGTTGGTTCCAGATCCTAGCCGGTCTGACAGTGAAGTAGCGCCTCCTGATGTCTAGTCTGAATCTACCCTCTGCCAGCTTGTGGCTGTTATTTCTAGTCACTCCTAGTAGTGCTTAGGGGAACAGGGTCTCCCCCAATGCCTTCTGGTCTCCCCTGACTAGTTTGTAAACAGCCACTAGATTTTCAACGCCCCTCCCTCCCCACAAGCCTTCTATTGTGGAGGCTGAACAGGTTCAGGTCCCTCAGCCTCTCATTGTAGGGCCTGCCCTGCTGACCCTGAATCATGTGAGTGACTTTCCTCTGGACCCTTTCCATACTGTCCCGACCCCTCCTGAAATGTGGCACCCAGAACTGGACTCCGTACTCCAACTGCGGCCTAACCACTGTTGCATAGTGGCGGGAGGATCACCTCCTTGGACCTGCTTGAGATACCTTGTCATGCATCCACACAAATGCATGGTGGGCCTTCCTGACCGTGTCCCCACACTGTCAGCCCATGTTCATTTTGGCATCAATAATGACTCCAAGATCCTTTTCTGCCTCTGCACTGACAGGAAGGGAGTTCCACCGCCCATAGGTGGTTCTTCCTCCCCAGGTGCGGTACCCTGCACTTGTCAGTGTTGAAACCCATCCTGTTCTCATCTGCCCACCCCTGTAACTTGTCCAGGTCTGATTGCAGCCTATTCCTTCCTTCTAGCGTGCCTACTTCTCCCCACATCTTAGTGTCATCTGCAAATTTGAACAGCGTGCTGACCTCTTCTTCTTTTTTTTTTTTTTCTTCTTTCTGTGATTACCTACCGATGGATAGAGAACCTTGGAGGGTGCTTCTCTTCCCAACCCTTTGGTAGTGGCTGGCAGGCATGCTCTAGCTCCCCACTCAGCTTCTGGCTTGAGCCACTGCAGGCAAGTGGATGTATTTCCTGATTTAACAGAGAATGTCTGTCCAGTTGTTAATCAGTGTAAGTTGTGCAGATTGGACTAACCTGCAAAGAGTGAATCCATTCAAACTCAGGCTTTTTGAATGTCTGTCCCTAGCCCATATGTATAAATTAGGCAAACTGGAATGGCTAGATATATTGGATGTTATAACCAGACTTTCAGCTGGCAGTAAAAGAGAGGAGAAGTATTGGGGGAGTAGGGAGATTGAGTTAAAAGTAAAGGGGTTGGGGGGGCAGGGGTGTACTCTCTTGCGCTCTCTCACACAGGGTGATTATTTATATTGGTTTCAGAGACAGAAGTGGGACTGTATGATTTCTAAGGATAGTGTTAAAAAGATTTTCTTTCTCTAAAATGAAATTTTCAGTAGTATGAGGATATCTCACTTCTTAATAGAGCTTCTGTGTATTCCGTAGTTTCTGTGTATCTTGTTCTTCCTTCACCATTGCTGTCTTGTAATATAAAGGTAGAAAGTATCTAAATGCTAGTTCTCTGTTGGCTGTGCATTTTTGAGGGCTTCTTTCAGAAGGGTGTCCCCTGAAAAAGAACCGCTCCTCTGGGGATCAAGTTGTGCATTTTATACTTCCTTGCAAAGTGTGATAGGACAGTGGCCTCATTCCAAGGCAGCTAAAGGAACTTGTCCAATAAAGGTGAACGTTGGGGCAGTGTGCCCTCAAGCTTTTTATGCTGTTATGTGAACAAATGGTGAATAGACTCTGTTGTAAGGTGTCTGGGAGGGAAGTCTGACAGAACCGTCTAAAAGGAAATGATGTTAATATGTTTTTCTCAGGATGACCTGTCTTTTGAGAAACTGATCATAATATTTGTTGTTCTCTCTCATTAAATTAATATTTCTGGGGACAAACTGCAGAAGGAAGAACATATTAAAAGGCTCTTGAAAGGAGCTAGGTCTGGGTTGCATTAAATGCAAGCTGAAAACTGAAAAAAAATTTAGTAAAATGGCCATGGTTCAACTTACACCAAAATTACTGTTTTTCTTTTCAAATACTTTCACTCACCAAAAAAAGTAATTGCCACTCGGTCTAAAGCATGTATACCTTCTTATATATGACTGAGATGAACGATATGACTTGGCTAACTTTTTTTTTTTTACTTCGTATTTAAGTACTTTTGCTTCTGTAGCTTTCATTCCATTGGCTGGCTTCGTTTTGCTAGCCGTGTTACCCTAATAAATTGAATACATCTTTTTGCCATGTTCCATCAGCTGTCTACCAGCTAGTCAAAGTCAGGGCATCTGTTGCTTCACCTAGTTCTCAGCAAAACAATATATTGCAAAAATCTCCAAAGGGGATTAAATTAAGCGACTGTGGCGTTGATGCCTGCACAGTTGGATGGGTAAAAAATTGGCTGATGGGGCGAACCCAGAGAGTAGTGGTGGACGGGTTGTACTCAACCTGGCGAGATGTGAGCAGTGGGGTACCCCAGAGCTTGGTCCTCAGGCCCTCGCTGTTTAAAATCTTCATCGGTGACTTGGACAAGGGGGTAGAAAGCATGCTGTCCAAGTTTGCTGATGACATTAAGATGTGGGGTGAGGTGGGCACACTTGAAGGGAGAGAGAGGCTGTAACTAGATATAGATATACTAGATATAAACAAACTACAAAAGCGGACAGATGAGACTAGGATGGGGTTCAATGTAGGCAAATGCTGGGTGCTGCACCTTGGGAGAAGGCATTCACAGCATGCATATAGGCTGGGGAGTTCCCCTCTTGAAAGCACAGAAGCGGAAAGGGATCTTGGAGTCATTATTGACTCCAAGATGAACATGAGCCACCAATGCCAGACTGCAGCCAGCAAGGCCGGCCATATCTTGTCATGCACCCAAAGGTGCATCTCAAGCTGGTCCAGAGAGGTGATATTCCCCCTCTATGCAACTTTGGTCAGGCCGCAGTTGGAGTACTGCATCCAGTACTGGGCACCACACTTCAAAAGGGATGTGGCCAGCCTGGAGAGGTTTCAGAGGAGGGCCACCTACTTGGTGAGAGGGCTGCAGGACAGGCCCTGTAAGGAGAGCCTGAGGGACCTTAACCTATTCAGCCTCAGCAAGAGGAGGCTGAGGAGGGATGTAGTGGCTGCCTACAAACTCATCAGGGGAGATCAACCTTAGCAAATGGGTAGAGACCTTTTCTCCCCAGCACCACCTGGGGTGACAAGGAACAATGGTAATAAGCTGATGGAGAATAAGTTTAGGTTAGAGATCAGGAGGCAATATTTTACAGTTAGGGTGGCCAGAATCTTGAACTAGCTTCCCAGGGAAGTGGTCCTTGCCCCTATCTCGGGCAAATTCAAGAGGAGGTTAGATGATCACCTGTCTGGGGTCTTTTGAACCCAGTATTCATTCCTGCCTGTGGGGGTCAGGCTAGATGATCTGTTTGGGTCCTTCCTGAGCCTAGCTACAGTAAGTATATAAATATCCTTAAGAATCCCCCCCTTGTTTCTGTCTTATTATACTGCCTATAATAGAGACTTCACTCTAAGCTCAGTGGTAATGAGCCAACTCAAAAAACTTTGGCCTTGATCCTTCATGTCACTTACGTAGCTGCATAACTGCAGTTTTGGGCACTTGCACAGAGTTTGGATTCTGTCTCATTAGATACCTCGCATACTTTCCTTCTGAGAGCATGTTCTGAAGGATGCACTATAGCTGTATAGGTATCCAGAAGGACAGGATCAGCTGCGTGCACACGCAGTGCCAGGTAAGTGTCAGAACCTCAGGTGCAGAAAAAAACATGACTAGTGGGCTTCAGCAGTGGGTGGTCTTACCTTTCAGCTTGATAACCTAATGGTTAGAGCACTTGTCAGGGGGAGGGGAAGGGAAGAAGAGATACAGCTCTATGTCCCTCTCATTCAGATGAGATTTGAACCTGTTTCCTGCTTCCCAGCAAAGTACTGTAACTACCAGGCCAGATGGTGCATTACCCAGAGCAGGGTTGTCCAGCTGGTGGCCTTTGGGCCACATGTGGCACATGAGAGGTTACAGTGGCCTCCAGGCTCCTGCCCAGCTGCTGCTGCTCCTCCTATTACTGCAGATACAACCATAGCTTAGGTGTCCAGGCTCCCCCTCATCCAGCCTTTGCTGCCTGCTCCTGCCTGACAGGTGATGCAGCTCAGCATGGCATATGTGAGGGTGAGCTTGGGGCTACACAATGCAGGGGTGGACCTGGGTGCCTGGTGCAGCAGTGAGGAGGTGGGGAGGATCTATGTGGGCGTATGGTACAGCAGCAGGATGTCTGTGCAGCTTGTGAGACCCGTGGCTTACTTTGTTGTGGCCCATGGGTGCATCCTGCAGGGCTTTCAGCTCTTAGCCATTTAGAAGTTGGACAGCCCTGACCCAGAGCATTCTCCTCTGAAGCTGACTTGGGAAGATGAGAACACACTGGGAGAGGAGGGGAGCTCAATGAGACAGATGTTACCCTGGAAGGGAGGGCATCACAGCTTCTGGCCCTGGCAGGTGCCCCAGTGGCTTTTCTGGTCCTTGCATTAAATAAGCAAATGTTTTTGCCTCTTTGGCTGTCAGGCCCAGGAACAGAAGCCAGGGCCCATGTCTTTCAGCTAACTGTTCTCACTGAACCACACTCTTTGGTTTGTTCTCATCTTACTAGCCTCCAATATCTTCCTCCTGGCTGGCTAAATCACCTCTAGGTGAGGGAGCCTAGAACCCTAGTCTCCTACATTTTGGACAGTGCCTTAGCTCCTGAGCTATTGGGCTAAAAGTTAGGGGTGCTCTTCTCTTGTTTTGATTCTGTATTCACATATGTGATCCTAGTCCTCCATAAATAGAAGTAACATCTAAAAAGTGCATTAGTGCCAGAAATTGCAATACCATGCTTACATAAGTATTGCTTTTACATATAAAAGTACAATACAATTTAGCTTTTAGTGGGTGCATCTACATGTGAAATTAAGGAGATTCAATAAACTCTGGCACGTTGTGCACCAGAGTTTATTGCTACCAGGCATGTGTGCCTAGGATCACAGTACAGTGAGCTGGATCAGAGCAGCCCTGGTTGGCAGGGGGCCTGAGTGGTCAGCACAGCCATCCCTTGGGCGGGAGGAGGGAGTGCAGCAAATTGGGACAACCACCCCAGGCCCTGTACTTGGGGGCCCTGTGACAAGGATGAGGGCACCACCACTCCAACATACCACTGGCTTTGCCCTCCAGCCACTCATTACCCCCTTCCTTCCCCCTTGCACAAGCCCCACACAGGCTTATATGCCCTGGGCCCTGCACACCCCTAGGGTTGGCTCTGGTGGTCAGCCTCCCAGCCCAGGACTGCTCCAACTTGGCTCAATATGTTGCAGAGGAGCTGGCTGGGGCACAAGAGTGCTCCAGTGCAGGGCTAGCCTGCAGGCAGGGCCCAGTGAACTAAAGCACCCTTGTGTTCCAGCCAGCCTCATCAGCATCTATATGTGCATTGCTGGAGACTAAAGAATGCTACCATAGGATAACAGTTGTGTTTACTGGCACCTGCAGTGGAGTTAATTAGTTTGTGTGGCCCAACTAGGTCACCATATAGATGCCAAGACTTTACTGTGGAGCTAATTAGGCAACTGAAGTAAACATCTTGTGTGGATGTGCCCAGTGTTTTGTTAGAAACTCTGCTCAAGATGGTGTATGCAAAAACACTGTTTTCGACCAGAAAGGAAAAGTTATACTAAGGGTGTGGGAGTTGATTAAACAGGGCAAAATATATACAAATCCCACACCTGTTCTGCATATGCCTGAATGTGTGTACATACAGGCAACCCCAACTTAACGTGCTTAATTGGTTCTGGAAAAACCTAGCACTGAGCAAAACACCATTAAGTGAAACCCATTTCCCCATTGGATTTAATCTAAATAAAGATAAATAAATAATAAAGATTTGCACCACCTGCCAGCCCAGACACCACACTCCCGCAGCTCCACCTTGGGCCCTGCAAACCCGGGCCCTGTGCTCCTTCCAGCTCGGGCTGGGCCACTCCCAGCAAGGCACCACATGGGCTCTGCCATGTAGGTATCAGCTCCTCACGGCCTTATTGTTCCCCCACTGCAATGGCCCTGCCAGCCCGCACCCACCAGCCACCAGTTCACCTGTGCACAGCCCCAGCTGCCCTGCCCATGGAGCCTGAGTTGGAGACCTTCCTACCCAGGGATTTATGGTGAGAAGGCAGCAAGGCTCTGGGGTGAGGTAAGCAGTGGGGCTGCCCACGTCCTGCTTTGCCCAGTAGGGACTCCTTCCAGGGCACCCAGCAGTAGGACAAGCCACCACCGTCAGATTGCTGTAGGGGGTGGGGTAGGTCTGTGGGCATGGCTTGCACTGGCCCAGGCCCTGCACTCCTGCTGGCCCTGACCTTGGGCCCTGCGCTCCTGCTGCCCTGATGGCCCAGACCCTGTGCTCCTGCTGTCCTCCCGCCCCTTCTCACTGCGCCGCTGCTCCTCCCTGCCTACTACCTGCTTCAGCACCACATGCTGGAGCAGACCCTGTGTTCCTGCCACCTCTCCCTGGGCTCCCACCAGCTGCCACTCGCCACTTCCCTTGCCACCACCACTGCTCCTCCACACTCCTGCACCGAGTGCTATAATGAAACACGCTCAGCGCTAAGTGAAACCAGGTAGGTATTTTAAATTAGCGCTATAATGAAACCATGCTAAACGAAACCACATTAAGCAGGGGTTGCCTGTATACACATGCACTCTTACGTTCTCTCGGCGAGAACCAGTTTTTCCATGTGAAAGGAGAGCACTTCCTAGGAATTTGAAGTTTGCAGGTACAAGTTATTATGGGGAATTTGTAGGAGTTGTAAAATACACATGTACATTGCCTGTCTGTGATAGGAGTCTACAAATGTAGGAGCTCAGCTTTTTAGTCTGCTATGTACCACCTTCTGTGAAAATATGGTGACATCTAGATTAGTGACATATGCAAAAAAAAAAAGTCACGCTCCAATAAATTTCAGAATTTTTCAAATTTTTTTTTGTTAATAACATTTTTGTGTAATGTATAATATGTACATAGGGTTGTTGGTTATAGCTGTGTTGATCTAAGAACATAGGCAGGCAGGGTTCTTTGGGTAAATGTGATATCTTTCATTAAACCAACCAAATAGTTGGGAAAAATTGTTCTTTGCAAGCTTTTGGGCACAAACACCCTTTTCCAGGCATAATGAGTCTGCTGATGGTATGTTTTCTCCATGGTAGAGAGAACACGTTGGCTTCTATTCTACCATGGAGAACATATAACACGAGCAGACTTTCTCTATGGCAGAAGAAGGGTGTTTGTGCCTGAAAGCTTCCAAAGAACAATTTTTCCAACTATTTAGTTGGTCTAATAAAAGATATCACATTTACTCAAATAACCTTGTCTGTCTAAAATCTATATGACACCCACCTTTCAGAATGACCTCAAGGGAAAGTTAGGTTCTGTGCAAACTAGTTGTAGATTATATGTTGTCACAAGATTCCTTGTATCCTAATGGCAGCTTTTACCAGAGAAGCAATGGAGAGTGTATGCTTTGTGTCACCCACAGAGCAAGTTTTGTACAAGACGCCACAGACTTTCTACAAAAACTTAAAAACATAGACTACCTTCCCAACAACACGCTCCTAGCCACCATGGATGTTACCAGCCTATATACCAATATCCTACACCAGGATGGCATCCAAGCCTGCCTTGCATATCTACAGGAACAAGATTACAATTCAGAATACAGACCCAAAGATATTACTGACCTTATACACTTCATCGTCACACACAATAATTTCACTTTTAATAATCAACACTTCCTCCAGATGATGGGAACAGCTATGGGCACTAAAATGGCCCCACAGTATGCCAACCTTTTTA
>JAGPOW010000261.1:116247219-116330240 GCA_030014935.1 Caiman crocodilus | reverse complement strand
TGGCAACTGACTCCCCAGCCCAGCCCCTGGCTTCTTTACTTTTCATTCCATCCAGGAAGAGCACACACCAATTGCTGCAGCTTCCTTAGCCTGACGAAGAGTTTTTGAACCCAAAAGCTTGCTTAATAACTATTCTCCAACAATTTGGGTTGGTCTAATAAAAGATATCAAATCCATCCAAGGAACCTTGTCTGCCTGTGTCCTTAGACCTACACGGCTACAACCTAAACCCCTGCTTTGTGGAGATCAGCAAATTGGAAATGAGATCAAATAGAAATGAAATGCAAATGCTGATAGTCTTTTAATACAGGAACAGCCAGATATGAAAATAAGGAAGTAAAAATATAGCAATCTTTATTATTTGGGTTATATTGTGTTTATATATTTATATTACATGTATTATATTTATATTGACATTTATATTACATTAAGGGTGTGAATAAGGATGGACTCCAGCATATGCTTAAGTGCTTTCCTTAATAGGGGCTGAAATCTTTTAGAGAGTTCATTTTAAAGATGCATTCCTTAATTAATGGACTTTGGTTGAATTTAGCAATTAGGTGTCAATTTTATTTCTGCTGCCACACGGCAACTCCCTTGCAGCAGGCAGTAGCCCTACATAATAATTAAGGTCAGGAAGTGAAGACTACTTCATCAGTTGACACTACAAGAGGAAACTTAATTTTACAGGCCTCCCAATAGATCCATCTGGCAATCTAAAATAAATGGAAGAAGTCTGCCAAGAAAGGGGCCAGAATTGTTTACTGAATTCAGTATGAAACCAGTCTGAGCTTGACTTTTCCCCATTGTAATCATTTAAATAGCATTGTAACTTTTACTGAGGCAGTTAATTTGTGGAGTTGGACAGACTGAGCTCAGCTAGGAGTTTTGTTTGTGTAAATGTAAAAGTTTTATTTAATCATTCTTTATGAATGTCCAGCTAGTTTCTTTTTCTTCTTCTCGTGGGTTGGAGCCAGTTGTACTAACAGCACTATCCGATGATCTAGAAAAAATGGAGTCATAGCTCTACATTTTTCTGAATGTTGGCTGTTCTCTGCATCATGGGATTTGAATGTTACTCTTCCATGATGCTTGCTGCTCTACCTGACTTCTAACACTTGCTATCTTTTATGTAAAGGTAATAAAGATGCTAAAGGGATTGTGACACAGCCATAGTAAATGGGAGAAGCAAAAGGGACCCCTTCTGCACACCTTTTAGAGAACATGGTTCTTTCAGTTTTTCCATGCCACGTATTTTTGGGTTTCTTTGCTCTATCAAATGAAGTCTATAGGTGTGGAAGTTGTGCAAGTGTACATGTGATTTTTTTTTTTTCCCCATTAAGTGATTAAGATTTGGGCCTTTTTATTTGACTAAAAATATTTGAAGTTGCCTAACCAACAAATTTAACCAATATCCAGATTTTAAAATAAACTGATACACTGACACCTTAGAAACAGATTGACTGGTCGATGGTATCCTTAATGACATTTTTGCAGAGAGATAAGGGGGAAGGAGTTGATACTTTTTGCTTTTGAGCACATGGACAGAGCCTGAAGTGAAAAGGGAAAATGCAATGATCTTGAATTGGTGATGTATGGCACAAAACTTAATATGCGATTATGTGCCCCATGCCCTACCCATTGCTTCTTTGCCTCCCCTTCCTTATACATCTTATCTCATAGGTTGAGATCTTGGGGTAGAGGGAGAAAGGGACTGTTTTTTAGTACAAATATATACTTGGCACAATGGAGACCTGGTCAATTTTAGGCCTTTTAGACATTACTGAAACTAACTTATTAAGCCCCTATGCAAGTACATGGAAGTATACAAGGCCAGGCGGTACCTGTCCAATAATGCTTGAGAGGTATAGAAACCCTGACATGACTTTCCACAATGTGCCAGTTCATCATTATGAAAATATTTGTCATTTCTACTCTGTTAATGGAGAAAAGCATTTTTACTGGTTTGGCTTTTGCAGAAGTGAAGGTTGAGCAGGGAGCTTTGAAAAATATTAGTCTTGCTCATTTGTTACTGGGTAGCACACCCAGCAACTGTACATGTCTGGCCTTGCCCTGGAGGATGATGCATAGAAAGAAGATAGGGCCGCAGGTTAGTTGAACTGAAAAGAAAACCAAATCTAGCTAATAGAGGGGAGAATGGTCAGAAAAAAATGACAACTGGGGTTAAGAGACAATGAGGATGAGTGTAGAAGGGAGAGAGAAGAAGAGATGCCTGGAAAAGTAGGTTGTGATGCTAAGTAGGAAATGAGTTCTATGTGAGAAAAAAAAAAGGGACTTGAGGCTTGGTGAGTAACGAATGCAGAAACAGGCCTTTGACAAGTAGGATTTTTTTTTTATGGAAAAGCAATGCTGATACATTACAATAAAATACATAGTTTTATTTCCTTTGCTTTTTCACTGTAAAGCCATGGGGTCAAGGCATATTGGCCAATACCAGATACATCCATTAACTTTCCATACTGTGAAGTAGTATCGGGTGGGGTCAACCTGGTATTAATAGGACTATTTATCACAATAAATTTTATCTTGTGCATGTGGGTGTATTGGAGTCTATGGAAAAAAAGCTCAGAAGTTGTTATTCTCTACCCAGAAAACCAGGACTCCCAGGAGCGAGTGCCCTGCATATCAGTAATATGCAAAGAAAATGGAGAAGTGATAGGTCAGCTCATTTGGGCTTTCTCCAAAGTTTATCTGAAACTCGGGTATGCTGAGATTTGCTAAACATTGTCACTTGCTTTTGTCACTTTTTTCTAATGGGAACTGCGAATAATTAATATAGTCACCCTGTGAGTCTGAATTTGATTTAAGAGCCTTAGTGTTGTTATCCTTTCCCTCTTGCCTCGGTCTGTCATTTTTACTGTTTTTATTATAGATTTTTATTTAAAATATGAAGGTTCTTTATGAGTTTAGCACATGTACCCTGGACAATTTGAAACTGGCATTTTACATATTTGTGTCAATATGTACACAGGTGGGAATTCCTTAACAGCCCCCTACCGGCCACTCAATCAAATTTTGTATTGCCTAGAGCCCAGGAACAGCTTCTTGTTATTTCATTTCAGTATTATACTGTCCAAAATCAATGGGATCAGGCAGCAGTGCAATTTAAAAGAAAACATGCCTTCATATTTTATGGCAAGACTAGGCCCATGGTCAATCTCGACTGAATTTCTTGACTTTCAGGTATAAGCAATACTTACAGAGAATTTACAGTCTTGCCTGGCTGTGTACATGGGGCACAATTCAGGGTCAGTAAACAGAGGCTGTGGAGTGGACACAGTTTTGGAGAAATCTAGGCAGTTGTACAGCATGTGGTCCCATTATTGTCTTGTGCGTAAGGAAGCTGGATTTGTTTGCTGATTATATAGTTTCCAACGTTTATCTTGGTTCTAAGTGCTGGAAGTGAACCAGAGGACAAATAGTGCCTTTGGGTATGAGGAGATCCAATTTGTACCCGTCATACTTTTGTGAGCAGCTGCACTTACAGAGAAATCACTTCTAGCTTAGGGACAGACATTACACAAACTGGTTTAAGTGATCAGAAACTGGTTTAAACCTGTAACAGAACAGATGTTCAGTGCATTTAGACCAGTTTGAAAATGACTGAAACTGGTTTGAGATAAACCTGGTTGAGTGTAATATCAGACTTAACTGATTTGGGTCAAACCAGTTTATGCAATGTCCGTCTCAGACCCCATGCTGGTTTAAGTTAAATTAGATTCCCCCAGCATGCTCTCTGGGCTGGGCGGGGCTCTCTGCTTCACAGAACAGCTGGCCCCTCCCTGCCTGGAGCTCAGCATAGACCTGTAGGCACAGCAGGGTCTGCTGGCTTCCCCATGTCCCCCTCTCCCCCAACCCCAGCATTCTCCACTTACGCAGAGATCCCTTCTTCCTCTCTGCCACAGCAGGCACCATAGGGAGCATGCAGTATACTAGCTAATGGTTAGAGGTGTCTGTCTGTGCCTCTCTCCAATTTCACTGCGACAGGCAGACAGAACAGTGACCACTTAGGGCTTCTGGAGCTAATCAACAGGTCAGCTAGTAAGCTGTTTAAGAAGTTTAAAGTAATGTGGAGAAAGGCTATTGTTTTGCTAATTGGGTGATTAAAGACTCTTATCAGCCCCCCCACCTGTCAGTTTGCTGCAGACAGTATGATGAAGCAGGGAGGGATAGTTGAAACTGTGTATCATCAACAGATGCATGCACTGCACACCCACCTTGTCTCAGAATGCTAAACTGGGGCTGGGGGCTGGCAACACACCCACACCTTGAGCAGCCAGCGGGAAAACTCTGGGACCCTGGAGGCAGACCTCCCTAATGAGAGAGTCATGCCAGGGCCTGAACACATCCCCCTCAGCTCAGCTCCCTACAGAAGTGAGGGAGGGCTGTTCTAGCGACCCCCAGCTTCTAGCCGTAGCCGCTGCAGGTATGTGCCTGAATTTCCTCAGTCCAGAGAGAATATCTGTCTAGTTTCAAAGTAGTTCAGCCCAGCCAGGTTAGACTAACTTGCAAACATTGAATCAGTTCAGGCTCAGGCTTTTTGAATGTCTGTCCCCAGCCGTAAGGTAACTCTCTTCCTTCATCACAATTTGGTGTTCATTCAAGATGTGCTGTGCTAGACATGCTGTGCACATTTTCTAGCCTGCACTAAGTGTGGGATCCTGTGGCCTACAAGTGGAAGATTAATAGGCTGTTCTAAACTGTTTCTCTAGAGCAGAAGCCAGAAGAGCACAACCAGTGAATCTGGCCCAGAAGCTTTAGTAATACAGAGGTAGCTATAGTGAACTAATCTAAAAATATAGATAGCCCAGAAAGTTGAGGCAAAAGGGTGAACAGGAAAGCGTGTGTGTGTGTGCATGCATGTGGGTAAACGAGTGAGACAGACAAATGTTGCAGAGTGAGCACAGTTGATGAGTAACTGGGTGAAAGGATGAGTAAAGTGGCTGAACTGACTGGTGTGTCTAGGCAGGTTAAATTTCAAACTACGTGTGTAAAAGAGTAGCTGTCTGTCTTGTACCTGGTTGCATCCTCTACCCTGTACTGGTGATTGCTACCCAGTACAGAAGAGGACTTTCCTGTGCCCATACTAGAGTGACATGCACATTGACTATACTTTTTAAAGATTTGAATTCTTCTTAAATATGAAAGATTTAAAGAAGTTATGACTCAGTCATTGAAATGCTAGACAAGGTACTTAGAAAACATTTTTAGTTATAGGGTTGGATTTTATTCCACCTATTGGGATGTCTTAGCGGATGTAAGCGTCTAAGTGCAATTCTGTTCTTTTCTGTTTAAGTTTTGAAAATCCATTAATTACTTTTGTAGTTCATACTCATCAGGCCCTTAAAACTGAATCACAAAAAAGTAGTGAGGAGAAGAAAGAAACACACACCTTTTTCATTAGCTATTTTTATAGTGACTTAAGCAGGGTGGGATAGATTTTCACTTAGGTGTCAATGTGCACAGTTAAGTGGAAGAGAACTTGACTTACATGGTGCATCTACACAAGGCACTGACTGCTCAGTAGCCGGATACTACTGCTCAGTAGTCACGTGGCAAAAACCAAACCAAAATGGTATTGCACAGTAATATTAGGTTACTGTGCAGTAACATCACTTTAAAAGGCAGTTGCCAGCACTACTGCGCAGTAACTACAGTTACTGTGCATTAATTTAGTACTTGCATATACAAGCGCTAAATAAATGTTCAGTAACCACTACGCAGTTGCATCTTGTGTAGATGTGCCTACAATATATTTAATCATTAACTTATGAATAAAACAGTTGAAGAATACACTCGTTTCCAAGCAAGCTGCTCTTCTACAGTTCTGCTATTAGTCACTGTCATCATTAGGGTTGTGTCTGGAAGATGCAGCCTTCTGCTGGGGCAATGTGGAGTCCAACATCCTGCTTGGAAACTATGAATTTAGTATACCTGACTAGGGACTGTAGCATGCTTTCTTCTTCTCCCTACATGCTTAGCCAGCTCTTTTGGCACAAGCCAAAGCCTGACTCTGCCCCATCCCTTTTGTAGCACTAGAAATCGGGGTAAGAGCAGGAAGAGAGCTTCATCTTTTTGTGTTTAGGAACTACAATTTTCCTTGGTCTTTGTGGATGCATCTACATGTGCAGTAAGCATGTAGCAATAAGCTCCTGTGCTGTTCACACCAGAGTTTATTGCTCCTGGGTGCGCTGTTTGAATATATGTCCAGAACTGCAGCATGTTGAGCCTGGTCAGAACAGCCCAGGCTGGCAGGAGGTCTGAGGGGGGCCAGCCTGCCAGCCTGGGGTTGCTCTACCTCAGCTCAATGTGCTGCATACTGGCTGACTTGGGCATGAGGGTGCTAGTGTGGCACTAGCCAGCAAGCAGCCCCCACACTATAGTACCCTTATGCCCCAGCCAGCCCTGGTCGCCATCTACATGTGCAGTTTGGTATGCATAACTAGCCCACTGTAAGATGGTACTTGTCCCTGATAGTACCATACTATAGTAGAGTTAATTAATTTACTGCACCCTAACACTGGCTTATGTGCATGGTGATGCTTTACCGTGGAGCTAATTAGTTACACGTGTAGATGCACCCATTCTGTACTACACAGGTTGAGAGGGATGGCTCTGTGCAACCTTTCCTCTGCCCCATATGCACCTGGGCCAGAACCAGAAGCATCAGTTGGTATTTTACTTTCTATTGGCCTAAGTTCAAACTTGTTGTAAGTGGATGCAGTGTCAGTAAAGCTAGTGACTTTTCACCTGTTTTGCATTAAATTCAACGTTGATACTAGTTGTTTCACTTTTCTCTAGTTACTTAACAAAATAACTTTGGAATTTTAGATTCTAGGGGGTTTCACTTTCACATCAGTGCTGGAGATGTTATATTAGTAACATCAGCTTCACTTAACATTTTTATTCACATATGACTTTCTAATATATGGCCATCTTCAAGCTCAAATTTTCAGTCAGGGCTAGAGCTGAAAATTAATTTTTATTTATTTAATTTGTATTTTAAACTTTTTTATTTGGAAGGTTTAACCAAAAATTAGGGTTTTTTCCCATAAGAACATGGGATTGAAAAATACTTGTGATATTTTCATGAGTAGCCCCAGTACTTAAACTGCTAGTGATAGAAAGTTTAACACTTAGCCCATAAATAACCCCGGTGAGTGGGAAGTGCCTTTTAAAAAAGTTCACTGTATCTGCTAAGTATTTTAGCTGGTCAAATCCAGTATTATTTCAAGAAAAAATGTAAAAAAAAATTAACAAAAATATTTTTGTGCATGTGTGCTTTTTTTGCTCTTGAGCTGAGGAAATTGGGGAGAGGAGTAAAACTGAAAAATTGAAATTTTCTATATCAAAAAAAGTTTTTTTTTTTTCTTTTCTTCTTGGAGATGTAGTTTGCATGTCTAAATGCAATGATTTGTTTTTACCAAGAAAAATGCTTGGTTTGCTTAGGATATATTTGGATACTTTTTTGTTGTCATGATCCAGATCCTGCAATTGGTTCTATATAGATGCTGCCTTTAGAATGATGCCATGATTCATTTATGTCAGTGGACTTCTGTCCAGTTATAGAGTCCTCGGGCAGTTGTTTGCAAGTATGGGGCCCTAGAGAGAGAATCATCCAAAGGAGGGGTGGCCAACCTGTGTCACATACCACAAGTGGCATGCAGACAATTGAGGAGAGGGCAAGGAGCACAGTGGGAGATGAGGCAGGTAGCAGAAAGCAGAGGATCAGATCAGGCGGAAGGGGAATCGGAATGGCACTTACAGAGGCCATGGGGCTTCAATTCTGGCAAGCCTGCCAAAACATTGGCCTCCACTGATCCAAAACAAGTCTACCATACCTAGGTTGCTACAGGGGAACAAAGATCTGCCTGCAGGGATTCAGCTGTAGGATTCAGAGCTAAGATTTGAAGGGTAGTGCATATGTCTAGTGCATTGTACAACTCAGAGCAAAACTACCTGGCAGGGTTATACTGGAATTGACTGTCTTGTACAAATGCACCGTAAGGAACTTCAGTGTACCGAGTCAAAGACGTTAATTTAGGGAAAGTGGCATTTTTTGAAAACTTTATTAAAAAAAAAAAAAGTAGCATTTTATTTTTTCAGTGGAATTTCTTGGATCATTTGAAACTTAACCTGTAACAGTTTTTACCATAGGAATCTATTCTTAGGGATACATTATGGCCTCAGATACCCCAACACAATTTTATCCGGTGCTCCATTTATATAACTGAGAGTAGAATTTACGGTACTCCTTTGTCTTGTGTGGTTGCACATTGTTGCTTAACAAATGTTATTGGTACTTTGTATTTGAAAAGTATCCTTTATTCTAAGATCTTGGAGTACTTTACAAGTAACTGATTCTCACCAACACCTGACTGGTAGGTATTTACTTAAACTAGTTTTGCAGATGGATACACTAAAAGACAGAGGTTGCCTGTAATCAACTTGCCCAACAGCACACAACAGATTGTTGTCAGAGGCAGGCAAAGATCTCGGGGGTCAGGCCTGAGTCTGTTCTCTGTTGTAACTAGTAAAGCCCATTCAGTAGCAGAATGTTTCAAGGTAAGGTCTTTGAACATCTCAGCAGAGGCTAACTTAAAGCTCAGCCTTTCAGCACCCTGTTGCTTCTCTAAGCCTTATATCACACATTGTGTGAGAGTAGTCCTGCTTTACAGAGCTGAAGTGACTATCATAGCTGATCATAAGAGGAACAATGTTTGCAACACATGCACACTTATTCTTTTGTCTTAAGCAAGAGACTTTCCTCTACTATGTTGGCTGAAGGGGGCAAGGTTTTCAACCTTAAGGGCATGAATGCACAGGTGTACAGCAAAGCAAGAAGTGGCAGGACTTTCATTTACTATGGGATAAGTACTTGCTGGTTGCAGAAGATGCAAGGAAAGCCCTATCCTCCTTTGTCTCTCAGGGTAGGGACAAAAATTGCACATAAACTGGTATAAGTAATTGGAAACTGGTTCAAATCTATAATACAATAGAAGTTCAGTGCACATAAACTGCTTTCAGAATGGCCAAAACTGATTTAAGATGGATGTAGTATCAGACTTAACTGATTTAGGCTAAATCAGTTTATTGAACTTCTGTTCCAGATCTATTCTAGATTCAAGTTAACTCTGTCCCCTAGCATCCCAAGATGCTTTGCACCTCCCCTGCAAAAACCTCCCTCAGGGTGTTGGGCTGGCCATGGTCCAAGTTATCTGCTCCAGCCAAGCAGGGAGGCATGCCCTAACACCCCTGGGCTTCTCTTGCCTGCACTACTTCAGGCATGTGACTGCTCTTCCAGACTCAAAAGTGAATGTTTGTTCATTTTCTTATCATTTCAATCTACACAGCATAGTCTAACCTGCGAAGATTAAATCAATTCATCCTCAGGCTTTTGAACTATCTGTATTTAGCCTCAATAGGTTGTTTGTACTTCCATGCCCCAAGTAGTTTTAAAGAATCATGAATTAGGCCACCAAATTCACAATAATATAATATTTTATTATAATATAATAATTATGATTACTGTACTTATGGTTACTATATTTTCTTTAATAATTATGGTTACTATATTTCATGTTCTTTTTTTATTTGCCTTCTGGTTTGTGAGCCTGTAGGATTTTCTCATTGCAAAGAAAGACTTGAGTAAAGACTAGAGACATTTCTTTAATGACAGCTGAACTTCTTATACAACTGGTTGATTCCAGGAGCTGGATCTTTAAAGTAAAACCCCAACTATCACAAGAGTTATGGTAAGCTTGCTTGAATAGCATTGGGTGCAACTTTATGGTGTGCAAGCACCTATATCAGCTGTATACTAGTGGTGGACTGCCTTTGCCCTTGGGTAACCCCTCTGGGGTTTCATTTCTCCAAATTAGGTTCTGGTCAGTGCTTATAAGTGCATTTACTATACGGGAGGATTAGCATAGAATATTTAAATGTTAAGACCTAAAGGCTTTTTTACACTGTGTGAGGAGGAATTGAGAGGAGGCTTAACCTCCAACCAGACAGGCCGGGGATGAAAGGGTTCAAGAACATGGTCCCCTGTTTCTTATTCTTTTCCCGTCCCACACGAGAGACTCTGAGCCCATACAGAAAAGAAATATTTTACTTACAACTTAAATAGACCATAGACAAGCTGTGTGAAATCACACCACAAGACACCTAAATGCCTCGCACCGCCATGAGGTACTTCAGCGCTGCGTACCTCACTCCATGCTGGCAGTTCCCTTAAACTTTGCGGCCAACACTGCAACCAAAAGACTTTAACCGTGGGAACTCGAGAGTTCCTAAACCGTCCTGCTTGCAGAATATCCATAGGGAGCGCCCGGGGGGAAGAGGGAAACCGTGGGCACAGGACCTCGGTGAGGGTGATCAGTCCTCCCGATGCTGTGTGTGGTCCCACCTTTCCTTTCCTGGGCTTTGCCCTTTATACTGACCCAACAGCCAGTCAGATTGGGTCTTCATTCGCACGCTTTCTAAGCAGCATGAGCCAGGGATTTTGCAGCATGCATGCTTCGTGCGGCTGTTTGGGTTGCACTCGCTGCTTCCCCTTGCAGTGAGCACAGTTTGCTAGTGTTTGGTCACTTTTTATTACTACTTATTTACCACACACTGTAGTTTTTTTTCCCCCAGAAATATACCCAAGTTATAGGCTATTGCTCTGTACAACTCAAATCCATTTAATATGAGTTTTGTGCTATGAGAGTGCACCAAATTGGTAACCTTCTGTGGCTTGTTTGTTTAGTTTGGATACTCTTTGACTAAATAACATGCAAGCAGATGTTTTATAGGTTTTTTTGTTTGTTTAAATTTTTTAAAATAAAAATATCCAGTCCTGGGTTAAGATTTGTACATGCCAAATTGTAGTTCAGGGGTGGTGGGAGATATTGCAGCTGATTTTAGAAATCCTGGAAAATGTTTTGTAACTGTAATGCCAACACAAAGCATAATGGCACCAATAGATAACACTCATGTGGGTGCTGAACAGGCGGCACTTGGCCAGATTCCACAGTAAATGGAATTTTCCCAATATCTTTTCAAAACTTGTGATTGTTATTGACTCTCTACAACCATGATTTTAGACCATACAGAAGAGTCCCAATTAGTCCGTAAAGTTCAAGCTGCATAATAAGACTGTTTAAACTGGCCTCAGTCCACAAAGGGTGCATCTGCATGAGACACTTAACTGTGTAGTAGCGTTTTACTGTGCAGTAAGCACGTGCATCTACATGTGCGCATGCTTACTGCTCAATAAAAACCCCTTACCACGAGTAAATTGGATACCTGCAAATGCCAAACTTGCACACAATTAGTTACTGAACAGTACTGCATGTGTAGACATGACCTAGGAGCAAATTTACTCTTGGGTCAGCCCTGCCAATAGGGGTCAGCCTGGGGCTAGCCCTCAGGTGCTGGCCTGGAAGCCTCTTGTGCCTCAGGGCTGGGATGCCTCTATGGCAGCCCCTGCCTCAGGCTTTTAAAAGCCTGCAGGCACTCAGAGCTCTGGGTCACTCCCACAGGAAGCCTGAGGTTACTCCAGGCCCCTGTGTCCTCCTGGGCAGGCCTCAAGACAGCTGTTCTAGCCTGCCTGCACTGCAGTACTGCTGCCTGGCACTGCACTGCTGTGGGGCTGCCAAGCCTGTCAGCCCCCAGGCCTAGCTGCAGGCAGCTTCTGGTTGCTGGGGCCAGCTCCACCTGCCTGCAACCCACCCCCAACAGCCTACCCTGAGTTCACAGGTGCTATTGGGCATTGCCTCTGCCATGCACCTGCCTGTCCTGTGCCAGGCCCCAGCGCTGGGCATTGCAGGCAACCATCCAGGTCTGACAGCACAGGGATAGCAGTGCACGGGCCCAGAGACCCAGTGCAGGACCCACAATGGTGTCCTCCTTGTCTGCAGTAGTGTCCATGCCTGTGCCTACCACCCAGGGCCCCAATTGATCACAGGAGGAGACTGGATACCTCGTGGCACTGTAGGTCAAAGCGGAGGTGCCATGCCAGTTAGAGCAGGGTGGGCACTCCAACACCCACATCTGTGAGGGGCTGTCAGCCTGGATGTGGGAGTGCAGATGCTTGGAGGCACAGTGGGTTTCTATCACCAACCACAATCACTGGTCAGGGAGTGCCCGCAAGACCATGCCCTTTGTGTGGCAACTGGTGGACATACTTGTGCCACAGGACCCAGGCCTCAGCCGTACTTTCTATGGCAGCATGGGTGGCCTGCCTGAGCCCCCACCCTGGCCTGACACCCTAGTGACTTGTCATTGGGTAGGGCTCCTCAGGTGTCCAGCAGCCTGTCTGACTGAGCTCTCCAGCTCCATCCTCTGCCAGCAGCTCAGAATGCCCAGGCCAGCGCTTGCTGTGCCAGCTTTGCAGCCTGAGCCCCCATCATGAAGCATGGCTGGCCATGATGCTGCCAGCAGTGCCAGCTCCTCTCCATGGATGGGGAGGGGAAGGGGTGGCCGGGCACCTACCCATTGTGCCCCACATCTGAGGACACTGCCCAAAGCTGAATCTCATTGCTGACAGCGGTGACCATGTGGAGCTGCAAGGCACACCAGTCATGGCCACGTGGCAAACCCTGGTCTGGAGGGGGGCCCTGTCCCCCCTGCCCCTGGGCCTTACAGATATTATGCAGCATACAGGCTGTGACAGTGACTCAGGGGAAGTTGTCCTTGGTGAACTCAAGGTGGGTGGTAAGAGTGTACCAGTGGCCTTTGAGGTGGGGCCTTAGCTGTTCCAGGTGGTCCTGGAAAGTGGCCTGGGTCATGCGGAAAGCCTCTAACCACAGCTCATCATCCCAGGTGTGCTGAAAGGCCTTCTGCCACTAGTCCTGTCTGGCCTGGCAGGGGGGCTGGAGGCCCAGGAGAGTGATGGCGCCCCAGTGGGGCATCTTGGAGTCTGTTGTCAGCAACCTTGCTGGGATCCGGCCAGGTGGATGAGATGGAGGTGGCAGATGCGTGGCAGTGGCCCTGGGATGGCCTCCAGCAGGCAGGCAGGTGGTTGCTGCATGTGGGAGGGGCTAGGAGGAATGAGATGGTGGTGGGCCAGGTGGCAGTCAGTGTGGTGGACCAGCACGGTGGCCAGCAAGAGTGTGGGGCACTGGTTGTTGCTGCCAGGGGCAGGGTCTAGAGCAGCCATAGTGCAGGAAAGCCCAGGTGGGGAGAAGAGCGCTGCCGTGTGCTGTCCTGTGCTGGGCACATTCTTCCTGGCCAGGGAACTGGCTGACCAGAGAGCAACAAGCTAGGCTGGTTTTTGAAGAGAGCTGTTGGAGACCGGAGCTTCTCCTGGTGGTGGCAGGGACCCATTTTGTGGCTCCAGGAAATGGGAGCAGATTGGCAACAAATCTACTCCCTCTTCTGAGCACATGTAGATGCTCATGCAGCACCATTTACTTGTGAGCAATTTACTTGTGAGTAAACTGGTGCCATAGCACATGCACATGTATGTGTGCCCATGCTGTGCATTGTATGTTGGACTTAACTCATGTCTTGTTTCATTATCTACTGAGCCAACAGCTGTGGCATCAAATGCTACTGCTCTGGTGGCTACTTTAGGAAAAGTGTGTCAGCCTTGGATGTCATGTATCACTAATTATGGTATCTTTTAAATACTTTGCCATCAACAAAAATGGCAGAAAGTGGAGTTGGGTGGAGCTGCAGGACACAGTTTCACAAATATTTGTTCGCATTTTTTAAAACAACTTGTTTTAATTATGCATGATCTTTGATTAAGTTTGGAATACACACATTATCAAGCCAGTTTATAAGCAGGAACCATTTTGGGGAAGGTGAAAATTAAACAAATATTGAAGGAAGAGTTCTGAAATT
Source organism: Caiman crocodilus (assembly GCA_030014935.1). Lineage (NCBI taxonomy): Eukaryota > Metazoa > Chordata > Crocodylia > Alligatoridae > Caiman > Caiman crocodilus. The sequence continues at coordinate 116,316,386 of JAGPOW010000261.1, read as the reverse complement.
GAAAGAGTACATATCAGCATAGGAAATATGAGGTCTTCTCTGAAGCAGGGTTAAGGAAGAATTCCCTGTTCACTAGCCTGGAAAGACTTGAACATGTGCTAATGTTAAGCATGTGATTTCAGTGAGATGGTACATATGAGTAGAACTAAATTATTTGTATTTGATGGTTCAACCTCCATTTGACCTTTGTATCCAATTAAAACTAATAGATACTCAATTGAAAAGAGCTGTCTTGGCAATTGGCACCCCAGGAATTACTTTCAGAAAACGTGTAGTTTTTAATTATGTTGAATAACCTTTTGAGATTGGTCTCAATCTATTCAAGGACAATTAGCAAATGAAGGCGGGCAGATTTTTTTTCCCCTGTCTCTAGGTCAATCACAGTAAGGTCATTGGTACTGGTTTTGGAAATACTTGGAAAAAATTCCAAGAATAAGTGTGTTCATTACAGGCCACTAGATATTTTTTTTCTCTTATAAGCCAAAAGTTAAAGACAGATCGGTTTAGAGTGATTTTCAGGAAAAGCAATTCTGTAAAAGTGGAAGAAAGGTTAATTTAGGGGTAGGCAATCCCTGGCACAGGTGCCAGAGTGTGGCACACAAAGGCATTTTGCTTGGCACGTGCACCTTGGGGCAGACAGCAGGAAACAGGCCTGGGCTGCACTCTTATAACAAAGATTGGACCCCTCACAGCTTCCCTGCCATTTGCCCTTGGCACACCAACATCTTACAAGTCAAAGTTGGAATGTTTTTGGTACTCTGCCCAAAAATGTTGCAGATCCCCGAGTTATTTGAGTTTAGGGAGACTTGGCTTTAAATGGGTTCAGATGCATCCTGTCTGTAGGCAAACACCTGATAATTTCCACTTTTATCAAGACCCAACCCTATGAAAAGCCTGTATTAGAATGGTTTATTCTATTTCCTCACCTGCATTCACTTGGAAGAGTATTTCAGTGCATGCTATCCTTGTCTTGTGCAAGTAAGCAACCATTGCACATTCACTTTTATGCTACTGGAGTTCCAGATGACAAGAATTACTTCCTTTATTTGCTTGCTAGTAAGGAATGTTTAGCTGTTTCTCTCACAACGATATCTTGTAGTTATTTTTGTTGCTGTGAGCTCAACATTGATGCCTATCCCATGTGGGTTATCTGGCTCCATCCTTGGAGAGATACAAACTGTAGCTGCCCACTTTCATAGCACTGTCATGCTATGGCTTGTGTGAAACCTCAAGCTTATGTCCACCTTATGCTGGTGGACATAATAGCCAGCCCTTATTTATTTTGGAATCAGATAGCAACACTATTAGGAGACCCTACCGCACATTGACAGCCTGATGCTAAGCATTGTGGATCTCCAAAGAGTTTAATGGAGATCTGAATGAAGATGCCAAGGGTAGGATATTGTTTTAGTGGAAGATTGTGTTTGGGCAACAAGCAAGGAATAGCCAGAGAAATATTTGTAGTATGATTTGAGAGAGAGAAACAGATGGGGAGAGGTAGGAGCTTCTTGGAAGTGTTACCTGGAAAAAAAAAGGCATGGACTGCCTCCTATTTTATCCCTGCTGCGCTCAGGCAAATGGGTTTTGTGTACATTCTTTGTGCATAAATGTGGTTGAATCACAACAGGTGCTGGTTTGGAGCTAGTAGGAAGTTTTCAGACAAAACAAAGTTCTGTTGAAAAGTGCTGGTTCATTGTTCCAAACCATTTTTGTTTGTAAACATATTGGGTTCAATGAATTTTGCTGAATCCAAGATAGAAGTTCAAGAGAACCTGTTTGTATTCCTCTTGTGTCTGCCCTGGGTCCAGGGATGCTCAGGAATGCAAGACACGCAGTGTTGTGGCATGGTTTTCCTTTGGGAGGTGGTGTGTCCCATTCAAACCAGTGCCTAATTTCAAAGAAGCAGTATTTTCTTTGAATGGAAGTCCTGTTATTCTGGTCAGGTGCATGGTTTTGGTTTTTGTGTTACCCTCTACTGGACTGACTGCATAGTTGACAGAGAGACTGACAAGTTTTGGGGAATACGCTGCCCTTCCTCAGGTCTCATGGTGAAGCAGATGCCGCTTATGGTAAATAGCAGATAGAGCAAAAGCATGTGTATTACTCCCTATGTAAATGAAAATAGCCTGCTTAAAGGAATGGAGGAGAGCTGCAAGATGGGAGCAAGGAGACGTTAACAGGAGCATTGGGTGGACTGGATAAGATAGGGCAATGAGTGCTCACAAGTTTGTCAAACCTCTCTCCCAACCAATTCAGTTGATCCAATAAAATGTCACAAAAAAAGACCCCAAAGCCTTGCCTTTCATAAATTTCCTGGACCATGACTATAACAACACTCCAGCCTCACTAATACCTGAAGTGTCCAAACATTGGCTAGTTGCTTAGGGAAATATTGTTAGATGAATACAGTTGATTAAGACAATCATTTGTCATCTGCTTTAACAACCTGTTTACTTTGGTCTATAAGATCATAGGTTCATAGATGGTTAAGGGCTGGAAGGCACCTTGTAAATCATTGGGTCCAGTCCTCCTGCACCAGACAGATGACCCCAGTGAGGTGATTGTCCAGTCTCCTTTTGAAGATTTCCAGGGTAGGTGACTGCACCACCACTGGAGGGAGTTTAGTCCACAGTGTGGACACCCTGACCGTGAAGGAGTTTTTTTTCCTGGAATTGAGCCTGAAGCAGCCTTCCAGAAGTTTGTATCCATTGTTCCTTCTCCAGGGGCGACCTGGTGAACATTGAATAGCTGTTTACTGAGTTCTTGATGTACTCCCCTGATCTAGTGGTAAGCTGCTACCACATCCCCTCTCAGCCTTCTCTTCTGAAGGCTGAAGGGGCCCAAGTCCCTCAGCCTCTCTTCGAATGGCTTCTTAGAATGACTTGCTTGTCTTGCAAGTCCCTGATCATACAGGTGGCTCTTCTCTGGATCCTTTCAAGTTTTTCCATATCCTTGTTGAAGTGTGGTGCCCAGAACTGGACACAGTATCCAGCTGTGGTCTTACCAGTGTGAAGTACAGTGGGAGTATCACTTCCTTAGTTTTGCATGAGATGCAATGTTTAACACAGGCCAGTGTGTTGTTTGCCACGCTGGCCACAGCATCACACTGCTGGCTCATGTTCATGCGATGGTTGATCACTGCCCCTAGGTCCCTTTCAGCTGTGGTACAAGTCAAATTGGCACCACTGAGCCTTTAGGTATGTTCGGGATTGCTTGCCCCCAGGTGGAGCACCTTACACTTCTGAGTGCTTCATCTGGTCCAGTGAGCCCAACTCTCCAGCCTCTCCAGGTCTGGTTAGATCTGCAACTTATCTTCTGGAATGACCACACTCCCCCATAACTTGGTGTGGTCTGCAAACTTGGCCAATGAGCTTTTCACCCCCACATTGTAATCATTGATAAAGATGTTGAAAAGCACCAGTCTAAGCACGGACCCTTGAGGGACACCAGTGGCTGCTTCTCACGATCACGACACAGATCTGTTCATGAGCTCTCTGGGTCCTACCATACAGCCAGTTTTCCACCCACTGAACTGTTGAGCAATTAAGCCCACAATCTTCCAATTTTTCCACAAGGATATCATGGGATACTAGATCAAAAGCATTTTTGAAGTCTAGGTGTATAATGTCAACTTTCTCTCCCGTATCCAGGTGGCGAGAGACCTGTTCATAGAAGGAAATGAGATTGGTAAGACAAGATGTACGTGCAATGAAGCCATGCTGGCTGTCATTCAGAATCTTACCCTCAGTGAGCGTATTGCACATAGATTCTTTAATAAGGTTTTCCAGGTTTTTCCCTGGGATGGAGGTTGGGGTGATTGGTCTATAGTTGTCTGGGTCCTCCTTCTTCCCCATGTTGAAGATGGGAATAATGTTGGCCCTCTTCCAGTCCTCTGGGATCTCCCGTGTGCCATGATTTTTGAAAGAGTTTTGCCAGGGATTCTGCAATGAGCTCAGTGAGCTCCATTAGCACTCTTGGGTGAAGTCCATCTGGTCCTGGTGACTTTTATAAATGTCTAGCTTTTCTAGATGGTATTGTACCAGCTCAGCATCCACAGTGGGATGGTTATCATTCCCACCATGCCCACTGTGATTCTTATCTTGCTTGTGTTTCGCCTTGGTCCAGTAAAATACCAAAGCAAAGTAGGCATTCAGGAATTAAGCTTTTTCCTGAGTGTCTGTTACTGCTGTCCTGAGGTGTTAAGCAGGGGCCTCACACTTCTATTCATTTTCCTTCTGCTCCCTACACACCTAAACAAGGACTTCTTATTGTCCTTGACTCCCTTGGCTAACTTAAACTCAGTTGCTGCCTTGGCTTTCCTAATAATTTCTGTACAAGTGCAGACCACTATTGTGTAGTCCTCCTTGAGGACTGTCCCTAGCTTTTCATTGTGTGTACACATCTTTTTTAATTTTTCAAGAGGAACGCGATATTCCTATTGAGCGAAGAGGGCTTGCCAGCCCTTCTTCTACCTGTGCTCTTCATGGGAACAGTTCTCTTCTGTGCTTCAAGGATTTTGTCCTTGAGGAACAACCACTCTTTGTGCATCCCATTTGCCTTCTGTCCCTGGCCCTTCATTGCCTCCCCTAATAATGCCCTGAGCCTGTTGAAGTCAGCATTTTTGAAGTCCAGGACTTCAGTCCTGCTAGTTGATTTGTCATCATTGTGGCAGATAGTGAACCTGATGAGTTCATGGTCGCTATCACCCAGGCTAAGCTTCAGTGTTCAAGCCACACACCAGGTCATCTCCTTTGGCCAAGACCAAGTCTAGGAGAGTGTTACCTCTAGTGGGCCCTTGCACTTCTTGGGTCAGAAAGAGCTCCTCGATTACAGTTAAGAAGCTATGTGACCGATCCAACCTAGATGAATGTTCCTCCCAATCTATGTCCGGGTAATTGAAGTCGCCCATGACAACCAAGTCTCTTGCACACGCGGCCTCTGTCACTTCTCGAGAGAACTCCAGATCAAGCTCCTCCCCTTGGTTCAGTGGCCTGTAGTAAATGCCCACAGTTTGGTCTCTTTCACCTTGCCCCCCGTCCCCGAAGCTTGACCCAGAGGGTTTCAAGCTGCTTATCTTTGAAACCAATGTTAGCCTCCAGAGAGGTGTACTGCTCCGTCACATAGAGAGCTACCCCCCTCTACTTTTTCTCCCTGCTTGGTCCCTTCTGTGCAGGGTGCAGCCCTCCATGGCTACACTCCAATCATGCAAGGAGTCCTACCAGGTCTCCGTGATCCCTACCAGGTCATATTAGCCACAAGAGAGCAGGAGGACTAGCTCCTCCTGCTTGTTCCCCATGCTCCTGGCACTGGTGTACAGGCAGCTGAGGCCCCCAGCTGACACCCTCGATTTCCTGAGGTGCTGTGGGAGAACTGTATGGTTAGCATTTTTCAAAAACAGTTATCTTAGTGTCCTCCAAGTGGGAGCTTTCCTGTGTGCCAGTCCCCAGGCATGCTCCACTTGGAGTTTCTCCATCCTCCAGCAAAGTCAGTTTAAAGCCCTGTCTAGTAGATCAGTCATCCTGGTTGAGAACAGGGACTTACCTCTCCACGTGAGATGGATGCTGTCTCATCCCAGGAGTCCTCTCTCTCTTGCTCTCTCTCTGAAATGCGTGCTGTGATCGACAAAACCAAAGCCCTCATAGTAGCACTGCTGTCAGAGGCATCTGTTTACTTCTTCTGCACAGTCTTCCCTCTTGAGTCTGGGGCCTGAATAGGGAGCACAGAAGAAAAAACTAACTTGAGCCCCCAGTCCTTTGAGCCCAGAGCTCTGTAGTCACTCATGACCTGATCCAGATTACTCCTGGCTGTGTTGTTCATGCCCACATGGATGAGGAGAATGGGGTAGTAGTCGGAGGGATGGATGAGTCTGGGGATCCTCTCTGCAATTTCCCAGATGTGGGCCCCAGGAAAGTAGTAGACCTCTTAGGCCAAAGGGTCCAGATGGCAGATAGGTCCCTTCATGCCCCTCAGGAGAGAGTCGTCTCCCCCCACCACCCAGCGTCACCTCCTAGGGGTGGGAGTACTTACCTCCTCCTCTGGTGTCTCCGTCAGAGTCTCTTTATGCGTTATGAGGGAGTGTACCTGTTATGCAGTGTCAGGGGAAGAGTAACCCTAGTTCTGCATACTCTGAATCTGGAGACTACTGTGTAGGCTTTGATCTTTTAAAATCCTTGCATACATTTGGTTTTAGCTCTCCTGTAGCTTGTACCTCTTCCCATTCACTAACAGTTTTAGGATTACCTCAGAGGTCTTTTTAGGTGCTCACTACAGTGCCCTTCAAAATATAGCTTTCCTTCCCTTTTGCTTTCTAAAGCAGTCCTGCTTTAAAAGTTCCATTTTATGATGAAATTAATGGCATCTCTGTTCTTCAAGTCACAATTTCTCTGTTTGAAGTCCGACATATTTCCATTTCTCTTAGATAATAATAGGGATTTTGAAAGAGTTTATACCCCCTCCCACTACATATTCCTGTTTGCTCTCTCTCTCTGTCTCTTTCAAACAAAATTTACAAGCAAGAAACTGAGGATCATTTTCAGTAGGATTTCTTGGATTAACATGAATTTATTATTGGATTATTCATGAACTTATTATTAAAAGTTCTGTTATGAAATAAAGTTGTATTCCATAAGAAAGCCTAAGAAGTTAATATAATCCTACAAAATCCCATTGTATACTAAGTGGAAAGGTAAGAACCTGAAGAGCATGAAAGCAAGGCACTTGCTACGTCTTAATAAAAGAGCATTGGGAATAAGACTATTAATTTGGAAATGGATTCAATGGATTGGTGATAATACCAGCCCTAAACTTCTGTGAATCCATGAAATCTTGCACTCTGTGTCCTCTGCCCCTCCGATTTCTCTCTTTTCAACAACAATTATGAGGCATCATAGTAGGCCAAGTTAATATAAGACTTTCAGTTTTTATTCTGAACCCTTTGAACTGAAAATGACATTTATTGCCAAGAATTGCCCCCAATTTTTTTCTCAATTGTAAGATGCTACAAAAATTGTAGCAAATGTGGGTACTGTTCACTCTGACTCTTTCGGTGATGGAGTGGGTTCTATTTCTTGGGCAGAATGTTGCTTTATTTTATTTAAGTATTATTGCAAAGCGTATACATTGGAAGTCATGCAACTGAAAGACCCTCAAGTTTTTGCCCATCTCTATACCATGGACTTGGGTGAGAAGAGGCTCAGTAATTTGTTGTCTTTTCATTCCTTTAAAGAGGGTTTCCTTTAAAAAAACTGTTTATGGTTGGGGAGAACATGCCTGAAAAAACATTTGTACATAAAACAGCTGTTAAGCGAATCTCCACACACTGAGATCAAGAGAACGTGAAGAAATATGTACTTCCAAGGACCTCTCTGCCAACTTGGAGCCTCCTTCAGAAAATAAATACAATCTTGCTACAAGTTCCTGGTAACTTAGTTACTGAAAAATAAATTGAGCTACTTAGACCCTTGAACCTTCATATTTTTCCCCAAAGTCTCAAGCTAATGCATAAAATTGTGCTGGAATGATGCGTATAGGAGCCAAGTCAACTGATTTTTAACGTTTCTTTAGTACGTTGTCAATTAATGTAGTCTGCTTCAGAGTTCATTTGTGTGTGAACTAACCACTTCCAGTAGCGCAGAGAGCAGCTTCTAGGCAATAACAAATGAAAAAGCTTTTAAGACCACTTTAAGGCTCCTCTCTATTACCTAAGCACTGCAAAAGAGCCATGATTTAAAACAGGATTGGGGTCAGTCTAGGAATGTTGCCATGTTTAAAAATGGACTGCTTCATCTGTAGTTGCGTCTCTACCTTCTTTTTCATGTCTACATGTGTATAAGATGGCTTCCATGCAAAAGTAAGTCTGTTTCCTTTCTTTGTTTTATGTGGAAGCCTTTTCAATCAAGTTTTATTCTGGTGTATGCCTTACACTGGAGGAACTTCTATCAGACTAAGGTAATGTCCCTTTAAAATTCTTAATGATTGCAGTTAGAGAAAGTTGATGGTATACTACAGATGTTTTTACAGTTCGTTTCCAAACAGCTGCTTTTCCCTTCTTTAGTCTGTTTTTCCTTTATTTATCAAATCCCTCAGGAAGGCTTTCAGCTCTCACAACCCTGGCAATTGTTTCCTCAGTGAAAGCCCTTGCATACCACACAGTGACATGCTCATAGGCAGCACCTGTTACTACACTAGGTTTATCGATTTAACAGGTTGTTGTACTTGAGAGCTGGAGGGATTTTTGTGTGAATGTGTGTGTCAAGATTCTGCCGTTTCGATCAGATTCAGGACTGTCAGCCCCCAGTGAAAAGCTTGACATATCTAGCATTTCATAAAACAACCCAGAAAAAAGATGGAAAAGCACTCATTCACAAATGGAGAAAATGTTTAGTCAGTATAGCAGACACTGGGGCCCCACACCCCCTGCACAGGGGTTTAAGCTAATCTTCTCCTTAAGGGTACACCATTTAAATAACATTTATCCCACTTCTAATACATGAGCTAGCTAGCTGGTTTAAAATATTGAGATGTCCTCCACATCTGTCAATCTTTTGTTGAAAACATATGCTCTCTCACTGCCACAGTAAATCTTTGGGCGTTCCCTGAAGTGCAGATATTAATCCAAAATTGATATAAAATGTTTCAAATGCAGGTAATAAGAAACAAGAAGAAAGAAAACAAGCCATAAAGTCTTATTTGGCCACCTGTCAAAAATCTGAAAGCAGTTGCGGCTGAGTCCTTGGCTCATGTTCTGGATTCTTCCCATTCATATTACTATTTTTTTCAACAGATTTTTGTAGACAGTTTGAGAAAAGAAAAGAAAAGATGAGTCTCTGCACCTGCTCCCATTCCTCTTGACAAGGTTCTGTGTGCTGCATGCTCACAAAGAAATGAAAATGAGTATGCTGTATCTACTACCCTTTCTAGTTTTATCCTACAATTTAAAGCCACGCAGCTCAGTTGTTATACTCTTTTGTTTGTTTGTTTATAGCCTTGCCATGCAAGATCATTAAGCCTAGAGATAGGTTTAAGTTTTAAAACTTGGAAACATGTTTCAAATACCACCAAGATCTGAGTGAGCTTGGATGTGTGATTTTTGGGTCAGATCGCTTTTGATTACTTTGTGACCTTCATGGTGCAGGGCAGATGTCATTGTGACAGTTTGATTTGAATTTTGATTGTAAAATTCTAGCAGTCGGCATTCAACGTATGGCTAGTTTCTATCTGTAACTTTTTGCCAAAAAAAGAACACATTTCCGATACTAACTATATAGTGGATAAAGTAACAAATGAGTCAAACACTTGCAATCATTACATACAAGTCCTAAATTTGGTATTGAATTTTATTACTAAAATCCCACTACACATCAACCACACAATCCTGTAAAACAGAACATTAAATATTATTGCTCTTTTTTTATATGCTCTTTCCTTTTTACTGAGAGGAAATCTAAAAAGCACTGAATGGTGTAAAAATAAGAAATATATACTGAAAATATAACACTATTATAGAATTGGCATGTGTTCCCCCCAGTGTTGTGTTAGAATGATCAGCACTTACCTTAGAAAGGAAACCATGAAAAAGGTGTCCAGGAAGGCATTGAAAAGTTTCCGCTTAAGGAAAGACTAACAAATTGTAGGTGTTCTTGGTTGAAAAAGCCAAGAATAGGAGGGGTTGTGATTAGATTTGTACAGTAATCAGTGTCTATGGAAAGCTAATTTACCTGTTCCTATTTATTTCACTCTCAGTATAAAAACAAATCAATGAAAATAAAATTTATCACTGATGAGATGAGATGCTTTTTTGCTTAGCGTAGTTAATTTATTTACTGGCATAAGATATTCAAGGAATAGATTTTGTAGTAGTTAAAGTGGTATGTACAACGGGGGTGGGCAATTATTTTGGGCAGAGTGCTGCTTACCAAGTTTTGGCAAGTTGTCAAGAGCTGCATGGGTAGCTCTGCCCCATGACAGATGCCCCGGCCCCTGGTCACCATCTTGTGACCAGATGTCTCATCCCCTAACCCCCTGACCTTTGCCACCAGAAGTTCCTCCCCTGCCCCCCACCCCCCCAGAAATACTCCTTTCAGCAAGGATCTGTTGCCATCTGAGAACTGGAAAATACCAAATTATATTCTAAAAAGTGATCATCTACAACATTAATTAATTTGATTTAAAAAAATATTTTTGTCTTGATTTACATGTGTTTGTGCAGTGTACACAGAGGTGGCTGTACAGTAGCTTAAAATGAAGTTTTATTTTTGTATATTGTAGGGGGTAGGTATAAGTCTGTGGTGGCAGTGGGTATGGGGGAGGGTGTCTGGAATTTGTGTATGGCAGTATGAGGGGAGGCATAGGTGCACAGGTATGGAGGGGTGTGCGTGTGGGACTCACCCTGTGAACACACACACTGCCCCTGTGCCTGCAGACACACATACTCTGCCCCTGTGCCTGCCAACACGCGCGCACCCACATGCACACCCCTGCCAGCACTGTCCCATGCTCCATTGTCTGGGGATGCAGCTGGGAGCCCCAGGCAAGTGGTGCTCAAGCAAGGTGGGGGCAGGAAAGCAGGAACTGGCTGGGGTTGGGCGAAGCTGGGCTGCTCAAGCTTGCAAGCCTGCTGAGGACTACCTTGGGGTCCTACTGCTCCTGTCTCCACTCAGCTTTGGAAGGGAGCCGGGGCAAATAAATACTAATGTACTAAATTTTTTAGGGTCTCCGCAGGCCAGATAGAATGGCCTGGTGGGCTGGATCCAGCCCGTGGGCCATATTTTGCCTGCCCCTGGTGTACAACATGCAGTGTTTTGATTGATTAAATAGGAAGGAGATCTGTATCTTTTCTAAATATTTTTAATTATAAAGGCATATACTAAGTACCGACTGGTATGGAGGATGAGGAATGGGAAAGTCCCATTTAGGTGCAAGTTATGGCTTAGTTTGTTGCCACATCGTTTCCTTCTTCCTTTTCCGAAGCATTTGGGTAATTTTAGAGCTATTAGTGGCAGTCTTGTGGAGAGAGAGTTGAACTAGAACTTAGGAGACTTGGGCTTTATTTCAGTTCTCTTACTGGCCTTCTGGGTGACCTCAGGAAAGTCATGTCTTCTCTTTCTCTAGTATAAAAATCACCCTTTGTGAAATATTTTGTGGTCAGACAAAGTGTTTTGAGAGATTGTTCCTATTACTGCTGCTTCATGGCCCATAGTCTGATCTAATTTATTCATTCCTGGGTGTATCTACATGTTAATTAATGCACAGGGGTTACTTGGTTATACAAGTACTAAATAAATGTGCAGTAACCAGAGTTACTGTTCAGTAGCGCTAGCGAAGGCCTTTTAAATGGTGCTATTGCACAGTAGCCTAATAATCCTGCACAGTAGTATATTAGCACTGTCCATGCTGTGATGCGTTACTGCATGGTGTTATTAGGCTAATGCACAGTTAGGGTCTCTTGTAGTCGCACACACCATATATTAATATTGGCTTCTTCCAAGTAAGGTTTTTTTTAAAAAGGGTAAAATTCTGTTTTAAAGCTGCCTTCACTCTAGTAATGTATGAGACAAGAACACATCTTAAACCTGTGTTACTGTAGGGTTGAAAGGCATCCAATACCAACTAAGATTGAGAGAGGCGTAATGGGAAGCACGATGAGGAGTATTCAATTTTTTAAATCTTTTCATAGCACCCAGAAATGTGACTGGGCATCTATCAATATAGATCTTGCAATTCCTGTTGTGAAGAGTTTCAAAGAAGATGCAGCAAACACACAACTGAGCAACAGAGTGAGGATGCAGAAGTCAAATAATTTTACTATGTGGCATAAGCTATGAGTTGAAAAATATGACACACAAGCTGCTGCAAGTCTTGAGAGAGCCTAAGGAGGAAATTAACTCTTCACATTTCTATATAAAGGTGCTGGAGAAGCTACATGGGCCCGATTGCTGTTGGAAAATTAGACTGAAAAGTTCTATAATAGAAAACTTGTGTATGTGATGCTAAAGCTAGAGATGATGGGTCAAAACTAGGCATATGCATAGCTTTGCCTATGGGGAGCCACAAGACTTGCAACTTATTTCATACTCTTGTATGAAAGATGGAGGATTGAGGGCCAAGATTGTCTCACTCTCCAGTGATGGGAAGGCAGACTATTGAACTGGTCAGGCAAAGGGAGAGGTAATATTTTCTACCTCTGGGAGAGACCAGAGAAGAACACAGTAACCTCATAACTTCTTTGGACTTCCTTTTGGCTTATGATGAGAAGGATGAGTAGCTAGCACACCAATGCTGTGGTATTACGGAGCAAAATATCATGCCATCATAACTATACAAATATTTCCTTTTGCCACTTGATAAATTGTTGCCTGTCTGAGCAGGCATTTACAATAGAGTTTACTGCTATCTGTAAAAGGAAACCTTGCTGAGTTGCCACAGTTTTGATTTCCACTAATGCTTTGAGAAACTGTTGAGCTGAAACTGAGCATTGAACTTTTGCCTGGAATCTGGTTGAATTCCTATCTGGTGTCAAATTGCAGTTCAGCCTTCAAAAGCACAGCTTATAAAATGACCATAATAACCAGGAGTGGACTGGGGCTGATGCATCTGAAATATCATCTCTTCTATTGTCTGAAAAATAAAAAAAAAATGTTGGCCTTCTCCAGCTGCATTGAATGGGGACATTAAGTTTGTGTATGCACTCCTGCCAGTCTCCTCATTATCTGTGTTTTTGAATATTTAGTATTTGGAAGGCTACACAGGGTGAGAGAGAAGGCTTTAAAGGGTAGGATCATAGGAAAGTAGGGCTGGAAGGAACTCATGAGCTCATCTAGTCCAGCCCCCTATTCAAGGGAGAATCATCACTGACTAAACTATCCTATCTAAGTGTCCATCCAATCTAGTCTCGAAAATGTATAGGGGTAGATATTCTATAACTTCTCTGGGCCACCTGTTCCAATGCATAACCACTCTCATAGTCAGAAAGTACTTTCTAATCTCCAACCTCAATTTCTTCTGTTTCAGGTTGAGGCCATGGCTCCTAATCCTCTACGCTTGGGCCATGGAGAAAAGCTTATCTCCATCTTCTCTGTAATTGCCCTTCAGGTTATTGAAGGCTTATCAAACCTCCCCTCATTCTTCTCTTCTCCAAACCAAATTACCCTAGTAGTTTCAGCCTTTTGTCATGTCTTGCCACTATCATTTTTGCTGCTCTGTGCTGGACTGTTTTCAAACTGACCACATCCTTCTTGAAGTGTGGGCCCCAAAACTGGATTATAGCAACTGAGGGCCAAACCAGTGCTGAATAGAGTTGAAGAATTACTTTCCTTGGTTTGCAGGCAACACTTCTGTTAACAGAACCTAGTGTGCTGTAGACTCTTTTGCAAGAATACACTTTGGCTCAAATTCAACTTATGGTCTACTATAACCTGCAGATCTTTCTTTGCAGTACTGTATCTTAACCAGTCATTCCCTAGTCTGTATCTGTGCATACAATTATTCCATCCTAAGTGCAGGACTGCATTTGTCCTCACTGAATTCCAACTGATTGACTGTGGACATTTTTCTAGTTTATCAGATCATTCCGGATTCTAGCCCTGCCCTCCAGAGTGTCTACAACACCACTCAATTTGGTGTCATCCATAAATTTGCTAAGCATTCACTTAATCTTATTGTCCAAATGAAGATGTTAATGACAACGTTAAACAATACTGGACCCAGAGCAGGATGCTGGGGAACCCCTCTTAATACCTCCTCTCAACTAGACATTGAGTCATTGTCTTCTTGTGGGTATGATGATCCAACCAGTTATGTATCCACCTTTGAGTACTTTCATCTGGTTTGTATTTCCTTTGTCTGTCAAAGAGAATGTAATGGGAGACCATGTCTTGCTAAAGTCAAGGTGTATTACATCCACAGCTCTCCCCCTCCGTTCACGGAGCCCATTACCTTATTGTAGAAGGAAATCGTGTTGGTCAGGCATGATGGGCTCTTGGTGAATCCATACTGGCTGTTCCTGATCACCTTGTTCTCATCTAGGTTGCTTTACAATAGATTTGTTGATACACTTGGTTCTTTTTTTTTCCTGCCTTTCTCTGCATCCTGCTGCAGTCAAGACTTAAACACTTACCACCGTGTACATCTTTCAAAGGACTTGATTCAGGATCATACATAAATGCATTTTGTGAAGGTCTAAGAGATTTAGAGACTATTAACTTGGTTTTTATTGAATCTTAGGGTTAGAAGGGACTTTAAGGGTCATTTAGTTCAGTTGCCTGTATGAATGCAGGATGCACTGCTCTTAAGCCATCACAGGTAGTTGCCTACGAAGCCTCTTCTTGAAAACCTCCAATGAAGGAACCTTCACAATGAAGGAAACTTCTAGGCAGCATGTTATATTTTCTTCCTCTTCTTACAGTTAAGAAGATTTCCTGGAACATTAATCTAAGTCTAGTTTGCAGTTTAGATGCATGTCCTGTTCTTTTTGGCAAGGGAGACTGGTGGTTTACCGTCTTCAGACATTTGACAACTGTTATTCTGTCCCCCGAGTCTTCTTTTTTTTCCAAGCTAAGCATACCTAATTCCATCAACCTTTTTTCATATGATTTGCTTTCTGACCCATTTTTTGTCTTTGTTACCTTTTAGACCTGCTCTAGTTTCTCTACAATGTAGTGAGGTTCCTGAAACGGTACTCCAAATGAGGCATAACTTGCTCCAAGTCGAGTGGTATTACCTTCTCCTGTGTCTTGAATGCAGTGTCTGTGAATGCAACCCGGAATTACATTTGTGGTTTTTCAATGGACTGTATGACATTGCTAACTCATGTTGAATTTATGATTTACCATAAATCCCATGATCTTTCTCAGTAAGTTTCCTCCTAGCCCATGTTCATGCCAGGCTGTAGGTGGTGAGGTTGGGGGTGGTACCTCAGAGCCAGGAGAAGCAGCCAAGATTTGAGGGGAGTTTGCAGAGTATGAATGTAGAGCATCCAGGAAACCAGAAGTTCTGTCGGGGCAACCAAATCAGAGATCCAAAGGGTCAGGAAAGAATGAGGTCAGGAGACTAGCCAGGTCAGGTATCCAGGAAATGAAACCAGAGTCGGATCAGGTATCCAAAGGGTCAAGCCAAACATGGGGTCCATGGCAAGCCAGGTTGGGTATCCAGAGGATCTATTAGAGAGCCAAGAGTACAGCAGTCTAGGTACACAGGTGAGCCTTGTTATCTGGACACTTTCTCTTCCCGGTCAGTGGTTTATATTGTAAGGGGTTAAGAGCCAGCTGACCAAGGTTGGCCAGGCCAGTGGCAGGGAGTGTGTGTGTTTGGTTTGGTGAAGATGGAGGTGGAGGATGGGCCACCTGAGTGTGCCCCATGTTCTGCTGAGGTGGCAGCAGATCAGGATCAGCAGGCAGACCAAGTCCTTGGGTTCAAGGCAGTGGCCTGACATCTATCATCTCCACTTGATACTTAGACATTGTTTTGCTTCTTTCCTAACATGTAGCTACTTAGAAGCAATGCTAAATTAAATCAATCAAATGATTCAAATTGGTGTAGCCCAGTTCCCCAAATTATCAAGATTTCTCTTCAGTTCTAATCCTGTCTTTCATAGCGATGGGACTGCCTTTCAGTTCTGTCTCATCTGCAGATCTGGATTAGTATCTGCTTTCCCTATGAATTCAAGGCATTAGTAAAAATGAGAACAACTTTGGACCCAGAACAACCCCCCTGCAAAATTCAACTTGAGGCCTCCTGCTACCCTGATACTGGTTACTCTTTACTTGTAGCTAGCCAACTAATCTTGTATCTGCCTAATATTAATTCTGTATGCCAGGATTAAAAAAAAAAAAAAAATCACACTAGGCTTATTTGGTGGCGTCCCACTTCTCCTAGATCTGGATTAGTTTTTCTTGCCTTCTATAGCTGCCTTGCTGTTAGCATTTCTTGAGGTGGTTCACATGTATCCACTAAGATTCCTGTTGCAAGCTGCTGCCAATGTTATGGGATCTACATTTCAAATCTGATTGATATCAAACAGAGCCAGGGTACAATCCAGAGCTGCTGCAAATAAATAAATACAAACAAATGCAACTCCATTTTGCATATTTAGCCATGAAATCTAACAATACTGCATCATCTTGGTAATTATTTCAGGTTTGTATTTTGAATGAGTAGGTGCTACTTTTTACTCTTTCTGTAAGTCTGTTTACCCACTATAGTAGCACTTTATGGAAATACATTTTTGCTTCATAACTACTACCTGTGCTGACAAGTTTAAGAGTTGGCATAATCAGATCATCTCATTGATCTTTTCTATCTGGAACCTCTTAACTTTATTGTACTTGGAACATTGGAGGACTACAAGCATGGAAACTCTTTTTAAAGAAGGATCATATACTTAAAGTCTTGTTGAATAAGAACTTGGACCAAGATTTTTAGAAGTTCTAAAGTAAAGCTTCCAAATTCAAATTGACATGTTTGAGCACAGGTGATATTTTGGGCAATGTGCTGAGCTTGCAAAGTGCTAATCAAACTACTTCTGATTTAGGTTCTGATTCCCAAAAAAGCCTTAAGCATTTGCTTAACTTTGAGTAGACCTATTGAAATTAATGAGGATTTTATGCATTGTATAAAGAAAAAGTGTGTGAGCAAGTTTTTGAAGACTCAAGGGATTAATTTACTAAGCAAAACTAGGTGTTCTGTTCTGTTCTGCTGTTTTTTTGAAGCATCTCTCCTTGGCCCGTAGGGAAACAAAATATCTTCTATGAGGAATTTTTTTCAGAATCAGGTCCTCAGGAACTGCCATTGATAGACTGTGCGTGTGAGATGTGCACAGAAAGTTTACATGCCACAATATCTGCTTTTCATAAGTTTAAGAAAAATACTATTATATATAAGCTCACCCTTAGTGCAAGCGATGGGAAAGCAATTAATTTCACTTCTGTTTGGGATTTTTTTTGGCCATGCTCTAGACCAAAATGGGTTTAGTTTTTGAATACTAAATGTGAAAATCTGCAGTGCATGACTTCAGATATTAACAACATAAAAACTATCCCATATGCTTTACTGGCAGAGAAAATTTATTTTTTATATAATAGAATTAGAGCAGAAAAATATTATTCCCTCTTGGAAACACTAGAGTATATTAAATATGAACTTGGAAGCTATATCTCCAAACAATTTGATTCCAAAACCTCATTAAAGTTTGATGGATACCCTGTTACCTTTGATTTATGATGGAGTGCATCCATCCTAATTAGCTAAGAAAACTTCAGCTGACAACTGTACAATTATGAATGTGTAAAATTGCCACTCCCAAGTCTTCAAGCAACTGTTAGGAATACCTTAACTTTTATGAGGCATACAATTGCAAGTGCAGAAGTTTTCCTGGCTAAATATGTGAAGGAAGTTTGTGTAAATGACTTTTTCCCCCCCTTTAGAACTAAGCCATCTGTTCAGTCATTACTCATACCAGTGTAAACATTCACACTTGCAAACATTATTTTTTCTTCATATTATGGTAGCATCTGGAAGCCCTGGTTGTCAGGATTGGCACCCCAGTGTGTTAGGTGCTGTATATGCACAGAGTTAGAAATAGTTCCTACCTAGAGGATTTTACAATCCAGTTAGAACTAAACTCGGTAAGTAGCTGTAGCTAACAGTTTAAAAAAAACATTTAAAAAAAGGGTGAGAGGGGAGAATGAGGTAAATGGCAATATAAAATGCTTTATCATCTTCAAACTTAATACTTCATCCAAAAAAAAATCTAAAAAAGAAATTCCTTGTATTTTAAGATTTGATGTTTCCTACTGTGTTTTGGAGTTAATCTAGGGGCAGGACTGGCCCGGGCTATATTGGCAGAAGGATTATCTCAGCCAGCACCAGGCAACTGGATATGTCTTTATTAGGATTTTGTAGTGAGACAACAGCCCCTGAAATGACTGTCTCCTTGGAGGAGCTGGGGATTAATGTAACCCTCTGTCTCTGATAATGGCACTCTCGTGGACTGCTGAGCATTAGATGTCCCTTCTTCCAGATGTGCAGCCCTCATCCAGACTGCAGCAGTTTTTCCTGAAGTGCAGTTCGCAGTTGCTAGCACCAGCCGGAATGCATCAACTGCAAATTATCTGAATGATTCCATTTGTCTGAAAAAATGTATGTTTCTCAACAAAGTTACTGAAAGAAATTAGCAGCTCCAAGTTGCTCATCAGTTCGTAGAGCAGGTATGGCCTAGGTTGCTGTAGCACAGGGGCGAGCAATTATTTTGGATAGAGAGCCGCATACCAAGTTGTGGCAAGCTGTTGAGGGCTGCATGGGTAGGTCTGCCCCTTGACAGGTGCCATGCTCCCTGGTCACCATCTTGGGATGGATTTCTCAATGTCTTGGGACCAATGTCCTGGGGCACAGGCTGGCAGGGGTCTCTGGAGCCAGGCTGGGCTGCACCAGCAGGGAGATGGGGGAGTCCCTGCCGGCCAGGACCCTGTACCTCTGCTGCCCTGCTCTGGGCCCTGGGACACAGGTGCGAGCCTTGCTTCTGCACCTATTCACTCCCAGTACCCCCCTAGTCCTGTGATACAGGTGGGGGCAGCGCGCAGCCCCGATCCCCTGCTCGCCGGCAGGGAAAGAGCTGGTGCAGAGCATGGGGAAAAGCTCCCCAGCCCCGTGGCCTGCGCACCCTGCTGCAGCCACTCATAGCCCATGCGGTGCTGTCCTGAGCAGGCACAGGCAGTCCAAGGCGGGCTGCGAGCAGCTGCAGCATAGAGCACCGGCCACAGGGTGGGCAAGGGACTGCTCTTCCCTGGCACTCAGCACCAGCTTGTAACCCACCCCCGCAGCCAGCCTGGGCCCTGCACTGGCTCCGGGCTCACCCATCATGGCTGTGCCCCAGTGGCAGCAGCTGCGCCCCCCCCCTTCCCTCTTGCCGTGCTGGGCAGCATTTGCTGCTGCTGCCTGCCTGGAGCTTGCACACTGGGCAGCAATAGCAAACAGTGCCCAGAGCAGCAAGCAGGGGGGCTGCAGCTGCTGCCGCCATGTGTGGCCCTGATGGGTGAGCCCAGAGCTGCACGGGACCCAGGCTGGCAGTGGGGCAGGTTATGAGGTGGTGCTGAGTACAGAGGAAAAGCATCCCTTTGCCCACCCCATGCTGCAGCTGCGCTCAGCCTGCATGGGGCTGCCTGTGCCTGGCCCTGTGTGCGCTGCGAGCAGCTGCAGCAGGGAGTGCCGGCCACAGGACGAGTGAGGGGCCGCTTTTCCCCCCGCGCTTCACACCAGCTCCTTTCCTGCCCTTTCCCTTGGCCCCCTTACCTGAGTTTCCCACACTGGGCAGCCATGTGGTCCCAGGCCAGAAGCCCCTGCAGGGGCTTCCTGCTGTGGGGGTGGGACTGGGTGGGTCCTGCTGCGGCTTCCCTGGGTCCTACTGAGCATGATTACTGTCATCTTTGTCAGGAACCAAGGACAGATAAATTTTAATTTTCTAAATTTTAGGGGCCTCATGGGCCGTATTTTGCCCACCCCTGCTGTAGCACAAGTTTCTGTGCGCTCTTCCTCCCTCCAGTATTCTGTAACATTGGCTGGAGAGCTCACTTCTAGGACTCAGCTGGTAGTTGAGTCTCTGTGCTGTGCTATTCAGTAGCCTTTTTGCGGAGATTGGCAGCAAGGATCTCATCTGTGGTTGTTTCCAGATGTTGACATTTCTTTTTGAACCTGGACTGAGAACACAAATTCCATTTCATTTGCTATATGCTTTATGAATGGATGCAAACATTTTGACTTCAAGTTCTTAATTCAAGACATGATTGAATAAAGCAATGCCAATAAGGATGCATATTTGTGAGGACTCCTAGAAATGTCCCTGAAACTTCAGCACACTTATGTCACAACAAACTATTTGTAGCTGATGTGAAAGGGAAATTTCACGTGACTCATTATTATATGTTCTAAATTTTATATTAATCTTAACTTTGTATAAAATAAATTTTAAACATAGCATAATAAACTGTCGAAAGAGAGAGCTCTTTTCAGAGAGATGCCTCCAGGTAGTAACTAGACATCAGGAAGATATTTTAAAACTTACAAGCACATTTTAACAATGCTAAAAGAAACCAAAGTAAAACTCATGGCAGTTTGCACATGCTTTTTGTTTTGTTCGTTTTTTTTTTTTTTTAAATAGAATTAATTTCTCTGGACACACATCTCCTCTCATTCGTTCTTTTGGTAGGCAGAGCAAGAGCAAACTTTTTGCCCCCAGTCAGGATACTGTTCTGATTTACTTTAAGGAAATTTCTAGTCAGTATCTTGATACGTAATCAGTTCATGCTCTTGAATTCCGCACTTTGCCGAAGTTCTTTGATTTCACCTGCTGAGTGGGATTTTCAAGACCATCTACATCTCTTACGAGTATAATTCCCATTGACAAGAACATGGGGGCTTCTGAAAATGCCATCTGTAAACTAAAGAAACTTTCCCATATCCACATAATGCTTTATTTTATCTCAATAAGCCTGTTTTGAGATATAAAAATATCACTTTTGAATATACCTACCGCATCTTTGAACCAGACTCTGACGGTCTCGCTTTTTTTTATTCTCTTCTGGTGAATAGTACCCGCTCTGTTAGTAGTTCATTTGGAACCAACAGGAATACTCATGGAGTAAGAGCAGCTAACTAGAGATATCCACATTTGGCCTTTTTTGGCATGACCCTGGAGTACCAGTATTGTTGCTGTTTTCAGAGGAGGGGAGTGGCTGTCACCTCTCTAGTTGTCACCAAAAAGTTTGTAATAAAGTCCTCATTAATCCATCGTTAAGACTTACTGAAGTCAATAGAAGAACTTTCCTTAATTTCAGCCTTGGTTTAATTAAGCCTTGGCTTAAGCCTTATATTTGTAATTTAATCATATTGGCATCGAAGAAAAGTAAATCTGTCCTTAGTGTCTCTCCACCCCTATTGGGGATTAGAGAGAAACACATTAATCTTCAGTCTTTTTGACTTCCTGCTATGCCTTGTCTCATCCTTTAGCCAAATCCTCCCACTTCAGATCAGTGAGTAAAGTACAACCAACAATTAGACTGAAATGGTTTCTCCTCTGAAATCCAAACCTGACCTTCCTTGGCCTTCTAGTGGCCTGGAGAGCTTCATCCTTCCCAGCATAACACTCAGTTATGGGTCAACTAAAACCCTAGGAAAATAACCCATTGTAAAAGTACCACATCACCATCCTGAAGTACGTATTTTACATGCACTACATTTAACTGACTAATAGTAGAATGCTGAAAAGCATTCCGTATATTAACCTGTGGAAAATGAAAGACGACACCTTCAGTTTCTAAATGATGGCAGAGAAAATATATTTTATCACATTTTCCCTTTTTCACAGTCTATCTCCTGAATGCCAGATCTGGGACTCTCTTATTTCTTCCCCATAATCTCTATTTTTGGTGTATGCTGTCATTTAGTTTTTAAAAATGACAGAAATAGTTTTGGTTTTTTTATAAGAAATCAATTTTGCAGCATTTCATATAACAAAAATGGGAGAAGCTTGCAAATATAATCCTGTGCAGTTAAATTTAAGATGGTTTGAGTTCATGAAAGCTCATGCTATACATCTCTCATTAAGTTAGTCTATAAGGTACAAATCTACCCTGCCTTCTGCTTTGTTGCAGACTAGTATCTCCTTTTTTATCTCCTTTTGCTTCCTTCAGTCAGCCTTATAATTGTGAGTATTGAAACAACCAGAAAAGTATCACCGTTAAACCTGACCTTGTAAGTATTGAGTAGCTTTTTGTTTTTCTACAGCCTTAATAGTCTTATTGTTGGCATTATCATGCATTGCTAGACTTAAATCATGCTCTTTAGCACTGGTTACTGACGCATTGAAACTTGATAGAGACAAACCTGCAAGAACTGACACTGCAAAGTTGGACTCTGCCTAGTTGGATCTAAATGTATCTTGATGAGAAACAAATCCAGGTGAACAGGAAATAGTTTTCTCTTGGTCAACATTTTAGGATTAAATTCTACTTTGAGATATGCATGTCCAAATCCCCTGAAGCCAAAGGGAGTTGCATGCATGTCTGAGGGCAGAATCTAGGCCTCTGTTGAGATCCAGAGTGATTAAACATTGAGAGAGTACAAATGGATATTGCCAAGTCACACTTCACCTATAGACTTGTTTTCTTTAATGTTCTCTAGTGGTTTTAAGAAATGACTGAAAAACTCCTAGATGACAACATTCTGGCAGTTTGTATGAAAACACAAGCAATAATTCAGAATGTTACTACTCGGATCTCTTGCATGGTTGCCTTTTAGCTCACATGAGCTCGGAAGGAAGAAAAGACTTGTTTGTAGTGGTTTTCATAATATAAGTAGAATTTGTAGTCACAACTTATCCTGTGACGGCTGCCTTCAGCATTGGGCGGCACAATAGGACCAGGATATATTCGGAGCATTTTTACCTGTGCTCTGGGATGCAGTGTCAGGCACTTTAATTAGCAAACCACACTCATTAAAAGTGCCTATACACCATGTATATCTGCATCCTCGCAGGTCCCTGAGCTGAAAAAATGGTGGCGGGCACTTTGAACTAAAGCTCATTGAACGTGTTTTATTTCAAAGTGCCCTGCTGTCATTTGTTTCAGCGGAGGGACACTGATGCACACGATGTGGAAGGCTGCCAGAGTGTGTCAGTTTTCATGCTCCAGCAGACTCGATTAATCAAGCCTGCTCCAATGCACTGGATTTCTAGTGCATTGGAGGAGACTCCATGCACGTCTGCTGGAGCCCCTAGGTCCCTGCAGTGGCTTTAGTAATTGATATCTGGACAAGGGATTATTAAAATGGTTGGTCTTTGTCTGAATTAAAAAGCAGCATTTTGGGGAACTTACTTTGGATAGAACTATCTGGAATAGCTTGGCTTTGTTTGCCTGAGAGTTAAATGGAGGTCTTGGTTGAATTCTGGATGTGGTTTAGATCAGTATTTCCCAAACTGTAAGGTGTGCCCCTCCTGAGGGGAACATAGCAGGTTCCTGGGGTTGAGGGTGGGAGTGAACCATGGCAATCAAAAGTACAGCCCTGCTTTAGCTGCTGCTGCCACTTCCTGCACTGCTTATTGCTGCTGGCTGGGGGAATTGGCTGTGGGGTGCCTCAGCAGCAGTCTGTGACAAGGTAACTGGTAACAATGGCCGAACTAGGGGGACCCACAAGTGCCCGACCTTAAAACAGTGGAGCATAAATTCACAAGGTTTAGAAAATGCTGATGTAGATGCAAAAAGTATCAACATTGGAAATTCCACTTTTTATGGAATTACCTACTAAATATTCTACTTTGGATAGAGGTTTGTAATTTTATGCCAGCTTTGATCTCTGGAGATCATCCAGCTGTCATACAGATGAAAAAAACTGAGAATAGAAATGCAAAGGATTTGGAAAGGAAATGCAAGCTGAGAATAGAAGTATAGTGAGTAAAGTTCTTTTAGAGTAGTGATTCTCAGCCAGGTCACTGTGGCACCTTGGGGTGCCATGAAATCTTGTTAAGGGTGCTGCTGGGTGCAAACACCTGGACATGAGTCAGAAGATAGACCCTGAGGTTTCAAATAGAAATCCATAGTGTCAAAAAACATTCTGACTTGTTCTGGTCTTTCAGAGTTCTTTGCAACAGAAGAATTGCTCTATTATTTTTCCATAGTCAAAAAACAAGTGAAAGCTAAGAGCTGAGAATTTCTGAGGGGTGCCTTAAGTCTGAAAAGATGTAGAACCAGTGTTGTAGACAATGGTAGTGTTCAGAGAATGATATGTGGGGTGATGGGTGGATGACCCAGCAAGTCTGCTCTGGAGATTGTGTCATAAGGAATATTACCAAATGGTTAGATTATATCAGCAGATGAGAAATAATCACAGAGAGAGGAAAATCACAGATTGCATGAGGAAGTTTCAGTGTCAGTAGATCAGTGTTAATGCCAGGTTTTAAGGATTTCATTGGCAACAGTGAGTAAGTGAAGCTGGTCAGAAATTACGCCTCCTGCAGGGCAGATGAATTCAGTCTTGAATAAATGTATTATGGGATTAAAATAGTTCAAATTTAGACAGAGAGAAAATAGATCATTTGTGTCACCCAAATAATCTATTTTCTTTCTGTCCAAACTGGAAATATTATAATCTTTTAATAAACTTATTGGAGAGTGACATTGCCTGCCTTGCAGGAGGAGTAAGACTGTCTTTAAAAGCTTTTGTCAAGGATAGAATTAAGTTTCAAATTCCCCTATGAATCATTGTTAAAATGGTACAATGGCATTTTAATTGGCCTTGATAAAAGGCATTAGACACAATACTGTTAAAATTGGCTGGTTGCAGCATCTGAGCAATAATTTAATGTTTCAGAATGTGGTTGTCCTTGAAGGAAATGCTAAAACCTTTGTGTCCAGTTCATAAACGTGCTTAAGCACAGATGGAAGCTTCATGTAGACTAATAAGAGTGATCTGATAGCACTGTGGGAAACGCATTTGAGTACTCTTATGTCACTCACATTGTTTAGTCATTCATTGTAGGAACTGATTGTAAATATTTTTGCTGAGAGTTATGGGTTTGTTTCTTCGGAACAACAAAGAAAATGCTATTCTGTGGATATAAGGCTAATTTCACTACTAGTTTTCAAGAATTTCAAAGATGCTAAAGAGACATCTGATAAAAGAACTCAAATTAGGCGAGTTTCCTCAAATGGAAAATTATTTTCCTATTGTGGTTATAAGATAATGCCTGGCACCTAGTCTGACAGAAAGAGAGAATAGTTTGTTTGTCTATAATGGCATTTGCATAGGCCTAGAAAAAATAACCATAAATTAATATCCTAAATCCCTGTCACCTTTGTACTTGGAAAATCTGTACAGCTTCTCTTGTATGAATGTTATGAGTAGATGGTGCCATTAAAGTTAGGCTCCCTCACCACCACCTCCTGTCTGCGTGGCCAACAGATGAACCATAAAAGTGATAGCCACTTCTTGGAAATTTCAATGAGTATAATATTCCTGCACCTTCCTTCATCTGTCCATTTCTCTGTCTCTCTTTCATCTCCCTTCTGATTTAAAGGTGGCAACGTGAGATCTTATTGTGTGTTTAACAAAGTCAGAACAACAGAGGCTGAAGTAAGGCAATAAACATTTCTATCAAAGTAAAATGTGTAGGTTGCTACAAGCAACTGTGTTTTAGCTCGCTTGTCTGGAAATTGCAGGGCTGAAAGGTCACTCATGCCTTTTCTCCTCTCTGCTTCATTCTGGTCAGGGAAATATAATTACATGGCATCAGTTTTCTTAGTGTTATTATTGTGACAAACTTAAGAAAGGGCAGAGCATGTGCAGTTGTAGGATTTTAAATGGTTTAACATTTTTCTATAGAAATGTATTGAGGTAGAATCTGGTACTGTATAATCCATCCTATCAGTCCAGGGTATTGACTGGTCCTTTGGGTTGAATTGTCTTTGTATTCTAATTGATTTTGCTCTCAGACACAATGTACTTTGGTCCTTCTATTCATAAGTTTAAATGCGTTTTTCCAAATGACTGCTACTTATTTTAGCAGCCTTATGGAAGGAAAGACATGCCCATCCTACCTTCCCTAGTGATTGACCAATTTTGGTCATTTTCCATCTGGAAACATGGCAAACTAACCCAGTTCTTCTATGGTTTCATAATATGGGACAAGAAAAACTTGAAAAGAATTTGAGAACTGGCACATCTTGACTTTAAATTCAGCACCAAATAGGGAGGAGTGCCTTCTCATGTTTGGGGGGGAGAGTTTAAAAGGGTACTCAGATCATGCTGCATTTATATAAGAATGAATGATAGCAGGGAGTCCATTATATTGTTCTAATTATGGAGGCTCTTTCCCAAGGATTTTGGCACAGGCCACATCCATCACATCCATAAATGGGACATTTACTGGAATAAATCCAAGAGCAGAAGGAAGGGAGCACCACTGTTACATCACACCCGAAATATGCATTAAGTGACACACAGACAACCCTGGCTCCGTCAACCTTTTTCAAATAAACAGACCAAACAGGAAGTAAAGTCTTAATCTTAGAACGTGAGACACCAATTTCCCTGAATGGTGAAGAAAAAGACCATTTAAGAGCCAGACCCCTTACTTTCATACTCTGAATTTACATTAGAGGTAAATACCACGTTGCTATTTCTGCTACTGGTAGCTACCATAATACATGGGATGCTAAATGTAGCCTCAAGTAGCCTGGTTATTTTAACCCCTTAAAATAAATGCAGGTTATGAGACCTTGAATCATACTTGCTAAAAAGTAAGCAGTAGATGCTATGGACTAAATCTGTTCCTTCCCTCCCCACACCTCTGCTCCCCAGTCTTCTTCTCTCCCCTCCCTGTTCACTAACTCCCAGTCTCCTCACCTAAGTGTAGAAGAAGTATAGCCTGGAGTAGTTGGCATGGGCACTGCTAAAACTGTAGAGATTAGTTTTTTCCACAGAGACTCATTTTCCACTTTATTAAATTCTAGGAAGTCTTCCACATCCCAAATCCCTTGCAGGGCGTGAGTACTGGTTTTTCCAGTGGGTTTTTTGCAAGTAAAGTCCCAGAAAAAACATTTTATTTCCAAAGTTCTGGATTTTTAGCATGTTGAAGTTTTAGCAAGTCACTAGCTCTTAGCATTGGCAAGGTTAGAGTTCCAGCTTATTGGGCTAAATGCATACTTCTGTATGAAGCCAAAGTGCATGGGTGCGTATGGAAGGGCTTTGCTGGTGTCTGGAATGGAGAAGAACTCTTTCCTTTCCCAGTCTTCCAGGCTGGAAACCTGCTCTGCGATGCTGCTGCAGCAGTAGTGGGTGTCCAGTGCAGGCCCCTGTCTTCTCATGGACATGGGAACAGGATGGTACAAAGCAGTGTATTTGTTTGAGGGGTCATAGCAAGGCCCATCCTGCACACATTCCCCATATTCCTGAGAGCTTAGAGATCATCTCACAGACAACCCAGAGAGGGTCTGTATTCTTATCATCCTGTGTTCCCTAGGGTGCAGGGGAGCTGCACCAGTTTTTCCTTATTCATCCTTCATATATGTGGGAAGTCCTGAGAATACATTGAGCCTTGCATGCTACGTGGGAAGGAGAAGAGGAATGCAAGGTCCTGTATGTCTCTGCCCCTTCTTTAGTTTGAAGACACCTCAAAAGCAAAGTCCAGGGCGGGGGGGTCTCATCTGGACAGTGTACTAAACTTATTTCAAAAGAATGGGAGGTAGGAACTGCTAATCATGGCAGTTGTATTGACTCCTTCTGTGGCCTTGAGTAAGTTGACCTGAAGTGTACTAAGAAATGCATGAGTCTTGGCCTTTGAGCCTACATGTCTCAGTTTGTCCCTCTTCTGATTTCCAATAAAATGCTATTGCATTTGACTTGGAAAACTGGTCAGTGTGTTGCAGGAATGATTTACAAAAATGCAGGGTTGGTCACCCTGCTCTAATTTTTCATCCCAAACACTGTTATGCTTTTACCAGAATCAAGCTGTTGCTCTCCCTAGCTTTTTCCCTGATTTGACATCTCAGGAGGTCAAGGGTAGTTAAACTTTGTAGAACTGAATGCCTTGATTTAGCAGGTGCTCTGCTCTTTTTTTTCATGGGGGGAAGAAATTTCCTAAAACAGCTGAGTGTTATAAAGGGGAATGGAGCAAGCTAGAGAATCAGTCCTGGAATCCAGAGTAGTGTATCAGATATATAATCCATAATCTGAACTGTGGTCAGATCCAGGATTTCAGAAGGCGGCGGGGTTGGGTGCAGAAGCAGCAACCTATATTACAGGGATATCTGTATCCTGGCTCCCAACCTCCCCACCAGACACCAGGGCAGGAAGATTTTTACCACAGGGGCACTAGCCAGGGACTCCTTAAAGTCCATCAAGCATGTAAGAATCTTCTTCCACTCCTTGCTGTCTATGCTCAGCAGCACGCATCTTCCCATTCACTGCTTTCCTCCCTTTCCCACCTGCTGCTGCCCTTGCCACTGTCCCCATCTGAAGGGACTCCAGAGCAAATCCTGTCCTGCTGTAGCCGGGCAGTACATGGAGCCTGGCTGAGCTAGAAACAGCAGGGGCAGCAGCAGTCATCAGGCAGGTTCCTCTCCCCCAGAGCCAGCAGGGAACGGCAGTGGGACTGGGCAGGGAGGAGAGACCCACCTGCCACTGCTGTTGTCTTTAACTGAGCCCAGCTATGTGCAGCGCCTGGCTGGAGAGGGCAGGGGTAGGAGTGCCAATGGAGCTTCCCCACACTGCTACCCGCAAGGCAGCTGCAGACAACTGCAGCTGCAAGCAGTGGAGGGGCGCATGGATTCATACTTTCTTCAGGGACTTAAAGTCCCCAGCTGCTGCTCCCATTGAAAGGAGGGTGTATTCATGGCACTGCACTGCCTCTGGATTCACCCCTGATCTGAACCATGCACTTGTATGTGTGCGTCGGTCTTGTAAAATAAACTTTAATATTTCATAGATTGACACTGTACCCCATAAGGGGTACACCAAAAGAATTGGATAGAGGAAAATATGTCCCCTTCATTTAAATAGTTCATTTCTATGGAATGAGAGCAACTCCTCTCTCCTTTCTGGAGACCATGGCTGTTCTGATGGTTATTTATTAGTTGTAAGCACTGAAGCAATTTCCCATTTTCTCTGATGATCGTAAAAACTTCTTGTCTCTTAAAACATCTATTGTACCTAATGCCATTGAAAGCTGGTGGGGGCAAATGCATGTTTCCTTTTAAAACAAATGAACCATTGTCAAGTGCTGAATTACTTCACCTTATTGTGCTGAAATGTTACAACTGAGTTCTTTGTAAATGTCTCAACAATACATAGTTCATACCTCATTTTTTTTGGATTATTAACTAATGCGCTGGTCTTCAGGTATGAGATGTACTCTTTATCTGTTAGCACAGATTAAATATATCTGGTCAGCAATTAGTTTGAATAATAGACTGGAATTAACTAGCCTCCCATTACAGCTTTACATAGCTGGGATATGCAGATACTAATATTTCTTGCATTCCATAGTCAGGTTTGTGTTTTTTATAGCATATCTTTATTTTAAATGGTTTAAGATAGATGGAATTTTAATTGTTCAGATGTATCAGATACTCTGGAAAGGAACCAGGTCTTTTGCCAATTAGGGTTTTTGTTGAAATTTCCATGTACCAAAAATGAATGTGAATCAAATACAAGATGTTTCATTATGACTGAAGAAAACAAACATGGCATCAATACAGGGTTCAGGACTCTTTCAGAAAAGGATCTGCAGAGCCATGTAAGGCAAAATAAAATCCCAGAGAAGATCATCAAAGAGTTCAACTGAGAGCATAAAATATAGTACAGTGAAAAATGTCACAAGGGTTTCAATGTCTTAAATATGTTAGTATGTGAAAAATTTCTCAGTGAGCCTTCCCACACTATGGGAGGTCATCAAGTAAGGCAAAGTTAGGTCTGTTTATCTCCAGCCAGAGAGACACATGACTTCATTCGCATTTAGTCTCATTACTGATGAAGTGTAAAGTGTCAGCTTTAAAAGGCTGCATGCTTTTCACCCATCTGAATTGCTACACTTTAATGGGTCAGCTCAGCCTTATGGCTCGATGCACTGTACATGATTAATATTTTAATACCTTTCAGTGCTAAGCCTGTGAAATTTACAAAATTAACCCTCTTGTCAGAAGCTGGGACTTCTTGGGATTCATCCAGTGGCAAGAGGTGGGATGGGCTGCCAGTGCTAGTGATGGGGATCTGAAGCCAAACCAAAAGGGTATGTTTTGTCCTCAAATTCCATTATTCTTCACATGGTAATCCTGGCATTCTGTGTGCTTGTGTCCTTTTACTGCCAAGATGAACGTATGCCAGCAAGTAACAAATAAGAGGCTAAATAACAAAACAAGCACTGCTTTTCAAGTGATTCTTCCTAATTACATAAAACTTAAAAGGAAGCTGTAGAGAGGAGGACATTTCTAGAGCATGTTTGCCTGCACTGCTCATTGGAGACTGCTTGCAAAGTTGATGGTTAGCAGACCAATACGGCTCAGATGTTGCTACTGCAGCAAATTAACTTTTAGAATGGAGAAAAAAGCCCGGTTCTCAAAACAGCTACAAGGCACATTATTGATTGTGTGAAGAAGGAAAAAAGATAGACTTGTGCACAAATTGGAGAGAGTTCAGCAGAGGGCAACAAAAATGGTTCAGGGCCTAGGGCATGTGACTTATGAGGAAAGACTGAGGGACCTGGGCTTATTAAGTCTAGAGAAGAGGAGACTAAGAGGCAATTTAATAACAGCCTTCAACTACCTAAAGTGGGGTTCAAAAGTGGAACAGCCTAGCCTGTTCTCAGTGGTGGCAGATGACAGAACAAGGAGCAATGAGGTCAAGTTGCAGCAAGGGAAATTTAGGTTAGATATTAGGAAGAATTTTCCCACTAGGAGGGCTGTAAAACACTGGAACAAGTACTCGGAGAGGTGGTGAAAGCTCCATCCTTGGGGTTTTTCAAAACCTGGCTAGACAAAGCTTTGGCTAGGAGGATCTAGTTGGGGATGGTCCTGCTCTGAGCAGGGGTTGGACTAGATGACTTCCCCTAACTTTCTGTGATTATATGCCATGTTTCAATATTCTCTTCACATTTTAGACCATGAGGTCCTCTGGGCTCTGCACTGCTGAGCACCTTGTTTGGCCAATTCAGACCTAAAAAAGAGCCCTCCTTTGGATCTGGAGGGTTTCAGAACCCAGCTAGCATTGGTAGATAAAAACATGCAGAATCAAAACCATGGTACTTTTTGTTTTATCTTTTAAACTTAGTTTAGTCTGTTTATATTCTGTCTGTAAAGGGGTCAAATACACTCAAGATTTTTAGCTGAAATATGAAGTGGCACCTTATGGATTTAGACATAGTTGGAAAACTAATACAATAGACTAATTAAAAACAGGAAGAAAAAAGTTGTAGGATTTCCTTAGATAAATAAGGACCTAAATTCCACCACACGCACACATATAGAATAGCACCTTCTTCCATGAATAGCCCTCTTTGAAAGTAGTGGGCAGCTTGCAAAATAAGCTACTACTGAATGGCTGCAAAGGTGACAAAACTGAGCTGTAAATATTTCTGAAGTCAGTCCAGTAAGTGTCTCTAATCTCTAGATATTTTTTTCAAGTGTAAGGCTTTCAACAGTGTCAATTAATTTCAGCTGCTTAATTTGAGGTCTCATTTTTCAGGGGGTTGAGTGCTCAGCCCTTTCTAAAAATTGGACCCTTTTCAAGCACTTCCATTTGGACAGCAAAAAAAAAAAAAAAAAAAAAAAAAAAAAAAAAGCACCCAAAATAACTAGTGACTTCTGAAAAATCTAGGCAAAATTTTTATACACTTAAAATGGCAAGGTAAAAGGAAATAACTATAACATCCCTTTGGTGTAGTATTAGCTGAGTTACTTTAGGAGTTCATTAATCACACAGAGGAGTATTGTTGATTAAGAAAAACCACTTGAATAAAACCCATTTAAACTTAAGAGTTCACCTTTTTGAGAGGCAGTTGAGAATGGGATTTGCTTTGGTTATAATTTTAAAAAATACTTTTTTCTGTAAAATTCAAAATCTTGAGAAGCAGTGTGTGTGTGTGTGTGTGTGTGTGTGTGTGTGTGTGTGTGTGTACACACATATATATATGCGTATGTATGTATATATTACAGTTATGCATACCACAGTGGTCATTCAGAAATAGTTTGGAAAAATTGAGAAGAAATTGGCATTTGGAATTTTCTTTCAAAAAGCCATAGCACAAATAACTGACAGGTCCTGCAGTCTTCAGATGAAGGGAGTAATGAGTTAAGTGACCGTATATTAAAATGCAGCTTAGTCTTTAATGGCTAATCAAAGATATTCTTTAAATTTAAGATTTAATGTTAGCCTTGGATCCTGAAGCAGATTTTTTTTTGTATGAATCTGAGTTGGTTCCTATATGCCCTTTGTCACTGACATCTGATATCACAAGGAGTATTTTGAGCGCATATGCCTACTAGAAGGGGTTTTTTTCTGAAATGGAATTGTGAACAATGTGAAGCTTCATTTCAGAAACATTGATGTCACTTAGCCAGCATGTCAAAGCATATTGCCTGGAATCTAATACAGTGAATACATCCATTTTGATATTGGGGTTTGTTTTTTTTTTCTTTAAATCTGAACAGTTGTTCTTGAGAAACCAGGCTAAGACATTTTGGTATTTTCCGCACAAGGCATCAGGGTTGTTTGTCTTTTTTCCTATTTACCTTGAGAGGCAGAACTGGATAGCTGACTGAACCACAGTAACCAGTGTCACCCGGTGCTTATTAATTTGATGCCTCCTTAAACTTCAGAAATCTTGAGACAATAAAGGAAAGTTTATAGTCATTTTTGAAAACCACACAGTATCTGGCAAACATTTTGGTTCTTTCTAACAATTACAGGATATACACAATCCTCTTTGATGCACACATTGGGGAAAAAAGTCTTTCGTCCCCCCTCTTCCTACTCTTCTTCTTTAGTTTTAAATTGGGCTTTCAGAAGTGGTTTGAATGTGTAACACTTTGCAGACTGAGAAAATAGTACTTGTGGGGATGTAGATCTAAGTTGGCCGGTGATCCAAAAATGCCTGTGCTCCTGATGTTAATGTCTTAGCCTTGTTATATTATCGTAGTGTTATGTTTTGCTATAACAAAACATATCCAGGTTTGCAGAAGATAAGCTGTCCTTTAGCAGAAATGAAAGAATAACTCAAAAGTCAGGAAAAGAATGCAATGCGTGGATCTTGTTTTTCTTTGTGGTTGTGTGCAGGCAGAAGAGGATGAAATGTGGCTCAAAAATTAAATGCAGACAAATGCTGTTCGCCTCTGAGAACCATACAGAAAACATTAATGCAGGAGACACTGCTTGCCACTGACCACATTCCACCCACCACCCATGAGGAATTTTCAGAATCTGTATGAAAGGCTAAGACAAGAGTGTTGTTTCCTGAAAGACTATTTATTATGAGTGTCATCTTATGCTTTTGCCGCTGATTAATTGATTTGTGTGTGAACTAGGAAATTCATCTGGGCTACAGGGAAAGGGGAAGGAGAATTTATATTCACCAAGTGGCCAAATTTCCTTGAATGTTTTGAGATTGCTTCTAGGGATTAAAACAAAACTGTTTATAGAAACAAAGGTCAACCGAATCAGAGGTTATAGAAAGGATTTTACCTTCTCTACATCTCTGCCTCCAACACCATCAATTATTTCTGCACTGATAGCTCTGAAGTCAGTACATTAAAGGTTTTTAATGCTGTTGCATATTCTTAACTGGATTTATTTTACTCTGTAATGGTCACATTTTTCTTACCACAAAGCCTGATGGAAGAAAAGTTCCCACCTACCTTGTGTGATAATATTATTTGCTTGTTTTAAAGAGGTCAGTAATGACTATTTTTTTTTTTTTTTAAAGCAACTAACTTTTGAGAGCCGAAGAGTCTTTTGAGACTTCAGATCCTTCAGATCAGAGTTTAGAAGCAAGTACATAAATACCCACCTCTGAAATCCAGCTATCACTAGCCTGGCTATCTCAAATGAGTGTAAGTGGCAAAGCAAGTTTCTTTGTAATAATTTAGTATCATACTAAGTGGTGATGAGAGAGGACAGGATAATTGCCTGGGTTCTTAAGATACCTGAAAGGAAACTGGGTGTCTCTCAAAGCAGAATGAAGGCTTGCTGCCTGGCTCCAAACCCTTACAAATTTAGAACTGGATCCTGCAAACACTTTAATGAGTTATATGAGTAAATAGCTTATTTTGTTTTAGCTGGCTCCCTTGCTTTAAGTTATTGAATCCAGTAAGGACATTTAGTACAAGTGATGGCATTTGTGAAGCCTTAAAAAGGAATATTGAGACAAAAACAAAAAAGTCGAAAGGGACTAGTAAACTAGTGGTTATGCTTACTCAGAAAGTACTAGCACACATGGATGGCATGATGGAGTAAAGAAGGTGTGAGGCTCTTGGGTATTTTTTTCTTTTAAAACAAATTGGTGAGTTAGCTAGTTTTGAGAGGCATGGAAGTGGGTCTTAAAAAGGAATTTGAATTGAAGAGAAAGTTGTGTCCTGGTTCCCCTTTGGTAACTGTTCAGCAAGTGAAGTTCCTTGCCTCTCTCTTGTTAATACAGGTAAAGGGAGGCTCATTTTCTTGTAAGGATCCAGCCTCCGCACACAGTTGTTGTGCCATCTACAAAACACATGGGAAATCTGTTCATAAGAAGAATCTCCCATGCTTTAGGGCTGTTGATTGTAGCCATGTTGGTCTAAGGACATAGTCAGGTAAGGTTCTTTGGATGGGTAGATGTGGTATCTTTTATTAAATCACCTAGGTACAGTAAAAGCCATGTTACCGGGCATTTTACTAACTGACATTTCTCTTAACTGGAATTTCTGGCTGGCCAGCTGGGCACAGGATGGAGGGAAGCTTGTGCACACATGTAGCCGCTGACACCCTCCCCCCACAGCCCCTCCCACTCTGTCTGGCTGGAAACCCCTATGCCTCAAGTAACTGGTGTTTTTAGATTACCAACACCCCCTCATTCCCCACTCATGCCAGGAAACAGGGGTTTTACTGTAACTGGAAGAATTGTTCTTTGCAAGCTTTCAGGCACAAATGCCCTTCTTCAGGCAGAGGGAGAGTCTGCTGTTGTTTTACATGCTCCTGGGTGGAAAAGCAGCCAATATGCAAAATGCAGGTCTGTGAAAATGCAAATGCATAACAGTGAGGATCAGAGGCTGTGGGAGACAATAGGTAGGGAGGGAGAAAAGGGGCGGGGATGTTGACCTGGTGATAGAATGTAGCTGGCAAAATGCAGGCAGATTACCTGGGATTATTAGAAGGCAGGTAGGCTGTAATGTGCCAGAAAACCAATGTCTGAATTTAGTCCATGGTTTTTTGTATCCAGTGATGTGAACTTCACTTCATAAATCTAGTGGATACAAAAAATCATGGACTAAATTAGACATTTTCACACCTAGGCTGGGGACAGAAGTTGCACATAAACCAGTTTGTCTTCAGAAACTAGTTTAATCCTGTAACAGAACAGAAGCTCAATGCACATAAACCCATTTCAAAATGTCTGAAACTGGCTTAAGATAAACCTGGTTGAATGTAGATCAGACTTAACTGATTTGGGTCAAATCGGTTTATGAAACTTCTGTCCCAGATCCCTTCCTGGTTCAAGTAAAATTGGAGACCCCCAGCATCTGAGCATAGGCTGCATGCTCACTTTCTCTTCCAGAGACCTCAGGGGCAGTAGGGATTTACAGTCCAAACCTACAGCAGCAAAACTCTGCAGCTCATCACTTCTTCCTGCTTCCAGGTCCCTCTGAGATTTGCAGTCCGTGATCACAGCCAGCAGGACTCCATAGGGTTGTTCCCTTCCATTCAATACACACTCGCTTCAGACAAAGGACTATTCTTGTTCAAGCTTTTATGAATTTGATGCCACTACCTTTTTAACCACCCACCCCATCCTCAGCCTGGTAGGAGCAACCCCTTCCCCTGCATACAGTTATGGTAAACTCTCATAAAGATCTGTTCAGCCAATTTTGTTGGGAGATGTGAGAAATCGAGTAAAATATTCTCCAGCTTTAAGCTGTCCTGCTTGCTTACATGCTACTACTGTTTAAAATATAGATTTGTCATAGTTCTCCAACAAAATATTTCCTTTTTAGAAAGGCAAAGTATAGCAGGAAAGCTGCAAAATATTTAAACCACATAGATTTCAATCTGAACTGCAGAATTTTGGGGCATCCAAAACAATAAGCAACTAAGCTAGAATTCTGCATTGATCAGTATAATTGGAGAGGGTGAGTTTTAGTAAGTGTCTTGGATTAAGTACAGATAGTCAAAAAGTTTAAGGCTGTATCAGTTCAGTCTTTGCAGGTTAGTCTAAGTTGCGTAGATTGAACTGATAAGCAACTAAAAGGACATTTACTTTTGTTCTGGAAATGCAGCCACATGCCTGCAGTGGCCCAGGCCAGAGTCTGGGGATCACTAGATTATACCTCCCTGCTCTGCTGGAGCAGACAGCTTGGACCAAGGCTAGTCTGTCCACCCTGCAAAAGTGGGGGAGGGTCAGGAAAGTGGATTCTGGGATGTTGAGGGACTGAGAGTTGACCTGAATCTGAATGGGATCTGGAATTAGAAGTTCAATAAGCTGATTTAACCTAAATCACTTAAGTCTGATACTACTTTCATCCAGGTTTATCTTAAACAAGTTTTGGTCATTTTGAACATGGTTTGTTTGCTTCTCTTGTGTTAGAGATTTGAACTGGTTTCCAATCATTTGTACCAGCTTATGTGTAGTTTCTGTCCCTGGCCTTGATACTTCCATAAAACCATATCCATTGCATTGTTTGCTGTCTGAATGCTGTAACTAGACACCCACGTTCCTTGTTAGGATGTCCTGATAGCTGAGAACTGCTTTAATCAATGCGCTAAAACCTTTCTGATCCTGCAGCTCTCTTCAGGCACACTCTGGTGCCCAGTGTGGTGGGTATTGAGTGCATGACTGAAATTGAGTAAAAACCTAGGCTGAGCCCTGAGATGTCTCCAACTTAAAGTCTACATGTTGAAAAAATTAAGCACCTGTCCCAGAAGGGTGATTCAGAGAAACAGAATGAGTTGGTTTGGCTCCTTATTCCATCTATTCCAGCAATGGGGAATGTTGGATACCTCTGAATAGCAGTTCAGGGGGCCTTAGCACTGGAGAGGAGGTCGGAGAGAGATAGCCAGTAGAAAACACTGTCCTCAAGGGTGTTTCTGAACTCCTGTCCCTCTACAGAGTTTGGGTACACACAGGCTTTCTGGCCAGTGGAATGTGTGCATGTGTCTGGGGACGGGAACATACTGGGTCAGTTTGGAGGGACTGGGTGCTTAAATTTGACTTCCTATTGAGGCACCTGCTTTACTAATCTGGGTCTGGCTCCAAGTCTTCCTGCATTCCTACTGTCAAGAATGCTGGTAGTTACTTAACAAATTAATGTGGAAGGTTTTGCTATAAAGAGACTTAAAAATAACCCTATCAGCCTAACTTCTGGGTTCTCGCCAAAAAAAAAGCACATGTTGAAACCAGAGAGGGCTGTTTGCATTCCATGATTCTGCCTGCACCACAACATAATAGTCTGCTGCACTGGATGTGCCCAAACCGTATGGACATCCAAGGATTCTGTTTCAAATTACCCTGTGCAAAACACAGGTCAGTTCTTTGGTGAGGCAGCAGATGGATTTCTCCCAAGGTTTCCTGAATTCCAACACAAGACAACATTACTGGAGAAATGTAGGCTATGCCCTTCAGCTCTTCAGACCTTACTTAGTGTTCTTGTTTTGGGTATACAGGCCAAGAATTTCAAAACCTGGTGTTACCAGAGTGCCCTTTCTGCACATAGGTAAAGAGTTACGAGTCCAGTAGGTGGTGCTCAAGAATATGTAGCCTAGGGTTTAGGTAGAACTGGTTAAACTTGGTTTCATTAAAAAAAAAAAAAAAATGTGATTTTGTTCAAAGAAAAACTTTACAAGCTCATGATGGTTTCATCATTTTTTTCATAAAGTTTTCTGAATAGCATGAAGTTAAATTAGGAGTCTTATGTTTTGTGTTTGCCCTTTTTATTTCAACTATGGACTTCCTTGTGGCAATCATGTTTTCTCCTATCCACAGGCTCATGTAACCTACCTTTTCCTTCCACCTTACGTATCTGGAATGATCCAGCAAAAATTAGGTGAGAAACATTTATGTGGGCCTTTTTGTTTGGAATGTTTTTTTAAATATATATATATTTTTTTATGTGGAAGGTATTGCTTAAGGGTTTTGGAAACAACTTTTTACAAGAATTTCTATGCCACAATTTTGAACTGTTGCATATGTTCTGATTTGGGATGAACAAAGATTCACACACAAATTCATGCTTTTGAAATATCCCCTTTCTTGCACAGCTTTAGATGTGGCTTTTTCCAAAGCAATACATTTGTTTCTGTGTGCTACAAATGTCATATTGCATGCAGCTCTTTACATGGAGTTTTTAACACTGGAACCCAGATCCTTAATGGTATTTAGGTACCTTAGAAGTAGTCATTCTAATTCCTTTGGAGATCTGGACCTGAATGCCTATAGTTATACTCTTATGTTGGAAGATGGTAAGAATTGTCAATGCTTCCAAAAACTTCAAATCCCTGAGTGTTGATTTAGGAGTCTACATTGAGATGCTAGGTTTTTTAAAAAAAATTGTTTGCATCATAAAGATGAGTTTAGTAAATAAAATATTGCATTGTTGGATCTAATGTGCAATTACAGATAATGCCTTTTAGGTTTCTAAAGTGTTTTAAAGTGTTATGCATGTACTTTACAAGTACTGTTTATATTTGTTGTGTATCAGGACTAACAGGAAGAAAATAGTAAAACATTGCATAGTTTCTAATAATGTAGAAGCCAGAGGAAAAACATTAATTCATTCAACACAGGCAGCTAAATTGGAAGCAAGTTCAAAGAACAATTTATTCTAGTTTCTTATTGCTGGTAGTTATGACTTTTACCAAGGAATACAACAGAAAACTATATTTAATTTCTAAATATTAAAATACATGCATTTCAGTGGACTTTGGTCGCATAAGAACTCACAGAAAAAAATGTAATTAAGTAGAAATTAAGGTTGTGGATGCATTATACATTCAGTGCATAAATACCTTTCCAGAATATTAGATTTTGAGAAAGGAGAAGTTACAAGCCCAGAAAATTCAAAGTTAAGGTTAATCTTACAAATAATACAAATCTTTTGCGGTTATGGAAATTCACAGTGAAAGCAGTCAAACTCACTTAATCTTGCTTCCAGAGAAATCTCAGACTAACCTATTGCCCTCCTTTGCATGCAGAGTATTTAAAATTGTGTGTCACAAAGTATTGGTTTTATAATTTTATATGCATTCATAATTCTGATAGCAATAGTGAAACACTTTACCACATTGGTTTTTGTTAGTCATTTTGTTTTGTTGTGATGTCTGTTTCTGATCTTTGCTGTGGTTCTAAGATTCTAGAGTAAGACAAATTCTTAA
This sequence comes from Caiman crocodilus, assembly GCA_030014935.1. NCBI lineage: Eukaryota > Metazoa > Chordata > Crocodylia > Alligatoridae > Caiman > Caiman crocodilus. The sequence goes on along the minus strand of JAGPOW010000261.1, from coordinate 116,277,299 downwards.
GTTTATTTAAATCACAATCCATAAATTTACAAAGATGTTAAATGGAAACAAACATTTCCTAGCAGACTAAAATCAACTTGAGTTTACTTCTGTCCTATAAATATTGACGAAGTAAGTTCAGTATGGTGAATGTATCTGTCCTTTTTAATTCTTTTGCTTCCACATAGCAAAATGTATATAGCATTTTCTTGCATACCGCATGCCCCCAGATAAGATATGTATCATGTTTATGAGTAAGCAAAATAAAGAAGAAAAGCTTTTTCTAGAGTTATGGCTGCCTGGAGCAGGGACAGAGCCTAATTTTCACCTCACTCACCCTTCCTTTCCTTCTCAGGAAAAAGGCACAGTTTCAATTTTTTCATAAACTGTCAGCAACTCTTAGCTGCGCAGCCAAAAGCTGAAACTGTAGCTGCAGATGAAAACTGGATTCCATGGGTGGATCCAGGATTTTAAAAAGAGTTAAAAGCAGTCTGGAGGGCTGCAAAATAGGAGAAGAAAGACCAGGAGTAGTTAAGTGAAGAGCACTTAGATTATAATGAACCATGAAGTCAACTGTTCAGCAGCTGCCTAAATAAACATGTCACTGCTGTTGCCAGGTAGTTGGTTTTAAACTTTGGGTGGAGCAGGAATGGTCCTAAAAGTACACATTCCCACTCCTCTCCCCGAGATTGTGCCTGCTGCACTCTGCTGTTCCCCTCTATGGAGGAAAAGGAAAGAAAAGGTTAAGCACACAGATGACACCAAACATCTGGTGTGGTTGCAGATGACACCAAACTTTGCAGATGACACCAAACTATAGGGGAGGTAAACAAACTAGAAGGCAGGGAGCAAATCCATGTGGATTTTGACAGGCTGGAGAAATGGGCCGAACAGAATAGGATGCAGTTTAACAAAGATAAGTGTCACATGTTGCACCTAGGGAGCAAGAATCATCAAAACTCCTATAGACTGGGGAGTAACAGAACTGCAGAAAGGGATCTCGGAGTCATAGTTGACTCCATAATGAACACGAGTCACCAATGTGATGAAGTAATAAGTAAAGCTAACCACACTCTTTCTTGCATAAGTAGGTGCATCACAGACGTCTAGGGAGCTGATACTTCCCCTCTATGTGGCATTGGTCAGGCCACAGCTGGAATACTGCATCCAGTTTTGGGCACCGCACTTCAGGAGGGATATAAATAACCTGGAAAGGATTCAGAGGAGGGCCACCCATCTGGTGTAAAGGCCTACAGAAAAAACCCTACAAGGACCAATTTGAGGGGTCTGAATCTCTTCAGCCTCTGTAAGAGAAGGCTGGGAGGTGATCTTGTAGCTGTCTACAAACTCACCAAGGGGGGCAGCAGGAAATAGGGGATATGATGTTTACCAGGGCATCCATCGGCGTAACTAGAAATACGAACTGACAGAGAGCAAGTTTAGATTGGACATCAGGAAAAAATTATTTATAGTGAAGGTTGCCAAAATATGGAGTACACTTCTAAGGGAGGTGGTGCTGTCCCCTTTCTTGGAGGTATTTAAGAGGAGATTGGACAAACACCTGGCTGGGGTTATCTAAACCCAGCGCTCTTTCCTGCCAAGAGAAGGGGGTCAGACTCGATGACCTAATAAGTCCCTTCTGACCCTGAAATCTATGAAAAGAAGTTGTAGCCATCTACAGTGTCTCCATGCTTCTATGTTGGGCAAAAAAATCAGCTTCCTGCTTAAGATGTGGGGAAAATGGTGAGTATGGTATGCAAGTAAATATGGCAATTTGCTTATAAAATAGGTTTATAATAGGAAGTTGTTTACAACTTTAATTTTGCAGTAGCTGCTGCTGCTGCTCTGTCATATAGTAGAATAACAAAAGATAAATTAATTTTCTTTCACTTGTTTAGATAAGTGTGAGTAAAAGTATGGGATTTGTCAGATTCTCTGAAGGATAAACTTGTGCCATGCCAGATATTTAGTTTAAGTAATGTGTATTTTAGCAGCTCTCAAGCACTGTATTGCTGAATGGAGAGAACAATTTCCTGGGGGAGCGGGGGATGGGAGATGGGACTCTATATAGGGCTTCAAAGATCAATATTAACAATTTTTGTTATTCATGGAAGGCAAAAAGGAGCTGGTGTAGTCTGCAGGAATATTAGAATAATGCAGGTCTGGCCACAGGGCCCCTGAAGAAGTGGATCATTCACTTAGGCTATGTAAAGTAATTAACTGGGCAGCTCCTTTGCCAAGGTTTTCCCCACATGGAATATAATCAAATGAAGCCATGTTTATAGTAGGGCAGCTGCTCCATCAAAGCTAGATTTTAGTACTTTCTTTAATGGAAACTTGTTTTTTGACTAAACCTTCTGAGGAACCTGGTTACTATCCCCCATTGCCCCACCCTTATTAATCTTAGTCTTTGTCAGAAAAATGGAAATTCTGAACACTGAAAAGTCAGAATGTGGGGAAAATCTTTTTTTGTGTGTGTGTGGGGGGGCAGTCTCACTATTTGAGAATAGTATTGGTAAAGCACCTCAACAAACCTCCATTAGTTCTCACTGCTTCAAGTATCCATATAAAGAGAGTTCTGCTTACAATACTCTTGCCACATCATCCAGGCAGGGCTGAGTTATACAAGCCAAGGCAGACACCTAATTTATGATTACTGTAAATCATAGGTGGTAATAACTTTATTCCACACTAACCCTCGGTTAGTTCAGGCTGTTCAATGCATCTGCCCAAACCCAGTGATCTTGGAATGAGATGAGACTAGTGAGGTCAGAGGACAAACATGACATATCTGGCTTGTGTCCAGAGATTTTTTTTTTTTGTGGCCAAAACATGTTCTTATGAAAAATGACTTTTTGAATGACTGAAAAACAAAATTTGTGTGTGTGTGTAGTGGGGATGTTGGGCATTATTATTAAGAAAAAAAATGACCTGAAAGTTGGAAGAGAGGATGAAGGAAGAGACCCTTTGAAAACATTTTTTTTCCAGTTTTCATGTATATGTTTATTGGCATTTTTAATAGACAGTATATAACATTTACCTGTGTCACAAACATCTTGTACCTCTTCTTCTGTGCCTGTTGCTTGAGATCCCTTCCATGCATCCACTCATCCCGTGAATCTTTTTTGTTAGACTTTAAAGTTATGTTGCTCTACCCTTTTGACCATTTTACAGGTAAGCACAACTGGTTTAGCCGAGTTCCAAATTAAAAGCTATCTGAACCTCCGCTTATGAACTGTTGACAGTAAGGGGGGCCCTCAGTCCTGAACTGTTCCCAATCCAATTTGAAATGGGTCAAAAGATACTAAGCAATTTGGTCATCTTTCAAGTTAACGAGGTTGGTATTAATGATTTCTGAATCCCACCCTCACTTAAAGTTTTTAAAACATGCAATGAATGTTAATAGCTCTTAATGGTGTTTTTAGGATATAAAGTCTGGGCCAATAAAGAGCCTAAAAGAGAGTGTACATCAATACTTCATTGAAGCTCTGTGGATGTGGGATTCTTTACTGCCATGGCCGCTAACGATGTTTAAAAGATTCTTCCTAGATGACACAAGTGCGCATACATCAGGCAGAAGTGGGCTTCTTAAGAAAACAAAACTTGTCACTGGCCTACTTCCTGTAATTCTTTAAATAGCATAAAATAGCCAGATTCTGTGGTCTAGACTGCTTTGCTCTGCTGACTTTTTTTTTCTTGGAGATTTACAAACCGCAAAGTGTTGGATTGGAACAGGAGTAAATATTTGCTTATACACCTACTGATTAGAGCTTTCATAGTCCCCAGTCTTGTTACAGCACAAATGTGTTCATATTCACACAAGTGAATGTACTTTCTTTCCTGTGTAATGGACAGCAGTGTGGTTTTTGTTTTGGGATCCTGTGGTGTGTTCTAATGGGCAGAGACAATTGTGCTGGAGAGTGTTTTTTAAAAATCCTTTCTTCACCCCCTGCTTATCGAGTGCATAGCAGCCACTCTCTGAGTACTACATGACTTCCCTTTCTTAGCTAGAAGTTTCTCCAAACATGATTGTAGCTGGAGCTAATAACATCAGTTCTAGAAGTCACACATTTTAAGTTGATTTTCCCCTATGCTAACTGGAGAAAGTTCCTCAGTGTGGAATGCAGTGTAATCTACTATCTCTCTGTGAGAGGCAAACGTGAAACTGAGGACAGCAAATACTTCTAGAGGTTCTCTAAATGAGCAAACATGGTATTAACCTGCAGTTCCACTCTCCTTTTATTGCCGCTCTCAAATGTGCACATGTGCCAAAACACCACACATTAAAGTTAGTTTTAATAAGACTGAGTACACAGCAGTAGAGAGAAGTTAATACATATTCATCAGAGACTCCTTTTAATTTTGCTTACTTAAACTTTACTACATATATCTTAATAAAGAGGTGAAACAAGAGCTCTTCTTTTTTATCAACAGTGGGAGAAGCTGGCCAGATTGTCTAGCTTTTAAACCTTAGATTTTTCTAAATATCTCTTTAAATTAACAAAAAACAACAAAACGATCGGGTGTTGCACATCGTTCTCCAGTCTTCTCATCTCTGTCATTCAGTTATAGCATGGCTGTTGCAATACTAATTATTTGTCAAGAAAAAAAAATGTAAAACTATTTATAACTGCAGTTGAGTTATAAACGAAAACCTCTGTTCTGGGCATTTTGGTTATTGACATTACTGAAAATACTTCCATCTTGACAATGCAGAAATATGTTTGAAGTGACTGTCAGTCAGGTATCATTGTATTTAAAAAAACAAAAACATATTTGAAGTGGATAGAGCCTTGGAATTATTTCTCAGAGAATGGCACATAACTAAGTCAAGAGATGTGGGCGTTATTAGGAGAGGAGGGAAAAATAAGATCAGTGATGACCAGAGCTGAATTATTATAAGCATTGGGTGCGGCAATGACCACTCAAGTCACCAAGCAGCCGGAACAGGAAAAACAAGAGCCAATACTATAGAAAATATCTGAAACTTAATTTGCAGGCAACCAGCTCTCTGGTGACTTTGTGATAAATGCTGTGTGTTCTGTGAGAGGTTGGTTATCTTAATTTATCTTCAGAAACTTGATAGTTTGAGGAAAGTGATCTAGATCAGCTGAAAGCCAGGACAGGCTATGCTTTAAAAAAAAAAAAAAAAAAAAAAAAAAAGCCGAAGTACAACCTAAGGTTTATTCATTTCCCATTAGTTGACCTGAGATTTTCCATGGCCATGTGCAGTTTACCTCTACTTTTAATTGTCTGGCTCCTGAGCATAACTTGTATATTTGGTGAATGCAGTGAGAGACAGAGAAGGAAGTTGGCAAGGGATATTCCTTTTCCTGCTGACTATTACTAAGGTATCTGCTGAACAATGCTACTGTGTTAAAATTTAGCCAACTATTTGGACTATGAATATGTTCTGCAAAGCTTGTTTAGTAACATTTAATGTTTATTTTTTTCCAGATGTTGTTTTATCCCATAACTTTTCATCCAAATTTAAGAATCCCCATTGGTTCCAAAATATCGTGTCCCTTTCCATCCCCACACCCCAAACACTTTCCCTAATGGAGTAGGGAATTGTGAGCTTCAGTCAAAAACCCAAACTGCAAACCTTACAAACAGACTTTGAAATTGAGCCACTGTGTCCAATCTCTTTATCGAATGGACATAAGCATTCCAAGTAGGTTTCTAGTCTGGGCGGGGGGATATATTTTTAAGAAGTAGAATAAAGCAAAGTTATTGGTAAAGTTGGAAGGTATTTCCAATTGGAAGGTATTCACCCTAGACAGAGGCCATGCTCGAATCTCAGTAGGGGATGTACATCATCCTTAAATGATACATCTGTAGGAACATGATGGATAGCTGAGGGATAGAAAAAAAAGAATAGTGGTCTTTTTACCTCTGCTGTAGCAAATCAAAGCAGTCATGACTGAAAAATTATTTTGTCTATGAAAATAATTTTAGGTTGTCTTCATTTGGTCCTTGTAGACAGGGTTTCACAGAAAAAACCCGGCCCACAGTCTACCTCCCATTGGCATAATTGGCAAACAAGTAAATAACAGAAGAGGCATGAAGGCTAAACTCTTGAGGCACTTGCTATGAGAAGTAGAAGGAAACTCTGAATGATATTGGCCACATCATTCCTATTGTGTGTATAAACGGAGAATGTATGCGCTTAAATGCTTGTTTTTACAACATTAGTTGGAGTGAAATCTTCTCAGCTAGCCTAGCTCAAATGAAAGCAGCCATATGCAGTGTAAAACGACCATCAAGCAGCAGCATGTTAGATGCACAGTGTAGGTGAGTGTCCAGTGCTTCACGTGTACCAGCATCAGCAACACTCAATTTTTAGGGTATTTTCCTAGATGAGTGAGCTACTTCTGAATTAGTTTTAAACTCAAAGCCAGAGACTGCTGTATGCATGGGTTAAAATTCAAACTATATTTTGAGATAGCATTGGTTTAAAAACAGGCTCTAAAGGCACTCCCAACTTGTCACTTTCCAGCACTCAGACTTTCTATTTTGAACTGTATCAGATACAAAGCAAGGCCCTACTCCTGTAGTCAGATGTGTTCAGAAGTCAGTGGAGGCTCAGGGGTCTGTTTGTGCTGTAAGCGAATGCAGGCCAATGAGTAATCTGCATAGACTAATGCTTTCATGGGGAACTTGTTGTTCTGTAAGTCAAGGAAATAACTTCTAAAACTTTGTGAATGCAGTCAAAAATTGCAGAAAAACAGGGCTGAAGGGACCTCAAAAGATCATCTAGTCCATGCTCCTGCTCAAGGCAGGATCATTCCTGTCTAAACCATCCCAGACAAATGTTTGTCTGACCTGCACTTAGAGCAGTAATGAAGAGTTTCCACGCTCTTTAAGCAATCTGTTCCAGTCCTTAATAACTCTGGGAGTTAGACAGTTCTCCCTAATATATAACCCAAGTCTTCCTTGAGAAATAATTGAATGACATTACTTAATCTAACAGTGATGCATTCTGGAATTTGTAGCATGCTCATGATTTTTCTACTGATCCATTACATTGCTATTTCATGTAATCAGGGCTTCAGGATAAGGTGCATAGTGAACTAGGAGTCCTCTTCCTTTGCTGGCAATGGAGGTTATAAATGGGTTTTTCTCTTCTCTCCTCCATTCCCAACTTTCCTTCCTTCCTGCTCTCCAGTAAATTTGACTGTAGCAACAACATGTTGGTAGAGAGAATTTTTTTTGCAGTGCCCATGGAAAGTGATCAAACTCTGAGTTAAGTCTGACTTCAGGGGGCAAACTGTTCAATACCTAAATCTTTGTGACCAAAACTGATTTGTCCCCACATCATGATTGCTCTATCTTGAGTTTTGTGAATGGTGGTGTCTCTGCAGCCTTTAGATGATTTGTCTCTATTATAAAGAACAAGACCAGCTCTGAAAGCATTTAATCTCTGCCACATGAGTCCAGTGACTTTCATTTTTTATTACTCCCATCACATTTTGCACTTAAAGGCATCAGTTCCTGCCTTTGGAAGAATATCTATTTTGTATTATCCTGTAGTTTTGTCTCACTTTCCTCTTTCTCTTCCAATACCTATCCTGTTTTTTCACTATTTTCTTTGATATCCTCCCTCTCTCTTATTGTCATCTTCTACAAAACATCCTACTGCCTCACAAGGTCCTGTGGTCACCATCTTGTATTACTTGGATGTCTCTTAGATGAGTTGAAAACATTTATAGTCAGTCCACCTGGAATTGGAGCATTATATTGGATGGGCCCAGTTGTAAGGTTTAATCATGGAAAAAAAAAGCCATGTGTTTGTGGACTGATGGGTCAATTCTTAACATTATATACAACAATCCTGGCTCAGCCATGTGGGAGACTGAGATGGCAAAGCAAATTTTGATAAGCAACAGCCTATTGCTACGCTGTTTTTGTACTGTATTGAGTGACAATTTTTCTTGAATGCTGGATTAAACATTTGCAATAATTTATAAAATCTTAAATGCCCTGAACTACAATTTTACAGAGTGGGACTGTATTGTGTTCCAGAGTTATCTCTCTCAGCTGGCCTATAAAACAAAAAACTAAACCTGCTTATAATGCCAAAAGCTTCATGCTCAAGAGAATGAAAGCATATAACCTAATTTGCAAACATTTTTAACATTGCTGGCTTTCCTATTTGCTGCTGATTGATTCACAGTCACACGTATAAAATTCAAGCTCCCTAGTGAGAAAGGGGAAAAGGACACAAACAAAAAAACAGTTTCTACTTTGCATGACTTTGTTTTGAAATTTAAATCAAAACTGCAGTGGAATAGTTTGGACTGCCTTAAATTTCTACAGAAGGAGATAATTTCATGAAACGTTGTGAGATAAGCCAGGAAATTGCTATGCCGGATTTAAAAATTCCTGAAAATGTTTCAAAATCTTATTGATATGACTTGGGCAGCTGTGTAATCCCAGGGAGCTGCCATTTTAATGATGATTCCAACAGGAAATATGGCATGACCCTGCATTCAGCCTGGAGGATGAGAACTGCAGGGAACAGCAGGAGACTGCTTTAAGTAAGCAGAGATGTAATTATTATATGGATACAGATGTAGGTGCAAACAGGCAAAAATATCAGGAGAGAGAGGAGCTGTAGAAATGTCCTCCTACTCTCTTGTCTGTGGCTGCAGCTTTGTCTATCAGTCTTGATACATTTCATCAAAGTGGCAACATGGATCTTTCTAGAAACATTATCTACATAGGCCTGAAACCTAGATCTGAAATACAGATGTCATTTAAAAAGAGTCGGAGTACTTTAATAGCATTTTACCTTGAAACAGAATATGAAACATTTCCGTTCATTAAATCTGATTTTCCATTTTTTAAATATCTGTCCTATGTTTATGGGGGAAACAGCATTGATAGTGAGACAAAAAGGCAAACAATCATTCTATTGATATACCATTTTAGTTTCTCTAAAACAGAGGAATGTATATTCCTTTTCAGTACGAGGATATTTTTTCTGTGTTGGTGTGACAGTCCACGGTACATATGTCATCATCAGGATCTGTAAAAGGTACTCATCTGAACACTTGTGTTTAAAAGCTGTGGAGGAACTGCAGTGGAATACACAAGGTCACTGTAGATGGAAAGTCTTCATAGGACCAAACTGTAGTGGTTCAAAGTGACTCCCATAGGCCTAGCTCTTCTGGGCTAACTACAGTCAAAGAGCTTGAGACTTTTTACAGGTTACTCTAAACTGCAGAGATTAAACTGAGAAACAACTGGACAGGCATTCACTTTTGTTTCAGGGCATGCAGGCACATACCTGCAGTGGTTCAGGCCAGAAGCTGGGATGGGGGAGTTAGTGCATGGATCTCTGGCACATAGCTGGCATGGGCTGTATGTTTACTTCGTCTTCCTGGTGCCCCCAAGATCTTTAGGATTTGCAGTTGAGAATCACAGTAGCTGGACTATGCAGGGTTGCTCATCACTTCCCCTTCCTGATTCCAGGTGCCTCTGGGATTTGTAGTTCACAGTTGCAGCCAGCAGCAAGTTTACCAGGGCAGGACAGCTCCATACTCAGAGGAAGGGAAGTTTAACCTCTCTCCCTGGCCCAGTCCCCAGCTGGGGTTTGCTGGTGGGGGCAGTGCCTGCCTTCTACCCCCAAACTTCTCTGCTGAAGCAGACAGCCTAGCCCAGGGCTGCAAATCATGCTGGGGGACTATGATTTAACTGGAACCAGGAATGTGGTTTGGGACAGGAATTTCACAAACTGGTTTGACCCAAATCAGGTAAATCTGAAACTATATTCAACCAAGTTTATTTTAAACCAGTTTCGGCCATTTTGAATATATCAGGACTGTACAATTTCTGAACCACCAGAGCTGCACACAGTAGGCACCACAACAACAGGGCCTATTCTCTCTGCACACACCCCTGCCTCTTCCCCAGCTGAAAACTCCTCTCATCACTGTGTAGGCAAGTGCTTTCCCCCACTGCTGCTCAGTACACATGGACAGGCAGCTTCCCTGTCTTCTCTCTCAGCTGCAGGATTCCCTGCTGTTCCCCAAGTACTGCAGGTTGTGCTGAGCCATGCTACCCTGCCTTACTCCGCTGCCTGGTGGAGGGCAGGAACTAGAGAAGGGAGAGAGCCTGCAGACTGGTTGCAGTAGCATCCAGATCAATGAGGGGAGCAGCGACCAGAGGGAGCCCAGGGACTGCAGATTAGCCCCCCATGGGCTGAGTGGGGCCATGGGCTATTTTTATCTTTCTATGTTACTATTAGTGAAAATGAACAAAGATGCCAATAGGATTTTAATATGCAATACAGAAAAAAATTACTGACTCTACAATAAGCATTTCTGTCCATGCCATGAAAATGGCTTTTAGTACTTTCTTGTTTTCTGTGGGTGCTACATGCATGGCACTTTTGTGATTTCTGCTTTCAGAAATGTCTGTGGTTCAGGAATCTTGGAAGTAAGATGTTGTGCAATTATTGGACTTAATCTGATTTTACTAGCTAGTTCCAGCTTGCTTCCCAGCACAAAGAATAGCTTGATTATGTTTTTAAGATAAAAAGGCCCTTTTCCCTTTTAAGATGTGTCATAGAAAGTTATGCTTAGAGATCAGTTTGCTGTTGTTTACATTTCATCTCTATAATTACACTAAGCTTGAATCAATGTGTGATTTTCCTGGATCACTTTTTTTCTGGCACCCAGAGCTTCTGTGTAGACTGCCAGATCTTCATCTGGTGTAAATTCACCTGATAAAGGGGATTGTGTGTGCTTGGAAGTTTGTCTAGCATCTCTTTCAACTGCGTGGTTGATCCAAAAGACATGGTATTGCAAAACAAATCCTGGTTCCTGTTCAAATCAAGGCAGACAAGATGTGACATAGGAGGCATTTCTAAAAGAAGGAAAAACATAGAAAACTCCCACTCCTTGTATTTAGATCTGTTTTATTTTTAAGACTATCACTGTCTAATTCTCCTGGTTGTTGGATAATTGTTATGGTGTATACTACTAGCATAAGTAATTCTCCAGTGTTCAAGACTTCCCAAGCCTTTCTCCATGGGGTGCAGTGGGATGACGGTAGAGATGAAATAGAAGATTGAACTCCATTGCTTTTTGCTTTTCTCAGTTTAAATGTAGGGTGTCTTAATCATCTTGAACATGACCAACATTAATAAAAAGTTTTTATGACCAGCCTGCACACACTCCCCTTCTTCACCTCCCCCCCCACCATTTCACTTGGATAAATGTTTTTAATCCCATAGTATTCAGGCTTTATTCTTGTTTTCTGCTTCAGTGAGGTCATAATCTCCTGTTTGCAATAGACATTTTTTTGAGGACACATTTTCATTCTCATCCATGGCATCTGACAAAGTAGTCTTTGCCCACAAAAGCTTATGCCCCTGTGAAGCACTTAGTCTCCAGCAAGGTGCTACCCTGTCCTGCCTTTGCAGGATAAAGGCAGTGATTTTTTTAAATTCAGGCCTGTCCAGTTTTCAGGGACCACAAGACCATGGGTTGCACCAGTGCAAGCCACTGGCCCCCTGGGCCGCATGCCATGTAGGCACCGCTCCCCCATACTGCTCTGCAGGCATGCTCCTTGTCCCTACCTTCAGCTCCATGGCCAAGGGCTCCCCTTGCACTGCAGGCAGTGCCATACCCTTCAGGGCAGGAACAGGAAATGTGAGCCACAAGAGGAAAGGGGAGTCTGAAGCTCCCCAACTGCTGCTGTACTCTGAGTGATGGAGCCAGGTGCAAGCCTAGGGGACCACAGGTTAACCCCTTATTATAGCCCTTATGTGGCCTGTGGGCTGCCAGTTGGACAGCCCTGGTTTAATTCAAACTAAATGTTTTTGAAATACAGCATAGACTTACAGAGTTGGATGGGGACTTGAGGACTTCAAGGGTTATTCTAAAGCCCTAAAAATCTGTAGTAGCAAGATAAAGGTTAAGTGCTGTGACTTTGAGCCAGGTATTCAAAATAGCCTGTACTACTTTGCATGTGGCTCCTGTAGCACTTACAGATGCAATTAATAAAAAGGGATTTTTCATACACAGTAGCCATATCTATACAAGACGCTGACTGCAGTAGCTTGTTACTACTGAATAGTAGTGTCATGTGGCAGGAAGCGTAGTGTGACGCTGCTGTGTTGGAGTAACAAGTTAGTGCGCAGTCAATGTCCTCTAAAAGCTGTTCAGTGACACTACTGCACAGTAACTCCAACTACTGCACAGTCATTTAGTACTTGTTTGTACAAGTACTAAATGACTGCACAGTAACAACTGCTCAGTCAGTGTCTTTTGTAGGCATGGCCACTAGGTATTTCTTAAACTTATTGTAAAGGATCAGGTTATAGGTAGTCTGGATTAGTGGTTAGGCCACTGAGGAAAGGCAGAAGGTAAGGCATAGTGTACCACATGGTCTGAGTCAGGGTTTGGGAACCAAGTTACCAGATCCAGAGGGAAGTTCAGAGGCAGAGTGTCAAACATAGGCAAGGTCAGGGTCTGGGAATCAGATAACAAGTTACCAGATCCAAGGGAATATCTACAAGCTGGAGTCCAAGAACAGAGCCCAGCAGGGTCTGGAACCAGGAAAGCCAGAAAACACAGGAGCAGAGAGGCTTACCAAAGACAAACTTAATCAAAACTCTTGGCTGGACTGTTGCCACAGCTGGAGCCAAATGAGGAAGCTCTCCTTCTGGGCAACCAGACAGTGGGCAGCTGGAGTCATTTGCCAGTCAGTGTACCAGAAAAGTGTTGCCCGCCAAGCAGTTAGTTCAGACTGGGCTGCCTGTTAGGTCCCCTGACAGTTATGGGTGTACAAAAATGTCTTAAATGTTAGCTTTGCTGTGGATAGGATGAACATCTTGCTGTCAACCCTAAACATTCATAAATCTCAAGTTTGCCCTCCTCTCCCCTCAAAGTAATTATTAAAATAAAAGATAAATTTCGAGTCCTTGTGGTTTGCCTTTGGAATTTTGTCTTCAGCAAGTGCTCACATTCTTGTTTGCAGGCTTTTCCTGTGCAACTACAAAAGCTAGAAACTTTCTCTGAAAAAAAAGGAAGTTGCCTCAAAAACCCTGAAATTTTCTCTCGTACAGTCACCTGACTTCAGGATCTTGAACCTTAAGAAAAACCCCAAGTCCTGCAAAACTTAATAAAATTAGGAAAATCAATGGTGGTGGATTTTCTGTATAAGGGCTAGTTCTTTGTTTTGTGCTTGAAGTAACTTTATGAAGAAATAAGGAAAAGAAAAAAAAAATTACAAAAATTAAGAAAATATTAGTAACTGGAAGGAAAATTATAGTTTAATGACCATACCACTCTACTATACTTGGATATCCTATGATTCAAGATGCATGCGACACATATCAATGAAAGTATGATGATAGGGTCACTGAAATAAACAGTTTATGTTTAATTTCATTATGTGATCTGTTTTTCTTTTTCACTAGATTAACTTTTGTCCAGTACTTTTAAAAGTGTTAGAAGAGTTCGGTTATTATTTTTAACCAAGAACATTCTGTGCCAAAAGCAGCACTGCTTGAGAATTAAAATATACAAAACTCTATAACCATAGTAATCTTAACTTTTGATTTTCCTGCTTTTTAAATCGTCAACCATAGTGTTACATTCACAAAGTATTTTAATTGATATTGATATTTGTTAAGACCAAATGCAAAGGGCTACTGGCATGTTCTATGAATTTTTTACGTATAGTTAGACACCTAACTTAGCAATATGCAGACCCAGTAGTGAGCCCAAAGTAATTTCAGGTCCGAACACCCTTACTCTTGATAGCTCAGGCCCATCTTCGTTTGTAGTACTACAGGTCAGTACTGTTTCTAAGAAGCTACTACAGTAAATGAATACTATTCAGCATAACATACTCTAATGTCTATAAGGCTATAACTTTTGTCACAGTCCTACAGTATCTGCTTGTAGACAGACTTGTTCTTCTCTGCCAGAAAAGCAGTGTCTGGGGCTGGATGAAAATTGGCATCATACTTATTTTCAACCTGCTGGCTATAAGGCTGCCTTGTTTTCTCTTCTGTCACTGGCTGATAAAGTTGGGAGGAGCACACAGAAGCCTCATGTTAGAAATTGGTTTTTGGCTTTTGCAAATCACTGGTCACACCAACCTGAACAAATTCACATTGAAAAGAAAAAAAAAAATTGGTATGCAGCTTGAGAAAAGAAGGAAAGAATCCTGTTCTTGTCTTGAGTTTTGGCATGTCCTGTTTGCAGTCTGAGTGGGAGATCATCAAATACAATGTAATGCTGTAGTAATATAGACTGAGCCAGACCTGAGTCTTATTTTTTCTAATACTTGATTAAAACAATTTTTTCCAGCAGGGTGGGTGGAAAGCAGGATTAATAAAAACAAACAGAAACCTGCAGAGAAGAATTGTTGCCATTGTATTTTTTATATTTTGAACTTAATGGATGAGTAATGAGTATATACATCTTAAATATTTCACCAATCTCATGAGGAAATAAAAAATACCTTCCTTCGTATCATGGGAAAATCCATAGCCAGAAGCTGTGCTGCTTCATTCAAGCTTCCTGAGGCTTTTTTCCCCCATCCTCTGATATTCTAGGAAGCTTCCATTGTTTGTCTGGGTCTTTCACACAATGACTGGAATAAAGGAAAAAACATTTAAAGAAAATAGGCAAGTGTCCATGAAGAACGCTAACCACTGCCGGACAGGTGTTTGACCTGCAACTGCCTTTGCCTTTAATTGGACCTCAAGTTAATACCCCTTTAAACTGGACAATGTGGACCATACCAATCCCATACCAGAGTACCTGTTCTCCTTGATGTCCAAATGCATCTTTATGCCAAACAATGTGATCCTCCTACACTTTCCTTCCTTCTTGCCCCTTTGATTTTTGTTTTGTTCCTATGACATGTCAGGTGGGCCTGCTCTTGCTCCTGGGCTTGTGGATACTGAGTCAGATCTTGAGTCTGAACTTCCTGTCTGTGACTGGAAGGAGTCATAAATTTTCCTGTTATTATTTCCTAACTAAATTTGAGTTTGATTGTCTCCTACTTGTTTTCCTATTGTCTGTCATATTTCTCCATCACCTTTTCCCATGGTTGTTTTGTTTTGTTTTTTACTGATTCCTTCTTTATCACATTCCTCTCCTTGCTTTTCCCAGTCCACCCTTGGTCATCCATGGTCCAATCCCATCTTCTGCATAAAGCCTGAGTAAAAGGGACCACAGTGTTACATCTTCACACTTGTTAGGCCACCTGTTAAAGTAGAATCTAAGAACAGCTAGCAGCATAGGAGCTGCTGGTACAGCGTGCCTAAATAAGGGCAATGTCAGTTTGGTAGATTCAGTCTTGAATGATCACATCCTGCTTTCTTCTTCTTATCCAAAATACCTGGCTTAGACACTTCACCTTTCACAAATAAAGAAAGGCCTACTTATAGAGGCACATTAAACTCCAAATCAATTATCTTTGGAAGTTGCTTCTAGATGGAATGCTTCTGGGACAGTATGGACAGTTGATGAGAGATGATGATTATAATCCCATATAAGGTGTAACAAAGCCCTTTAAAGCAACATTTTCTTCATGCTGTATAGTCACTGTGTTGCAGTTATGATGGTCTGAGGAATATGTGAAAAGCAGGATTTGATTGGTAATAACTTTTATTGGGTCAGCTGTAGAATGTCTTTCCTCAAGTCTGGGAAACCAGCAGATTGCAACCTAGGTTAAATACTAGGTAAAAAAATGATACTCCTTTAACACTAAAATTTAATTGAAAATATACACTTAAAGAAGGGGCAGTATAAACCCATGGAGCACTTTGTGCGCAAAAACTTGTCTAATAGCTTTCCCAACTATGTCATTCGTCTAGTAAAAGATGTTTTCATGTGTCCCACATACCTTCAAATATGGCATGCACATTGTTTTTGGAAGGCAGCTTATAGAAACAAAGATTTTTTTTCCAGTCATGCCCTAGATGTAGCTTTTTTTCATGAAGGCATTGTGCTTCAAAATAGCTGATAGCTTCTCTTTCCCTGCCAACAAGCAGAAGGGGCATAGTTCATAATTAACCTTTTCACCGCCATTCCGAAATTAAAAAGCTACTTCTAATTTAAGAGTGACTGTGAGAGGGTTAACACTAGACTGCACTTCTGTTTGCTGTGAAAGAAGCTGGCAGCCATTCTGAAACACTGTGTTTTCATGCTTCCACTCCTCCATGCCTCTATTCTAGCAAAGAAAAATAGTCTTCCCTGCTTTGGGATGGGTCGGACCTTCTTCCCAGGCCAGATCCAATCTCTTTGCAGTCAGGGATCTGCTCTTTCACTTGGTTAAATTCTAAACTGCTCAAATTAGTATTTAATGACATTGAGAACTTGGGCAATTTTAGCACACCAGTCCACGATCTGTTTGCAAGTTCACCTACTCATAACATTCTTTCTATTTAGTTTCTTTAGTGCAGAGAACCAGAACATTTTCCACAACAGTCATTTGGAAGTGAAAAGATTTTCTGGGCAAGCTTCAAAGAGAAGAAAGTGACTAAGTGTCTTGAAGGGATCTGGGCTGGAGTTCCAGCCAGATGAGACATCTCAAAAGAAAGAACTCCTCCCAGCTGCTGAGTAAGAGGGAGAGGACAGAGAGGAAGCCAGAATTGCAGGATGAGGGTAAATAAGGAAAAGTGGAAGGTAGAGAAATGTTTTTTGCATGGCTAATTTGTAGGTGTTTTTTCTTAGGAAGAGGGAGCTTGAGATATTGGAATGAGACTCAGGACACATTGATTCAAGTCCCTATTCTGCCACAAATGTCCTGTGTTCCTCAGGCAAGCTGCATAATGTGTCTATGTGAAGTCATCCCCATTTCACAAGAATGGAGCTAAGTCCTGTATCTGCCAGGATGTTATGAAGATAATTCCATGGGACTTTGAGGCCTCTGGATGTTATTATAACAAGTTCCTAGATGCATAAGAAATCAATTAAATTGATGGAATATAGGGTGGTAGAAGTGGTACAGTCTATTTTGAAGTAGAAGCAAGTGGACATATTAAAAAGAACAAAAAGAATTGAGAGTCATTTTGAAAAATAACTATCCCTGATCCATGTTTACCATTTCCACATTGAGAACATTACACTGGCTTCTTTATTAATATTAAAGGCATTTCCTGTTTCAGTGCCACCAGCCTGAATCATTTTATCAGATGCATTTTTTAAATCTTTGTAATTTTTGTAAGTATTTTAAATAAATTTATCATAGTAAATCAAAAGCTCAAAGCTCAAACAAAATGGATAAATTTCAATCTAGCATAAAACATAATGAAGGTAACCAAGGTGTCGGATCATAAAAATATAATGGGAACCCTGCACTGCTATAAAAGCATATCCAAAGGCACAGACCAGTATTATACCTAAGGGGGAAGCTGGCAAGCAGGGTACCTGTCCCAGGTGTTGAGTTAAAGGTGTGATGCAAAAATATCAACCACTGTGCTGCTCGCTTTTGCTGCTGCCTACAGCCCAGGTATTGATGCTGCCCTGTCCACCTCTACAGGAGTGCCTAGGTACACCTCTGGAATAGACCTCCCTGAATGAACATGAGGGGTTCTTATATGGATCTCAGATACAATACATACCTCCTAAATTATCCATATGGATCACAAAAGGGACAGAGACATTTAAACAAAACCAAGGAGGACACTGGCTGTCTGCTCCCTCATTGTCCACTTTACACAAGTCACTTAATTTGATCTATGCCTTATTAACACAATCAACAAAATGGAGAGAATTATCTTCTGTCCCCAGGAGGAGGAGGTGGTAGTGAATCTTAATGAATGTTGTAAAGTGCCTTAGAAAGTGTTGTAGAAATTAAAGGTCACTTAAAACAGAGCTACCAACCTACAGGCTAGGTACAGAGATTACACGTAAACCGGTTTAAGTGATCAGAAACTGGTTTAAACCTGTAACAGAACAAACATTCAGTGCACATAAACCAATTTGAAAATGGCTGAAACTAGTTTGAGATAAACCTGAGTGTAGTATCATATTTAACTGATTTGGATCAAACCAGTTTATGCAATGTCTATCCCAGACCGCTTCCTGGTTTAAGATAGGGCTCCCCAGCATCTGGGCATGCTCTCTGGTCTGGGCAGGCCCCTCCCCTCTGCTCCCTGGCTGAAGCTCCAACAGTGACTTGCAGGCATAGCAGGATCTGCCTGGCTTCCCTGTGCTTTCCCCGCTCCCCCCTCCTCCGCCTGCTGCATAAGCAGGTCTTCCTTCCTCCTGTCTTACACAACATGGACTGTAGCCAGCATGTGGTATGGTAGATAATGCTAAGAGGTCTGTGTGTGGCAGACAGGACAGTGTCTGCTTAGAGCTTTTTGGAGCTAATTAGCAGGTAGCTGGTAATGTCCCTGCATTCCTCCTTTTGGAAAAAAGTGTTTAAAAAGAGCTTGAACTAATGAGCAAGGCTTTGTTTTCTGATGGGCTGATAAATGCTGATAACAGAGCTGATAAATGCTCTGTTATCAAGGGGTGGAGCCCCTCCCTAATCAGAGCATCCTGCTGGGGCCTGGCCATGCTCCCCTCAGCTCAGCAACGGAGGGCTTCTCCAGCACCCCTCCCCAACTTCTGCCTTGAGTTACTGCAGGCATGTGCCAGCATGTGTTCAGTCCAGAGGGGATATCCAAGTGGTTACAAACTGATTCAGCCTAGTTAGACTAACCTGCAAAGATTGAATCAAATCAGTCTCAGCCTTTTTTTTAATGTCTGTCCCTAGCCTGAGGGAGCTCCCAGTTCAGTCCCCAGCACCCTAAACTTCTGTTGCTGCTGCTGTTGCTGGAGTCTTGAAGATCCCCATCCCTCCTTCAGCTTCTACTGCCTACCATGATCTGTGAGGGCAGAGAGGTGCTGTGTGGCCTGCAGGACTGAGGGAGCCCATGGCCAGGGGGTTTGGTGGACCTAGTACTTTTGCATATGGTGCATTGGTGTACACAATGTGGCTGTAAGGGTGGGATCCAAATCAGCACCACATGTAGCTGTGGCAAGCAGCCCATAGGATATACCACTGCAGGCCTTCAGTCACTCAGAAGTTGAGAGCTCTGACTTAAAGGATACTTGAAATGAAGCTAAAATGCAGTTACACTTTTTTGTCAAAGCTTATTTTATTTAATAAGTGCAGAAATTTCCATGGCTTTGGTCAGAGAAAGGGGTTAGGTTTTTTTACTGAACGTTGTAACTGAAATATTTGCAAAACTTAGGATTTCCTGAAGTATACTTACTAAAACCATCTTTGGAAAGTAATTTACATGCATTTTTTAAAGGAGTAAAAAGCAGAATGCAGACATTATTCAAGTTTTTTATTTTAATTTGTCACAATCCCCATGCCTTTCTTTTGCAGTTGAGTATGACAAGGAGTTTACACCTCACCAACAGCACCACAAGGAATTCAAATTTAATCTCTCCCGGATTCCAGAAGGAGAGGCTGTCACTGCCGCTGAGTTCCGCATCTACAAGGACTGTGTCATGGGGAGTTTTAAAAATCAAACTTTTCTTATCAGCATCTATCAAGTTCTGCAAGAACATGAGAACAGGTACCTAAAAGATGATTGCTGCTTTTTCTGTTAACCAGCATAACTGTCAGCCTTGGGAATGGAATGCAAAGGCTTTGGGAAGATGTTGCAGCCATTAAGCAATATATTATTTTATAAGATTAATAAGGAGTCTTACTATTCAGTTGTGGGGGTTTTTTTGGGAAGCTGATTTGATGCACTGCAAAATGGACTTGGATTGAAAAACTCCATAGTATCTGCCCTGCCCCCAGACAATATAAATTTGTTATCAAATAAACCGATAGTTTAGGATGAAGCTGTGTAATTAGTCCAAAGATTTTATAGCATTAAGCAGAAAAGTTAAAATGTCCATACTCCCTTTCAAAGAGATACTAAAAGGATGCATGATATACCCTAGCTTGGACATCTGGAGTAAAACTGCCAGAAAAATATTGATATTCAATACTGTCCTGATTCTCCTCTGGCTTGCACCTTCATAAAGCCAAAGGAAAACAACTTGATTGACTCTCTGGAGTTACACTAAGGTAAATAAATAAGAATGAGCGTCTGCAGTTCTGGTATTCCATTTATGCTTCTAGAGGTCAAAAAATGAAAATGTTCTATGCAGAAATATTGGATTTAGATACTTGGAAATTTTATCTATATTATGTTCCAGGAATTTCTTTTTCTCTGAAGTTCAGCTAGCTGATGATTGATAATGAGGGTGATGAGGATAACAATAATACTTGCAAGTCCAAGTACTGCTGTGCCACCTACCTACATGTATACATTATACATATACTTCTACAATACACATGTAGACAGTTATATTTAAACTGGTTTTCTTTCCAAGTTTTTCCATCATATTCTTTGAGCACAATTCAATGTTATCCCATCTCACTCATTCCAAACCTCTGTCTTTCATTTGATTCATTTTGGGCAGACTTCAAACTTTTGGTGGTTTCCACTATCCTAAAAAAGTTAGAGATAAGCATGAGCCATGAATTTCAGATTTAGGCCCAAACTTTCCTAAGAGTCAGAGGGGATTTGGATTCAGCATTTAGGATATGCTTATTACCCGATAAAAACTAAACAAAAATGTAATGAGATGTAGAGCCTGATAAATTGTTTCCATTAACTTTGATGAGAGAAGTTAGATCAGGGGTGGGTGTGATGTTGGTGGGCCTCATGTCTAGTAACACCCTTCGTCAGGTAGCCCCTCCCCTTGTCCCTCCTGCCACGACTTTGATATTATGGGTGATTCAAAGGAGGGATTTAGTGGAGCTCTTCTACCCAGAGGCGTTTTCCTGACGCAGATATACTCACGATTGAGGTTTCCGTTGTTCCACAGGGCTCCACCATCCCTATACCCCGTCCACTTGCCAACCGATCACTTGCTGGTGAGATGGTACCTTGCTGCTGTTCGCAGGCCTGCCGACCTGTAGGTACTCCTGATTGTATGGACCCCCGCTGATAGTCGCTTTAAGTCAGCCTGCCTTAGGATGCTGCTGATCCCACTGCTAGCTTGGGTCATCTCCCTTTTCCTCCCCTGGTCTTAGAAATAATATTCCTCCGGGATGGGGAGGCTTCCTGGAACAACGTTTTGGCCCTGGCAATCCCTGGGGACCACTCCTTCCATCCCTGCCAAGGTTCCTGTTTCTTGCTTCAGCTGTTGAGCTAAGGGAGAGCTGCCTGTCTGAGGCGTTCGCTCCAGGGGAGCCACAGCACCACCAGCATGCTGCCTGTCTCCTCTCTTCTTCCCTGGCTCCCTGCTGCCGTGGGGTTTGCTGTGGTTTTTAAACTTCCCCGCGGTGGCTGCTGTGGCTGCCGCGATTGGCTCAGCTGTTCCCCTTGCCAGGAACAGCTGTTTAAACAACCAGGGTAATGCCAACTCACGCAGCTGTAATGATGGCTGCAGCTGCTGCCATGGTCCCAGCTCCGACACTGCCATCCCTCCCAAGGGCAAGTAGCTCAGCCCCGGGTTTTCTTGAGGTGGTGTTGCTGTCCCCCAATCCTCTCTGTCCCCTGTCTGTGCCCATGACGGCGACACGCCACCTTCCCAGTAGGCAAAATACCGCCTGCATGGCCCCTAAAAAAAAATGTAAAAAAATAATATTTGTCTGTCCTTGGTTTCTGTCAAAAATGACAGGAACAAAGAGCAGTAGGACCCAGGGGAAACCCAGTGGGCTCCAACAACAGCAGGGCCCGCCTGGCCCTGCTCCCCAGCCAGAAGCCCCAGCTGCGGTTGGGAGCACGTGGCTGCTTCGGTGCAGGAAGCTCAGGTAAGTTGGGGGGGACCCTGGGCAGGAAAGGAGCATGGGGGGGGAAGTGGCCCCTCCCTGCCCATGCCTGGTGCCCCACACTGCAACTGCTCGTTGTGTTTGTGGAGCTGCCTGTGCCCACCCTGGACAGCCCTGTGTGGGCTGCTAGCACCTGCAACATGGGGCACCAGGCATGGGTCATGGGAAGGGCTGCTTTCCCCCCGTGCTCAGCTTTTCCCTGGGCTCCTTCCCTGCACAGAGAAAAGTGGCTCCTTTTCCGCCCGCCTGGCTGGTGCCCCACACTGCAGGCACTCACAGCTCACACGGGGCTGTCCGGAGCAGGCGCGGGCAGCCCCAGGCAGGCTGCAAGTGGCTGCAGCATGGGGCACTGTGTATGGGGCAGGGAGGGGCTGCTTTCCCCATCCCACTGTGCTCAGCATCACCTTGCAACCTGACCCCACTGGCAGTGGGGGCAGGTTACAGGCTGGTGCTGAGTGCTGGGAAAAGTGGCCCCTTGCCTGCCCCATAGCCAGTGCCCTGCACTTCAGCCACATGCAGCCCGCATGAAGCTGCCTGTGCCTGCTCCAGACAGCCCCACGTGGGCTGCGAGCAGCTGCAGCATGGGGTGCTGGCCATGGGGCAGGCGAGGGGCCACTTTTCCCCACGCTCAGCTCCAGCTTCTTCCCTGTTGGTGAGCAGGGGGTCAGGGCTGTGCGCTTCCCCCTGCCTGTACTGCACAGCTGGGGGGCACTGGTGTGAGCAGGTGGGGAGCCAGTGGAAGCACAGGGCCTGCACCAGTGTCCCAGGACCAGTGCCGGTGGGGCCCAGAGCAGGGTGGCAGGAGCATGGGGTCCCAGTTGGCAGGAGCTCTGTGGAGCCTGGCCAGCTCCCCCCTCTCCTTTCTGGTGCAGCCTAGCCCAGCTCCATAGATCCCTGCCAGCCTGTGCTCTGCTCTGGGCCCCACTGGCCCTGGTCCTGGCCCTGGGACAGTTGGTCCCAAGACGGTGACCAGGGGATGGGGCACCTACCAAGGGGGGGGCACCTGTAAGGGGGCAGGGCTACCCATGCAGCCCTCAACAGCCTGCCAAAACTGGGTAAGTGACCCTCTGCCTAAAATAATTGCCCGTCCCTGAGTTAGATAGATACTGCAACAAAAAAGCATAAGAAATATGAAGAGATTTAGTGCATTTTAAGGGATAATACTCAGGGATAGGGGAAGGGGAAAGGGAAAAGGAGATGTGGCAGAAAAAATGCATATTGTCTTTGATGATAAATGCCAGCAACTACAAGTGCTACTGCCATTACAAGAACAAAAGAAACAAAAAGACACTGCTTTTAAAAGGCAACATTTTCACTCCTTTGTGCTGGCTTGCAAAATGTTTTGTTTTCTAATGTTCCTTTCTCGGATTTTCCACTAGTGTTATTTTTTGGGACATGCCTTAAATGAATAATGTTTTGTGAGTGGATTTAAATAGTACATGATGGTTTAGAGGGGAGTAGCATTTGTGGAAAGGCAGTAAAATAGCTAGAAGCCGTTTCTCAATAAAAAAATCAAAATGTTTGAAAGTAGTAAGATTGTATTTTCTGAGTTGTCCTCTTTTTTGAAAACTTATTGTCTAATGAATTTGCTAGCTAGAATTAAGCAATCAGGGCTAGTGATATCTTTTATTAGACCAGCAAGATTTTTGCAAAAAAGTTCTTTAATTGCTAGCTTTCGGGCACAAATTAAAGATTTAAGCTTGCAATTAAAGAGTGGGTTTTTTTGTTTTTGTTTTTGGCAAAAATCTTGTTGGTCTAATAAAAGATATCACCTCGATCCATGAGCCCTGATTGCTGCTTCATCTAGACCAATACGGCTACAACCTGGATACCTAGTTAGAATTATGCATTTACTGATATTGGAGGCTCTGATAGAAATTTCATGGCTGTGGAGACTTCGTAAGCATCAGATACGGTGTTCAGATTTTAAAGTCAATCAGAACTTGGAACTCTTTAATCTACAAATACAAATTCCATCACTGCATCTGAAGGAGACTGTCTATTAAACGAGTGTTGTTTTAAACCTTAAATGTAATATTTATGTAGCAGGGACCAGAATGGGCTATAGTATCATGTATTTAATAAGGTCTGACATTCCTTCTGCTACGTAACATTTGTAACTTTTATGTCTCAATGGCATTAAGTAAAGTAAAAGCTTTCAATGAGAGAGTAATAGGAGTTAAGTACATCCTGTAGTAATTAATACCACTGGTACCTGCAGGCTGGCAGCCTGTTTTAGAGTAGTTGTTGAGTTTTAGCTTCCATGTCAACACTGGGATATCCTGTTTTCATTCCACNNCATTCCACTGTGATTTAATGACAGAGGTGCATCTACACATGCAATTAATGCAACACATTAAACTCCAGAGAAGTTGAAGCTGGAGGCAACTTTGCCTGGGCATATATGTGTACCCAGAAGGCAGCAATTTAAGCTGGGGTGGATGAGACCCCTGGCTGGCTGGGCTGAAACTGCCATTATATGCCCACAGTCATCATTTACACATGTGTTTTGATGCCGTAAGGTACTTTGCCATAAAATTGTGCTGTCAATTAGTTTACTGCACCCTAATACTAGTACAGATTTAGACTGTGACACTTTACTGCGGAGCTAATTAATCTACTCTGCAGTAAAGTGCACGTATAGATGCACCCACTGTGCATGAAAATAGGTTGCCTTGTTAAGTTGGGAAATGTATATGCATTTTTTCTTAAAGTTTATGATGTCATGCAAGATTGAAAACATTGGGAACTACAGACCCCTGTTTATTTGCAGAAGAGTTAATGGGTGCAGCAATTTAACCTAAAAGTGGGTTTCCCCCGTCTTGCCGTTCATACTTTGTTGTTCTTGCTGATACTACAATCAGTGGTGCCCATAATGAAGCAGAAGCTAATTTCTGAACTGAGAAATCTCAAGGAAGTTCATCTAGGCCAAACAGCCAACAGTTTTCAGTCTCTGCTGACATGGGGCTATGCTTGAACTAGTGACCCAGATATGTCTCTCTACAGCTCATTACTAATCTCTGACTCATCCCTCACAGCACTTTTTTGGGAGAGATGTGGGATGAATGAGAGAGTGGTTAGCTAAAGAAGCATGAACTTGGGAAGCCCTTATGGTAAATTCTTGAAATCACTTAAGAACTTGTATCCCTTTCTTTTCTAGTCTTTAGTTACATTATTGCTATGGGCTTTTTAATTTTATTATAAATAGACTATTTCTCGCTTGCACGCATGCACGTGCGCACACAGTCACAGGGCTGTCTGTTCTGCACCATCTTTGTTTTGACTCTCTAGGATACAGTTGCCAGACTTATCTGCATGACCAAATTGATGTAAGAGTTGTACTTTTTGTCCCTTGCTTCTCTTTATGGCACAGTCGCTACTTGTATGCAGTCTTGTACTAACATCTGTGCCCAGAAAAGTCCATGAATAAACAAATATATACTGTATTTTTACCATAAATTCCCTTTTTGGATGACTTCATGAAGTATTAAAGCATGCTTTCTTTGAGAATGGCTTTATCCTTTTGGTTATCAATCCACTTACTTTTAATGAAAAGAAATCTTTCTTTTTTTTTCATTTCAGTGAATCATTTGAAATATATTGTTTTCTTTTTCTGTTGGGAACAATGTTTGAAGTCTCAAAAGCTGAAAATTACTACTTTTTTAAAAGAAGCCAGCAAAATGTTTGTTAGATTTGTATGGGGTTCCAGCAGCTATTCTATTAGCCAAAAAAGAACATCTGCCTTTTACTTAAAAGACAGTGTTGTGTCATGTTTCCTTTAGACTAATCATTTGTGTTCCTGACATTTGATGATGTTCTATTAAATGAGGAAGTCTGGAGAGATTATGAATGCTAGCCAAAGATCTATAATTCAGCTAAACTGAGGAAAAGGGAGGGGAAGTTCTAGTTGGATTTGGGGTGGGCTAAAGTGAATTTCATGTTTATGAAAAATGATGAATTCACAATATTATTGGTTGCTGTTTCTCCCTTCCTTCCCTTCTCTGTAGAACAGGTACAAAATAAGAAACTGCAGGACTACTTTTCTGATACTGTTCTACTTGCAGTTATTACTCAACCCTAATAAAGAAGATTCACCCCTAGACCCAATACATGATTCTTGTTCAATTGTTAATTTT
This sequence comes from Caiman crocodilus, assembly GCA_030014935.1. Taxonomy (NCBI): domain Eukaryota; kingdom Metazoa; phylum Chordata; order Crocodylia; family Alligatoridae; genus Caiman; species Caiman crocodilus. Next base: position 116,251,374 of record JAGPOW010000261.1, on the reverse strand, counting down.
CCTCCTTGAAGTGCCAGTAAGAGATTCCAATTCAATGATTTTACAGACATTTATCTTATAATAAAACATGTGAGCCGACCAGTCCATTTCTAGGAAATTAGTCACCTAAAACAGAGATTCTGAGTGAGTTTGTACCAAAAAAACGCAACCAACTAACCATGAATTACCCGAGCACAAGGGAGAGAACTGAATGAATTTGGAGAGAGGACCTCAATAACAGGGCAGAGCAGAGTGGTTCTCAACCTCTGGAAGTTCAAGGAACCCCTCATTAGTTAGTCTCAGGGCAACCTTTGGAAAATGCTAGCTTTTAGCTTTCACTTGTTTTTTGACTATGGAAAAATAATAAAGCAAGTCTTCTGTTGAAGAAAACTCAGAACGATCACAATAGGTCACACTGTGGACTCTTGTTTGAAATCTCTGGGTATATCTTGTGAATCATGCAAGTGTGTACACACTAACAATGCCTAATATTGCATGCCACCCTGCAGCACCCTTAAAAAAACCTTATGGCACCCCAGGGTGTTGCAGCACCCTGGCTGAGAATCGCTGGAGTAGAAGGTTGAGAAGCATCAGAAATAAAACAGCTGAAGAAGCAAGAACGGATAGCAATAAGATAATTACCTCTTTACAAAGTCATCCCTAAATCAATCAGAGAATGGATGAAACATTAATACTCCTCCCCTCTGTCTGTCTGAAGACAACCCTTCAGATAACCAACCACCCCATAAAAAACAAAATTTGGTATAGAGAAAGATGTATGGGACTTAGTGTGTATATGTAAGGGGCTGGTATAGAATCATAGAAATTAAGGGCTGGAAGGGACCTCAGAAGTTCGAGTCCAACACCTCTGCTAATAAAAGTACTGTCATTCAGAACTTAAGGCAGGAAAAAAACTATATGGATTTTAATAGAGTCATAAAGTGCTTGATGTCTGCCAGAGTGGGGTTAGATGACATGATGACATTTGAGCCCTGTCCATACCGTGGTTTCTGTCACTACTTTACCAGTGTCGACACTGCACTAGGGTTCGGTTATGGTTCCCATTTTTGCAGGAAAATAGGTCCTCGGAGCAATACCACTGAAGTATAAAAAGAGCATTTTTTGTAATACTCACTTGCTAGTGTCAGAAACTCCCATCCCTTCTAGTCTTTAGTGACATTAAACTCAACTGTGCTTAGGTGTTGATTTTTTGTTAAAAATCAAATCCTTGTGAAAGGCCACAGTTTGACATTACAAAAATGCAGATGTTGTTAACGAAACATTATGAAATTCTTGAAGATAGGTTAGCTTTCTGGCCAGCCGTACACATCTCCTTTTGAAACACCACTGAACCGCTGTGCAGTTGCATCATATAGCCTTTCTTAGTGTTTGTAGAGAGAACAGCCCTGTTACAAACTGAGATAATGTTTGACTGATTCTAAGTGGAGCAGGCTTAACAGTTTGAAACAAATTTAGGAGGGGAAATTGGACATCCATTGGATCTTCCTTCCTTTCAGCACTCTTTCCAAAGACTAAAATGTTATTGTATCTGGGTTGCCTCTTCATAGCCATGAGGGCATTATTTTTTAATCTCTTTTTCTTTTTTAACTACAGAATAAAGGAAAAGTTAAAAGCCACCAAAAGAATTTAAGAACACATTGGTTTTAATGAGCTTATGATCATCTTCATGATAACTAAAGGGTGACATTTCACTTCAGAAGGCATAGTAGGCTGTAATATTGCAACCTGTCCCTTTTCTCTTTTTATAATACTGGTGTAGACAGAAGGGAATTCAATCCCATTTACACTGGGTGTGCCTATACGAGATGCTACTTCAAAGTGGTTACTGCGCATTTATTTACTACTTGATTATACAAGTGCTAAATAAATGTGTAGTAACCAAAGTTACTGCATAGTAACAGTAGTGAACACCTTTTTAGTGATACTACTGCACAGTAGCCTAATATTACTGCACAGTAGTGTATTAGCACTGTTGGTACTGTGATGCTCTGCTGAACAGTATTATTTGGCTACTGTGCAGTTAGCATCTTGTATAAATGCATCCACTGTGTTCCAAATATACAGATAATACTGAGTTTGTGGAAAACTGGCTAGGGAACTTTAGAGGTCTGAAACTTAGAGAATGGGCTATGCATTTCAAAGAGACCAGAACTGTGAAGGGAAGAAATTGATTTATTTCTGGGAACAGATCATTAAGTTTTCTTCAGTCTGGAAACTTTCTTGCTTTCACCGAGTGAGGTGTCAGGTCAGGGGTGGGGAAGGAAGAGGTTGTGGTTGATCAAAGATGTCAAGCCTTGGTTGGGACAATTATTATGTTTTCAAGTGTAAATATCCTGTTAATACAGGCCTCAAAACACTCCTACACTGTCCAAACAACTAATCTATAAAAAACATGAAGTAGTGGCTTGAGCTGAAGATCAAAGGAAGATACATTTCCTTAATGGTCAACGTTTATTAAACAGTTTCATTTACACTGAGAATGAAATATCACGGCTTGATATGTGTAGAAAGATTCCTCCTACATGATAAGACTGAAGGTAGAGGGACATGTCCTCCCTATCCCCCATGTTTAAAGTGTGTTCTGTAGTTGAACATAATTCTTTAAGAGTTAAAGCTGGCATTATTTTTAGATGCCAATTACAGTGGTAATAAAGCCTTCTTCTCTGCAACAGGATATTTATACAAATACCATCTGAGTTTCTAAACTACAAGGGCAATTTGATTTACAAGCAGTGTTTATAGCTTAGAAAATAAATAACGGTGTCTAACTGGATTGGAGTTGGGTTGTGGAAAACACGGCAGAGTTTAAACATCAATCTGTTCCAGTGTAAGGTCAAATTTGTATATAGCGTGTGTATATTTGTATATTATAAAGCTATTTTTGTGATGCTATAGATAAGTGCCTGTCAGGATTTCTACTTAATCTCCTGGTATGCCTGTGCATTTTTTTTTAAAGTGGTTTAAAAGTCCAAAGTTGTTCTGGGGTGAGATTTAGTAGATAAGTATATTCAGTCCTGCAGCTAAATTATCTCTTCCTCCAAAATCTGAAGGAAACTGCTGTGGCTGTTTTTAAGGGCAAAGAAACCCCCTATTTCTGTTTCCGTTTCTTCCTTATGGTGGAACCAAAAGCCAATTCCAAGAAATAATCACAAAATTGACATGCTTTGGATAAGTCCTTTAATAAAGATTTTGAGAGACTTTTGCTGTGACATTGGGCACCTTCTTTTGGCCATTTGTCCATCTATAAAATCCTTTTTTTTTTTTGCCTCACAAAGTTACGAGGATTAAGGTCTTGATTTTATAAGGTTCCTTGGGTGAATCTGATATCTTTTTTTAGACCAACCCAAATAGTTGAAGAATAGTTATTAAGCAAGCTTTTGGATTCAAAAACCCTTCATCAGGCTAAGGAAGTTGGTGTTTGCTCTTCCTGGATGGAATGAAAAGTAAAGAAAGGAGGAGCTGGGCTGGGCTGCATACAAGACAGGCAGTCAATGAAAATGTAGATTGAGGAGTCAATGGGTGAGAGAGAGGCTGGGGAGGGGAGTTTCATAGAGATAAGGTAAAGAGAAGGGAAGAGATGAAGAAGGGAAGAGAAAGAAGAGGGATGAAAGTGGAGAGATATCTGGGGAGTCAGATGTCAGGCAGGTTATAATGTGTCATAAATCCAATATCTATATTTAGTCCATGATTTTTAGTGTCCAGGATGCTAATGTAGTGGAGTTCATAGGCTCGTCTCTGGGAAGTGTTTTGTAAGTTTTCTTTGAGGATCAGGACAGAGATTGGAGAGAGAGGGGGCCCTCCTGTGAGAAATGTGCCCGCACCGGTAATTGGGTATTTCTGTCTTTGATAGATTTCCGGTGTGCGTTCATTCTGGTGCGCAGTCGTTGTTTGGTCTCTCCTCTGTATTTTCCATCAGGGCATTTGGTGCATTGGATGACGTATATTACATTTCTGGAGGTGCAGCTGTAAGATCCAGGGATGCTGATGGCTCTGTTGTGGGATATAGTAATGGTGGGGGTGGTGATGTGTTGGCAGGTTTTGCATTCCTTGTCATGACACAGTCTGGATCCTTTTGGTGTGTTCTGGGCTTGAGGAAGTTTGCTTCTGGTGATGAGGTTGGCGAGGTTCGGTGCTTGTTTGAAGGCTAGGATGGGT